>CM020979.1:12012440-12698690 GCA_010134655.1 Fragaria nilgerrensis | reverse complement strand
AATACAATTAAATTTTAGCTAGTATTTGAGTTTCAAATTGATGCTAAAATTGAGAAATATACCAAATTTAGCTTTTTACTGTCTGAAGGGCAAATTAAAGAAACCGAAAAATGAAGAAAACTATTAATTATAGACATTTTCTCTATATGGTATGTTTGCTTATGTGGAGTGGGTGTAAAATAAAAGAAAAATATGTATGGGTTTATCTTAAAAAAGGTCTAGTATTTTGGGTTTTTATCTAATTCTCTCTTTATTATATTAATATGTTATAGTTGAATGGTGGCAATTGTGTAAAATTTAGAAAAAATATGATATAATATTTATCATAATTGATACATTTTAGATGTCTATCAGATATGAATATTAGATGGGTTTTATTTAAAACCACTCTTCAAAATTGGGTGTATATGAAAATTCTCCAAGAAAATACATCAAGCAACTTTTAGAATCAACAAAATTTTCAGTTGAAGTACAAGTAGATACTGTATATGCTTACAACTTTCAGGTGAGATAGGCCATCATAGTCTGGCTTCTTGCTTCCGAAGACTTGCAGAACCTCTTGTCTTGCTCGGTCTTGCCAGTTCTGATTTTGAGCAAGTAAAATCATTGTCCAAACCAGCATTACCGAAGTGGTTTCTTGCCCAGCAAAGTAAAACAGCTTACACTCCTGAATTACATCCTGAATACTCAACCCAACATTCTTGTTGTTCTTCCCATTTTCCTGTATGTGCTTCAAGTTTGACTCCATGAGTGCACCTAACAAGTCATCTCTACTGGTTTCACCTGCCCTAATGGCCTGCTCTCTATTCTCAATAATACCCCTGACTATACCGTTTATTTCTTTGTTAATCTTGTTGATCCTCATGTTCCTCTTAGTTGGCAGAAACCTGTACAGACAAAAAAGTTCTTAGTAAGAAAGTGAAGGCCGTACGGCCTCCTCTGAAGAAGCAGGTTTTGACATATATCTAAAGGGGATGTAAATTTTTGAACTACCTCCATCCTGGAATGTAAATACTATGTAAGGCTTTTGTTACATGTATTGTTTGTTCCCTCAAGAGTTCAAACATTTGCCTTCCTTCTTGGTAGTTAGTTCCAAATGCTGTTCTAGAGATCACATCCGCAGTCATACTTTGAAGAGAAGGCCAGACATCCAACTCGGCAGATGAACCTTCTTTCGACACTGCGCTCTCCCACTCCTTGATCATCTCATCAAAACTTTGGTGAAATGCCGGTATCATAAGCTATTGTAAACACCAAAACATAACTCAAAAATCGAAAAATCGACAATAATATATTGGAGTATATATAATTATGTGTATTACATACCTTTAGCTTCTCGAAATGGAATGCTGGGTTGATAATCCTTCTGTGTTTTGCCCATTTCTCACCTTCACAGAAATTGAGCCCTGATGTGAGCAACAGAATAAGTGGGTTTGTTATTGGCCTACGAAATTCTTCATGTCTTGTGAAGACTTCTTTCAATTCTTCGGGATTCATTACGTTCACTCTTGGTATGGGGCCAATCCAAACAAAAGAGTTCTTTCCTGTAAAAATTGTTAAAACGAAACATACGAAGGTTTAGGGTGGACCGTGGATGCATGCTAGCTCTTACATATCATCATACATTAATGTGTTCGCTGAAAAATTATATCATCATCATGATCGAGTAGTTTGGTATACATACCGTAGGATTTCACTGTTTTATCAACAAATGCGTCGAGTTGTGGTCCTATGTCATGGGATGTGGAGATATTCATGGGTTTAGATTTTGCTTCTGCGCGCATGATAGAGTCGTCCTCAGTGTCTCCATACAAGATTCTGTAAGAATTGCCTTTAAAGCCTTGCTCCCTCAAACATCTTTCTAGCTTCTTTGGCTTGAGCCACACCCAGTCCAGCACACTCCATGCCAACCTTACTACTATGCTTACAAAGACAAGGCTCAGTGCCACCCAACTAGCTGCTGTTACTTCCATATTATTTGACGCTTGTAAATCTCGAGCTAGCTAATTAAGCTAGCTATGTGAGGAAGAAAGATAGAGGTTGGGGCTTATGGGATGTGGTGTGCAATGTGAAGAACTATCGCGTTTAAATACAAGCATAAGCAGAAAACGATGAGCAGAAAATGTTTCAAACATAGGTTAAGGAATAGACGAAAACTAGTCAACACAGCCGGCCCCAAGTACAAGCAGAGCTTTACAAAGCATCTCCACTGCTGAGACTTATGCCTGCTAAAGTAGTCAGTTTACTTGATGAGCACACATAGATGTATACCTGCTCATCACGCACTTGCCCGTGACAATCAAGTTGTAGTATTTTTAACCTATGAAGGGAATCAACCACCCGATGATATCATGATTCATGACAATGCCAGCACTTTTGTATGTACTATAATTCATGTCACTTCTTTAATCTTCATCTTTTTCCAACTGAAGTGTCGTATAAAGTACTGTATATTGTTATTAAATATTTAAATTGCATGCAGTACCACTCGATTAGTATAAATATTTTTTCTCTTTAATTATATCAATCTTTATTGGATACCATTACACGTACGGTTTATATCAGTCAAATTCTAGCAAGGGTATTGCCGTATTGGATCGGCGCGGTGTGGGAGTGTTCCTCTTTCTTTTCCCACTAATTAATAAGGAAAGTTTGGTGCAACAATTTGTACAGTGGCCATTGTTACATAAGGGATGCAAATTTGCTCCCCACCCAGACTTACCCACTCATTTAGATGAATGTCATGTGTCTTATTCTTTAATCATTTTAACCATGATTAACTATATGAGTTTATATTAATAAATTATATTATCTTCTAACTCTAATTCTTTTCTTTTTCTTTTCCCTCTTTTTCTAAACAAAATAATCAAACCTAACAAATTTAGGGACACTTCAGATTAAACAAATATAACGTCTGGGTATGTATAAATACCATATTCAGCAAGTTGTTTTTTTTTCTTTTGTTCAGCAAGACCAACTTAGTTTTCATGAAAAAAAAAACTTCCCAAGCAGTTCTTTCCAAAAATAGAAACTAGAACTGGAGACAAGTTTGGCATAACGAGCACAGAAAATTACAATATATAACTCCTTTCATTGCGAGGGAATTCAATGAAAATCATAACACCATAATGAGAGCAAATATAGATCCAATTGTTTTGTTTTTTTGTTTTCTAGATTGAGTGCCTCCTTAGACAAAATATTGAGAGCAAATACTAACTCCTAGTTTCAACAATGAAGGCTATGAGATTGATGGATCAAAGTTTAGTTGACGAGCTGATCCTTCAGGTATTGATCGGGCAGTTTCCTATCAAATATACGTATATAAGATATTGTTAGTGCTTATTATTTAGCTATGAATTGAGAAAATATTAGTTAACAAGTATATCTTAACAAGGATCAGAAAGTTAGAAACCTGCGAATTCATGAGTGAGTAATCGCCAAACGTTGGGGGAATAACTTGGTAACCAAGTGCTTGATTAGGAATAGCTTGAGAACTAGAAGCTCCAACTTGGTAGATATGTGGCCCATCCGGCAGATAAGGCATGACTTGAGGAAAAGAAGCTAGTGATGGCATTCCATATGAAAAATCTGAAGGTATGGATTGAACACCAGAATTTGGAAATCTTGTACATAAGAATGCCACATTCTGTTGGCTTTGATAACCAAATCCAAATGATTCCTAGACATTCAGATTCACAAAATAACATCAATTACTTGTATTTCAATTTTCAATGATCAGTAGTTATAGAAAGTACCTGACTATATGGATGTGGATTTGAAGGGCCAATAATCTCGTGTACGTTTGAGTTGGATTCTTTAACATCTATAGTAAAGATTGATTAAAGTGAATTTAATAGATGACACTACCAGAAGAAAATCTTTAGCCGACGAAAATAAAAAAACCAGGCCGACGAATTATTTTTTCGTCGGCTAACGTGGACTTTAGCCGACAAAATTTTTCTTCGTCAGCTAATTTAAATTTTCGTCGGCTTTGGTCAACTTTAGACGACGAAATTAAAATTTCGTCGTCTGAATAATTTTTTTCGTCAGCTATAGTCTGTGAACTTTAGCCGACAAAATTTTTAAAAGTTTAGCCGACGAAAAATATAATTTCGTCAGCTATAGTGTTTTATATTTGCAGATCTAGACAACAACTTATCTGGAAAAAAAAAACTATACGTAGAACCTTCAAACGTAAAAAAGTCGTGAAATAAGATATGACCAGAATGATGAAATACGTCTACATTTAAAAAATCATGGTATTTCGGTAAAGTCTCGGTGCCGATAGTTGCGGTCAATGCAATTTACCCTTATTATTCACTATGTTGTAGATTTGACGTTCGGTGTCCGATTGACTATTGTGATACCTTTCCGGAAGCGTAACGGCCCTACGAGTCAAACTCATTGCTTTTCTATGACATATGGGCCTCTTTGGCCATCCGAGTCCGTTTAGGGCTTCAAAATGCAGTTTTCTTATTTCCTATTAGAGTTGACCGTTTCGATCGAGCCCTTAACATTGTCGAATCCAGTTGAATTTTTTACCATAGACATCTTTCGTTATAATGATCATATCTGACGGTCGAATTTTGGTTTGTAAATTTTAGTGATCGGAATCACAACGTGTCTACTATTTACCGTTATTATTCCCTATGGGGAGCCCTATCGTCGGAAGGTGAATGTCTCAAAATTTTTATATGGGCAGTTGCGTCTCATCTACGTGAGATTTTTTGTGTGAAAGGTTTGACCAAACTACGTAATATAGATGGAGATATGAGCGTTTTCGTGTGATAAGTAACGATGGATTAGGGTTGATCATTTTGATCGAGCCCTTAACGTTGTCGGATCCAGTTGAATTTTTTACCATAGACATCTTTCGTCATAATGATCATATCTGACGGTCGAATTTTGGTTTGTGAATTTTAGTCATCGGAATCACAACGTGTCTACTAATGTTGTATAACTTGTTTAGTAGATTATACAACTTTGTGAACCAACTCTACATAGGAAGCAAAATTATCAAAAATATCGGGAAATAAGATGTGTTCATAATGGTGAAATACAGCTATGGTTCAAAAATCACGTAAATCGGGTAACGTCTCGGTGCCGATAGTAGCGGTCAACCCTATTTACCGTTATTATTCCCTATGGGGAGCCCTATCGTCGGAAGGTAAATGTCTCAAAAATTTTATATAAGCGGTTGCGTCTCATCTACATGAGAGTTTTTCGTGTGGAAAGTTTGACCAAACTACGTAATATAGAGAGAGATATGAGCGTTTTCATGAATTTATAGACTTTAGCCGACGAAATATTAAAAAAGTCGTCAGCTAAGGTCAAAAATTGTTTGGCGGTAAACCAGATTCGGAGGAAAATTTTGAAAGGACTTTAGCCGATGAAAATATATGAAAAGTCGTCGGCTAAAGTCGAAAAAAAAAATTTGGCGCCAAACCAAATTTGGGGGAAAATTTTCAAAGGAGTTTAGCCGACAAAAATAAAGAATTTCGTCGGGTAAATTTCTTTATATAGGAGTTTTACCGGAGGTAGATGGTAAGTAGTCTGCTCCAGCGCCTACCCGGCTCCTCCCTTAAGAAGAGGTAAGTTTTCTTAAGGTTAAAGTTTTGTGCTTTTTTGAGTTTTGAATATTGGGTTTTGGAAAGTTGTGAGTTTTTGGTGTGGGGTTTGTTGAGTGTGATTGAATGTTGATGCAGGCTGAAGTTACTGGGTCTGTTAATGCTGATGAAGATAACCGGCCGGAGTTTCAGTTGAAGAGATATGATTACTTTGGTTATGGTGAGGACTTGGGAACTTTTCTTTGAGTGCAAGAAAGTGGGGTGGTGTGAAGTTTTTGGCTTATGATTCATTGAGAACAGTTTGGTTTGGATTCTTGGATAACTTGAGTTTGATTAGTACTACATTCCTCTAGAATTTGGTAGCTCGATTCGGTGTGTGTGAGGAGAATCAAAGATTTGAAGTTTTTAGGGTTTAAAATTGGGGATTTTTATATTTTGATTCAATTGACCTGTTTAAGCTTAGAAGTGGGCTTTGACTTCTTCTAGAAAGTTGTTCGAAATGTTGAGAGGAAGATTCTGTCAAATTTTGGTGGTGATTGGAGGTGGCCGAAAGTTTCTGCAGTTTTTTTTTTTCAAAAACCAGCAACTTTAGCCGACGATATTTAAATACTATATTCGTCGGCTATAGTATTTTTTAATTTTTTTATAAGGTTTAGCCGACGAATTATGGCATGTTTCGTCGGTTATAGTTATTTTTTTTTATTTTTTATTACACACTTTAGCCGACGAATATCTTAATTGTTTCGTCGGCTTAAGTCTGGGAAAAAAACCGATGACATGTTTTTTGTCGGCTAAACTGTGGGACTATAACCGACGACGTCTTCTTTTTTCGTCGGCTAAAGTCATTGCCGACGACCTTTTCCCGACGAAATCTTAACCAACGAATTAAGCTAACAGGTCGACGAAACTTTTTCGTCGGCTAAAATGCTTGTCCTGGTAATGTGAAGCTTAAAAGAAGAGCAACATACTACTACAAAAATTATTTATTTACTAACCTTTGTTTTAAGATGAAGTTGTTCTTTTTGGTACTGATGTAGTGGTCTTGTCATTTAACACAACAACATTTTGTTCTTTTGAGTTTGATTCTTCAGTGTCTTCACATTGAGATTAATTAGAATGATTTATACAGATGAACCCTATAAGAAGAACAATACAATAAAAAAATTTATATTGACCTTTTCTTTTGGATGAGCCTCTCCTTTTCTTTGAAACTGATGTAGTGTTCTCATCATCTGGTACTGCATTTTGTTCTTGTTGCATGGACTGATCACTCCTCTTTGTTTTCCTTTTTGACCCCAAGGCATTCTTCCATTTACCTTTATTGCGAGCTTTACGTTTCTCTTGTGGATCTCGTAAAACCAAATTTGCATTATTTTCATGCATTTCAATGTCGATGTCTAAATCATCATTCATTGCACCATGTCCTTGTTCAACTTGTAAGTTACCATCTAATTCTGCCTCCAATTCTAACAACTTTGACTCGACCAAAGTGCATGATTTCTTGTCTTTTGAACCTTTAGCTACAATCCTCTGTGCTATTTGAGATAACTGACTATATTGAATGATGGAAGATGTGCTAGGAACACTTACATTTAATCCACTGGGCAGACCACCATGTCTAGCATCATGTTTCCATCTCTTTAGTTAATATCTAGATGGTAATGAAGGCTAACTCACGAAGTAGTTCAGTGCATGTGAACAAAGAATCCCTTCAAATTCAAATCTGTTGCAACTACAAACAATCGACTGATTTGAAGGACAATATGTTACTGACCTTCTCAAAAATGGATTGCCCGGTCTTTCAAGTATATATCTTTGTATTATGCCATCATCACTTTCTAACTCCAATTTCAGATCCAAACATTTTTTATACTCACCCTGAAAGTGATAAAAAATGTTTTTTGTGTACTTCTTTGCTGCTTCGACCTCCACTTTCCAATTTGATAAAAAGATGCGCTTTGTTTGTGACGTTGCAACCTCTGCAAGCCTCTCTTTTTCTCTTCGATCATCTAGTGCTAGTTCATATTGTTTGACCCACTGACAAAGATAAAGGTTTCTAGAAAAGAACATTTTCAGAAACTTATTTATGCTTTCACTTCTCTGTGTTGTTGTCATGCCTGCAAAAAAATTGAAGAAGGAAAAAACTTATAAGCAAACATAAAGCATGATGAATACCATGAGCATAATAACAACTAATAAGTAGAAGTGTCAAAAACAATTTATACCTGCACAAAAGTTGGATCGGCCATATACTTGTGCCCATTTTTCACGTATTTCATACAAGCTTTTTAGTCAAACATTCTCACTCAAGCCAAAATTTTCAAGTAACGACTTCCAACTTGACTTAAATTCTTCAATGGTCTCTGGATCATACACACAACTTCTGAATTCTTGTGAGAATGTCAAAAACTTTTCAAAGACATGATTCAAATGTTTTGTTGCATTCTGGAATATGTGCCACAAACAAAAACGATGATGGGAATCAGGAAATACTTCCCTAATGGCAGCAGAAATTGATGCAGCTTGATCTGTAAAAATAGTCTTCGGTTTCTTTCCTCCCATAGCTTGCACAAAAACTTCAAAGAACCATGTATATGCCTCTGTGGTCTCTCCATCTAATAATCCACATCCAAATAGGATTGTCTGACCATGATGATTAATCCCAATTATCGGAGCACAAACCATTTCATAGTTGTTAGTTTTAAATGTTGTATCATAGGCAACAACATCACCAAATAAGGCATAATCCTGTCTTGATTTCCCATCACAATAGAAGCAACCACATATCTCATTGTCATCATTTGTTCGAATTTCATAAAAAAAGGACTCATCCTCAATTTTCTTTTTCTTGAAGTAAGTAAGCAAATTATTTGCATCACCCTTTTTCAGCAGTGTTGCCCGCCTTCTTTGAATGAAGTTGTTGCAATCTGTTTGGGTGAAATTCAAATTTTGATGCCCTCCTACTTCAACGGTCATGTACCTAGAAAAAAGAAGAAGATGATTTAAAGTAAAATTAGAGATTCATATAATTTATTATTATATATATACATGTTGTGTTTTCAGACTAAACTCTACCTGAAGATTTGTGAAGGCTTGAACCCTGCATAGTTCATTTGATCCATGAATCCACCTTGAGAAGACTGCATGTTTCGGTGTGACCTTAAAGCATGTGAAAGTGATGTAGGAACTAGATCATGGTTATGTTCAGAATGAAATGTTGTCACATCAAATTTTCCATCTTCTTGAAGTCTGATCTCAAGCTGTGCCTCACATCCACATCTCCGATCGTCTCTTTTTTTTTGTTGGAGTGTTCTTTTTATGATAGAAACCTTCACGAAAGCATGTATATGATCTTTTCCAAACCACACCGGTATTTTTCTTTCTATTAACTCTATGCTTTCTCACACTAAAGCCAATAGTTTTAGCATAAGAATTATAATATTCATATGCATCTTGCTCAGTGTTAAAGATCATACCAAGAGTCGGAACATCAGTAAGTTCTTCAATATCTTCTACATGTTCCTCATTACTTTCACCAAAAGTAGTGGCATTGTCGTGTTCTGTTTGCTCATTATTTTCCATGATATCCAAGCTTTCTGAATACGAATCTGATTGTACATCACCAATAGCTTCATCAACGTTACCATAATCCTAAGCACAAAATTCTCCCTCTGAAAATTCCATGCGGCTCAGTAATAAGCAATATCTGAAGGATAATGTCATAGAATACAACATGATCAGTCTAAAATTTTAGCTACAGTTTTCTCATGATCTTCCTACATTCAGATTCAAGCACATCACTATAGAAATTTGTAGTAACCAACTATTGACATTGAACATAATAACACTAAGTACATATTAAAATTTGCAGTAGCATTCAGGAAACGGAAATTGATTCATTCATGAGAACTGCCAAAGCCAAACTGTTGCATCTTAAATTCAATGAGAGGGAAATGGGCTTATTCAGGAAAAAAAGTTGATAGCATCATATATACCTTGTTAGATTGTAACCTCACAAGACATGATCGTGAAAGTGATTCAACCTCACAGTCCACTGTTATGCATAAGATGATGGGTTCTGATCAATAGACTTTATCAAAAATTCACAATTACCAGAAGGAGAAGAACAAAAACATGAAAGATTAATAGAGCTTCATACTTACAAGAGAAACCAAAAGGGAAGAGATATGAGAAGGAGGAATAACCTAGAAAAGAACCCAGACATGAATGGATCCGACGTGAATATGACGTTGAGTTGATAACAACGACACTAGAGATGCTCCTCAGAATACGAGGAGTCCTAAATTTGTTAGGTTTGCTTAATTTGTTTAGAAAAAGAGGGAAAAGAAAAAAAACAGAATTAGAGTTAGAAGATAATATAATTTATTAATATAAACCCATGTAGTTAATCATGGTTAGAGTGATTAAAGGATAAGACACATGACATTCATCTAGATGGGTGGGTATGAGGGTGGGTAAGTTTGGGTGGGGAGCAAATTTGCATCCGTTATATAAGAAAGCAGCAAGCATAGAAAAAGTTGCAGCAATTAATGCTCCACACTAATATAGATATATATATTTAGGAAAATGCACATTCCCACAAAAACAACAACTCCAATCCAATGACACAAAGACTTGATAGCCCATTTCAATTTATCTTAGTAAGTACACGTTACTACCCTCAGGTTGAATTTTCATCCATCTCTCTCTCTCTCTCTCTCTCTCTCTCTCTCTCTCTCTCCCATCCTCGACAAGAGTCGGACAACACCCTGAAGGACAACGCCTCACCGATGTCAACCCACGCCTCGACAACGACGACGCCTTCCCAATGCCGGCAGATTTGGCGGCCATCGCCTCCAAATTTCTTCTTCGTTCTCGATTTGGTTGAGGTCCAATTCATTCCTCGATCACGAGCTCATTTCTTGATCTCAATCATGTTAGAATTCTTCAACTTTAGAGCACCACCACCCTAGGGTTGTCGAATAAGGGGTTGACGAGCTTCGACGGCAGGTAGTACGCTAGGTGGTGGAGACGGTGGATGAGCCATTGGGACCTGATGGAGGTGGTAAGGACCTTGAAAAGATTTAGAGGATGTGTACGTTTTGGTGTTGTACCAATTGAATCTACACTTTTTCTTTGGGCAACTTCTTCGCATTTTAGGGTTCTTGAAACTAGCTAGTTGATGTTGAGATTCCATTTTGATGTTGAACTGACTAGATTGATGGTTGTTGTTTCTATAGGAAAACTTTGTGGTACTTTTACTGTAACTGTGTCACAAGGTTAGTTTTTAGGGCTCACTACATTGGTTTTTGTTGTCATTATTAGGATCAAGTGACCAAGCTAGCTACTTAGATTATTGGGGTCAGTAACACGATTATTGGAGGTCAATAACCCGATTATTAATTTTCTGATATTTCTCACTTTCTATTGCAATAAGCTGAAATAAGTTAATTACTAAGGTACGTAACTCACTTACTGAGGGTCGGTAATCGAGTTACCAATGACTGGAATCTGACGACTAGAGAAAATATGAGTTACTAGAGTCAGTAATTGAGTTACTGGGGGTCAATAACCCAGTTATTGGTGACCGGAATCCAGAAACTGGAGAAAATTTTAGTTACCGAGGATCAGTAACCGAGTTACTAGTGACTGAAATCCGACAACCATAGAAATTCCGGTAACCGGTGACTGGAATCTGACAGTCAGAGAAAATCCATCAACTAGTTACCGAAGTCCGGTAAGGCTTCCGCAAAGTTTTCTCTCTCTTACACTTTCTCTGTATCTCTCTGCATGTTTAAGAGGTGGGGACAAAATAGTCTTAAAATAATATAGTTTGTTAAGAATTTAATAAAAAATTTTTCATTTGGGCACCAAAAAAGTTTTCATACATTCAAATGAGGTCATAAAAATGATTGCATTAGAATGAGTAATGAGGGGTTAAAATTAGTACTAAACGAACATTTTCCCATATATTTATATAATAGATAATATTATACATGGTTTTTTTTTTTTTTGATCCAAGGATGTTAGTTTTATTGATCACAATTTGAGAATAGGTACAACAACATGAACACGATCCGCCCGTGGGAGATACATAAAAAATGAACGTGTAAAACTACCTAGTAGACACTAAGTAATCTCTCTGCTGAAGGGCATGGGATGAAGCGCTATGATCAATATTCTGTCATAGCAAACAAAACAAGTAACCAGCCACCGAAACACAAAGAGGAAGGGACAAGTCTTCAACTTATCATTATTGACTACTTCTGAGACCACTCTACGCATAGGGGGCTACCCCAGAGCATCAACCAACCTAGTTATAAGCTAAAGCCTAAAAATTAAGTGAAATGCTCTAGACCCACAAGTAGCCTAGTCTATACTAAAATAAAACAATAACTAACACCAAGGCCCATAAACAGCCCCGACCCAGCTACCTGCCCACAAGGAGCCTACAAAACAACCCCAAAACCTAAAGATCTGATCAGATGGCCTACCACGGCCCAAGCCCATGCCACGCCCTCGCCCTACTGCCCTACTGTTGCCACCTCTACTGCCAAGCCAGACCAGCGCCAAGTCGTCGTCGTCTGACCCACATCGCCCAACGTCAATTGCCATCATTTTTTGATGTAATGGAGCACTTGTCTATACATCTAGCTGAAGAAGCATTAATTACTGGTGTTGTGTAGTTTCGATGGATGTACCCCATTGAAAGGTACTTGCTCACATTGAAGCAAAACGTACGACAAAGGGCACATCCTGAAGCATCAATAGCTAATGGGTATTTGATGGAAGAATGCATGAACTTCTGCTCCCAATACCTTAAAGATATGGGTTGTAAGTCAAACAAACCGTTAAGAAGGAAGAATGACAAGGATAACTCCAAGAAAGGGAAGACTTTTTTTCTCTGAGATGTTACTCGTACACAAATTCATAGATGGGTCTTGTTTCATATCAATGTAGTCACACCATATCTCAAGTAAGTAATGTATCCAATTCATTTTTTCTCATAGATTTGAACCATATAATACTTTGATTTGTTGATATGCTACTGGATATGTCTCAAAGTTTCATTTTATTACTATGCAGGGAGCATATGTCTGCCATTAAAAATCAATATCCTAATGCCAATGATATTGATGTTGCACGTATTTATTTTGATTTGAAGACTGGTTTAAGGCACATGTGAGTTGTCTGCAAAATATGGGTGATGTGTCCTTACCGGAAGAAATTGTGGCTTTGTCAAATCGTCCTAGTCCTTCAACAACTAGACTAAAATCATATACATCCAAAGGCCATTTTTTCCGAGTGAAAAATGTTGACAACAAGCGAACTAAGCAAAACAGTGATGTGTCTTTACAAGGAGATACTTTACCATTGATACAAATTACTAGGCAGATACTACTAATAGCGGAATTATTAATAGTACTAAAACACACAAGTAATGTAGTTCGAAGAAAACGTATTCATCTCTTATTATTGTGCAAAAGGGTACAATAGTTATTGTCTAATGTCTTCTCTCACAATAACACTCCAAACAGATATCTCTTTAACTGTTTCGCTCTCTGATCTAAACAGATGTTGTCTCTGTTTCACTCTGGTGTCTAGAACTAAGCTAGGCACCTCTATTTATAGAGTTGATAACTCTATAAATCTTTATCTAACTTGGAGAGTACTCCCTAACTAAGTTAGACAACTAATCACAAACTAAGTTGGAAAACTATTCCCCTAACAAGCTAGAAAAGCTTTCCTTGACTAACTTGGAGAAGGAATTGGCTAATCCATAAAAGACTAGGATACAGGATACACCCGTATCATGTCTCCCCCCTTTTAGGAACTTAAACTCCCGTTTAAGTTAAAACTGGAGATTAGGAAACTCAAGAGTTCCCTTTTCTTTGCTGAACCATTTAGCCTTGCTTGGAACCTGCCCAGCACGCCCGATACGGAACACTTTTCGCTCCCCTTGACGTGTCATAGCCACTTGCTGCTCTAAAATGCAATCTTCTAGCAATGGATCCTCTTTAAGGTGCTTTTTACTTAGCCTTAACCAAACTAAGTTGCTAATACCAAAGTTACAAGGTCTGGTCTTGTACTTTTCTTATGACTTCTTCAACTTTGTCTTCTCAACATCTTAACTTGATCGCCCTTCATGTGGACGTGTCAACAAGACAAATTTCCTACAAGCATTGACAAATCTTTAAGCCTGAGTCGCTGCTACCAAGCTTGCCTCTAGTGGGAGGGACGCCGCCCGGATAACGAATCGTTGTCCGTCTTTCGTAAATGTGTACTTTTGAGCCTTCCTTTCGTAGATAGCATCCCTATCCCATAAGTAAGGATTTCCCAGAATCACCTGACAAACATCTAATGGCACCACATCGCATGTCACTTCGTCGATGTAAGATTCATGAAGAGCAAACTTGAATGTGCATTGACTGGTAATACTTAGTCTTGTGTCCTTATGAATCCATCCTAATGGATATGGCTTCGGATGTTTGACCATTTGAAGACCTAACTTTTGAACCAAAGCTTCCGAGATAAGGTTCTTCTGACTTCCCGGATCCACAATGGCATCAACTAAATTGGTCTTCACCTGCTGCTTTACAACAAAAAGCTGCTTCTGCGGTTCTCGTCGTCGTTCCCTAACTGTGTTCCTGTCATAAGGTTGAGCTTTGCATTTGGTTCTGTCATTCCTGGTACTTCTTTTTCCTCGTTTGTGATTAATGTTGTCTTCTTCCTCTCCTCCTTGTGCCGTAACACTCTTGGTTTAAGGTGAGGAAACTTCACCTAACACTTATCTGCCACATGGCCTGTTCCTTTGCAGTGACTGCAGGATTTACCATCCGACTCGCCTTTCTTCTGCTCCTCCTTTTTGGCATAGAAAACATTCGACTTACCCCCAGTCTGTTTTCCATCTCCCTTGGTTCCGTTCCTTTTGAACTTCTTCTCAATGGCGATGGCTTTTCCGCTAGCTTCTTCAACAGATTGTACCGTGAATAAGCTCAACTCATTTTGGAGGTACTCATGCAGTCTTGATTTGTACTTCGTAAATATCGAATACTCCGTCAGGGATATATCTAGAACCATAGCTTGATTCTGGAATTCGATAGTGTAATCTTGTACGGACTGATTGACCTTCTGACGCAAGTTATGCCACTTGTCCCATCGTTCCTCCAGAAACCCAACTGGATAGAAATTCTTTCTAAGCAATTCTTTGAACCGCTTCCACGGCACTACCTTCTCAACACCATTCCTCTGGTAGGACTTCCACCAAGTTAAAGCGTGAGATGATAGCTTCAGAGTCGCAAAGTTGATCTTCTCTTTCGACGTAAAACGGTGGGATGTAAAATATGTGTCAAGCCGCTCAATCCAGTCGTCCAACTTGTCAACATTGACGCTACCGTCATACATTGGGACTTCAATCTTAAAGTCAATCTTCAAGTTCCGAAAAGAACTTTTTCTTTCTTGTTGCGAGGTTTTGCTGGCGTTGTCTAACTCCCCATCTGACTCGGATTTCTCCGATCCATCTTCTGATTCAGAGGGCGCATCTTTCGGCTTCTCCAAAGGTTCCTCTTTCGTTAACAATTGTTTGAGGAGGCTGGCCACTTCCGAAAACTCAGACTTCATTGACGCCACCTGCTTCTCCAGCGCATCAAGTCTATCTTTTTCTGGATTTTCATCACCCATCTTTTTTTCCTCTTGATCTTGTGGTACTTTCCAAAGATACAAGAGCTTTTCCTAGCTTTCTGTAAAGTGAACGAGTCAGGACCATGCACCACAGGACTCTTCACGGATACGGTTAGCTCTGATTACCAACTTGATACAAATTACTAGGCAGATACTACTAATAGCGGAATTATTAATAGTACTAAAATACACAAGTAATGTAGTTCGAAGAAAACATATTCCTCTCTTATTATTGTGCAAAAGGGTACAATAGTTATTGTCTAATGCCTTCTCTCACAATAACACTCTAAATAGATATCTCTCTAACTGTTTCGCTCTCTGATCTAAACAGATGTTGTCTCTGTTTCGCTCTGGTGTCTAGAACTAAGCTAGGCACCTCTATTTATAGAGTTGATAACTCTATAAATCCTTATCTAACTTGGAGAGTACTCCCTAACTAAGTTAGACAACTAATCCCAAACTAAGTTGGAAAACTATTCCCTTAACAAGCTAGAAAAGCTTTCCTTGACTAACTTGGAGAAGAAAATCGGCTGATCCCTAAAAAACTAGGATACACCCGTATCAACCATATTATGGGAGATTGACAAAGATCATCAAAATTAGCTACTCTATTGATATCAAGTATGTGTTGTTTAGGTGTGAGTGGGCACATCCTTCACCAGGAGTGAAAAATGATCCTTTTAACTTCACTTTAGTTAACTTTAGAAGATTGTTATACCAGAATGACCGGGTTAGGGATGAACCATTCATCTTAGCATCTCAAGCACATTAGGTATGGTATATCCCAGATCCTTCAGGAGAAGGTTGGCTAAATGTCAGCGAAGTGGAGTCTAAGGACTTCTCTCATGTGCAATTTGACACGAGTGATGAAATGGAGTCAGTGGTAGATGTCTGAAATTGTGTTGAGTTGTTGCTTTTAAGTTATATGTAATATCTCAATCTACTATGCAATTAGGTTTGTTATTAAAACTGTCAGTATATTTATGGTTGTTATCATAACTTGTTGGGGATGGTATTATTTATTAGTAAATTATTTGTCGTTGACCAAGTGTTTTTATTCTTATAGGTGACCATGTTCGGGAAGAAAAGGAAGGTTGGTAGACCACGCCACATGTCTGAATTCTTGAGTCCTAGCAGTTCTGCATCAAGCCACAATGGTTTCTCATCATCACAGTCATCCAACACGTCTCTTCGTCCACCTTTGATACCGCCATTGCCTTCTCCTCCCCAACCTACTCCTCCCTCTACATTACCTCTTCCAGCCCCAGGTATGCCCTGTTCCATTTTTTTTTTAATATTTTCAGCCTCATTATAATTATCAAATCTAATGTTTACAACTCTCCAAATTAGATGCTCAGCCATAACCTACTAGCAATACTATATGTAGAGGTCATCGTAAGGGCATCCTAGAGTGGAATACTAGAGAGAATGTCAACATTATATTTGATTCTAAATTCCAACCTGTTAGAGAAAGAGCTACACAATTGAAGTCACAGTTGGGCAAGATTGTGCGTGATGGCAGAAGGATTCCATTGACAATTATGGACTGGAAATCTGTTGATGATAAGGTCAAAGAGAGAATTTGGAATGAGGTTAAGGTAAACATTTCATTGATAAAACGTTATATGTGGTTATTGTATTTATTAAAAGTAATTCTATATTGTTTACTATTTTTTGTAGACAAATTTGGTTGATGTTCTAGAAGGATACAAACCTGGGTGTCTCAAAAGTTGCAATAATCTTTGGAAGGATCATAAAAGCAAAACCAAATCTAACTACTTTGTACCAAACAAAAGCAATCCAGAGATGAGCTCTATGGTTCCTCCAAATATTATAGCAGATCAATGGACTGTGTTTGTTGCCTATTGAAACACTGAGGATGCAAAGGTAGAAGTGTTATGTCATTTCCATTATATTTTGCCAAATAGGTTGACTCTAGCGTTTAATTTTCAAACTGGTTTTGTAGGCAATAGCGACCCGTAATTCAATCAATCGAGAGACACGTGGACCATCTCATAATACTGGTAGAAAGAATTTTGCCCAATTAAGATATGAGGTAGTGTTGAAAAAACTTGTACTTGACAGATGAAGAGGTTTATAATAAGATATGTTATTAGTATATGGAGTTATTTACTATTTGTACTTGGCAGATGGAACAAAGTGGAGAAGAATCTGATAAATTTAGTGTGTGGAAAAAAAGCACCTAAAGAATCCAATCCAGAAGTTTCCCAATTCATTGTAAGTTTCAGCAACCTTGTTATGTTATTCACAATTGTGCTTGTTCTTTTTTAGTCTTTCCCTAGCTAAGTAATTTATAAATGTACGTAGAACGAATACAACAGGAAACTGTCACTAGTGAGACTTATGGAAGACCAAAAGCTTACAGCTGTAAAAGACCGTGTTTTTCATGATGTTAGTAATATTTTAGATACACCGCCTTGTTATTCTTTTAAAATTTGAAATACTTTTACTTGATGTACACCTGAAATTATGTTTTGAGACACTTTGATCTAAGTAATGGAAATTCTTTTTTGTTAGAATGAATATTTTTGAAGTATGGTTTAGTATGAATTAGGGTGAAGGTGCTTGATTTACTTGAATCTAGATATGGTTTTAAGCATTAGGGTCAATGCTTGAGCATGTAATAGGTTTTTGTTTTTACCTTCCACTTCAAATCAGACAACTAATTGTAGAAAATACTCTCATTTATGCAATAAGTACCAGCCGATGCAACAAGTGGCCATGAGGCTAGGAGGGAGTCCATAGGAGAGGGAGATGCTGAGGCCACTGCCCATTTTGATTCAACTTCTGATGATGTCACTGGTCACCATGATGCTCCTGCATGATTTAGGTTTATGTCATATTGTTATGTTTTAGAATGTGATAGAACATGATTATGCTGGAATATTGTTGTCCCTTTATGAAGCTCTTTTTATTGTTGTAGCACTTGTTGGTTTGGTTTAGGTTCCATCATGTGGAATAATGTTTATGTTGGATAATTTGGTTATGAAATGAATGTTGGTCATTGTGTTGATTTTGTTGGAATGAATGCTAGTTGATGATGGTGTTAGTACCTTGTTGATTATGGTTGTTATTGTGGATTGAATGAGATTTGAATTTGCAGATTTCTGGTAAAAATGAGATTTGAAACAGTTGTGGTAACAATTTCTGCAGTTGGTGACGGCAGAGTCCCGTCGCAAACGGTTTTGGCATTTTTTGTAGTTGGCTACGGTAGAGTCCTATCGCAAATGCTTTTGGCGGGAAAATTCAAAAATTTTAGTTCAGATTTGAAATTTTTTAAATATCACAGCGACGACAAGTTTAATAGCCAATTTCCGTCGCTAATTAAGCGACGGTCTTTGCAGTTGCTATTTGCCGTCGCAAACATGGTTGTGATAGGCTCACTGCTGTCACCAAAAGCAACGGCCATGCCCTCAATGACGATGAAAAAAATATCGTCGCCGTTGGTCTTTTGCGACGGCAGAATGACTTTTGGCAACTGCATTTTTCCATGGCTAACTAAATTAATTTTTGTAGTGATCTATGTCGTGAAACTGGCAATCAGTCATACATATATCTAATCTAGCCATGTTTGTCCTGTAGAATACCCTTCAATCATATGCACAAATTGATTAGTCGTAAACGATCGATGCAAAACATATATAGGAAATGATGTGCTAACTCTATTGATCACGAAAATAGTGCAACTTATTAGTTATTTCATCAATTATATACATGAAGTACGTACGTACTTACCGTAAGTTTTCACAGTTTGATGGAGAAGGGGAGTGACTCGAGGTGCTATGTCATGGGAGGTTGAGAGGGTTCATGGGTTTCGATTTTGCTTTTTTGAGCATGATAACGTTCTCCTTTGTGTCTCCATACAAGATTCTGTAAGAACGCCTTTATAGCCTTGCTCCCTCAAACGTCTTTCTAGATGGGATTTGGAATTGAAAGTGGATGTCCAAAGAAAGAAGAAGAAGAAGAAGACGAAGAAGAAGAAGAAGAAGAAGGGATTTGATGGAGAAGAGAGGATTACACGAAGATTTGGTTTTTGGGCTCAATCAACTGGAAAAAGAAAATAGTAATTTTTAAGAGTTTAATAATTTAATTATTTTGTAATACTAAACAGAGTTAGTGAGAGTGATAATTTATTCATTACATGTCAAATTCTGATTCGCGGCACTAGTTTGGCACATGAGAAATGGGTACAGCCGTACAGGTGATGTGCTTCCGTTATATAAGAAAGCAGTAAGCATAGAAAAAGCTGTAGCAATTAATGCTCCACACTAATATAGATATATTTAGGGAAATGCTTATTCCCACAAAAACAACAACTCCAATCCAAAAATTAAATACTTGATAGCCCATTCCTCAGGTTGAATTTTCATCTCTCTCTCTCTCTCTCTCTCTCATCCTCAACGAGAGTTGAACGACACCCTGAAGGACGACGCCTCACCGACGCCAACCCATGCCTTGACAACTATGATGCCTTGCCAATGCCGGCCGATTTGGCAGCCATCGCCTCCGAATTTCTTCTCCGTTCTCGATTTGACTAAGGTCCATTCATTCCTCGATCGTGAGCTCATTTCTTGATCTCAATCATGTTAGATTTCTTTAGCTTCCGAGTACCACCACCCTAGGGTTGTCGAAGAAGGCCTTGACGAACTTTGGCGGCAAGTAGTACGCTGGGTGGTGGAGATGGTGTATGAGCCATTGGGACCTGATGCAGGCGGTAAGGACCTTGAAAAAATTGGAGGATGTGTACGTTTTGGTGTTGTCTCAATTGAACCTACACTTTTTCGCATTTTAGGGTTCTTGAAACTAGCTAGTTGATGTTAGATTCCGTTTTAATATTGAACTGACTAGATAGATGGTTGTTGTTTCTATAGGAAACCTTTGTGGTACTTTTACTGTAACAGTGTTACAAGGTTAGTTTTTAGGGCTCACTGCATTGTTTTTTTTTGTCATTGTTGAGATCAAGTAACCAAGCTAGATACTTAGATTATTGGGGTCGGTAACCCGAATTATTTGAGGTCAGTAACCTGATTATTAATTTTTTGATATTTCTCACTTTCTATTGCAATAAGCTGAAATAAGTTAATTATTAAGGTAAGTAACTGACTTACTAGGGGCCGGTAATCAAGATACCGATGACTGGAATCCGATGACTAGAGAAAATGTGAGCTACTAGGGTTAGTAATTGAGTTACTAGGGGTCAGTGTTAACCTAGTTATCGGTGACCGGAATCCGAAAACTGGAGAAAATCCGAGTTACCGAGGATCAGTAATCGAGTCAACGCGGTGACCGAAATCCAAAGACCATAGAAATTCCGGTAACTGACTTAAACTTAAATCCGACAGCCAGAGAAAATCTAGCAACTAGTGATCGAAGTCCGGTAAGGCTTCTGTAAAGTCTTCTCTCTCTTCCACTCTCTCTCTCTCTCTCTCTCTCTCTCTCTCTCTCTTTCTCTCTGTATGTTCAAGAGGTGGAGGTAAAATAGTCTTAAAATAATATAGTTTTATAAGACGTACTTTAGTAAATATTTGTTCATTTGGGAGCCAAAAAGTTTTATTTCATTCGGGATCATAAAAATGATTGCATTAGAATGAACAATGAGGGGTTAAAATTAGTACTAAATTAATAAATATTTTCCCATATATTTATATATAATAGATAATATTATACATGTTTTTTTTTATCCAAGGACGTTAGTTTTATTGATCACAACTTGAAATAGGTACAACAACATGAACACAATCCGCCCGCGGAGGCTATGTAAGAATTGAACGTGCAAAACTACCTAATAGACCTACATATAGCTAGTAGACACTAAACAATCTCTATGCTGAAGACCATGAGATGAAACGCTATGATCAATATTCCGTGGTAACAAATGAAATAAGTAACCAGCCACCGAGACATAAAGAAGAAGGGAAAAGTCCTCAACCTATCATTATTGACTACTTCCGAGACCACCCTACGTATAGGGGGCTACCCTAGAGCATCAACCACCCTAGTTATAACTAGTTATAAGCCAAAGTCTAAAAATTAAGTAAAATGCTCTAGACCCACAAACAGCCTAGTCTATACTAATAAAAAACAAAAATAAAACAATAACCAACACTAAGGCCCATAAAGAGCCCCAACCTAGCTACCTACCCACAAGGAGCCTACAGAGCAAGCCCAAAACCTAAAGATCTGATCAAATGGGCCTAGCCCCTCTACCACGGCCCAAGCCCATGCCACGCCCTCCCCCTACCGTTGCCACCTCTACTGCCAAGCCAGACCAGCGCCAAGTCGTCGTTGCTGTCCAACCAGCGCCAAGTTGTCGTTGCGCCAAGTCATCGGCCAACATTGATCGCCATCGCCACCAGCCACCAGCCGCCTCCTCGCTCTAGTTACATCCAGATTCAGAACAGATTACAAGTCTCCCTCTTCAACCTGCAAACATCGATCTGATCAACGCGACCGAAACTAGCTTGTAAACTCCGAGTTCTGTCTTTCTCTGTTCCAGCTCTACGACACCATAGGCACCTCCAGCCTCCCCCTGCAAACCCAAAACGGACACGGCTTCCAGCCGATAGATAGGAGAGAGAACCCTGTTGATCTTCCACTCGAAGGAATTTCTCCAACACTACCCGTCCAGCCATACCCTGTTGATCTTCTCTAGCTCTCTAGGGTTTTAAAGAGAGAGCGGCGCTAACGATAATACATAGTCCTAATACATGGATATAGGGTTAAGAGCCACGAACACTGATATACCATGCTTAATTATACATGGTTAAAGTAATCTTTTATTGAACTAATGGATTTTTTTATTTTTTTTAATTTTTAGAATAGATTAAAGAGAAAAATGCTAAGGTGTTCTTATTTTTGTCCAAATACACAAATCTATATTAAAGTCATAATAAGATAATAATTTTTGTATATTTTTAAGACAGTTTTACTCTCACCACTTCAACATGTATAAGGAGAGTAAAAATGAAAGACTTTGCCGGAACCTCGCCGGACTCCGGTCACCAGTTGCCGGACTCCGGTCATTGATCACCGTTTGCCGGAATTTCTTCGGTCGCCGGTTATTGACCCTTAGTAACTCAGATTTTCTCTGGTCGCCGGATTTCAGTCACCGGTAACTTGGTTACTGACCTTCAATAATCTTGGTTACTGACCTCCAATCATCAGTTACTAACCCCCAATAACCTCAGTTACTGACCCCCAATAATCAATTATTAACCCCTAATAATCGGTTACTAACCTCTAGTAATCACTTACCGGTCTCAATAATTTGTTACTAATCCCTAGTAATCGAGTTACTGACCCCAGTAATCCTTAATAATAAGTTACCGCCCTTAGTAATTAGTTATTGAATACTAGCAAAACATTATAATAAAAACTTTACTGCCCCTAATAACATTTTTACTGCTCTTAAAACGTTTATCACCCTCAGTAATCAAAACATTATCACCTAATTACCTTGTCTTTCAAACCAAAACACCATTTTCCTCTTCAACATCGATCTGCAAATGGCCTTCATCATGGACAACCTTACCATGGACCCGATCTGCAATCAACAATGGTCTTCCACCGAATCGCTTCCCTCCTTCGGATCTGACCCGGCCTTCACCGACGGTAACCTTGACTGTGGATGAGAGAGAGAGAGAGAGAGCACCGAGCGGCGTATCTCAACTATGGAGGAGGATCTAGAGTACTAAGCGGTGAGGGCTGTGATGGAGGGGAAGACGAGGCGGAGGTGGAGGATCTTGAACCCGTGCACCGGCGTGAAGTCGATCATCTGCTACAATCGATGGTTGCCGATATTCTTGACGAATCAACTGCTCCTAACACACCACCAGCGAGTCGCCGACGGTGGAAACCCTTGTCGATAGAGGAGATAGATTGAGATAGTGGTGGTGCTGATTCCGGCGACGATGGGAAGCAGACGAGAGAGAGAGAGAAGAGTGAAAAATTTAGATCGGTAGAGAACTAGAGATAAGAGGTAGAGATAAGAAAGTTTAAAGGTTGAAATTGGAGTAACACTACCAGGACAAGCACTTTAGCTGACGAAAAAGTTTCGTCGGCCTGTTAGCTTAACTCCTTGGCTAAGATCTTAGCCGACGAGCCTTCGTCGGCTATAGTTTCGTCAGGAAAGGGTCTTCGGCGATGACTTTAGCCGACGAAACTAGAAGACGTCGTCGGCTATTGTCCTAGCGCTAACCGACGACAGAAGATGTCGTCGGCTA
This sequence comes from Fragaria nilgerrensis, assembly GCA_010134655.1. Taxonomy (NCBI): domain Eukaryota; kingdom Viridiplantae; phylum Streptophyta; class Magnoliopsida; order Rosales; family Rosaceae; genus Fragaria; species Fragaria nilgerrensis. The sequence continues at coordinate 12,675,199 of CM020979.1, read as the reverse complement.
GTCTCTCAGACTTTAGCCGACGACCTCTTCTGTCGTCGGCTATTGTCCCAGCATTTAACCGACGAATATATTAAAAATGTTTCGTCGGCCATAGTCTGAGACTTTAGCCGATGAAACATTTTAATATATTCGTTCTGCTATAGTATGTGATAAAAAATAAAAAAATAACTAAAGCCGACGAAATATAGTTTGTTTTGTCAGCTGTAGAAGGGTTTAACCGACAAAACATGGCATATGTCGTCGGCTAAACCTTATAAACAAAAAATTAAAAATATTATAGCCGACGAATTATGGCGTATTTCGTCGGCTATAAATCCATTCCAGTATAAAAAAAAAAACCGGAAATTTCTAAATTACCATTCCAAGCAAGCTGCAAAATACACCAAAACAATTCCATATAACCAACAACAAACACATAAAACTATATAATTCATCAACTACACAAAATCTAGATCGTCTAAATTAATATCTGCTTCTGCAGGCTGCTGCGGAGGTTGCGGCGGTTGGGGTAGCGGTATAGCCGGAGGCATGGGCGGAGCCGGAAGTCCCTGAAGCTGGGCAGCTGTAAAGTCCTGCATGTACTAGAACATCTACCGCTGCTGGGCCTGCTGGATGGCATATATCTCGGTAGCATAGGCTGCCTGCGCGACATTATATGCTGCCTGCGCGGCATTATAGGTTGCCTGCGTGACATTATAGGCAACCTGAGCAGCTTGTTGTTCCCGTAGTCTCTGAACTTCCGACTTTAGCTGAGTCGTCTTGGTGGTCGTGGTCTTGCTGCTGGTCGAGGCTGCCTTTCGTTGAAATCCTGGAGTGGTCTTCAGGACCCCCTCGCCTTTCTTTCCTAGATCCTGACAGTAGAAGTTGTTTGCTCGCGGTGGGAAGGTTGTGCCCATGATCCTCGCCCCAACCATCGGATCCGAAGTGTCGATCCGAGACATGGCTTCGGACATCTCTTCCTCCTGCGTGTCCGGCCATGTCTCCCTCACTATAGCACTCATCACCTCGTCACTAGCCTCCCTCACCTTCGCCTAATTGGATAGGAAAAAAATTATTAATTAACATATATATAAGTAAAATTAAAAATTTAAAAACGTAAGATGACTTACAATATCCTCTTGGGCGTCAGGATATGCCTTCTCGTACGTATAGACGTACCGGTTGACTTCTGGATGTTCCCTGGCCTCCTCGTCCATGAAGACAGCGAACGGTCTAGAACCGGCATGATGGTTCCTTGTGTTGCGTTGCCGGTTCTGAGCGTTCGCCCGAGAAACGGTCTTGAAAGAAAAAAATAAACTATTAGTAAAATATTTAAAAACGCACGTACTTAATGACAAATTAACTAATTAATTTTTTTAAATACCTGTTTACGAGGGTTGTTGAATTCTGATGTCAGAGGCCAACGTCACTCGTACTCCCTGTACTGGAACTCAGCAAGGGTACCAGAACGTGCGTTCCCGTGCGTAGTCCAGTGGGTTCGCAACTCGTTCTTCCACTCCTTGTACCTACAGATACAACAAAAATATTAGAAATATTATTAATATCACATACAATTTTGTTTTTTCATTAACTTCCCAACGTACCTTCCCCTATGCACAACGTCTGCCCAGCTGTTCTTTAGGTGCACGGGAACGTCAAACCACACCTGCATTTAACCGTTTATCAGTTTAGTTTTTCGAGAAATCAACAATGTAATACATAATATTATTGAGGCATTTTGTAAACTCACCGACATCGCGTTGTGGACCATGTCCTTAACCTCTTGTGGGACCTCGCCCCAGTCTGACCACAACATAGAGACTCTATCCCTAATGAGCGCTCCCACACGGCCGAAGTACGTCCTCGACTTGTGGCCATCCCCGTCAGTATCGATAACGATCCTCCCTGAGGTACTGACGGTCTTCTCGAGAGCCTTTCCTGTGACGGGGCCTCTCTTCTTCTTTGTCGGCTTCGCTCCGACGGTGCCTATCATATGATAAACCAAATTGATTATTAAAATCGGAGACCCTTTATTATTAATTATAAGAAAACAAATCATTCATCTTTCATTATCTGAGGGCGATACGGCGGACGCGACGGATTCCGTCTCTGTCATCGATGATGATACCTTCGCGGAAATAAGAGGCGTATCAAAAGGCACGAACCGGTACGCCGCTGATGGAGCCACTGGCGGGGGCAATGGATAAATCGGCGTCCTGAGTCATTGACTGCAGGTAAGGCCGGTATCATCCGCGGAAGGAACAGATGAGGCGGTGGCATCTGTACCCCAGATGACCCACCATCCGAAGCAGTAGGACTAGGAGTGGGCGCCCTGTGTATCTCAGGCATACGGGGTGCAGACACTGGAGTCTGGGTCTGAGCCCACAGCTGCCTCGAGGAACGAGGGACGCCCGGCTGCCTCGATGAAGGAGGCACCTCCGGCTGCCTCTGCGCCGTCTCTAGAAGGGCCTCATTGGCTGTCATGAGGCCCCGAAACGATGTTTGAGGGTTGCTAGAGGTTCTCTCAGATGATTCGGACCTTTGGCCCTTCGAACCCTTCGTCGATCTAAAATTACCGCTCATCCTGTTTAAAATATTAATTTGAATCAAGGCTGAGGCATGAGCGGATACACTCATTCAATGTTGCTCATTAATTCAAGGTTGAGGCAACATTAAAAAAGTAAACGAGTTCCATATTATCCTTCTCAAATTTAAGGCTCTAGATTATTTTGTCTTTATTCTATAAAAAATATTGTTGAAACCATTTTTTTTTCATTATGTTCATGCTTAAATTTAAACACTTAATATGATGTGAAATATATATATTTTTCAAATTATACTTGTTCAAAAATATGAATTCAATTAATCTCCTAAACATAAATTAACCACAAAAATGTAACGTCTTTAGCCATCAAAATTCATGATTATAACAGTAAAATGAGAGATTATATGGTAACAAAAAGCAGAAGTGAAAATCAATTCGAAATCAAAAGTAAAAAAGAAGAAAAACGCTAACCTTGGAGCTGGAGAATTTGGGAGAGGGAGCCCAGGAAAGGCGGAGGAGGCAGCTGGGAGACCGGGAGAGGGAGATCGAGGAGGCGGAGGAGGCAGCCGGGAGACCGGGAGAGGGAGAGGAGGCGGAGTAGGCAGACCGAGAGATCGGGAGAGGGAGACGGCGACCGGGAGACTAGGAGACCAGGAGAGGGAGGCGGAGGGAGGAGGTTAGGGTTTTGAAATGCGTTGTGGAGGCTGTCGAGCGCTGAGTCTTCGTCTGTATACCGTGTAACTTTAGCCGACGAAATTTTTACTTCGTCGGCTAAACTTTGAAATTCGTCCGCTAAACCTTTGAAATTCGTCGGCTAACCTTTGAAATTCGTCGGTTTAACTTTGAATTTCGTCGGCTAAACCTTTGAAATTCGTCAGCTTACATTTCAAAATCGTCGGCTTAAGTACTTTTATACATTCGGCACCTTGTGATTGTGATGATCAAACTTGAGAAACGAAAATCCTACCGTCAGATCTGACCATCAAGATAAAATACATGTGTAGAAAAAAATTCAACTTGATCCGACAAGGTTAAGGGCTCGATCCGGACGGTCAATCCCGTAAGTCAAACCCCTAAATGCACGGAAAATGTCATTAGACCGTTTAAATTACGTATTTTACCCAGACCTTCAACTGAAAATAGTTTCAAACCGATGAGACCTAACAAGTCATATAAAAATTTTACGAAAAATAACCACTGAAGATATGGCTACCCGTAGGGATAAAGACTGGAAAATTGCATTGACCGTAACTATCGGCACAGAGACTTTACCGGAATACCATGATTTTTCAACCGTAGAAGTATTTCACCATTCTGGCCATATCTTATTTCACGGCTTTTTTGCGTTTGAAGGTTCTACATATAGTTTGTTTTTGAAACAGAACATTTACTTAAACACTTGGTAAACAAGTTATACAACATTAGTAGGCATGTTGTGATTGTGATGATCAAACTTGAGAAACGAAAATCCTACCATCAGATCTGACCATCATGATAAAATACATGTGTAGGAAAAAATTCAACTTGATCCGACAAGGTTAAGGGCTCTATCCGGACGGTCAATCGCGTAAGTCAAACCCCTAAACGCACGGAAAAGGTCATTGGACCGTCTAAATTACGTATTTTGCCCGGACCTTCAACTGAAAATAGTTTCAAACCGATGAGACCCAACAAGTCATATAAAAATTTTACGAAAAATAACCACCGAAGATAGGGCTACCCATAGGGATAAAGAATGGAAAATTTCATTGACCGTAACTATCGGCACCGAGACTTTACCGGAATACCATGATTTTTCAACCGTAGACGTATTTCAGTATTTTGGCCATATCTTATCTCACGGCTTTTTTGCGTTTGAAGGTTCAACGTATAGTTTGTTTTTGAAACGGGACATTTACTTAAACACTTGGTAAAGAAGTTATACAACATTAGTAGGCATGTTCTGATTGTGATGATCAAACTTGAGAAACAAAAATCCTACCGTCAGATTTGACCATCATGATAAAATACATGTGTAGGAAAAAATTCAACTTGATCCGACAAGGTTAAGGGCTCGATCCGGATGGTCAATCTCGTAAGTCAAACCCCTAAACGTACGGAAAAGGTCATTGGACCGTCTAAATTACGTATTTTTCCCGGACCTTCATCTGAAAATAGTTTCAAACGGATGAGACGCAACAAGTCATATAAAATTTTTAGGGTTAGGGTTTAGCCGACGAAATATTAGGGTATTCGTCGGCCTAGATTTAGGGTTTAGCCAACGAAATATTACTGTATTCGTCGGCTAACCGCATCTTAGCCGACGAATTATGACTTATTTCGTCGGCTAAGATGATTTAAGTTGACGAATTATGGTATATTTCGTCGGCTAAGATGGTTTAAGCCGACGAATTATGGTATATTTCGTCGGCTAAAGTATAAAAAATACATTAAAAAAACAGAAGGTTTAAACCATACTAACTTCCTGTTCATATATCACCAAAATTCATATAAAATAACATAAATATGAATTCAACATAAGTAAACTATAAAGGTAATACATTCTTTTTTATTACAAATTAATGTATTACGTCCTCTAAATTAAAACTAAGGCTCGTAATCGGAATCATCCGATGAGTCTTCTTCGGTGTCAGAATTAATTTCTAGTAATCTATGTCTTTCCTCATCGCCAGAGTCTTCGTCTGTTTCCTGATTTGGATCAACATCAATAAGCCTTGGCTCTTTATCACGAAGTTGCACCGAACGATCCGCTTTAAAATTATTAAGGCGAACGGTAGAGGAGTTAGGAATACCTATTGCGTTGGGCTCTTGATACGCAACATCTTCTTCCTCGTCTTCGGCCTCTCCAAGTGTAGCCGCCCGGTAAATGTTTCGAGGGTGCATAAGGTTGACTACTTTCCATGCGTCACCCTTACCAAGGTCCGATGTGGCAAAAATGAACGGGTCATCTTCGTAAGAACTTGTAGCAGTGTTCATCGATAATATTCTGTATTGATCGGTCTTCATGCTCTACGGCCTAGTATCAAACTAATAAACGAGTTCCACCACTGAATGGAGAACACCGTAATAGTCAACTCCGTTCCGCCCACCATGCACCATCACCCCAGAATTCTGTGTTCTCCGTCTGTTGTCTCTCTGTTCATATATAAATTGCACGCCATTCACCTTGCACATCGGATAAACTCTTGACATTATCGGCTTCATCGCTAGAAGTCTTAGTTCGTGCGACCAATTTGGGTGACCATCAAATTGAATATAGTTCATCTGCAACCAACCATTCAACTGTAAATATGGATAATTATGCAATAAACATAAATACGTACAGAAATATTGAATTACGTACCCAGCCGCCAAAATAGTTTGCGAACTCCCTGTTGTGGTACTCGAGATCACCATGAATGTCTAAACAATATAGATGGATGTGTTTCCAGTATTCAACTTCTAGACAGTTAATCAATACCCACCAGTGGGCAATGACTAGCTCATGTGGTTACAACTTGTAGGAGTCTGGCAAAATTCTATAAACTTCAACATCACCGGAGAGTATGGAAAGATTGAACTTCGGTACATCTACCGGCATGATTTGCGGAGTTTCTTTTAACGCTCCTAAATATAACTTCATGTAGGTGACGCACTTGTGCGCAATATATGCTTCAACTATACATCCTTCAGACGCGGATTTATTAGCCACATAATCTTTGTAGTCTCCAAGTTGCCTATAAATCAAGTTGCAAAGTGTTATGATTATTGAACATGTATATATATTGAGGAATTCAGGTGTAAAAAACGTACTTTTCTATGGGACACATCCAAGTGTAGTGTACTGGACCGGTAAGCAACAATTGCTCGGGAAGATGGATCATCAGGTGAGGCATGATGTCAAAAAATTTGGAGGAAATATCATCTCAAATTTACACATGATATAAATGATGTCCTCTTGCATTTCTCAGAGGTTAGATTTTTTCACTTCCCGTGTGCATAATTTCTGGAAGAATCTTGCCAACGCTACTAATGGCTCCACCACCTGACGGGGAAGGAACGGTCGAATGAAAACAGGGAAGAGACGTTGTAGCAGGATATGACAGTCATGACTCTTCAACCCGTACATCTTATTGTCCCGGAAGTTCACACACCGGGCTATATTTCCTGCATAGCCTGAAGGATACTTCACACAACTCATCCACCTAAAAATTACGTTCTTCTGGTCAGGTTTCACGGTGTAAGGAGTTTGAGGCATTTTTTTCTTCCCTTCTTTTAACCACATATGTCTTCTTAATTGCATTTTTTTTTAGATCAATGCGTGCCTTAGGACCGTCTTTCGTCTTCCCCTCTAAGTTCAGCATTGTGCCCACCACACTGTCGTAAACATTCTTTTCTATGTGCGTCACATCTAGGTAGTGCCTGATCAACAATTTACTCCAGTATGGGAGTTCCCAGAATATGCTCTTATGTGTCCAGAATTTGTACATGTCGGGTCTTTCAGGTATTGCCGCTACAATATTGGGATGATTGCTGACTTGCCCAAAATCGTACTAATTAAGCATTGCTAAAATTTCTTCCCCCGTCCATCTTCTGGGAGGCACACCGTGTTCTACGGTCCCAACAAATGCCTTGTCATCAAACCGCCATTCGTGATTATATGAAAGGAAAGTACGGTGACCCAATCTGCATATCTTGTTGCAATGACTGCTGCTCCCCTCATCGTTAAGGCACTCTGGACAAGCCTTGTATCCCCTAACAACGTTGCCCGACAACATCCCACGGACAAGAAAATCACTGATGGTACCAACAACCATGTCATGCATCTGGAACATCTCGTGCATGTACTTGTCATAAGTGGGATGACCAACGTCCCACAAAAACTTAGGCTCTTCAATCAAAGGTCTCAAATACACATCGAGACACTTCCTTAGATAACCGGGCCCTGAAATCAACAAACTCAACATATTGTATTCCTTCTTCATGCACATCCATGGAGGAAGGTTGTACGGTACCAAAATCACCGGCCATACACTGTATTGAAGACTCATGTTGCCAAAAGGGTTGAACCCGTCGGATGAGAGCTCGAGCCTCACATTTCGGACCTCTGACGCAAAATGAGGAAACTCCCTGTCTATATGCTTCCAAGCCTCCCTGTTAGCAGGGCGTATAAGGGTATCTTCGTCATGCAATTCCCTATCAGCGTGCCATCTCATAGCTTTGGCCGTGTGTGAAGACATGTACAACCGCTCCAGCCTATCCCTCAACGGGAAATACCGAAGTACCTTCACAGGTTTCCTATTGCCTGCAGGAGTCAGCTTATACCTGTCAGCATGACATACCGGACATGTGTCAAGGCCACCAAGGTCATTCCCTTCTGAATCTTTACCCTAGAAGAGAACGCAGTCATATATGCATGCATCGATCTTGATGTAGGAAAGCGCAAGATCTTTCAGGATACATTGGACCTTACGATGAGTGGTAGGAAGACGATGACCATGGGGCAGCATCGAAGCAGTATACTGTAGATAATTATCAATAGCCTTCACGATCGATTTTGTCTCAACTTTAATCTTCATTACGTCCATCACACTTTCAAGAACAGTCTTCTGACAACCAGGGTACACATGGGTCTTTTGAAAAACAAGCAGTTTGTTGTACTTTTTAATACCAGCAGTGTTGACAGCTCTAGGGAAGGGCTGCACCGGGTCAGACATATACTGTCCTTGAGCGCATACACCGCTCTCATAAGGAAACATGTCATTGATGAAGGCCGTTGTTGGATCGTTGGATGTACTGCCCGTCTCAGAATATTAGCCATGATCATGCGGACCCCCTGATGATGTTTCACCGTGATATAACCAACATGTGTACTTCTCCAAAAACCCGTTACTCTTCAGGTGCTGCCATACTTTGTCAATCGCAAATCGATGCATATCGCTGCGACACTGACATTTCGTGCACGGGCAATAGAAAATTGTATTCCCGTTAGCATTGACGCATATTCCAAAAAACTCATAACTCTTTTACCATATCTTTTGTCTCATTTTAGACGCGAAATCCAACTCTTATCCATATCCTGAAAATATAACAAATATATATGTATAACGCTAGCTAATTATTAATTAAATTCCATGCCATATATAAAATCTCAATTCATTTAGTATATATTCTACATACTACAACTAATTAATAACAAATTAATTAACACACACATATATATATATATATACTTAATAATTAATTACATAACAATATTATATATATATATCTACATCATCACAAAATCATCATCAACAACTTCATACCATCAACACAATATTATAAATTAATTAACATATATATATATATATATATATATCTACTACTTATGAACAACTTCATATATATTATATTAAATCATCAACCAAATCGATCAACATATATATATATATATACACACACATCCAACGTACTCAAAATCAATCAACTCATAACAATATTATATATCAACATCATCACAAAATCATCATCAACTCATATATATCATCAACAACTTCATACCATATCAACATAATATTATAAATTAATATATATATATATATATATATATATATATATATCTACTACTTATTAACAACAACTTCATATATATTATCAAATCATCAACCAAATCGATCAACACATATATATATACATCCAACGTACTCAAAATCGATCAACTCAATCATACTTAAAATCGATCAACTCAAATAAAACTCAATTAATCAACATATATACATATACGTACCTATATATAGCTCCACAAACTAATTATGGACAGATTTCGACAGCACCCAAACTTTTTCTCCCATTTTTTTCCCAGATGAGCTGCTGCTGTCCAGATCTGCAAATATAAAGCACTTTAGCCGACGACATAATTTCGTCGGCTAAACTTTTAAAAATTTCGTTGGCTATAGTCTGTGAACTTTAGCCGACGAAATTTAAATTTCGTCGGCTAAAGTTGACTATAGCTGATGAAAATTTAAATTAGCCGACGAAATTTTCCTTCGTCGGCTAATTAACATAGATTTTAGCCGACAAAAAAATAGTTCGTCGGCCTGGTTTTTTTATTTTCGTCGGCTAAACCTTTTTTTCTAGTAGTGTAAGGGTATAAATATCATTGTATTAAGATTGATTGAATTGGGCATTGAAAAAAGAATTTTATTGATGTGGGCTTTACTTTAGAAAATTTTGTACATTTCGTCATTTTCCCTTTTAATAATAATCTAAATTAGAAGGTAGTTTAGGCAATCCACGCATCGATGATGGTCATGAAGCCCAAACGCTTGACTTCATAGTAGTACAGATAACCGTGATCAATTAGAGCCATCTGTCTAATTTAGATGGTCTCGTGGAGCTAATACATACGGTACGTAACTAGCTAGGTGCTCGATCTAGCCTAGTGATCGATAGATTGATTAGATAATTTAGAGATGATCGAGAAAGATATACAAAACACAGAAAGGAGAAGTGAGACAGGGACGTAGCTTGCATGCATGATAGGTGGGAGTTTCACAAAGTTAAAGACAACGATATGCTGTGAAGAACTTCAAATTTGACCGGACAAAAAAAAAAAAAAACCTTCAAGTGAAATTCTTATAGATACCATGAAGAAATTGCACAAGATTCATCATTCAACAAGCATGCATATGTTAATGGCTATAGCTATGAGTATGATTGTGCCTATGAAATTTGGTAGTTATCCATATGTCAAATAATTGCAAAATGAAATCAAGATATAACTATGCTAGCTACAAGCAAAGCTTATATATTATAAGCGCACAAGTTACATCAAGTTATAAGAAAGACTGTTTGATACTATTAATTGATGGTATGCGAGATGGTATGCAGCTACCTAACGTCGATGTAAAATGATAGGAACACCATGCTGCGGTTGTAGGGTTATAAGATAGGAAGGAGCGTGAGCATAAGATGGAGAAAGCTCAAAGGTAAACTGCTGCAAAATCACTGCTAAGGCCAACTTTACTTCCGTCATGGCCAAGTTCTGTGCGATGCAAATCCGAGGACCGGCTCCGAACGGGAAGAATGAGAGTTGGTTCTTTGTTGCCTTGGAAACTCCTTCCGCAAACCTATCTGGTTTGAACTCATCTGCGTCATCGCCCCACAGTTCCTTGTCATGGTGAATGAGCAGTATTGGTAAGCGGAATTCGACTCCTGCGGGTAGTGAGTACTTCCCCAGTTGAGTTTTCTTCAGAATGGTTCGATGTACTTCAACAACAGGTGGGTATAATCATGGTTACCTGTGGGATTATAAAGTCAAGGTAAATTAATTTAGTTCATATATATCCTAAAAATCAAGAGAAAATTATTATATATAAATATAACAGTAAAATACATCACGTACGTACTAGAATCAGCAAAAGTGTGAGATCACAAATTTTCCTGGAAACTAATTTTCAATAGAAATAGAGGGATGAAGATTAGACGAAATTGACATAAATTTACAACCTTCTCACTTTATAGGAGCCGAATCCGAAATAGAGAAGCACATAATGTATATAAACTCACCACTTTTAGGTCAGTCAGGCCGTTGAAGTCTGGTTTTTTGCTCCCAAAGACTTGCAAAACCTCTTCTCTAGCTCGATCTTGCCACTTCTGATTTTGACTACGCAAAACAATCTCCAAACCAGCAACACTGCAGTGGTCTCTTGCCCAGCAAAATAAAACAGTTTACACTCCTTAATTACCTCGTCGATACTCATCCCGACATTTTTATTGTTCGTATTCCCATGATGATCCTGAATGTCCTTCAAGCTTGACTCCAGAAGTGACCCTAACAGGTCATGTTTAGAGGCTTCACCTGCTTTAATGGCCTGCTCTCTGTTCTTAATAAGACCCTCGAGTATACCTCTTATTTCTTTGTTAATCTCCTTCATCCTCCTATTCATCTTAGTTGGCTTGAACCTACAAAAATGATTCTTACTGTAAATCCAAGGCATGAAGAAGCTCCATGAACGAAATGATAAGTAAGTTTTCATGTAACATATCCTAATTAAGAAACTTAAATTTTGAATTACGTACCTCCATCCTGGAATGTAAAAACTTCGTCGGGCTTTCGCAACATGTACTGCTTGTTCCTTCTGGAGTTCAAATATTTTCCTTCCTTCTTGGTAGCTAGTTCCAAATCCTGTCCTAGAGATCACATCCGCCGTCATATTTTGAAGAGAAAGCCAGACATCCAACTCGGCCGACGAACCCTCTTTTAACACTGAGCTCTCCCAATCCTTGATCATCTCATCGAAACTTTGGTGAAACGCTGGTAGCATAAGCTATTGTAAACACCAAAATATAAGTGAATATTACTTTGCGGGGTATAATTACAAATTAAATTATCTCCCTCCACGAAATGAAAATATTAAACAAAATTTAGGGTATAAATATATTTCATTTTATGTGTTACCTTTTGCTTCTCGAGATGGAATGCCGGGCTGATAATCCTTCTCATTTTAGCCCATTTCTCCCCTACATAGCTTGCAAAACCTCTTGCTAGCAACTTGGGAAGTGGGTTTGATGCCGGCTTTTGAAAATCTTCATGTTTTGTGAAGATATCTTTTAAATCTTTTGGATTCATAATGTTCACCCGTGGTATAGGGCCAATCCATACAAATGTAAGTAAGTACTACTGTAAACACGAAATAATCTGCGATAAATTACAGAACAACACGTGTATAAAGAATAATATAATTTTATTGATATGAATGCGGGTTACAAATATCTGTGAATTCCTCTGATTCTATCTCCGAATATGGATTTGACTCAAGGGTGACAAACACTTGTTCTTGAGACGTAAAGGGTCACGAGAGTTGATCACGCGACGAGTATTTGGGATTTGAGTTTGGTGAAGAACTGGCTATTTGGTAGCTTAATAGTTCTTCGGGGAATTTTGAGACTTCTAAGTTCTCGGGAGTGATTTTTCTCTCTATTGTCTGAAGTCCCTCTCTTGATATGAGAGGGGGTATTTATAGTGTCGACACCATTTCATTTATGGTAGGTTTTGAAGACACCACTTTAATTGTCATTCCTTAACGGTAATAACCAAATCAATCAATTTTAAATTGATTAATTCAATTATTATTGTTAACATAAATAAATCAATCAATCTTAATTGATTAATTTAATTACAACCGATAAGGTATAACTAATTTGATTAAATGTCTACTTTCCATTCCGATGACCAATTTAATTTGATTGACGTTCGATCAACGGTTGACATTTAACATTTGTTTTCAGACGAGATTCGACGATTTAGTTGTTGACTGACTATTTGCGTGTCGCCATGTGGCATCTTCGAAGACTTTTCAATTTTGCCAACTCACGAGCCATGTATGCAATTTGTCGGGCCCACTTGTTGTTTGACAATTCAACGATTATTATTTATCGTTAAATTTTATATGTCTACAAATGCCCCCACTTCAAGGTGAGTCGTAGTCATGCTGTTGTCGCGTGTCGAAGGTGCAACTTGAAGTCCGTGCTTTTAAGGTGGACAATTTTGAGCCAACTTCTTGGGCTCCAGTGTGGGTGAGGATTTCTGTAATTTTGTGAGAATTCCCGAATTTATAGGGATTCCTAAATTTGCAAGGATTCCTACGTATTTTTATTTGATTTGGTAAAGATTTCCGAGCACCAAACGTAGAAGGAAACCTTTGATGTATTTCTTTCTTGATTTGATTGATTCTCCATAATCAATTATTTCAGACACCAAATAATTTGACGCCCTATGGCGGGAAATCTTAGATTCCCTCCGTAATCTTTCAGCCTCAACTAGGAAGTTACTTGTGTAGCAAACCCTAAGCCTCAATATAAATTAAGGGTTTCGGTTTAAACGCTTTTCATCCCATCTCGACTGCTTCAAGGTTCATGTCGCCACCGCTATGATGTTTTCTTTTATTTTATTTTTTTCGTCTTGATTTGACTGCTGTCTATGCAAAAGAAGCAACCTAAGCTCCTGACGTCTTCCCTATTTATTCTATTTTATTTTTATTGCAAGTTGCAGAGCGCTTTTGATTTGTTTCCCTGTCGTCAGCAGAAGAAGCTTTTTGTAACAGTGAGGTACTACTTGAGTACTTGAGGTTGAGAAGATGAAATCCCCTTTTTATATTAATTCTTTGACACACTGACAATGTTCCCATGACTTCCTTTGCTGCAACTATTGATATTTTAGGAGTGAATAACCTTTCTCACGTGGGTATCTTGAATGTTAGAGTAAAGACTTTGTCTTCAAGCCGCACAGTTGGTCGACTTTGAGTCAAATATAACAAGGTTTGGAGAATGAATTTTCTGATATATTATTCATCTCACAGTGGAGGCTATATATAGAGATACAAGTTGTACAAACCCTACGTACTATGTACTACACATACAGAATAGGAAAGTAATAACAAATTAATTTACATTCCTAAACTAACTCCATGACTCACGCTAACACTCCCCCTCAAGTTGGCGCATATACATCAACCATGCCCAACTTGCCAAGTGAGTCATAAAAGGCCTTCTTAGAAACTCCTTTTGTGAGTATATCTGCAAGTTGCTCCTCTGTAGGGACAAAAGGAAAGCTAATGATCTTTGCATCTAGCTTCTCATTTATAAAGTGACGATCAACCTCCACATGCTTGGTACGATCATGTTGTACAGGATTTTGTGAGATATCAATGGCTGCCTTGTTGTCACAATACAACTGCATAGCACACTTGGGTTTGACCCCCAAATCTTGTAACACATTCTTCAGCCATAACAACTCGCATACTCCATGAGCCATACCTCTATATTCTGCTTCAGCACTAGACCGAGCCACCACCTTTTGCTTCTTACTCTTCCAAGTAACAAGATTACCTCCCACAAAGGTAAAATACCCTGATGTAGACCTCCGGTCTGTAATATTTCCAGCCCAGTCTGCATCTGTAAAACCACAAACCTCAAGAATACTGCTGTGTTTAGAGAACATTACTCCTCTCCCAGGAGCTGACTTCAAGTACCTCAAAATCCTCACAACAGCATCCATGTGATCTACACTGGGATTATGCATGAACTGGCTCACCACACTTACTGCATATGCAACATCAGGTCTGGTGTGTGTCAAATAAATCAGACGTCCAACTAACCTCTGATAACAAGGCTTGTCGGTAGGTACCTGATCAGGATACTCTGCTAATCGGTAATTCTGCTCAATAGGAGTGTCAATTGGAGTACAATCTAACATACCTGTCTCTACTAATAGATCAAGTATATACTTCCTCTGACACAGATAGATGCCTTCACTCCCCCTGGCTACCTCAATGCCCAAGAAGTACTTGAGTGTACCTAGGTCTTTCATCTCAAACTCTGTGGTTAGCTGTTTTTGCAATCTATCCATCTCAATAGTATCATTACCAGTAACAACCATATCATCAACATATATGATCAGAGCTGTTACCTTCCCTTGTTGATGTCTGAGAAACAATGTATGGTCTGAGTTACTCTGCTTATAACTAATCTTCCTCATGAACTGTGAAAACCTTCCAAACCAAGCACGAGGTGATTGTTTAAGACCATACAAAGATTTTCTCAATCTGCACACAAAGTTACCTGAAGGAGCAATTTTATATCCAGGTGGAAGATCCATATACACTTCCTTCACAAGTTCTCTATGAAGAAAAGCATTCTTGACATCAAACTGTTTAAGAGGCCAGTTTAAGTTAGCAGCAAGAGAGAGCAATACCCGGATAGTATTCATCTTTGCAACTGGTGCAAATGTCTCATCATAGTCAATGCCATATGTCTGAGTGAATCCCTTTGCTACCAAGCGTGCTTGATATCGACTCACTGACCCATCTGGATTATGCTTCACTGTAAACACCTAGCGACATCCCACAGCCTTCTTTCCATGTGGTGGGGATACAAGCTCCCAAGTATTGTTCTTCTGTAACGCTTCCATCTCCTCATCCATTGCTTTCCTCCATTTTGGATCTCCCAACGCATCCTGCACTTTGTTAGGTACTGATACAGCAGATATTTGATTCACAAATGATTCATATGACTTAGACAATCTCTTGGTAGACATAAAATTTGTCACTGGATATTTAGCTTTGGCTTGAAGGGTAGGTTCATATGTTTTTGCTGGTTTACCCCTAGTAGACCTATTTGGTAACACATATTGTCTACTATAAGCATCACTAGTATTAACCCCAATAGAATCACTAACCTCAGATGGAAGATCTTCTGTACAAGGGAGACATGAGTCAGGGGTATTAGTAACAGCAGGCGAGGTAGGAGGGGCAGGAACACTTTCAGCTTCTGGTTCCTGAATCTCTGGAGCAATTGCACCAGAATCATCTGGTGGTGCCTGTCTATCATCTTCTGGTCTCTGAACCTTTGGAGTGGCTGGTGTATGTGAAGCTGATGTATCAGTAACCTCAACTGAATGACCTGTCTCCCCCTCTCCATGATACAGCTCTTCAAAATATGAATGCTCCCCCTGAAGAGCAGTATCAGAAGAGGTATAATAACTCATGTCCTTAAAGAAAGTGACATCCATAGTGACATAATACTTCCCAGTAGGTGGATGATAGCACTTATATCCTTTCTGATGTCCCCCATAACCAACAAACACACATTTCAGCGCCCGGGCATCCAACTTACTTGACCTTTGACTCTTTGGTATATGGACAAATGCAACACAACTAAAAAACACGAGCAGGGAGATTATGAAAGGAAGATAAAGAGACATAAGAAGCTAGTACCTCCAATGGTACCTTTCCCAGGAGGACACTAGATGGAAGACGATTAATAAGATGGGTAGATGCGATGATAGCATCACCCCATAGATCCTTAGGACAATGTGCACTGAAGAGAATACAATGAGCCATATCAAGTAAGTGACGATTTTTCCTTTTAGAGACCCCATTTTGTTCAGGTGTGTAAGGACACGTTTTCTGGTGGATAATCCCATGTGTTTGTAGAAAAGACTGAAAGACACGGTTTACATATTCCCCTCCATTATCAGAGCGAAGAACTTTAATTTTGGCCATTGTACTGTTTTTGGACTTCGGAAGAAAAGGCTTGAAAAGCCGTAAAAACCTCATCCTTAGTTTTAAGAAGAACAACCCAAGTAAGACGTGTACAATCATCAATAAATGACACATAATATCGCATACCTGACACAGTAGGTTCTTTTGAAGGTCCTCAAACATCATAATGAATTAATTCAAAAGGAACGACACTTTTATTAGAAATACGAGGTGAATAGGTTGAGCGATGACTCTTGCCCAAAACACATGTTTCACAATGTAAGACTGACTCATCCACACCAATAAACAAAGAAGGCATGGATTTTTTCATAACACTAAAAGATGGATGCCCTAAGCGACGATGCCACAACCAAACTTCACTTAGCCTGTCAAAAGTTGACATTAAAGCGGTCCGTGGCTGTGCTCCTGGTTTCTCCCCCACATAAGTCTGGTCCAGACGAAAGAGCCTGCCCCTCAAGTACCCCGACCTAGTAACTCCCCAGTGAGAAGATCCTGAAAAATCACATACATAGGAAAAAAGGTCACAGAGCATTTGGATTCAACATTTAACTGTGAGACAGATATCAAATGATGAGATAAAGCAGGTACATATAACACATTTTGTAGCACTATTGTGGGAGTGATACAAACTGACCCTTTTCCTAACACAGGGAAGGCTTCACCATTAGCATTAGTAACATATGGTACTGGTGGAGAGGATAATTCAGTAAAGTAAGATTTGTCATAAGTCATATGATCTGAAGCACCTGAATCAATAATCCATGTATCACCACCAACAAAGCTAGAAATATTTAAGGCCATACCTATCTTACCATGACCAGCCACTGATGCTGTGGGTGTGGCGCCTTCTGCTGTATGATGGTCATGTCCGGATACACCATAGATGTCTGGTTCTTGGACCAACTGGATAGCTGCTTTCGCCTTGGGACGATAAGTAGGCCTCTTAGGCCTAAGATGAGGGTACAACTTCTAACAAGACTCACGAGCATGGTCACCCTTGCAATAAGAGCAAGGTGGACGAGGTTGGTCCCCAAAGCCTGGTGGTGGTCCTTACTTGTGAAGTGGAACTGAACTTGATTGCTGAAGGAGTGGTGCTGGTGCTCTCGCTTGAATAGTGAGACTAGAGACTTCAAGTTGTGCTTGATAAGACTTTCCTGCTAAGACTCATCCTTACGGATATATGTGAAAGCTGTAATCAGGTTAGGAGGTTCTGTCATTCTGAGCAGCTCTCCTTTGGCACTGTTGTGTTTTGCATCAAGACCCCTCAGAAAGTGATGAACTCGCTCAAGCTCCTTTTCCTTCAAGTACCAAACAAGATCCTCCTGGTTCTTGATCTTGCAAGGACGTTTCGTATCAATTTCAGCCCAAATGTTCCTTAGTGGTGAAATACTGTGCCACTGGCTGCCCATTCTGTTGCATTGAAGAAGCAGTGCACATTAACTCATGAACCTGTATGAAATCAGACTCATTAGTATATAAATCTTCCAGTGTCTTCCAGATCGCCTGAGCTGTATCACATTGTTCCACCAGGTCGACTATGTCCTCATTCATGGCCTTGTACAAGACTGACATCACAAGACCATCATCATCTTCCCATTTAGTGTAAGAATCAACATCACTTTCACTAGGGGCCTTAATTGTCCCAGTTACATGCCCCATCTTGTGCATCCCTCGAAGATGAGCCGTCATGATTTTCTTCCATTTCTGAAAATTGGTTCCATTGAGTTTGGCACCCCCAAATGAACCATTTTCAGAATTCTTGACAGATACTTCAACTGTCTGAACATCTTTCCCCTGAGAACTTTCAACTCCAGAACCCATTGCAACACAAATACCAAATCAGTAATTTATGGAGCAAAAACAATAAAGGGCTGAATAAACCTGCGCCTGGTGCACTTGCACTGTCGGTGCACTGGAGCTGACAATGAATGGTGACTGAACCGGGTCAGGTCGAACACAACGAACCGGGTCGGATTAGTAGAACCAGGTCCAAGAAACTGAACTGAACCGGGTCAAAAAACAGAACTGGGTCGAGGAATGCGGCGTCGGCTGCGTTGTGACAGATGTGGATCGGCACGGCATAACGGCGCGGCAGCGTCGAGACCTAGGCTTTGGCACGGCGGCGTCGAGACCTGGGTTTTGGCACGGCGGCGTCGAGACCTGGGTTTTGGCACAACGGCGTCCTCTGGGCAGAAAGAGCAGCGTCGACTGTACCTTGGCTTCGGCACGACGACAACGTCTAGGCAGAGAAGACGACGGCGGCACTTGGATCCCGGCCTGGACACAGCAACAGCAACAACTTTTGGAAAAGAAGATGCGGCGGCAGCTGGGCTGAGCCGTAATATTGAGTCTGACAGAGCACAGTAAAAAATCAGTCTGACAAGGGCCTACGTCAAACTGAGAGCAGTCGGAAAAACTTCGACGATCGAGACAATAAACCCTAACAATGAGGTTTATTTAAAAAAAAGACAAACAACCGTCTGACAAATAACCGACGTCGGACGAAGAATTTGCAGCGGAAAAACAAAGAGACAAAGTCCTTTCAGATCTTTGCTCTGATACCAAGTCAAATATAACAAGGTTTGGAGAATGAATTTTCTGATATATTATTCATCTCACAGTGGAGGCTATATATAGAGATACAAGTTGTACAAACCCTACGTACTATGTACTACACATACAGAATAGGAAAGTAATAACAAATTAATTTACATTCCTAAACTAACTCCATGACTCACGCTAACACTTTGCCCACAATAAAGGTACCGAGGGCACTTTCTTCTTTTCATTTTTTTGTTATGACCCCAATTCCATGGCGTACTCACCGTTATCTTATAGAGTAACCCTGCATGGTAGTCTTTCTGTGGGCAACGTGAAATATTTCACCAGATTATTGTATCAATTTTCCTCGCCTCTGACTTGTCCGATTGCACTGATTATCTGATTTATTTGTCATCTTCTTTTTTTTAGAATTTTGGTGGTGACTTGAAGATCGCGAATACCTAACCGCTTGATTCTTTTCACATTTTAGACGTGGAGGGATCGCTCAAAGTGTTTAGGCTTTGCGTTTTGACGTATTTCATTCCACAAGACTTTTTTTCAAGAGTTTCAAGAAAGGCACAATCACCATCATTGAAGCAATAACTTGAAGATCACAATCACCATCATTGAAGCAATAAATTGAAGATCGCGAACACCTAACCGCTTGATTCCTTTCACGTTTTAGACGTGGAGGGATCGCTCAAAGTGTTTAGGCTTTGCGTTTTTGACATATTTCATTCCACATGGTGTTTTTCAAGAGTTTCAAGAAGGGCACAATCACCATTCTTGAAGATATCGACGGCGTCCAAAGCGATGGCACCACCTTGAGCATCTTGAGCACCTATCCTTCCTTGACCGGCCCACTCGCCGTCGAGACATCCGGGTACGACGATTCAAGTCACATTCCCCAGTGGACTCACAAAGTGTCTCGTCAGCTAGCCACTTTTAAGCCAACCAAGTCCATCAACGAGAAGCGAAGTTCTGGCGTATGGATGTTGAAGTCTGCCCATCATGATCAGACTATTCCTCAGACGCCCTTCGTGCTTCTTAATGATCCCATGTCCAACAGTTCAGTGAAGTGGAACGGATTTTGTACCAACGGTGGTTTCTCCTACACCGAATTCTACTGGGAGTGGTTAGAAGATGTCTTGAGTCGAAATGAAGAGCTCATCCACGAAGCCGGCCTCTACCGTGCACTACTTGCTTCTCTCTTCTCCTATGATCGTGTTGCGCCTGTTGTTAAGGCTTTCTGCGAACATTGGTGCCCCCTTACGAACACCCTTCATACATCTCATGGCGAAATGTCTATCTCTTTGCGAGATTTGGTGATTATTGGAGGTCTACCTGTCGTTGGAGAATTTTATGACGAAGTTGTTCCACCTATTGAAGAATTTTCCACCGAGTGCGAGGAAAGCAAGCCGCTCATCCCCAAGAGTTGTGAGTACCTTTTCCTAGCTTACCGCAAGCTTTGCAAAGGCAATCGAGGTCAAAAAGTGAAGATCACCTCATGGATTCGGTATTGGTACAAAGGAAGCATGAAATATAAGAGACCACCTGTCAAGAGTACCTGAAACAAGAAAGACGCACCCCCAAGCACCCACAATCCGACTGGTGAAATCCTTGAAGCTCAAGACGGTGCTGAGAATGACCTCTGGCCATTTGTTGATGTGGAAGTAGATGACGGAGACATGAAGTCCACCCACTTGGCTGCATTTTACGCTTGTTGGCTGTGCTTATTTGTCTTTCCCATGGATGACACAAGTCTGATCCGACCTAGCGTGTTCAAGGTCGCTAGCAATATGGCCAAAGGCTGCCAATACAGTCTAGCTGTACCCATGTTGGCAAATATATACCAAGGCCTAAACGAGATCTTTGCTTCAAATGACCCAGGAAATTGCTCAGCCGCATTACCCTTTCACTACGTGTATGCATGGTTGGCGGAATACTTCGACACCCATTTTTGCAACTCCTTTCCCGAAGATCTTAGGCCTTTCATGATTCATTACTCGGGGGCATTCGCGGCAAAGCATTTTGAGGATACACAAGCTCGTTCCCTTTTTAATGCATGTGACAAGGTGGAGATTG
Source organism: Fragaria nilgerrensis (assembly GCA_010134655.1). Taxonomy (NCBI): domain Eukaryota; kingdom Viridiplantae; phylum Streptophyta; class Magnoliopsida; order Rosales; family Rosaceae; genus Fragaria; species Fragaria nilgerrensis. The sequence continues at coordinate 12,654,025 of CM020979.1, read as the reverse complement.
ATCATTTAGCCTTACGCCGGAAAGAGCCTACCGAGATTGCTGATCGTGAAGACACCACTCGCGCGAACTTTGTCTTCCTTGTCTGTATTCGATCCGGACTTCTTACTCTTAGGCAAAACAATCGGCGGATCATTCAGCCATATAGTCCCCACCGATTCAGTCGTCAATTTGGCTATGTTCAATATGTTCCAGGAAACTTTAAGAAGAGAGACGTCCGAACTGGCGCACTGTCATTGATGTACTGGCATTGGGCAAACCTCGTTAGACGCGAGACAACAAATACAGCCACATTGCCACCTAATAATACCCGCAAAGAGTATATGGTGACTCGAGATTACGTTGAATGGTGGTCTAAGGTATACCACTTGACATCAAAGAAGCCTGCAACGGTGACACATGTTGGTGGGTCGCAACCCAAACTTTTGAAACTTAAGGAGGATAAGATCGTTACCCTTACGGCACCGCCTTGACAAAATATTGTTCCTCGCGATGTAGAGCACAACAATAGCCCGCATGCATTTCCAATCAAGGCATTGCCCCCAAGTAATACTCGCCCTACTCAACCATCTCAACTCTTGGAAGGTAATGGTGACTCGTCTGACCCTCATGTTGGTGGAAGTCGTCTTAAGCTGAAGCTGAAAGGAATTGAGGCCCTAGCAAAGAGGTCTACTGAGAGTAGCAGTTCCGAGAACGTGAACTTTAAGCGTCGAAGAATTGAACCTGACCTTGGCTCCACTTTTTTTGATCCCGACAATGAGTTTCCCCTCAACACTGACTTTCTTGGTGACGTTCCCGGTTCTCCTCAATCCACACCGCGACATGTTCAGGTACTTGCATTTATTTACTTTATATATACATGTATATATATATATGACTGCTGAGTCCCCTTGTTGACCCCCGTTTTTTTTAATGGGAGACAAAGTCTCTGACAAGTGAACGTGTCATCTTTCTATCCTCTTTTTTTTTATGGGACTTCAATCTTCTTTTGACACAAAAGCATGGCTAAACAACTTTCTCTAACTTTGGAATGCCAATTTTGACTTCCGAGGTAATGGTTAGATGCCTTTCATTCATTTTTTTTTGTACATATGATCAAACCCACTTCATTTATTTATTTTTTTTTCGTCTTTTTCTTAGTTGGATGGACATCCACTATTTGAAGATGAAGCTTGCTCAGATGCTATCCGTGTCCCGTCGACCGAAGTGCTTAAAGCTCATTCTGTTTCCAAGGACGTAACATGCAATGACCAGAATGAATTGCAACAAGTCGGTCATAAAGGTACATTTGGACCGGTACCTTTTCCATTTCACTTTCTCTCTCTTTTTTTTTTTTTTTGAATATTAACACTTCAATTTGTGGGATTTATGCGCAAATTTATATGCAACTGAGACTTCCCCAAAGCCTTTAAACAAAATGGCACTTTCTGAAGTCACTCATGGTGCAGCTGATGTCGTGGATACTAGTCAAGGACTTCGTAAGATTCGTATGCAAGCAGCAAGTCAAGTCTGTGAACAGATTGAGGAGATCATAACGAATTACTCATTGAAGACTATTCTTTCCAAGAAAGGAGATATTGACGAGCTTATAGGTGAGCTTCAAATTTGTGGGGTTGATCCTTCATCAGTAAAAGACAAAGTGGACCACTTGATGGCAAGTGCTACCCAGTACAACACAGCAAGACTTGCATGTTCACACAAAGCTCCTACAGGCTCATCCGATCATCACTTGACTCATGCAGAATCTAACATCGCGAAATTAACCAAACTCCGCCAAGCCAACCTTGATAAATGCCAGACCGCCATCGAGGCATTGGAGAACTTGAAGAAAGAGCAACAACGGTTGGAGCAGATAATATCTTCATCGGATGCGACTCTCCTTCGCCATGATAAACAACTTGCTGATTTCGAGAATGAAAAAGCTCGAATCAAGGAAACAATGGAGGTGACTGCCGAGGAGCTCGAGAAAGTCAAGAAGTTGGGAGACGTTTTTAAAGAGCAACGCAACAGCTTCAAGGGTCTCACCTGGATGTGAAGGACTAGTCATCTCTAGCAGTTTAGGATCTTTTTTTTTTTCTTTTCTTTTTGGCTTTTTAATGCTTCTAATAAGTCAGTTTTGACAACGAGAACTTATTATGCAATTTGCTTTTGTTAAGTTACTTTGCCAATAACTTATTGTGCAATAAAGAATTATATTTTACCATTGGTAAACAAACCCTTTATTTTATTTTGATGTGACTGAACTCAAGAATATGATTCTCAAGTTGCCTACGTATCCTTCATAAGAAGGAATCAAGTCATCACGTAGTTCAAGGGTTATGGTACGGATGATGGTGATGATGAACCTTTTTTTTTTTTTGGGTGCCTTGTACAATTTAGGCTCGTGCAGGCTAGGAGCAGTCTTCACTCGTCTCAAGCGTAGTACTTCTTCAAGAACTTGCCGTTGATTGGGCCAATTCTCAAGCCGTCTTTAGCCACGATTTTGTAGGCTCTGTTGGTGTAGACTTCGTTGACAACATAAGGACCGCCCCACTTTGATTTGAACTTGGGACCGGTTTTGTGTGTCATGATGATGGGTCTGCGTACAGCAAGGACCAAGTCGCCAATTTGAAAGGATCGAGGCCGAACCCCTTTGTTGAAGGCACGCGACATTCGAGCTTGGTGGCATTCCAAATGTTGTTGCGCATCGAGCCTTTTCTCATCCAAGGCTTCCAACTCTTGAAGTCGTAACTTGATATTTTCTTCATTTGTGAGGCCCTCTTGCAAAGCAATCGTCAATGATGGAATTTGTTTCTCTAACGGCAAGACAGCTTCAACATTATACACTAGAGAGTAAGGTGTGGCATTTGTGGCGGTTCGATATGTCGTTCTATACGCCCACAATGCTTCGCCCATCTTCTCATGCCAATCTCTTTGTGACTTGCTGACGGTCTTCTTCAAGATGTTGCAAAGCGTTTTATTGAATGCCTACGCCAAACCATTTGCTGGTGCATTGTACATCGAAGAAAAGTGTAGCTTGAAGTGATACTTCTCGCTAAGTTTTTGCATAGCACTATTTGAGAAGTCCTTGGCGTTATCTGTGATGATGCAACGTGGCACACCATACCGCTGAATAATACATGTCTTGATGAAATCTACAACAGTCTCTTTCTTTATCTCTTTAAGCGGTACCGCCTCTGACCACTTTGAGAAGGAATCCGTGCATGCCAAAATGTACATGTGGCCGCTAGAGGATTTCGGAGTTATGGGTCCCACAGCATCCATCCCCCAGACATCAAACAGGTGTGAAGCGATTGTAGGATGCAATAGCTCAGGCGGTTGATGGATGAAGTTTGTATGGAATTGACAAGCTTGACATTTCTATGCGTACTCCATGCAATCTTTGACCATTGTGGGCAAGTAGTAACCCATTCGCCTTACTTGGAAATGCAACTTAGGACCTGATTGATGAGCTCCACATACTCCCAAATGAACCTCTTCCATCGCTTTGGACGCCTTTTCTTTTCCCAAACACCTAAGGAGTAACCCATCAAATGATCGTCGATAAAGAGTCTCCTTGTAGTAGAAAAAGCGTGGGGCTCTTCATTTGATATCCGTCCGTTGTTTTAGATCGTCAGGTAGCTTGTTATGCTCAATGTAGTCGATCAAAGGATGCCGCCAATCTTTGACGTCAATAGCATAGACGGACACTACATTAGAATTTTCGCACAATGGGACAATTTCTGTTGATACAACCCATCGTTGGCAAATTGGAAGGTCCACAATTTCATCGTTTGATAATGCCAAAGTTGCTGCTAGATTGGCCAAGGCGTCCGCCATTTGATTTTCTTTCCTTGGCACATGTACTAGTGTAATAGCATCGAAACCCTTCAAGAGTTGTGTAGCGAGACGGAAGTAAGGAACCAAATCCTCTTTCTTGACTTCATAATTAGTTAGCAGTTGATCAATTACTAACTTCGAATCTCCATACACTTCTAGATTTGCAATTTTCATTTCTAAGGCTGTTTGCAACCCCATGATGAGAGCTTGGTATTCCGCAACATTGTTGGAACACAATTCACCGAGAGTGAAGGCATATGGCAATATTTTTTTTTGTGGGGTGACGAAGACAACGCCAGCCCCTGCTCCATCTACTCTTGAAGATCCGTCGAAGAACATCTTCCAAGTGGGGAGAATTTCTGCAAGAAAGACTTCCTCGTCCGGCAAGTCATCTGAAATCTCCCAATCTGCAGGAATTGGGTGGTCCGCTAGAAAGTCTGCCACAACTTGGCCTTTAACTGCCTTGGCAGGTACATAGACAATGTCGTATTGATTGAGGAGCAGTGCCCATTTTGCCATTCGTCCTGATAAGACTGGTTTAGACATGACAAACTTGACTGGGTCAGCTCGTGCCACTAAATGCACAGTGTAATCTTGCATGTAATGCCTTAACTTTTGGATGGCGAAGATGAGAGCAAGACATGTCTTCTCTATTGGAGAATAATTTAATTCTGCTCCTGTGAGAGTTCGACTTAAATAGTACAAGGCCATCTCCCTTTTCTCCTCGTTTTCTTGGGCTAGAAGTGCCCCAAGTGATCTTTCTTGAGCTGCGATATAGAGGATAAAAGGTTTCCTAGGAATGGGTGCACCCAACACTGGAGGATTAGCCAAGTACTTTTTAATGCTTTCAAAAGCATTGTGACACGCCTCATCCCACACGAAAGGCACATTCTTCTTCATGAGTCGACTAAAAGGTTGACATCGACCAGCGAGGTTTGAGATGAACCGTCTGATAAACGCGAGTTTTCCTTGGAGGCTTCTCAATTCTTTTAAATTTGTTGGCTCTGGCATTTCTTGAATGGCCTTAATCTTCGATCGATCTACTTCAATGCCCCGATGCTTCACAATGAATCCAAGGAACTTGCCTGAACTCACACCAAAAGCGCACTTCAATGGGTTCATTTTGAGTTGGTACTTGCGTAATCTATCGAACACTTTTCGTAAGTCCTGCAAGTGATCACTTCTTTTTCTTGACTTGACAACCAAATCATCAACATAGCACTCGACGTACTTGTGAAGCATGTCTCCAAAGATTTTCTGCATGGCGCGTTGGTACGTTGCACCAGCATTCTTTAATCCAAATGGCATGACTTTGTAACAATAAATGCTTTTGGGAGTGCAAAATGCAGTTAACTCCTCATCTTCTAATGCCATCCTTATTTGGTTGTAGCCAGACGATCCATCCATGAAAGACAAAGCTTCATGACCTGTGGTTGCATCCACCATGAGTTCGATGATAGGCAAAGGGAAGTCGTCTTTCGGACACTCATCATTCAAGTCACGAAAGTCTACGCACACACGTAATTGTCCATTCTTCTTTTCAACTGGGACAATATTTGCGATCCACTTGGGATATTGGACCTCTATGATGAAGCCTGCAGCGATCAACTTGTCAACCTCTGCTTCAATTTGGGTTTGCACCTCTGTTCGAAAACGTCGTGTCAGTTGCTTGATGGGTCGAGCCTCCAGTTTAACAGCTAATCGATGAACTGCTACTTTAGGGTCAAGACCTGGAATTTCTTTGTAAGTCCAAGCGAAGACATCTTTATATTCGAGCAACAAGTCATAGTACTCCTTCTCTTCTTGGGGACTTAATGATGCGCTCACAAATATCGGTCTTGGTCCTCCTCTGTCCCCAAATTGAGCTCCTTAAGTTCATCAACTGTAGCTGCCTCTACTTCATATTCGGAGCCCTCATGGTCATCCTCTTCATAAGCTTCCACCTCCGCTACTGTGATGTGATAAGCACATTGAACAATATCACCATCATCGTCACTAGCCCCATCGCCCTCTTTGTCTTGACCAGTGAGTATGATGGTACGTTGCTTCACTTTAAGTTGGTCCGTCGAATTCACCTCCAACATGCAACGTCTTTTCATGCGTGATGGGATGAGACTTCAGATTTCTTTATCTTCCATTTGACCAACGTTTTCTTTTCTTTTGCTCCCTTGTTCTTTAGGTGCTTAGATCCTCTCAAGTGCCGACTTTCGAGGAGTTGGCCCCACTTGTTTGTTTTCTTCGTTTGAAGGTGTCAACCGTTTGAACACTGAAGTTCGTGTAGCTGAGGTGTCAAGACGATTGAAGACTGAGCTTCGACTTGTTGACCTATCAACACGCTCAAATACCGAAACTCTGCTTGTTGATTCGGTAGTAGTACTTTGAGAACTTGGACAGATGCGATCGAACGCTGAAGTGCGAGGGACAGATTGGGTTTGTGGAGTTTCATCTTCTACTTCCTCAACACTTATATATTGCATGCTTGCTTTCTCCGCTTTTCTTTTGCCTGAAATTTTGATTGGCTTGCTTGAGACAAAACCAAGACCTGCCTTAGCCGAATCACCTATATTTCCCTGTTCTCTTAACTTCTTTTGAGACTCATTGAGCTCATGTGCTTTCTTGCTGACAACTTGATCATCCTCTTTACCCGACGAACCAAAGTTGAATACAGCCTTTGCCAACAGTTTGTAAGCATTGGGATCAAACCCTTCTGTTGTTCTTTTCTCGGGTAAAGGCCCATGCTCTACCCTTCCTTGGACTGGTTTGACAAATCCCTTCAATGGTTGCTTGGTGGGAGTTTGGTCGTTCAACTTCGTCAATGGCAATATCGACGCTTCCTTTAATAATTTTATGTCTTCTTCACCCAATCTTCGAGGACTTACTTGCCGCTTTGCTTCGACAAATGGAGATTCTCCTTCCTTGCGCTTGGACTTTGGCACATAGCGAAGGACTGGGACAACTGGATTGGACTTGTCTTTTGTAGCTGATGCTAAAGTTTCGAATGGAGACTTATATGATTCTTCATCTCTCTTGCCCTTTGCTTCAACTTCTTTCCTTGTCACCTCTGTAGCCTTCCCAGTTGAGGGTACTCCAATCGGAAGAACTTCTATTACCGATTCCTCGTCCGAATAGAACTTGGAATCCGCAAAGTAAGACTCAGCTTCAGTGAATGGCTTGGTATCACCTACCACTATTTTCACACCTCCGCGATAGAACTTGAAGCATTGATGCAGAGTTGAAGGCACGACACCATTTTCATGAACCCATGGTCGCCCTAACAATATGTTGTATGAAGTCTTTGCATCGATCACGTGGAACAAAGTGTTTGACTTCAATTCGCCAATAACCATGTCTAGCAGAATCATTCCTATTGCCCTTTGCCCTCCTTGGTTAAAACCCTGAATCATGAGACGACTTTTAAATAACTCGTCGATATTGATGCCGAGTTGAGACATTGTTGATTTTGGCATAATGTTCATAGCAGACCCTCCATCTATAAGCATGCGATTTAATTTTTGCTCTCGCATGTAACCTGTCACAAAAAGTGGTCGATTGTGCGGCTTTGAACCCAATTGTAAATCTTCATCCGTGAAGTGAATGGCGTCGCAACATGCTACGCATGTAGCACATTCATTGATGTTCAAGAATGCTTGCCCACATCAAGCAGCAATTGGACTAATGCACGTCTTGCCGATTTGGGCAGCTGCAACAGGTTAGAGAGGCTAAATTTTAGAGGTAAGTCTTCCAATTGTTTCAACACTTCATTTTCTTTAACCTTCTTAGAATCTTTGGAACCACCTTCATAACTTGTTGTCATTTAACTAGCTCTCAGACTCATTCGCACCTTAGGCATGCATTTTGTTGGCGGGTTTTGATTGAGGGACTTTTGTACGCAAGGAGCGAACTTCTCACTTATACACCTTGTCTCACTCTTCTCGAGCCATCGACGACTCCCATGTGGTTGTTTGCGATTTGGCCGCGAGGGTGGTGGACTTGACAACACACTTTTGCGCGCTTTTCTTCGAGTAACGAGTATCCATCCTTCATCATCGTCGCATGAGGCAGCTTTAGAAGTGAGGTTCACTTGCTTGATTGGCTTCACTTCCTCTAATTGTTTACCATTGCAAGTCTCCTTTGAGAAATGGTATGGCGCTTTCATTAGCATAGAAGGTACTTGAACTGGCTCAAAAGATCCAAATGAAATGGTAGTGCAATTGACCTCAGCAACCTCGTCAACATCAAGCTTGATTCTTCCTTGTCTGGCGAGTTTCATGATCAAATCCTTCAAAACAAAGCACTTCTCGAATGGGTGACTAATGATGCGATGAAACTTGCAATACTTCGGGTCGTTGACTCGATGCATTTCTTCTGGACGTTTGCACTCCGGAAGTTCTATCACCTTGTTCTCAAGCAAATCCTCCAACATGCCTGCTACGTCAGAATCTGGGAACGGGTAAGTCTTTTGCTCCAACTCAGTCAATGAGCGCTTCCTCCTCTCGTAAGGTTGAGTTGGTTCTGCTTTCTTAACCACCCTCTTGTCTCGTGTGGAGATTTTGATTGGAGCAACATTCACAGTCATCGACTCCTTCGTAGGCCTTTTCACAACCTTGCTGCTGAAAGCCTTATCTTTTTGTTGGTCATTGGCAGACTGTTTCTTACCCTTGTGGCTAGCTATGCTCAACTCCATATCATGTGCTCGCGTAGCTAGTTCTTCAAAGGTTCGAGGCTTGATACCTTGGAGAATGTACAACAAATCAAAGTGCATGCCTTGAATGCACATTTCAACTGCAGAAGCTTCTGACAAGCGATCTTTACAATCAAGACTGAGCGAGCGCCACCTATTAATAAAGTCAACTGTTGGTTCATCCCTCCATTATTTTGTGTTGGTGAGTTCCATCATACTCACAGTACGCCTTGTACTGTAGAAGCGGTTTAAAAATTCACGTTCCATTTGGTCCCAACTATCGATATACTCGGGCTCTAAGTCCGTGTACCACTCAAAGGCATTGCCTTTCAAAGAGCGAACGAACTGTTTGACAAGGTGGTCACCCTCCGTCCCAACGTTGTTGCAAGTTTCAATGAAATGAGCAACATGTTGCTTTGGATTGCCCTTCCCTTCGAATTGCTGGAACTTTGGCGGCTGGTATCCCAACGGCATCCTTAGAATATTGATTCTTTTGGTGCAGGGTTTGGAGTAGGTGAGAGAATCACGAGAAGGAGCTCCATATTGAGCTCTAATGGAGTTGGTGATGATGTCCTGCAATTGCTGGAAGGATATGGATCCAAGCGAGCCATCATCGTCCTTGTCATCGTTCTTGGAGTTCTCACCTACTTTCTCTTTCTTTTCTTCATCTTGATTTTCGAGCCTGCTATAAAGCTCAGCAATTTGCATGTCTTTTTCTTCCACCGTTTTGGTGAGCTTCTCAACCGCTCCCATCAGATTGGCTATTTGCTCTTCAATGGTGGACGCGCCTGTCACCATGACTTGCATATGGATAGGTTGCGATGAATCATCCGACGGCATGCCGTACGTGTTGTTTTCATCACCATTAGGACTCCCATGGTATGAAGCCGTGCTTGATTCATCATCCGAGGTAGGTGAGGATGACCGCTCCCTTGGTTTCTTTGGAGTTTCCCTTTCTTCACTTCGAGGGACATGCTTGCTTTTCTCAAGATTCTCCAAGGTGATGATTGGTTTGCGAGGCTTGGAAGGCAGAGCCACGAATGTTGTGGGTTGATTCCTTACCATGCTACGGGTGACATGACCAGAGGATTCGCTGCTTGACCTCGAGGTCGTTGGTTTGGATTTCTTCGTTGAGATGGCTTGGGTGTTCTTGGAGGCCATTGCTCGAACGGATTTGAACTTTCCTACGGAGAAGGAGATGAGAGGCAAAGAGGTCCCACCGGGCGTCCTTTTGTAAACACGAAATAATCTGCGACAAATTACAGAACAACACGTGTACAAAGAATAATATAATTTTATTGATATGAATGCGGGTTACAAATCTTTGTGAATTCATCTGATTCTATCTCCGAATATGGATTTGACTCAAGGGTGACAAGCACTTGTTCTTGAGACGTAAAGGGTCACAAAAGTTGATCACGCGACGAGTATTTGGGATTTGAGTTTGGTGAAGAACTGGCTATTTGGTAGCTTGATAGTTCTTCGGGGAATTTTGAGACTTCTGAGTTCTCGGGAGTGATTTTTCTCTCTATTGTCTGAAGTCCCTCTCTTGATATGAGAGGGGGTATTTATAGTGTCGACACCATTTCATTTATGGTAGGTTTTGAAGACACCACTTTAATTGTCATTCCTTAACGGTAATAACCAAATCAATCAATTTTAAATTGATTAATTCAATTATTATTGTTAACATAAATAAATCAATCAATCTTAATTGATTAATTTAATTACAACCGATAAGGTATAACTAATTTGATTAAATGTCTACTTTCCATTCCGATGACCAATTTAATTTGATTGACGTTCGATCAACGGCTGACATTTAACATTTGCTTTCAGACGAGATTCGACGATTTAGTTGTTGACTGACCATTTGCGTGTCGCCATGTGGCATCTCCGAAGACTTTTCAACTTTGCCAACTCACGAGCCACGTATGCAATTTGTCGGGCCCACTTGTTGTTTGACAATTCAACGATTATTATTTATCGTTAAATTTTATATGTCTACAACTACATAGGGATATATACTTGGGTGCATAACGTCTAAATTACAACTTTAATTTACTCATGCAATTCTAATCGCACATATATATACACACACAGGCTACGTACCAATTACTATGTCATTATTATCTTCACAAAGTAGTCATCATACCGTATGTTTTCACTGATTGATCGACAAAAGGCTCAACTCGTGGTGCTATGTCCTGGGAGGTGGAGAATATCATGGGTTTGGATTTTGCTTGGTTGAGCATGATAGAGTTCTCCTTCATATCTCCATACAGAAACCTGTAGGAATTGCCTTTTGAGGCCTTGCTCCCTCAAACAGCTTTCGAGCTTCTTCGGCTTTAGCCACACCCAATCCAATACATTCCATGCCCATCTCACTATTATGCCATCAAAAACAAGGCTCAGCGCTACCCAACCTGCAGCCTCTGTGACTTCCATGTCTGACGATTATATATATAACTCTATATATAGCTAGCTATATATAATCTATCTCAGAAAGAAGGAAAACAGAGGTTATGGCTTATGGGTTGGGTTGTACCGAAAGTGAAGGATGAATTAAAGGGAAAATACCCATTTAGTATTAATTTAAACCACTTATTGCCCATTTTAATGAATTTATTAGACATGAGTCCATTCCAATATAAGGTGTTCATATTTATGCCCAAATACACAAATCTATATTAGAGTCATAATAAAATAATAATTTTTGTATATTTTTAAGACAATTTTACCCTCACCACTTCAACATGTATAAGGAGAGGGAAAATGAAAGAGTGAGAAGATTTTGCCAGAACCTCACCAGACTCCGGTCACCGGTTGCCAGAATTTCTTCAGTCGTCGGTTATTGACCCCTAGTAACTCAGATTTTCTCAGTATGTATAAGGAGAGGGAAAATGAAAGAGTGAGAAGACTTTGCCGGAACCTCACCGGACTCCGGTCACCGGTTGCCATAATTTCTTCAATCGCCGGTTATTTACCCCTAGTAACTTAGATTTTCTCCGGTCGCCGGATTTCAGTCACCGATAACTCGGTTACTGACACCCAATAATCAGTTGCAGACACCCAGTAATCAGTTACTGACACTCAGTAATCAGTTACTGACCCCCAATAATTAGTTACTGACACCCAATAATCAGTTACTAACCCTCAATAACTTGGTTACTGACACCCAATAATCAGTTACTGACCTCTAATAATCAGTTACTGACCCTCAGTAACTTGGTTACTGACACCCAATAATTAGTTACTGACCCCCAATAATTAGTTACTGACCCTCAATAACTTGGTTACTGATATCCAATAATCAGTTACTGACCCCCAATAATCAATTTATTTAAGCTTATTGTAATAGAAAAGAAGAAATACCGGAACATGATCGAGTTATTGACCCTAATAATAGTTACTAACCCTAATAAAATGTTGAAACATTACTGTGAGGCCCATAAGGGCATCCAAACCTCTAGCCCGTTGTCAAGGACCCAAGCCCAAATCAAAAAATTGCTCTGGGCACCCAAAGCTGGCGCCCACACACTTCCCGACCGCCGTTGCCGTCGACTCCGGCGTTCAACCTTATGCCAATCGTCACCCATCCATTTCTGTTCGGATATGGATCTTCATTGGCTTCAGGCCAAAGCAGACCTGGCGTAGACGAACGCTGATCGACAAGCGCCGAACGCGGACCGCCAATCGTTGAGCGACGAGCGCCGAACACCGACTGCTGAGCGACGAGCGCCGAACGCCAACTGCTGAGCGACAAGCGCCGACCGCCAATCGTCGAACGATGAGCACCTAACGCCGTGCGCTGAGCGACGAGGCCTCAGTCTCTGGGAAGAAATCAAATGCCGGAGTTTTGTATCTGCAGAGTGTTACGGCAATTCTCAACATATCTCGCTTGACGACGGAGTCCATGCAGCGGAGGAGCGACGACACTGCTTAAAGATCTCGCCGACAGCAGAGTTTAGCTCGGTTCACGTCTTTCAAGGTGGCGGCTTCGTCGTTGAGGACTCGAGTCTCTGCTTCAAAGAGAGAGAAAGAGGTAGAGAAAAAAAAAAAAAAAAAAAAAAAATTCTAATCGGAAAAGGAGTGAGAGAGAGAGGGTAGTTGAACAAGAGTAGGGCTAAATTCGTCTTTTGATTGAGATTTATTGAAATTGGCTGATGAATAAGATTTTCATTGGATTAGGTTATAGTTTACTTGTTTTTTGGGCATTTTCTCTTTTTAATTTCATTTTAACTTCGTTGTTATATATATATATTGTTGTTGAGCGGATATTGAATTGGTTCTAACAGGAGTGATGTATGTCATTTAACGAAAATGAAACCCAGATGTAACTCGCCATTCAACGAGGAAAAATTTCATCTAGGCATCCCAAAATCCTATACCCACCAAGCACTGAGAGTTGATTTTTTAAGTTTTTAACCATATATATATCACTAATTTGAATTAGTTTGTTACAAGAAAGAGTCCAACTCAGCATGAACTGATGAATTTACTTGGAAACCAACTCTGCATGCATGCAAAACCAACAATAACTCACGCTGCTATTCAGTATTGTCATTACGGAAGTTCTGATGTACTAGCATGCCCGTATATTTAAGCGGGTTTTGCAATGAAGCAGGAAGCTTGTCAAGTCACTCGCTCAGGCTGCAATTCTCGAACGCTCTCTTCCCCCGCCACTTCTCCAACTCAAAGACCGATTCTTGAACCCTCTTCTGTTCTTGAAATTGATCGACCTTTGTACGTAGATCAACCTTTATCAATATTACATCACATAAATTACATGAGATAACAGAGCATGTAATAAAAATTTGTAACTTTTTGATGCACAAGCATAGGTCCGGTTTAGTCATAAAATAAATACAAAAAATGAAAATAAAAGAAACTGCATGAACGTACTACAAGTCATTTAAGGCCTGTTCGGTAACATTTTACAAAATCATTTCTTAAAAACTGTTTCATAAAATGAAAATAGATAGTTAAATTTCATGTTTTTATGAATGAGATAATTGTCCGGTAACATAGTTGTTTTACGAAAACTGAAAATTAAAAACATGTTCAGTGAGCAAGGCTGGTGCATCTAATTGTCTTCCATCTACTGGTAGATTATTCTTGACGTCGTCAAACAATTTTTTGCTAAAGGTTATCCTTATCACCATACTTTTAGGTTATTAAATATTATTTATTACTGATTGTTTCATCAGATTTCATCCATCTGTTTGCTTTTGTTCTCATCATCATTTTCAATTTCTGAAACCCTCATGAAATCACTTCAATACTCAATCGTCTTAGCTGCAGGGTTGAAGAGTCTCCCTCTCCACCGTACCCTGTATTCAATGACAAAGGAAGAGAAACGCCGACACAATAGTGTTAAATATATCAAAGCGAGGAGCAACCAAATAATCTGAGTATGAAGATTTTTGTGAATTCGAGAATCCTTTCAGATTGGTATGAACATCTGGGTGTGAACAGCTTTCTCCAATTTTCAGTTGATCCACAAGGTTGAATTGATGGCGTATCAGTTAATAGTTTGTTGTGCTGCGATAAGACCCACTGAATATCTCTCAGTGTTTTTCGCATTCTTCAAGAACAGCGACAACGTCGTATATACGTTTTCCAAAATTACTCTAGAATTAAGAGTTGTATTTGGGATACAGTATCCTGACTTTTTGGAGTACATCCAGCCGAATGCGTTTTACACGTGTTTTTAATTTTTTAAAACAGAAAACTGTTTTCAAAAACAACACTGAACACGGCGTCATTTTCTTAGATTTACTAATTAATATTTTAGCACATCACATATACATCCTTTAAAAGGATTTGAAACACAAATAAATCCACTTATGTTGTTTTTAAACAAATAAAGACAATTTTTAACAAATAAGGACAATTTTTAAAATTTCGTCAGCTAAATAATTTTTTCGTCGGCTATAGTCTGTGAACTTTAACCGACGACTTTAAAAATTCTTTAGCCGACGAAATTTTGTGTCTTATATTTGTAAATGTTCCGTTTCAAAAACAAACTATAAGTAGATCCTTCAAACGCAAAAAAGTCGTGAAATAAGATATGACCAGAATGGTGAAATACGTCTACAGTTGAAAAATCACAGTATTCTGGTAAAGTCTCGGTGCCGATAGTTGCGGTCAATGCAATTTTCCATTCTTTCTCCCTATGGGTAGCCCTATCTTCGGTGGTTATTTTCCGTAAAATTTTTATATGACTTGTTGCGTCTCATCGATTTGAAACTATTTTAAGTTGAAGGTCCGGCCAAAATACGTAATTTAGACGGTCCAATGACCTTTTCCGTGCTTTTAGGGGTTTAACTTATGGGATTGACCGTCCGGATCGAGCCCTTAACCTTGTCGGATCAAGTTGAATTTTTTCTTATATATGTATTTTATCATGATGGTCAGATTTGACGGTCGGATTTTCGTTTCTCAAGTTTGATCATCACAATCACAATTTGACATCAGAATTAAACAAACACTCTTCAAAACAAATTGAAGGACGATCCCGTAACTTCCCTCAAATACACAGAGTCTGAAACCCCAACTACCCTCTGCCATGTCACCGATCCGCGTGACTCCTATCAACTCATTTTCCACCGTCAGATTGCACACACAACCACCGTCCCTGACCGTCGGATCGCACTCCGGAGGTCATCCTCCTCCTTTAGAAAACCCACCTTTTAAATTCTTGCTCTCTTTCATTTCCTTCTCTGCATCTCACTCTCTCCCATACTCAAGTCTTCGTTTATAGAGAGAGCTCTCATGGCCACCACTGAGTCCTCCAACGACGCACCGGCACCGGCGAATCCAGCTCCTTCTAGCACAGCACCTCGAGAAGATGAAGCAGAGCGGCGAGCTCGCTTTTGTGAAGAACAACTACATGAAGCCTGACCCCAACGCGTCGCCCAAGCGCGGCCGTTGCCGTCCTCCCAAGCCGAAGGTCCCGGGGGCTAAAGGAGCTGCTACCGTGGTTTTCTCGCCTCCGAGGCCACGTGGCAGGCCTCCCAAGGCTAAGGATCCGTTTTTCCCGACTCCGATTGTCCAGAGCTCGACCTCGGGAGGAGGGTCAGGCAGGCCACGTGGCCGTCCTCTAAAGAAGGCCAAGACTGCTCCGGCTAACGCTCCTGTTGCTCCAGCGAGTGGTGGTGGTAGTGGTGCTTCTAGAGGGAGAGGCAGGCCACCGAAAGTGAAGCCTTCCGTGGCTCAGGTGGGTTGCTGAGCTCACACTGAGAGTGAAAGTCGTTTAGGTTTTTTTTTTTTTATTACATATTTTAGCCGACGAATATCTTAAATGTTTGGTCGGCTAAAGTCTTCTATAGCCGACAAAACATTTAAGATATTCGTCGGCTATAGTTATTTTTTTAATTTTTTATTACATACTTTAGCCGACGAATATCTTAAATATTTCGTCGGCTAAAGTCTCAGACTATGGTTGACGAAATATTTAGGATATTCGTCAGCTAAATTCTAGGACAATAGCTGACGACGTCTTCTAGTTTCGTCGGCTAAAGTAATCGCCGACGACTCTTTCCCGACGAAACCATAGCCGACGAAGGCTCGTTGGCTAAGATCTTAGCCGACGAATTAAGCTAACAGGCCGACGAAACTTTTTCGTCGGCTAAAGTGCTTGTCCTGGTAGTGGTATCATGTTTTCAGTGACTCAGCAAATGTAGTAGCAGTTATTTTCAGTATGTGATGTAGTAGCAGGTTTTTATTGGTTCAGCTAGTGTAGTAGCAGCTTCAGTAACTACAATAGCAGGTTTTCAGTGGCTCAACCAATGAAGTAGCATGTTAAACTAGAGAGTTAGGTGCTGCTACACTTCCAACAAATGTAGTAGCAGGGTTTTAATAGTTCAGCTAGTGTAGAAGTAGCTTCAGTAAGTGTAGTAACAGGTTTTTAGTGGCTCAATAAATGTAGTAGCAGTTGTTTTCAATACGCAGTGCTCAACTAATGTAGTAGCATGTTAAACTAGAGAGTTAAGCGCTATTACACTTCCAACAAATGTAGTAGCAGGGTTTTAATGGTTCAGCTAGTGTAGTAGCAGCTTCTGTAAGTGCAGTTGCAGGTTTTCAGTGGCTCAGCAAATGTAGTAGCAACTATTTTCAATACGTGATGTAGTAGCAGGTTTTTATTGGTTCAGATAGTGTAGTTGCAGCTTCAGTAACTGCAGTATTGACAATATTAAAGTTCATTTATGAATTATGCTACTGTTCGGTTCTACTACATCACTCATCATAGTCTCTGCAACTGTAGAACACTTGTACTCTCTTTTTTTTTTTTTTGCTATACTTGATGTACTCTTGTTGTAGTTATGTTACTGCACTCATGTTTTTCAAGTTTCTGTTACTACATGAAGATTGAGTCTCATCCAATTATACAGTTCTACGCGCTCATCCATCCAATGTCATCACCCCATAGACATCACAGCATTTCTAAATCACTAAGACCCAAACCAATTTCACTTCTAGTTCTAAGTGAATTACATTCTTTCTCACCTCAATTTTGCCCTCATCGCCTTTCAAATCCCTAACCCTTTTATTCAAAAAAAAAATGCTGATTAAAGAAGCTAGGAGCCTCGTCCAGTCAGATAATACTTACACATCAGGCAAATGTGGCATATATACCACATATGTCAAGAACCTTTACTTTCAATATTTATAATTAACAAATTAATTTCCAATTCCAGCAAACGCAAAAACTTGCTTTTGTGTGTCGATGGCTCTTCCTTCTGAACCAATGAACCAATTGACTCACCTTCACTTCCAAATCCTAAACCTAGCCTCTCCCCGTACTCGAAAATGACAGAGCTGAGGCTGACGATTCCGGCGAGGCCGTGGATGGCGACGCGGTGAGAGTAGAAAAGGTCGGGCAAGGCGACGTCGACTCTGGTGACTTGGAGGGGGTCTGTGGTGAGGCGGAAGGCGGAGTAGGGGAGGTGAGTGGGGAGGATGGAGCTGGAGGAGATGGATCGGAGGTCGGAGAGGGAGAGGCGGAGAGGGACGAAGTGGAGGCGGAGCGTTTCGGTGTAGGATGACGCCGTTTGGATCATGTCGAGGGAGAAGAGGGAGGCTTTGGTGGGAGCGAAGATGGTGAAGGAGGCGTGGGACGAATAGAAAGCCAAGGCCGCCATGGAAGGAGGAGAGAGAGAGAGAGAGAGAGAGAGAGAGAGAGAGAGAGAGAGAGAGAGAGAGAGAGAGAGAGATAGAGAGTGGGACGAATTGAAACGTATAGAAACGACGGCTACGGTAGGGTATTTTGAGACTTTGTAGATATTTAAAAAAAATTGATTTTTGAGTATTTTGTATAAAAATTGCTGATATAGGATTATGAACTATGAGCCTAGTTTATGTCTTTATGTCTTTATTGTTTAAATCTGTTAAAAGATGATTTTTCTGTGTTTTGCAACTACGGTAGTAGATGTCATTTTCTATTAGTATTTCTTCCGCATGCATCAGTATTCTTCAGAAGTGCTTGCATTGAGCTGGGATCAATCATCGATCAGGTGCTTAATTCTCCTCCCTGGCAAAAATACAACTTGGTTGGCCTTGTGTGATGAGCAAGTATACATGCATGCATGTGTGAACATCAAGTAAATTGACTAGTATTATTGGAATCCTTGGCAATAGAGACTGTTCAAAGTTCGACTTGTAGGCTTTGTTGCATTGACTAGCTTTCAACTATGTGATCTATGCCTTAACACCAATAGAGAAGAACGGGAAATTTTCTAGAAAACGTTTTTTCTGCTCATCATCGATCGATAGTATGCGCGCATGTATATAAAGGAGTTAGTTCTTCACTTTTAGTACGCACAACACAACCCATGAGAGCCATAACCTACATTTCTTTCTTTCTCACATTCTCACATAGCTTAGCTAGCTAGCAATATTGGACATTGCCACAGTGGCAAGTTGGGCAGCTCTAAGCCTTGCTTTTGTCAGCATATATAATACTAAGATGGGCATGGAATGTATTGGATTGGATTGGGCGTGGCTAGATCGAGCTGAAGAAACTAGAAGATCGATGCTAGAGGGAGGGAGCAAGGCCGAAGGCAATATGATTCCGACAGATCGATCGAGTTCTGCATCACTCTCGCTAGGTATCATGCTCCACGCACCAAGGAAAATCTAAACCCATGCATCAATTTTTGTCGATCAAACAATTGAAATCTTACGGTAAAAGTATTGGTTTGCAAAATTAATCTGAATGAATAATGACGTAGATGTATCAAATCTTAAAATGGCTATGGCTTTTACTAATGCAACCAATTCAGGTACGTACGTGCAATTCTGTATTTCCTCTTCCCATCCCATGAATCCGTGATATTTACTAAAATTCAAGCTCCTCTGACTCTATTTCAGATTCATGTTTAATTTCTCAGTTTAATTTCCTCTTCTTCTTTTTTTTTTTTTTCAAACAATCTTATTTTCTTTTTGCTTTGATGGTTTTCCAAGATTTCAGTTGAGGCCAATGATGATTTAAACATACTCTACTGTCGACATCGCTTGATTATTTGGCTTATTAGCCATGTTAGTGATAAATGAAATATAATCTGAGATCTCACTGGAATCATTTTCAGTTTCTCGTCTTAACTCTTAAAGATGTTTTATACTTCTTCAACTTAGTTTTACACATTTGTTCTCCAAAAAAAAAAAAATAGTTCTACACACAATATATAGTACCTGCTAACCATGCATATAAGTTAAATTAAGGCTAATTAAGCACATACACGTAACTAGATGATGAAAAACACGTTGACGTTAGTAGTCCAACGCTTGTCGGTTAAAGATTTTTCAAGTCCCAGCTGTCAAGACACTAAAAATTCAGAGAAAGAAAAACAATCCACTAATGATCTAATCAAAGGAAAGTTTGCTTGAATTTAAATGATACATAATTTGCATGTTTTCTATGTAAAAATGGCGTTTAGACAACAACGGTAAACCTTCTTTTTCTTAGTGGCAGTTGGAGATATGCTTCTTAAGTCTTAATCAAGATGATCAAGAAAGAGAGGAACATACAAGTCACCATGGATCCATTAATTATTGCTAGATTCTGAAAACAATGCAGGAGAAAGAAAACAATGCTTTTGGTAATTTCTCTGATGCAACTGTAACCAAGATTGGTAACTTCTTCATGTACAAGTATAAGACCGGTTTAGCCGAGAAAACAAAGATAACGATGCAGCATCGATCGGTTGCCTATTACCTAATCGATCGTAATTCTCCTCGATACATTTCTTCTTTTCTTCTGAATATATACTTTACGCGTGTCAATTAACACAAATACATGTTAATTGGCCTTTGCGTACGTGATGAGCAAATATACATGCATGTGTCGTCATCGATCATCTAAACTGAGTGCTTGAGGAGCTGTACGTGTTAATGCAAGTTTACCCAACTTCTTCTCTGCTCATATCATCCTATATATGCATGTATTTAATAAAGGAAAATGCCCAAATACACAAAATAAAAAAGTTATACCCTAATCTAATGAAAATAAGACTTCATAACCCATTTCAATTAATGTTAAAGAAAGTACAATTATATCCTCCTTTGTTCAACTACCGTATATCTCCGATCTGAAACTCTTTTTCCTTCCTCTCTCTCTCTCTCTCTCTCATGGCTGCCTCAACGTTTCTCGGACGAGCACGACGCCCTGGCGAGGATGATAGTGTCGAGCCGCCTCCGGCATCTCGGCGGTCGCTATAGATCAAAGAGAGTGACACCGCCGATTGCTTCGATCTGTTTCGATCGGTTCGCTGTAGATCAACGATCCGCCACCACCGTCCCCATCGATTCCGACGGTGAAGATTCCGGCTACTCAACGACTTCATCTAGCTTATGGCGACGGCAACGAAGAAGAAGAAGGTTCTAGAGAGAGTGAGAAGCCAGATCGAAGGCTTGGGGGAGGAGGAGGCCGGAGAGGCCGATGGAGTCGGAGGGGTGGGCGAGGAGCAATCGGGAGCGGTAGCTGGGATCGGAGGAGGAGAGTCGGCGAAGGAGGACACGTGGTTGTCGAGGAGGCGGGGGACCTGAGCGGCGGCGAGGGGGTCGTCGAAGATGTCTTCGCCGACGAGGAGATCGGTGGGGTCGAGGATGAGGGGGAGGGACTCCACCTGGAAGGAGGGCTTGCAGAGACGCATCACTCTGAAGGAGGGACTCCACCTGGAACTGCAGCAAATAGCCGATGACACGACCCACCCCGAATTTCACCCTGAACCCAGAGTAAATCGTGCGGGGACCACCTCGAAGGAAAGATTTATCACAAAATTCGGTAAAACCTCCCCTGGAAATGGACAACCCTTCCTAACGAAAACCTGCAAACACTCCTAAAAGTTCCAACTCCAACCTTATAGACTCCTGGAGCCTTCGTGCTCCCCACAAATCACAATATCTCCCAATATAGATTTACTAATCTAACAAAGATCCTATAAGACAACCACATATTCAGAGCAACTCTATTTGAGAGGAAAGAAACTAAAAATAAATAGAAACGAGCGGAAGCTATACTATTGACTATGCCTCTTTTCCATGTACGCCCGATCTCAACTATGCAATCCTGTAGACTGGGCATTTTAAAATGAAGGGCCCAAGGGGAAACATTTAATAACGTTAGAGTGAGTGGACAAAAATAATTTAATAACAAAATAAATATGCATTCCCATTTTAATTTCATAGAAAATATACTGCATGCGGCAGCTCAAAAACGCTCAACTCATAAACTGACAATTTCACGACTAGCTCCGGCTAGTCACTAACTCAAATAAAATGAAGCCTCTTAGGCTAAACTATATATAAACATATATTCGTATGTATTTACACTCGTCAGACTCCTTGTATGAATCCTAGAAACAATTTAGAAAAATAGAAATTCATACAAGGCTACAACGCTGGCGTCTAACGCTCACGTTGCGCCATAATGATATTTTTTCTCATTATGACCGAAGAGGACGGTGTATTTACGTGTGGACTCCCTATATGAAAACCTAAATAAACTAGAAAATAAAGTAGTTTTCATATAAGGCTATGACGCTTGTGTCTGACACTCATGCCACGCCATAATGGTATTTTACCTCATTATGACGGACCAAACCCGTATGACTAGCTAACATTTATATACATATTATACTCATAAATCTAAAATATATATATCCACCGAAAATCTCATTTTCGGGATCTCTCCAAGGAGGAAAAATTGTCAAATATCCGAGAAAGAAATAAATCTCAAGAAAGAAATAAATGATCAACAAGATACTTCATCGCATGCTTTTCAATTAAAACAAAGGTCCACTCACAACTTTAGGCCTAAGCCTGACGTCGATCCGATGTCTCTCCAATTTGAGTCTCCTCACGTCCTGTTCCAAATAAATAATTAATTTCCCAACTAAAAATCCAATATTTAATCAAACTGACAAAATTAACCGAGAGCCATAACCACGCTCATCATTGCCTAATTTTGATATTCTTAAATCAAAACGACTCAAACTTTAATACCATACTCGGCAGCCGTAAATACAACCTTTTTCAGAAATTGACTTAAATCCTACGGCCGGATTTTACATTATTTAACCGCCAAAAATATCAAACTTCGGAAATTCAACTTATTCAAAACTTATCCGAAAATTCCACAATTCACTTCATTAAACTCCTCTAATTATTACACATTTAAAACCTTAAAATCTCCCAAACCGCGGCGGCGGCGGCCGGAGGCCGATTCCGGCGACCTCCAAATCCTATGAAATTTTGACAGCATCTTCCTCTCAACATCCCAAACAACTTTCATAACTATCATTAAGTCCAATTTCAAGCCTAACTAGGTCAATCGAACAAAAACATCTTAAAATCCCTAAAATTTCCTCCTTGAATTTCTCCTTACATAGCTCAAGAGGGAGTGAGCCTTTTGGAGGAGTTGCTGCACGGGAGGAGAGCTACAAAACCGTACTAAGCTTGCCCGGATTGGTGGCCGGAGGAGGGAGCTCCGGCGAGAAGACAACCGGCTTCCAAGGAGGACTTCCTCCGTTCGGCGGGGTTGCAGCGCTGCTCACCAGCCCAGGAAGGCGGCGGAGAGGACGACGGACTGTGCTGGAGTGGTGCGGCGTCCCTGCTTGGCCGGACGACAGTGACTGGGCTCGGGAAACTTCCGGCAGCCCAAGAGAGAAAGAAAGGGTCGGGGAGAAGGAAAAGAAAAGAGAGAAGAAGAAAAGAAAAAGAAAGGAGATGGGTTTGGGCCTCACACCAACCCGGCCCAACACCACAAAAATATCCAACTCCATCAATTTAACACCCCAAAATAAAATACCCTATTAAAAAAATTACCTTTTACTAGTTAAAATTCACCATTTTTTACCGTCGACACATTTTTCTCCTACGAATAACTCTCCGAAATTAACCGTCCCTCAAACCCCTCTGGGGACCAATTAAACTATAAATTCAATGACGGAGACGGTAAAATTCTTATTATAATCAAGCTAGTAAATATGATAAAAATTTACGGGTCGGGATGTGACAGCCGATGTTTTCGAAAAGGAGAAGGGACAGGAGAAGCAGATAAAAGCTGGTCTAGAGTCTGCAGAGACTGACTTTCAGAAGGTATGATTATGCTATTCTCAGATTTTAACAGCCTTACATGACTTGTGTTTTGGTCCGAAGAGTCTAACTTGTATTATTGTTGAAGGAGGATGGTGGCAGAAGAGGTGGGGATAATGATGCATTGCAATGTGAAGTACTCTAATTTGAGACACAAGAGCTGGATGTATTCTTGGTAAGCTGAATTTATACTTACTAAGTTGGTAAATGTATAATTTGGCTCCACATATACATAAGTATATACTATGCTTACACAATATTGTGGGTCTCTATGTGCAGGAACATTCTGCCTTGTAGACTTAGCTTCAGAATTTCAAAGTAGTTGATACAGATAACACTGGAACTTTCAACATCTGTGTGAATTGTCTTTCTTAAAAGTGTGATTTTATTACAATGGTAACTTTATCATTAAAAGTAACGGCTTGTGGTCTGTAACTTGATTATTGTGGTCTGTAAGTTGTTATTTGAGGTTTATAATCTGATTATTAAGGACCAGTAAGTGATTATTGGGTGTCAGTAAGCGATTATTGGGTGTCAGTAAGCAATTATTGGGTGTCAGTAAATGGTCAGTAACTGGTTACTGGGTGTCAGTAACCAGTTACTGACCTCTAGTAACCGGTTACTGACACCCAGTAACCAGTTACTGACCATTTACTGACACCCAATAATCACTTACTGGTCCTTAATAATCAGATTATAAACCTCAAATAACAACTTACAGACCACAATAATCAAGTTACAGACCACAAGCCGTTACTTTAATGATAAAGTTACCATTGTAATAAAATCACACTTTTAAGAAAGACAATTCACACAGATGTCAGTAACCGGTTACTAGAGGTCAGTAACTGGTTACTGGAGGTCAGTAACTGGTTACTGGGGGTCAGTAACTAGTTATTAGGAGTCATTAACTGGTTATTGGGTGTCAGTAACTGGTTATTGGGGGTCAGAAACTGGTTACTAGGTGTCAGTAACTGGTTATTAGGATTCATTAACTGGTCAGTAACTGGTTACTGGGTGTCAGTAACTGGTTACTAGGTGTCAGTAACTGGTTACTAGGTGTCAGTAACTGGTTACTAGGGGTCAGTAACTGGTTATTAAGAGTTATTAACTGGTCAGTAACAGGTTATTGGGGGTCAGTAACTAGTTACAGGAGAAAATTCGGTGATCGGAGTCCGGCGGTCAGGGAAATTCCGGTGACCGGAGTCCGGCAGTTGAGAAAATTCCGGTGACCGAAGTCCGGCAGCCGGTGACCGGTGACCGGAGTCTAACGTTTCGGCCAAGTCTTTTCATGTTGAAGAGGTGGGGCCAAAATAGTCTTAAAATAATATAGTTTGTTAAGACTTTAGTAAAGATTTGGCCATTTTGGCACAAAAAAAGTTTACTTTCATTCAAATGGGCTCATAGAAAAGATTGTCATTGGAATGGGCAATGAAGAATTCCAATTAGTACTAAATGGGCATTTTCCCTTGAAAATAACAACGAAATTAAACAAACACTAACTTGATTGATCAGATAGAGGCCTGCTTTGCAGTGACCTAAGACAGAAATTCGTCCCCGCTTGTGCTGCAGTTTCGGACGTCTATCAAGAAGATACAACTATCTGGTTCAAGTTCTTGCACAAGAACTTGACCCTTGCGAATTTACTTTATGCTTCAGAAGAAATAGTTTTGGGGAGGAAGAAGAAGAATAATTCGATTATCAAACAACGACAGAAGTCATCTTTATATAAAAGTCAATTTTAACAGGTATATATATATATTAATATATATTTATTTATTTCTATTAAAAAACTCAATAGAAAGCCCACCAAGCCCATATTAGGCCTATCATCTATTTAATGAGTCACATGAGTATTTCCATATAAAGACTCACATTTAATTTTTCTTCAATGTGGGATTAATACCACACAAGTTCCAACAACTCCTAGGAAGATATCATGATTAAAATGAAGTGGAATGACTAAAATAAAAGACAAACGAAAAGAAAATTGGAATAAACACGCTAGTGCGCAACAAAGATGTACTGCTAACTCGCTAACCATATAACTTAATATCGACAGAAGTTAACAAACATTTGACAAAGATTTTGTGCAGACTTATATGGTATATGCAAACAAGTTCAGACTAACAAGTACAAACTTATAAGTGTGGGCGTGTGGCTAAATTATTACTCCCTCCGATTTTGTATATATGTCGTTTTAGGTTTCACTACCAGAAGAAGTACTTTAGCCGACGAATTATTTTCGTCGGCCTGTTATCCTAACTCGTCGGCTAAACTCTTAGCCGACGAGGCTTCGTCGGCTATAGTGTCGTCGGGAAAGGGTCCTCGGCGCTGACTTTAACCGATGAATCTATAGACCGTCGTCGGCTATTGTCCATACTTTAGCCGACGAACCATTTGGTCGTCGGCTTTTGTTCATGAATTTAAGCCGACGAAACAGACCCTATCTTTCGTCGGCTATACTCCCAGACTTTAGCCGACGACGTTCTCTGTCGTCGGCTATACTCCCAGACTTAAACCGACGACACAACACGTCGTCGGCTATACTCCAAGCCTTTAGCCGACGGAGCTAATATATTCATCGGCTAACGTATATAATTAGAAATTTAAAAAATAATTAAAGCCGACGAAATAAAGCCTATTTCGTCGGCTATAGTGAGTTTAGCCGACGAAACATGCCATAATTCGTCGGCTAAACTATAAAAAAATAAAAATAAAAATACTATAGCCGACGAATTGTGGCGTATTTCGTCGGCTATAACTCCATTCCAGTATAAAAAAAATACACAAAATTTTTAAATTACCATTCCAAGCAAGCTGCAAAATACACCAAAACAATTCCATATATATAACCAACAAGAAGCACATAAAACTATATAAGGTATCAACTACACAAAATCTAAATGATCTAAATCAATATCCGGATCTGGGGCCTGCTGGTGAGGAGATTCCGGCAGCTCAGGTATGTCTATAGGCGCAGGCATGGGCGGAGGTGGAAGTCCCTGAAGCTGGGCAGCTGCTAAATCCTGGAAGTACTGGTACATCTGCTTCTGTTGGGCATGCTGGGCGGCATGTAGGGCTCTAGTATAGGATCTATATTCGGCGAACTGGGCGGCATGAGTGGCAGCCTGAGCAGCATGAGCAGCCTGAGCGGCTTGCTCTCTCCGTAGTCTCTCAACTTCCGACTCTAGCTGAGTCGTCCTGCTGCTGGTCGAGGCTGCCTTTCGTTGAAATCCTGGAGTGGTCTTCAAGACCCCCTGGCCCTTCTTTCCTAGACCCCGGCAGTAGAAGTTGTTTTCTCGCGGTGGGAAGGCTGTGCCCATGATCCTCGCCCCAACCCTCGGATCTGAAGTGTCGATTCGGGAAATGGCTTCGGACATCTCTTCCTCCTGCGTGTCCGGCCATGTCTCCCTCACTATAGCACTCATCACCTCGTCACTCGCCTCCCTCACCCTTGCCTAATTGGATAGGAAAAAAATTATTAATTAACATTTTAACATATATATTAGTAAAATTAAAAATTCCGTAAAAATGAAAGATTACTTACTATATCCTCCTGGGAGTCAGGATATGTCTTCTCGTACGTATAGACGTACTGGTTGACCTCTAGATGTTCCCTGGCCGCCTCGTCCATGAAGACAGCGAACGGTCTAGAACCGGCATGATGGTTCCTTGTGTTGCGTTGCCGGTTCTAAGCGTTCGCCCAGGAAACCGCCTTCAAAGAAAAAAGTAAACTATTAGTAAAATATTTTAAAACGCACGTACTTAATGATAAATTAACTAATTAATTTATTTAAATACCTGTTTACGAGGGTTGTTGAATTCTGATGTCAGAAGCCAACGCCACTCGTACTCTCTGTACTGAAACTCAGCAGGGGTAGCAGAACGTGCGTTCCCGTGCGTAGTCCAATGGGTCCGCAACTCGTTCTTCCACTCCTTGTACCTACAGATACAACAAAAATATTAGAAATATTATTAATATGACAGACAGTTTTGTTTTTTCATTAATTTCCCAACGTACCTTCCCCCATGCACAAAGTCCGCCCAGCTGCTCTTCAAGGGTTCGGGAACCTCAAACCACACCTGCATTTAACCGTTTATTAGTTTAGTTTTTCCAGAAATCTACAATGTAATACATAATATTATTCAGGCATTTTGTAAACTCACCGACATCGCGTTATGGACCATGTCTTTAACCTCCTGCGGGACCTCGCCCCAGTCTGACCACAACATAGGGACTCTATCCCTAATGAGCGCTCCCACGCGGCCGGAGTACGTCCTCGACTTTCCGCCCGATACTACGTCGCCATCCCCGTCAGTACCGATGACAATCCTCCCTAGGTACCGACGATCTTCTCCAGAGCCTTCCCTGTGACGGGGCCTCTCTTCTTCTTTGTCGGCTTCGCTCCGACGGTGCCTATGACATGATAAACCAAATTGATTATTAAAATCGGAATCGGAGAATTATAACAAAACAAATCATTCATCTTTCATTACCTGAGGGATCGGACGCGGACGCGACGGATTCCGCCTCCGATGATGATACCCTCGCGGAAATAAGAGGCGTATCAAAAGGCACGAACCGGTACGCCGCTGATGGAGCCACTGGCGGGGGCAGTGGATAAATCGGCGTCCCTGAGTCATCGACTACAGGTATGGCCGGTATCATCCGCGGAAGGAATAGGTGAGGCGGCGGCATCTGTACCCCAGATGACCCACTATCCGAAGAAGTAGGAGCTGGAGTGGGCGCCCGGTGTATCTC
The DNA here is from genome assembly GCA_010134655.1 of Fragaria nilgerrensis. Taxonomy (NCBI): domain Eukaryota; kingdom Viridiplantae; phylum Streptophyta; class Magnoliopsida; order Rosales; family Rosaceae; genus Fragaria; species Fragaria nilgerrensis. Next base: position 12,626,165 of record CM020979.1, on the reverse strand, counting down.
AGGCATACGGGGTGCAGACACCTCCGTCTGAGGCTGAGCAAACAACTGCCTCGCGGAATAAAGGAAGCCCCGCTGCCTCGATGAAGGAGGCACCTCCGGCTGCCTCTGCGCCGTCTGCAGAAGGCTCGCATGTCTAATTGTCATAGGGCCCTGAAACGACGTCTGAGGGTTGCTAGAGGTTCCCTCAGACGATACGGACCTTTGGCCCTTCGAACCCTTCGTCGATCTAATATTACCGCTCATCCTATTTAAAATATTAATTTGAATCAAGGCCACAAAATCAAAAAATGCAAACTCATTTTAAAAATGTAAAAAATTTTCACTTCCTAAATACTATTTTTCACTTCCTAAATACTAATTTTTCACTTCCTAAATATACACTTCAAAAATAAAAATATACACTTCCTAACAACACCACAACATTGCAATTGACCGGAAAATCAAAACAAACACAAAATACAAAACAAATATATACATTTCCTAAATACTAAATACAAATATACACTTATTAAATAACAATATACACTTCCTAAATACAAATATACACAACAACACCACAACATTATATACACAACAACATTATATACAACAACACACAACATTAAAAATAACCGAAGCTCAAAAAACGTACTCGAGGAGGAGGAGGGAGGACCGGAGCAGCAGCAGAATTCGGCCGGAGCAGCAGGAGGAGGAGGCCGGAGCAGGAGGAGCCGGCTGGCCGGAGCAGGAGGAGGCCGGCTGGCCGGAGGAGGAGGAGGGGAGGAGGAGGAGGAGGAGAGGAGGAGGCCGGAGGAGGAGGAGGAGGAGGCCGGCCGGGAGAGGGAGAGGGAGCGGAGGAGGCCGGAGAGGAGAGGGACCGAGAGAGGTCGAGGGCGAGGGCGAGGGCGAGGGCGAGGGAGAGGGAGAGGGAGAGGGAGCAGAGGCCGCGGAGGAGAGGGAGAGGGAGAGGAGCGGGAGAGGTCGAGGGCGGGGCGAGGGCGAGGAGAGGGAGAGGCAGAGGAAGGGGCGGCGACCGGGAGAGGGAGCGGAGGCAGAGGAGGCGAATTTCAGAGAGGGAGAGGAAAAAGGATGGAGGCTAGGGCATACAACCAGTCGAGCTGGTTATACCCGAAGACTTTAGCCGACGAAATAATAAATTCGTCGGCTAAACATTTTAAATTCGTCGGCTAAACACAAACTGTTTATACATTCATCAAACTGTGACTGCTGCTCGTGATGATCAAACTTGAGAACGGAAATCCTTCCGTCAGATCTGACCATCATGATAAAATACATGTATGGGAAAAAATTCAACTTGATCTGACCAGGTTAAGTGCTCGATCCGGACGGTCAATCCCGTAAGTCAAACCCCTAAATGCACGGAAAAGGTCATTGGACCGTCTAAATTTCGTATTTTGGCCGGACCTTCAACTGAAAATATTTTCAAATTGATGAGACACAACAAGTCGTATAAAAATTTTACGCAAAATAACCACCGAAGATAGGGCTACCCATAGGGAGAAAGAATTGAAAATTGGATTGACCGCAACTATCGGCACCGAGACATGACCGGAATACCTTGATTTTTCAACCGTAGACGTATTTCACCATTCTGGTCATGTCTTATTTCACGACTTTTTCACGTTTGAAGGTTCTACGTATAGTTTGTTTTTGAAACGGAACATTTACCTAACACTTGGTAAACAAGTTATACAACATTAGTAGGCATGTTCTGACTGTGATGATCAAACTTGAGAAAATAAAATCCGACGGTCAGATCTGACCATCATGATAAAATACATGTATGGGAAAAAATTCAACTTGATCTGACCAGGTTAAGTGCTCGATCCGGACGGTCAATCCCGTAAGTCAAACCCCTAAATGCACGGAAAGGTCGTTGGACCGTCTAAATTTCGTATTTTGGCCGGACCTTCAACTGAAAATATTTTCAAATTGATGAGACACAACAAGTCGTATAAAATTTTACGTAAAATAACCACCGAAGATAGGGCTATAGTATGTAACAGAAAAAGTTTAGGGTTTAGCCGACGAATACCCTAAATCATCGTCGGCTATACTATGTAATAAAAAAATATAAAAATTAATAAAGCCGACGAAATATTAGGGTATTCGTCGGCTAAGATGGTTTTGGCCGACGACTTCTACTATACTTCGTCGGCTAAGATGGTTTTAGCCGACGAGTCTCCTTTTCAATTCGTCGGTTATAAGTTATTTTAGCCGATGACTTCCTTTTCAATTTGTCGGTTATAAGTTATTTTAGCCGACGACTTCCTTTTCAATTCGTCGGCTTTAAAATACATTAGCCGACGACGTCTAGTCGTTTTCGTCGGCAAAGACGGTTTTAGCCGACGACTTTTAATATAATTCGTCGGCTAAGAGGGTTTAGGCCGACGACTTCTGTTGTATTTCGTCGGCTTAAGTAAAAAAACAAACCCTAAAACAGAAGGTTTAAACCATACAAATTTCCTGTTCATATATCACCAAAATTCATATAAAATAACAGAAATATGAATTCAACATATGTAAACTAGAAATGAAGGTAATACAATCTTTTTATTACAAATTAATGTATTACATCCGAAGAAATTAAAACTAAGGCTCGTAATCGGAATCATCCGATGAGTCTTCTTCGGTGTCAGAATTAATTTCTGGTAATCTATGTCTTTCCTCATCGCCAGAGTCTTCGTCTGTTTCTTGATTTGGATCAACATCAATAAGCCTTGGCTCTTCATCACGAATTCGCACCGAACGACCCGCTTTAAAATTATTAAGGCGAACGGTAGAGGAGTTAGGAATACCTATTGCGTTGGGCTCTTGATACGCAACATCTTCTTCCTGGTCTTCGGCCTCTCCAAGTGTAGCCGCCCGGTAAATGTTTCGAGGGTGCACAAGGTTGACTACTTTCCACGCGTCACCCTTAGCAAGGTCATCAAGATAAAACACTTGTTTTACCGATGTGGCAAAAACGAACGGGTCATCTTCGTAAGAACTTGTAGCAGTGTTCACCGATAATATTCCGTACTGATCGGTCTTCATGCTCTGCGGGCTAGTATCAAACCATCTACACTTGAAGAGGTGCACTGTCATGCCTTCACCGTAAACGAGTTCCACCACTGAATCAAGAACACCGTAATAGTCAACTCCATTCCGCCCACCATGCGCCATCACCCCAGAATTCTGTGTTCTCCGTCTGCTGTCTCTCTGTTCACATATAAATTGCACGCCATTCACCTTGCACATCGGATAAACTCTTGACATTATCGGCTTCATCGCTAGAAGTCTTAGTTCGTGTGACCAATTTGGGTGACCATCAAATTGAATATGGTTCATCTACAATTTACAATTTAACATTGTAAATATAGATAATTATGCACTAAACATAAATACGTACATAAATATTGAATTACGTACCCAGCCGCCAAAATAATTTGCGAACTCCCTGTTGTGGTACTCGAGATCACCTTGAATGTCTGGACAATATAGATGGATGTCTTTCCAGTATTCAACTTCTGGACAGTTAATCAATACCCACCAGTGGGCAATGACTAGCTCATGTGGTTGCAACTTGTAGGAGTCTGGCAAAATTCCATAAACTTCAACATCACTGGAGAGTATGGAAAGAGTGAACTTCGGTACATCTACCGGCATGGCTTCGTCTGTTTCCTTCAACGCTCCTAAATACAACTTCATGTAGGTGACGCACTCGTGCGCAATATATGCTTCAGCTATACATCCTTCAGGCGCGGATTTATTAGCCACATAATCTTTGTAGTCTCCAAGTTGCCTATAAATCAAGTTGCAAAGTGTTATGATTATTGAACATGTATATAGAAAAATTGGATTGAGGAATTCAGGTGTAAAAAACGTACCTTTCCATGGGATACATCCAAGTGTAGTGTACTGGACCGGTAAGCAACAATTGCTCGGGAAGATGGATCATCAGGTGAGGCATGATGTCAAAAAAATTTGGAGGAAATATCCTCTCAAATTTACACATGATATAAATGATGTCCTCTTGCATTTCCCGGAGGTTAGATTTTGTCACTTCCCGTGTGCATAACTTCTGGAAGAATCTTGCCAACGCTACTAACGGCTCCACCACCTGACGGGGAAGGAACGGTCGAATGAAAACAGGGAAGAGACGTTGTAGCAGGATATGACAGTCATGACTCTTCAACCCGTACATCTTATTGTCCCGGAAGTTCACACACCGGGCTATATTTCCTGCATAGCCTGAAGGATACTTCACACAACTCATCCACCTGAAAATTACGTTCTTCTGGTCAGGTTTCACGGTGTAAGGAGCTTGAGGCATTTTTTTCTTCCCTTCTTTCAACCACAGATGTCTTCTTAACTGCATTTTTTTTAGATCAATGCGTGCCTTAGGACCGTCTTTCGTCTTCCCCTCCAAGTTCAGCACTGTGCCCACCACACTGTCGCAAACATTCTTTTCTATGTGCATCACATCTAGGTAGTGCCTGATCAACAACTTACTCCAGTATGGGAGTTCCCAGAATATGCTCTTATGTGTCCAGAATTTGTACCTGTCGGGTCTTTCAGGTATTGCTGCAACAATATTGGGATGATTGCTGAGCTGCCCAAAATCGTACTCATTAAGCACTGCTAAAATTTCTTCTCCCGTCCATCTTCTGGGAGGCACACCGTGTTCTACGGTCCCATCAAATGCCTTGTCATCGAACCGCCAATCGTGATTATATGGAAGGAAAGCACGGTGACCCAATCTGCATATCTTGTTGCAATGACTGCTGCTCCCCTCATCGCTAAGGCACTCTGGACAAGCCTTGTATCCCCTAACAACGTTGCCCGACAACATCCCACGGGCAGGAAAATCACTGATGGTACCAACAACCATGACATGCATCTGGAACATCTCGTGCATGTACTTGTCATAAGTGGGATGACCAACTTCCCACAAAAACTGAAGCTCTTCAATCAAAGGTCTCAAATACACATCGAGACACTTCCCTGGATAACCGGGCCCCGGAATCAACAAACTCAACATATTGTATTCCTTCTTCATGCACATCCATGGAGGAAGGTTGTACGGTACCAAAATCACCGGCCATACACTGTATTGAAGACTCATGTTGCCAAAAGGGTTGAACCCGTCGGATGAGAGCCCGAGCCTCACATTTCGGACCTCTGACGCAAAATGAGGAAACTCCCTGTCTATATGCTTCCAAGCCTCCCCGTCAGCAGGGTGTATAAGGGTATCTTCGTCATGCATTTCCCTATCAACGTGCCATCTCATAGCTTTGGCCGTGTGTGAAGACATGTACAACCGCTCAAGCCTATCCCTCAACGGGAAATACCGAAGTACCTTCACAGGTTTCCTATTGCCTGCAGGAGTCAGCTTATACCTGTCAGTGTGACATACCGGACATGCGTCAAGCCCACCAAGGTCATTCCCTTCTGGATCTTTACCCCAGAAGAGAACGCAGTCATATCTGCATGCATGGATCTTGATGTAGGAAAGCCCAAGATCTTTCAGGATACATCGGACCTTACGATGAGTGGTAGGAAGACGATGACCGTGGGGCAGCATCGAAGCAGTGTACTGTAGATAATCATCAACAGCCTTCACGGTCGATTTTGTCTCAACTTTAATCTTCATTACGTCCATCACACTTTCAAGAACGGTCTTCTGACAACCGGGGTACACAGGGGTCTGTTGGAAAGCAAGCAGTTTGTTGTACTTTTCAATACCAGCAGTGTTGACAGCTCTAGGGAAGGGCTGCACCGGGTCAGGCATATACTGTCCTTGAGCGCATACACCGCTCTCATAAGGAAACATGTCGTTGATGAATGCCGTTGTTGGATCGTTGGATGTACTGCCCGTCTCAGAAAATTGGCCATGATCATGCGGACCCCCTGATGATGTTTCACCGTGATATAACCAACATGTGTACTTCTCCCAAAACCCGTTACTCCTCAGGTGCTGCCATACTTTGTCAATGGGAAATCGATGCATATCGCTGCGACACTGACATTTCGTGCACGGGCAATAGAAAATTGTATTCCCGTTAGCATTAGCCAGCGCATATTTTATAAAACTCATAACTCCTGCACCGTATCTTTTGTCCCATTTTGGAAGCGAAATCCAACTCTTATCCATATCCTGAAAATATAATAAAATATATATTTATAACGCTGCTAGCTAAATTATTAATGATGAAATTTTATGTCATATATAAAATCTCAATTCATTTAGTATATATTCTACGTACTACGTACAACTAATTAATAACTAATTAATTAACACACACACATATCATATTAACACAATAATATATATATTAACACAAAATAACAACAATATACACAATTAATACAATTAATATATATTAACACAAATTAACACAATTAATATATATTAATATATATATAAGTAACACAATTAATATATATTAACACAAATTAATTAACAACAACTTCATACCGTACCATATCAACACAATAATATATTATAAATTAATTAATAACATATATATATCTACTAATATTTATTAACAACAAATTAATTCATATATATTATCAATTCAAATCATCAACCAAATCGATCAACACATATATATATATATATACATCCAACGTACTCAAAATTAATCAATTCAATCATAATCAAAATCAATAAACTCAATCATAATCAAAATGGATAAACTCAAATAAAACTCAATTAATCAACATATATATACATATACGTACCTATATATGGCTCCACAAACTAATTATGGACAGATTTCGACAACACCCAAACGTTTTCTCCCGTTTTTTCTTCTCCCGTTTTTTTTCCCAGATGAGCTGCTGCTGTCCAGATCGCAAATATAAAGCACTTTAGCCGACGACATATTAATTTCGTCGGCTAAACTTTTAAATATTTCGTCGGCCATAGTCTGTGAACTTTAGCCGACGAAATAAATTCTTTAGCCGACAAAATTTTTTTTTCGTTGGCTAAAGTTTACCATAGCCGACGAAAATTTCATTTAGCCGACGAAGGACTTTAGCCGACGAAAAAAAGCTTCATCGGCCTGGTTTTTTTTTTCGTCGGCTAAAGCCTTTCTTCTGGTAGTGTTTTGAGTTTTGTTTCAATATATAAGTCGTTTTAGCTTATATTTCATAATTTATCCCTGAGCCACAATAATGACATGGTAAAGTGAAGAGTAGTAATAAGGCAATGAAGCCTTAAATAGGGGTTATATTGTCATTAGAATTGTTTCTTAATCTCTGTGCAAACTCCTAAAACGACCTATATAAAAAATCGGAGGGAGTATATCCTAGCAAGTAGAGACTTATTGTATGGATAATATTTTGCTTTTTTTTTTTTTAATAAATTACTGACAAAGATTAGGCGATATCAGCTCCTCTGTACTAGTCTGGTGGGTGACAGAGCACCCATTCTATCCCGAAGGGAACCGCTACAACCTGGAACCCATCGCCTATCCCTTATCAGAATTTTTATTTATAATAATAAAAGAAAATACATGAAGTGAGGAATGTGGGACTAGGCCAAAACCATTCCAATTACAAACCAAAACAACATACCAAAAAACATTGTTTATTCTACCCATAACAAACCAGACAATCTTCCCACTATGAAAATCCATAATTTGGAATACCCAAATAATCCGCTTGCAAGAAACCATGAAGCTTAGTAAGAAGATTATCATACCAAGAAAATGAAGCATTTGGCAGTCCCAAGTTTGCCATCTTGTCAGCTACCATATTTTCTTCTCTAAAAATATGACTGCAACAGAAGTTCATTTGACGAATTATAGAAAGACAGTTGTTCCAACGAACTCTTAAGTTCCATGGAGGAGAAAAAGACCTGGAAGAGAAGCAAGCTACCACACTAACAGAGTCACTTTCCAACCATAAATAGACCCACCCTCTATCATGAGCAAGTTCAATTTCCAAGATAACAGCATAAAGTTCAGAATAAAAGGAAGTATTTCATCTAAGCGAATGACAAAAACTCCCTAAAAATCCACCTGAGGCATCACGAAACACACCCCCACAAGCTGCTGGACCTGGATTGCCTTTTGCTAAACCGTCCGTGTCTACTTTGATCCAAGGAAAAAACGGAGGCTGCCAGAAGACATGTTGAATTCTAGGAGCCTTACCACATTTAGGAGCAACTCCAAGAGAGGTCAATAAACGGGCATCAAGGACACCCTTATAGTGACCAGGAGCAAAAAGGCTAATTTGACGAATGCATGCCATAATTGAGCAACACATTGTATAGAAATTAGGGGATCGATTATCAAACCTTAGCTTATTCCGAGCCTTCCATAGAGCCATGAAAGTAAACATGCCAGCTGCTAGCCACAAATTGAAAAGCTGCGAGGAGAAAGGCTTTTGACAGTAGCTCTTCCAAAATTCTATCAGGGAGTCGAAAAAAGATAAGGAAGTGCCAAATTGAGCAGCTAGCCATCTCCAGACTTATTGGGGAAAAGGGCATTGTAAAAATAAATGCAATGATGTCTCACCAGAGCAATAACATAGTTGACAGATAGTCACAATAGGAATTCCGCTAATTTTCACTCTATCATCAGTGGGAAGCCGATCAAAAAGAATTCTCTAGACCAAAAAAGAGTAACGAGATGGGATGAAAGATCACCATACATTACAAGCCCAATCTTTGACGGTGTTATGGTGTCTCAGAAATTCATATCCAACAGAAAAAGTTAACTCACCGGAGGTAAAGGGCTCCCAAATAAGCATATCTGACTCATCAATAAGAGGGAGTGCCAAATCTGAAATCTGCCTAGCCAAGAGCGGAAAAGTTTGACAAAAGAAGGGAGGAAGCTGCCATGAATGATGAGAAATAAAATCTGCCACATGAAGATTGCTGAAATAAGACCAATTTGAAATACCCAAAGTCTCCAAAATAGGAGCTCGAAGCCATTTATCCTTCCAAAAACACATAGATGTATCATCTCCAATTAACCATCGACAATTTTGTCTAAAACCAGAAGCAACAGACCGAATACCTGGCCAAATTGAGGATTTACGATAGCCCAGCTTGCAGACATATAGAATAGGATACCTTGACCGTATGTACTCTCCCTATTGAGAATGAGAAGAGAAAGAATCCCAAGCAAACTTTATGATAGCAGCTGAATTAAGAGAGGAAAGATCACGAATACCAAACCCACCTTCCAGCTTCGGGGCACAAACCTAAGCCTAGTTAATAGTGACGATTTTCCGAGTCCCTATATTACCAGACCAAATAAAGTTTCGTGCCCATGAGGTTAGCTTCTTCACCAAACACACTGGCCACTGATACATAGAAAAACTATGAAGCAACATACTCTGAAAAACTGATTGCACCAATTGAGTTCGACCAGCCATAGAAAAAGAAGCCGTCCCTGCCAACCCATAAGTCTTGATTTTGCTTTATCAGCAATAACTTGAAGATGACACCTCCGAGGCTTGCCACAAAAAATTAGGACACCCAAATAAATAAAAGGCAATCGACCTGCGCAGAACCCCAATATTCGTTGGATTGTCGCTTGCCTATGATGATACTTGGCACCAAGGTAAAAAGTATTTTTCACCGCATTAATATATTGACCAGAAGTTGCATTATAACGGTCAAAAAACCTTCTCAAATGGCTAAGAGATAATTTATCCCCACGACAAAAAACAATAAGGTCATCTACATATAAAACATGAGAAGGGGGAGTACAATTTCTAGGAAAAGATATAGGCTTCAATCGACCCGAACCAAGTAACATAGATAAACCACGGCTGAGAGCTTCTTCGGCAAGACAAAATAATAATGGAGAAAGAGGATCCCCTTGCCTCACACCATGAGGAGAACCATTAATTAACCTTGATAACCTTGAGGAGAACTATTAATTAAGATTGATAACCTTGCAGACTTAAGAATAGTAATAATCCAACTGGTGAAAATATTAGAGAACCCAAAATTCTTGAGGACTCTATGAAGAAAATCATTGCAGCGTATCAAATGCCTTAGCAATATCCACTTTGATCCCCACATTACCACCGTAGGCTTTGCGATCAAGAAGATTAAAACATTCAGACACTGTGCCAATGCAACTAGTAATCCGCCTACCTGGAATAAAAACACCTTGTTCTGGAGACATTATACAAGCAGCAATTGGTCCCAGACGAGAAGCCAAGATCTTTGGAATTATCTTGAAAAGAAAGTTGGCTAGGGCAATCGGCCTATATTGAGTAATTTCATGGACATCCTGAATTGGAAATCCATCTGGGCCTGGTGCACTGGAAGCATCCATAGCAAAGACGACATTTTTGATTTCTCATCTAGATTTCTTGAAGTAGAGGAGGAAGAATAAAGATTTTGATAGAACCCCACTACATGAGCTTAGCATAGGCATGAAAAAATGAAGTACTATGATCCCCATCCGTGAGCCATTTTACTCGAGCTCTATCCTTCCAATAGCTTTCTTGCATCTTGACCACATTCAAAACACAAAATTTTGCGTCAACCTCATCTTCAAATTTTTGGTCAGTCATATCATGAATAGCAATGTCTAATGTCCTGCTGAATTGCAGATAAAGCTTCATGAGCCTTATTAAGTCACCGTGCAAAAATTGAAGGCCTTGAAATCTTGCTTGCGAAATTGGAATAAAATTGTATTTGGAGATGTCCATCAGAATGTTAATAATGGATAATATTTTGCTTGATATCATTCTTTTTACACGTACAACTGATCGTTAACGTTTCTGTAGAATGATAGGAACACCATACTGTGGTTTGATCATAGGTGCAGCAGGAGCATGAGCATAAGAGGGAGAAAGCTCAAAGGTAAAGTGTTGCAAGATCAATGCTATGGCCAATTTTGCCTCCGTCAGAGCAAAGTTCTGTCCAATGCAAATTCGAGGTCCGCCTCCGAAAGGGATGTATGAGAACGGGCTCTTTGTTGCCTTAGAAACTCCTTCCGAAAACCTCTCTGGCTTGAACTCATTAGCATCATTACCCCACAGTTCCTTGTCACGGTGAATGAGTAGTGTTGATAAGCCGACCTCGACTCCAGCTGGTAGTGAGAATTTCTTCAGTTGTATGGTCTTGTTAGTGGTTCGAGAAAGCACAACAAGTGCAGGGAACAATCGAAGAACTTCGAGCTGAATCATGGTTACCTAGGGGAATTTGAAGTCAAGGTTACAAGTCATTCCCCAAGTAAATTTCAAGTACAACATGCATCAAGGAACTATAATCAACAAAAATGTGAGATCATCAATCCTTTTTAGCGGGTACGTATTTCTTGTAATTAGAGAAAAATTAAGTTGAATTATAATTGAAGTGGTATATTGTGTACTTACAACTTTAAGGTGAGTTAGACCATCAAAGTCTGGTTTGTTGCTTCCAAAGACTTGCAGAACCTCTTGCCTTGCTCGATCTTGCCAAATCTGATTTTGACCGAGTAATACCATTGTCCAAACCAATAACACTGAAGTGGTCTCTTGCCCAGCATAGTAAAACAGCTTACACTCCCCAATCACATCTTCAATACTCATCCCCACATCTTTGTCGTTCTTCCCATGTTCCTGAATCTCCCTCAAGTTTGATTCCATAAGTGCACCTAATAAGTCATCTTTGGTTGCTTCTCCTGCGTTTATGGCCTGCTCTCTTTTATTTATAATACCCTTGAGTAAACCAGTTAGTTCTTTGTCAATTTGCTTCATCCTGTTGTTCATCTTAGTTGGCAGAAACCTACATAGAAATACATTTGTAATGAGAAAGTGAAACTTCTGTGAAAGAATGGAGGAGACAATTGTAAATTTTGTGCAACTACTAAAGATTATGGAAGTTATACCACCATCCTGGAATGTAAACACTTTGCACGCTTTTAATTGTATGTGCTGTTTGCTCTTTTAGGAGTTCAAATATTTTTCTTCCTTCCAAATAGCTACTTCCAAATGCTGTTCGAGAAATCGCATCGGCAGTCAAATTTTGAAGAGAAGGCCAGACATCCAACTCACATGATGAACCCTGTTTTGAGACGCAGCTCTCCCACTCCTTAATCATCTCATTGCAACTTTGGTGAAATGCCGGTAACATACGCTGTTGCAAAAACCACAACAGAGATTAAAAGTAATCAGACAAGTATATGGGATGTATAGCTGCACATCACAAATGTTAAAATTGGCATTACATATGCTCTGCATATATCAATATTAATACAAATGATATTCGGTACCTTTAGTTTCTCTACATGGAATGTTGGATTGATGATTCTTCTGTGTTTAGCCCATTTCTCATCTTCATAACTTGCAAGACCTGTTATTAGAAACTTCATAAGTGGGTTTGATGCTGGCCTCCGGAAATCCTCTAGTTTTGTAAAGACATCTTTTACATCTTCAGGATCCATAATGTTCACCCTCGGTGTAGGACCAATCCAAACAAAAGAGTTCGTACCTATAACAAATGTAATTTATGTAACTGAGATCACTGTAAATTAAGTTCATAAAAATCCCACAGTTCAAGTCCAAAACATGCTCGAGTGTTTCAATCTACTTGTAACTGATTACTGATGAATGATATTCATACTGTGATAAAAAATTAAAAAATAAATGCACAAGTTGATCAAGTTCCCATCTAGAAGGATTAATATTCATCTTTAATTCTCGGTAGATTACACAAAGAGTTACCTTTAAACAGTTTATAGATCGAAATCGAATCGAAACACATACATACACAAATCTGCTACAAACTTTATGATAATTAAACAGTATTTGCATACCGTAAGTTTTCACGGTTTGATCGAGGAAAGGGATGAACCGCGATGCTATGTCATGGGAGCTTGAGAGGATCATGGGTTTGGATTTTTCTTGTGTAAGCATGACAGAGTTTTCCTTCATGTCTCCATGAAAGATCCTGTAGGAATTGCCTTGAAGGCCTTGCTCCCTCAAACATCTTTCTAGCTTCTTCGGCTTCAGCCACACCCAGTCCAGCACAGTCCATGCCCATCTCACTATTATGCTTACAAAAACAAGGCTCAGTGTCACACAACTAGCCACTGCTACTTCCATATTTGACTGACTGAAAGAAAGAAAGAAAGAAACAGATACAGAAACAGGTACTGGATTAGTGGACTGTATTGAACATATATCTATTTTGCGTCAGGGCAGTTACTATTCACTAATGACAGAAAGACGATTTTGCCCTCTTCATTCCCATATCACTCTCTCTTAATGTTTTTTTTTTTTGGTCGAACTCTCTCTCAATCTCTCTAGATTTTTCTCGCTTTCTTTGCTGCTATCTCCCTAGACTCCTCTCGCTTTCTCTACCACCCAATATTGCTCTATATAGGAAGGCTCTTCTCATATTCTGTCGCCCAAGATTTCTTTGTGTTCTCTCGCTCCTAATCCATTGATCTAGCCCGGAAGTGTGTAGTCAGTAACCGAATCCAAATCCTTTTCAGATTTGGTCTCACTATCTTCCCCGACTGTTCAAAACCGCCAACTCTAATCTTCGCTCTTGCATCCATCCAACTCTAACCTTGCCGAAATCTCGCCTTCTTCAAAACCGCCTGAATCTTATCAATTTCCGTCAAGTCTCATCATCATCTCAAAAATCAGGTGGGTTGTGATTTTTTTTTTATTTTTCCTGGAATTTTATCATTTTTTTGTTTGATCGATTAACTTACACTCCTCCATCTACACTGATGCGTGGAGATTGGATATTTGGGCTGAAACTTCATCCATGTTGAGGCTTCGTTCTTTGGTCTGATGATTTTCTAAGTTCGGTACCTTTTTTCTTTTTCCTGCAATAGATATTAGAGAGAACAGTGGTTGAATAATTTTTCTAATCTTTACCCATCCTTTCCTGCAAGTATTACAGTTGTTTTTGCAGCCAAGTTATAATTTTGAGCAGATTACAACTATCAGACGTGCGTATCATTTCTTGGCAGGTTGAAGTTTATACTCCCAGTAACATATACTTTTCAAAATGAAAAATTATTGAATAGCTGTAATCTATTACTGCATATTACTGTCATCATGTTGTTTTGGTAACATATATAGAATCAAATACAGGCTCAATTAGTTCAGTTAAAGTGGTAAGCTTTCATGCTTGGTCCATCTCTTCAGCGTCTGGCACAGCAGTTCTGATATATAATTTCAAGTACAGTGTCTTCCCGATCAGCATCTGAAAAAAAAAAAAAATTAGAGGGTATTAATTAATTTTTAGCTAGGTTTCTTTACTGTTGATGGTAACCCTCACATTATGCTGGGGAAAAGGGATGGTGCTTGATCTAGAATGTGAATTAATTGAGCAAATGTTAGGCTTCGCATAATCCTTCACCTGTTACCATCTACAGAAGCACTTTATATTATCACAAACTCTGATTTTGTACGTGAGAAATGAATAATTGATGCGTTTAGAAGTGTTATTATCTTCCTAATCTGTGTTTAGAAAAATATTTTACCTGAGGTACTTGATGAATGTCACAAGGTTTCATTTTCAAAAGATTTTGGGGTTTAGTGACTAACTATGGGTCTTAAACTCTTTTTTTGTGTCGAATTTGCAGGTATCTGACCAGTTATAAGTCTAGATGACCCCTGTGTACTTCTCCTTTGAACTAAATTGGTTTTCCCATTACACAGATTTTGATATAAGTAAATTTTAAACTGAAAGCTTCTAAATTTAGTATATTACCCGTGGCAAAGGAAAGCAAGGGAATTAACAGATTGAAGACACAAAGGAAAGCATAAATAATAGGTACTAAAACTTGCTCCCCTTCTCTTCTCTTCTTTGCTCTGCTCTACTCTCCTCTCCTCTGCTCTCCTCTCCTTCTCTTCCTGTTTTTTACTCTGTCCTTTTACCGTCATTTGGCTTTTTTCTGTGGGTTTGTGCAAGCAGTGTGTTAGGGTATTAGAAGTTATTAATAACTGAATAACCATATTATTTTATAATGTGCCAAAGAGGTCGTACTTTGGTAGTTATTATGGTCTTTTGGTTCTATGTTTGTGTATTACCAGATATTCTTTTCTCTTGCTTAATTACTTAATGATGTTTCTTTTTGTTTCTCATATGTGATCTTCAAAAGATTAACTTTCTGCTTAAATGCTTCTGTGTTTTTATTTACTCTTTTTTTGTAGTATGAAATAGATGTCCCCTTTGTTATGTGTGGGAGTTAGTCTCATTTTGCCATCTTTAATTTCCTTCGAATAGAATTCAGGAACTATTAAAGAAGAAGGAAGAAGACTTGGCCATGGTAGAACTTATAGTCAAGGAGTGGGTAACTAATGATGGAATTCAGGAAAAATTAATGATTGTATGCTTATTTGTTCTTTCTGTTTGTGGTCAAAATGATACTTCACCTCAATTGGCAGTATATAAATCTCATGATAAGTATGAAATAAATATTGACAGTGCAATCTTCTTAGCATCAATAGCAAAATCGAATAATTGATGTGTATATATAAGAGAAGGCATTGATGTATGTTCTATGCATATGTTATCTTCTTCTTAAGAAATCCAAGATTTTAATTTGCTTTAATAACGAACTATTAGTCTTTTCGTTGCAGTTGAAAAGTGAATTACATATTGCTTATGGTTGATTATATTTTAAGTTGTTTCTCTTTTTTCATTTGTAGTTTTTATTAATTTCTTATATTATCATTAATTCATGAAATATGATACATGTCACAGATATGCCGCATGGAAATCGAATGTCTTCAAGAAAAAGGTTTTTCCAACAACATACCTTCCAAGATGATCATACCGTCGAAGATGAACATGCGTTGAAAATTGGAAGGACATCAATTTATGAAAATAGATCAAATGACAATGTGAATATAATAGGTATCTAAGTACATTTATTTTATGTTCACCGTGAGTAGGTATTTACAATAGGCACTTAATTATGATATGTTATCTCCATGAACTATGAAATTTTAAATCACTGAGTATATTCAATTATGATATGTTTTACAGTTACGCAACATAATTGTTTTTATTTATATGAATTATTGATGACAGAATTATTGATGTCGATGTTTTCCATTATATGAATTGCAGATGAAACTGCAGTAAAGAATCCAAGTCCGCTTAATACACTATGTACAATAATCTTTTGTTCTGAATTATATTTTGTATATAAATTGTATTCAAACACCCGCAGCAAAGCGCGGGCCTAATTTCTAGTATATATTAATATAGTACTGAAATCGAAACAGCTAATTGACCTTTTCGAATGGAAGAAAATGCCTTGCTCCTTCCGCTGTCTCTATCGACATCCAATTTTCATATATAAGTATTATGCACGTGTTTAAGAAAATCTCTAGTAGTATAGGTTAATAAAATTAATAATAGTTAGAATATTTAACAATTGTTTAAAGAAAATAAGTTCTTTAATTTGTGCCTTAGTCAAAGTATAATATTAATGGGATTCAGTATTAGTATTGTATTAGGAATATATGTAATTTCCTTTCCCAATGTAATCCCTCTATATATAGAGGCTCTTATTCATGAATAAAGTACTATTATTCTCTCTCAGTTTATTTCTCCCGCAACACGTTATCAGCACGCTTCGCTTTAACCCTAAGTTTGATAAGCCAACCCTAAAAACCCTATTTTTTTTCTTTCTGCCGCCATTCATCAGCATAGAAAACCCTAAAGAAAATTCTCTCTACGGTCGTTCATCACCGTAGCAACCTCCAGTCGTTCATCATCACACCATTGTGCATCACACTTGAAAACAAGAAGAAGACGACCAAAAGAAGAGAAAGAGGACGACCAAATCTGCAAGTAGAAGAGGAAAAGAAGATCGCTGCATCTACACAAATCTGCAAGCATCAATTTTTCAACAAGTAAGTTTTATATTAAAGTTCTTGCTTTCTGAGACCTGTGTTTTTATCGGGGATTTACAAACTTCCCTTCCTCTACATCCCGACCCCTTATATGGCGTGGGACAATTGAGCAAAGGTCGAGGTACAGCTCGATTCTTATTGCCATTGATCAAAGGTCGAGGTACAGCTCGATTCTTATTGCCAAATGGAACTGTGCTCAATATAACGGAAGCACTTTTTGCTCCAAAAGCCAATCGAACCCTTCTAAGTTTTAAGGACATTCGTGCCAACGGTTATCATATGGAAACTCATTGTGAGAATGGAATAGAATACTTGTGTATTACTTCTAATGAGTGCGGCAGGAAGCGCATCTTATAAAAACTTATGTGTCGATCTAGTGGATTATATGTAACCACTATTCGGATTATTGAATCCAATTTAGCCATAAAAGATGATATCTTTAATACTGACACATATAGGCTTTGGCATAACAGACTGGGACATCCAGGTCGTGATATGATAATCCGTATATTGAAAAACTCACACGGACATCCTTTCTTTCGAGTGAAAAAGAGCAATCCCCAAAATAATGATTTTAAGAGCAAACCAGACTCATATATGGTTATATCTAAAGCTCATCACTCATTTTGCAAAGCCTGTTCTTTAGCAAAATTAGGATCGAGACCATCCTATGCTAAAGACACTAAAGAAAATATTCAATTCTTACAATGAATCCAAGGTGATATTTGTGGACTCATCCATCCATATTGCGGACCTTTTAGGTATTTTATGGTTTTGGTGGATGCATCACATGCTGGTCACATGTCGCTTTATTGTCCACAAGGAACGCTGCGTTTGCTAAACTCCTGGCACAAATTATATGTCTAAGGGCTCACTACCCTGATCATCCAATTAAGTCAATATGTCTTGACAATGCTGGGGAGTTTACATCAAAAACTTTTGATGATTATTGCATGTCTGTTGGGATTGATGTTGAGCATCCCATACCCCATGTTCACACACAAAATAGTTTCGCAGAAGCCACAATAAAAAGATTACAAATGGTGGCTAGAGCGTTGGTAATGCGCACCAACCTCCCTATAACTGCTTGGGGTTATGCAATATTGCATGCAGCTTTACTTATTCGTTTCAGACCCACTGTCAACCAACCGTTTTCTGCGTACCAGATGGTAACTGGATATGAGCCTGACATTTCACACTTACGCATATTTGGTTGTACAGTTTATGTGCCAATTGCGCCTCCACAACGCACTAAAATGGGTCCTCGGAGACGTTTAGGTATTTATGTTGGCTACGATTCACCAACTATTGTCCGCTACTTAGAACCCTTGACAAGCGATCTTTTTACCGCTCGTTTTGCGGATTGTCACTTTGATGAGACAGTCTTCCCGTCGTTAGGGGGAGATAAGAACATAAATGTTCAACAGGAACGACGTGAATTGTCATGGTTTGTCCCCACTCTATCTCATCTTGATCCCCGAACCGCACAATGTGAAAGTGAAGTGCGTAGAATTTTTGATCTTCAGAATGTAACAGATTCGATGCCTGATGCATTTTCTGATATCGCTAAAGTGACAAGATCTCATATACCAGCTGCAAACGTGCCTACAAGGTTGGAAATCCCTAAAAAGGGACACGGCGCCCCTATGCTAATCATGCACGGCGCCGCAACTACACCTAGTGGAAGTGTAGTTGAGGCCGTGGCTCCCCAGAGGAAAAGGGAGAGACCACTTGGTTCGATGGATACTCAGCCAAGGAAAAGGATGAGTAAGGCACAACCTAATCCATTGATCATCGATGTTGAAAATCCGTCTCATGAAATCATCTCTGATTATAGTTATGTCCATGAATCAATATTGGGGGACGCCTCAATGATTGAATTAATTTCAGAGAGTAGAGAAATCTCATTGAATTATGCTAGCATGCATGAGACATTGGAAAGAAATTCCATTCCCATCGATGACATATTTGCTTATTCAGTTGCTCAAGATATTATAGAGCATGATGATATCGAACCACACTCTGTTGCAGAATGTCAACAAAGAGCAGATTGGCCTAAATGGAAAGAAGCAATCCAGGCAGAATTAGATTCTCTAACAAAGAGACAGGTCTTTGGTCCGGTAGTGCTAACCCCACCAAGTGTAAAGCCTGTAGGACATAAATGGGTCTTTGTTAGAAAGCGTAATGAGAAGAATGAAGTCTTGAGATATAAAGCTCGCCTCGTGGCGCAAGATTTCTCACAACGCCCTCGGATTGACTGCGAGGAGACATATTCTCCCGTAATGGACGTTGTTACGTTCCGCTACCTTGTCAGTTTGGTAGTTTCCAAAAAAATGAACATGCAGCTTATGGATGTGGTTACAGCATATTTATATGGGGATCTAGATTTTGAAATATATATGAAGGTGCCAGATGGTTTTCAATTACCCAATTCAAGTGACTCTAAACCACGGGGTGCGCATTCTATAAGGTTGAAACGCTCACTATATGGATTGAAACAATCTGGACGGATGTGGTATAACCGTCTAAGTGACTATTGATTAGGAAGGGATACATCAATAATGAATTATGCCCATGCGTGTTTATAAAGAAAACAAGTTCCGGATTTGCAATTGTTGCAGTTTATGTTGATGATATGAATTTAATTGGAACTCTTGATGAGATAAGAGATACTGCAAATTATTT
The DNA here is from genome assembly GCA_010134655.1 of Fragaria nilgerrensis. NCBI lineage: Eukaryota > Viridiplantae > Streptophyta > Magnoliopsida > Rosales > Rosaceae > Fragaria > Fragaria nilgerrensis. The sequence continues at coordinate 12,606,653 of CM020979.1, read as the reverse complement.
GAAATCCGAATTTGAGATGAAAGATCTTGGGAAAACTCAATTTTGTCTAGGCCTAGAGCTAGAACATCGAGATAGTGGAATATTAATCTACCAATCTGCATATGTCCAACAGATGCTCAGGCGATTTAATATGGAAAAGGTTCATCTAGTTAGCACTCCCATGATCGGTCGAACTTTAGATCTAAAGAAAGATCCATTTCGTCCAAAAGAAGATGACGAAGAAGTATTGGGAGCAAAAGTCCCTTACTTAAGTGCAATAGGCGCATTATTGTACTTAGCTCAATGTACTCGACCAGATATCTCATTCTCTGTGAACTTGTTAGCTAGATTTAGCTCTGCGCCCACGCAACGCCATTGGAATGGTGTAAAGAATATATTTCGGTATCTTAAAGGTACTATCGATTTGGGCTTATTTTATCCCTACAGAGAGGCAAGAGGATTCAGAAAAAGATGTATGAACCATGATTGCAACCAGACCGTCACCATCCGGTCTTCTGAGGCCGAGCACAGTGTTGCCGGCAGACTTACCCCCTACACTGAAACACCATGTGATGTTTTGGTAGGTTTTGCTGATGTTGGGTATCTCTCTGACCCGCACAAAGGCCGTTCCTAAACTGGTTATGTTTTTACTATGGGAAATACGACGATATCTTGGAGATCTACTAAGCAAAACCTTGTTGCTACTTCCTCGAATCATGCATAGATTATTGCTCTACATGAAACTGTTCGTGAATGCATATGGTTGAGATCCATTATTACTCATATTCGAGGAACATGTGGTTTAAGTTCTACCACTGAAGAACCTACTTGCATTTATGAAGATAATGCTGCTTGCATCGAGCAGATGAAGCAAGGTTATATCAAGGGTGATAATACAAAGCATATATCCCCTAAGTTCTTCTATAATCAGCAACAACAGATGCTCCTCAAAATTCAAGTGAATCAAGTTAAGTCCAAGGAGAATGTGGCAGATTTATTTACTAAATCATTGCCTAGAGCTACATTTGAAAAACATGTTAGAAGCATTGGTATGCTTAAGTTATCTGAACTCCTATGATTGTAAAATTAGGGGGAGGTGCAGACATTAGGGGGAGTTTAATATATGCATGTTATTTTCAAATGTGAACGATGCGTTGTACTCTTTTTTGTTCCTTCGACCAAGGTTATTTTTGCCCATGAGGTTTTATTATTACTTGGCAAGGTTTTTAACAAGGCAACATGAAATGCATCATACAAGGTTGACATGGCACAAGGGGGAGTGTTTAAGGAAAATAAGTTCTTTAGTTTGTGCCTTAGTCAAAATATAATATTAATGGGATTCAGTATTAGTATTGTATTAAGAATATATGTAATTTCCTTTCCCAATGTAATCCCTCTATATATAGAGGCTCTTATTCATGAATAAAGTACTATTATTCTCTCTCAATTTATTTCTCCCGCAACAACAATTGAAATAGCAATTGTGCTCCAGCAGTAATTGTTAAGTGTAAGTTAAGTAATATTTTTAACGAATCATAAACTTACACGTGGATAAAAAATGGAGGGAAAACATAAGTTTCTCTTTAGCAATTCTTGTTTAGGTTGATAAATTTGTCAATTTAGTTTAGCAATGTTAGGATTTAGCAATATTTTAGGTATTCTGCTGGAGCTCTTATTCATCCCAAAAATTGACAAATTTCAAAAAAAAATTGATTTAGCAATACTGCTGGAGATGCTCTAATACATAGACAAACTAAATAGATAAGTTTGAAAATTTTGTGAAATTACTTAAATATTCAATTGCATAATTGTTGTTATGTATTTATAGTCTGTTTAGTTTAGTATAAGAGTCTGGATCATCAAGATGAGACATCCATTTCGTTTGATAAGTTCTTCTCTATACGTAATACGTTTTAGGATCAAAAGTACACTATCAAAATGACTTAAATAAGTTTGGTTTATTTTCCTATATACAATTTTATTTTTTGTTGAGAGCTAACTAGGTGAGTGTTAAATAATCAAAATTCAAAACAAAGTGGTTCGTAGACCTGTCAATTAGACCTGTAGATGGACCGGATCTTGATCTGGACCCATAGTTTTTAAACGGGTTTGGATTGAAAATTTGACTCGTTGATCCGTAAAGAACCTTGATCTGTTAACCCATTTATTAAACGGATCAAATACGGATCGAGGTTGATCCAATCCGTTAAGAACCGGATCCGTTTTAAAATAATTACTCTCAATGCACTAGATTTGTGCTGACCGGATCATATATTGGGATCCATAGTACATAGAAGAGATCGACCATGAGTATGATTGTGCCGATTTGACTTTATTTTTGAAGCTAACATATTTCAAAGAATTTCATTCCACACACACTTACAACTTACAAGGATGTACTTAATTTGAAGTAGATAATGTTATTGTTTCACGTGCCATTTTAGTAACATCAAACCTTAACGTTTCTGTGAAATGATAGGAGCACCGTACTGTGGTCGAATCATAGGCGGGGAAGGAGCATCAGCATAAGAAGGAGAAAGCTCGAAGTGGAAGTGTTGCAAGATCAATGATAAGGCTAACTTGGCTTCTAGCATAGCAAAGTTTTGTCCAATGCAGATTCGAGGACCGCCACCGAAAGGGAAGAATGAGATGGGACTCTTTGTTGCCTTGGAAATTCCTTCCGAAAACCTCTGAGGATTGAACTCGTTTGCATCATCACCCCACAGTTCCTTGTCACGGTGAATGAGCAGTGTTGGTAAGCTGACTTGAACTCCAGCTGGTAGTGAGAATTTTCCGAGTTGTGTTTCCTTGGCAGTGTTTCGAGTAATCAGAACCAACGCAGGGTACAGTCGAAGAACTTCAAGTAGAACCATGGTTACCTAAGCGATCATACAGTCAAGGACTCAAGGTTAAGTTATAATCATGCAGATTCATACCCCTGTGCTGAAACATAACTATTACAATCAACAATGATGTAAGATCATCAATTTCGTCCAGAAAATGTCCTAATTTCTCATCGTGAGTATCTCATATCATAATTTAGAGATGACTTTGAAGACAAGTATATATGCATTGTGTACTTAGTACTTACAACTTTTAGGTGAGTTAGTCCATCAAAGTCTGGCTTGTTGCTTCCAAAGACTACCAAAACCTCTCGTCTTGCTCGATCTTGCCAATTTTGATTTTGACCAAGTAATATCATTGTCCAAACCAGCAAAACTGAAGTGGTCTCTTGCCCAGCAAAGTAAAACAGCTTACATTCATCAATTACATCTTCACTACTCATCCCACCCTTCCCATCTCTCTGGACGTCTTTGAATTTTGACTCCATAAGCGCACCTAATAGGTCATCTGTAGTGGCTTCACCTGCCTCAATGGCCTTCTCTCTTTTACTTATTATACCTTTAAGTAAACCCTTTATCTCTTTGTCAATTTTCTTCATCCGCTTGTTCCTATTGGTTGGTAGAAACCTAATAAGATGAGAAGGTAGATATGAAGGAGACGAGCACATGTTCAAGTAACATCCAACGGAAATTTTGTGTTTTACCTCCATCCTGGAATGTAAACACTCTGTAAGGAACTTGAAACCAGCATTCCTTGTTCTTTGAGGAGTTCGAATATTTTCCTTCCTTCCTGATAGCTACTGCCAAATGCTGTTCGAGAAATCACATCAGCTGTCGAGTGTTGTAGAGATGGCCAAACATCTAACTGAAATGATGAGCCCTCTTTGGATGCCAAGCTCTCCCATTCCTTAATCATCTCATCACAACTTTCGTGGAAGGAAGGTAACATTTGCTGTTGCAGACACCACAACAAAATATACTATTAACCTGGAACTCGTTGGTATCCCAGAAATTCATGCCTTACTTTTCCCTTCGTTTATTTTCTCTATTTTGATATGTAGCTCTGAATGGGGTTGATGTAATTATAAACTATTACCACGAAATGAAATAAATAGAAAAACTGAAGTATATATGTTATAGTTCTCTAGAATCCCTTTAGCTTCTCGACATGGAATCATTGGAATGTTGGATTGATAATCCTCCTGTGTTTAACCCATTTCTCACCTTCATAGCTTGCAACACCCGTTGCTAGTAACTTCACAAGTGGGTTTGCTGGTGGCCTTCGGGAATCATCAAGTTTTGTGAAGACATCTTTCATTTCTTCAGGATTCATAATGGTCATCCTGGGTACGGGGCCATTCCACAAAAAAGAGTTCTTAGCTAAAATAGATATAACTCGGTTGAATCAGTCTATTTTGGAATTGTTATGGATCTATCGCACCAACCACCAAGATAAATAAAACCCTTCAAAACATCTTCAAATTAACCTGCACAAATTACCCACGATATGTATGTAATAGTAGTACTGCTTATGTACTGTGTGAAAAGATTCATGCATTATTCATGACTGTAAATGATAAATTAATTGTATAAAGAAGCAAAGAACTCTCGAGGCTACATTGTGTTAGCGTACTTGATTGATTTCGACTGAGAGTTACAACAATTACATATGGGGCTAAGAATGTAGAATGATACTACTTAATTGTTATAAACCTAAAATATTGTTAACACTATGACTATGAACATTTGAGCTAGCTCAAGAGTTTACAACTGTTTTAATATATATGACAATTGACAAGCATGCATATGGTACTGAATATCGTTAGCTGTATATTGAACGCATATAGAAAGAGTAATTTGGCATACGTACCATAAGTTTTTACGGTTTGATCGAGGAAAGGGATGAGTCGTGGATCTATGTCACGGGAGGTTGAGAGGTTCATGGGTTTGGATGATGCTTGTTCAAGAAGGTTGGCGTTCTCCTTCAAGTCTCCATACATAAACCTGTAGGTGTTGCCTTTAAGGCCTTGCTCTCTCAGCAATCTTTCTAGCTTCTTTGGCTTAAACCACAACCAATCCAGAATACCCCACACCCATCTTGCTACTATGCTAACCAAAACAAGGCTCTCAGCTGCCCAGGTAGCCACTGTTACTTCCATGTTTGACGTCCGTGTATGTCAAGCTGGCTATGCTTATTGGAAAGTAGATCATTGTGTATCAGTAGATAGATTTAGATTTGATACGTACAAGATGTAAATATTGTATTGCCTTTCTTATCTCCTAGAACGTTGGAGACTACTTGCTGTGCAAGTCTTGTACACTGTATATATATCATTCAGTATCAATAGAAAATTTATTTCAGCCAAAATACTTTTCTATATGGTATCAGAGCACAACGCTCTTGGACCAAAATCATCATAATATTTCTGATCAGTCGGTGTTTTTTTTTTTTTGAGAAGTTTTGATTTCTCTTTTGTTTATCATGGCTTCAGATCATTCTACCATTCAGAAACTTCAAGCAATTGCTCCTCATCTTACCGCTGAACAATGCTTACATATATATTATGACATTGGTAAAAAGTAAGCGTGTTTTTTCGTCTCAAGCAAACGGTACACGTTTACCGCATTCTTCATTAAATTTGTTATCGGTCGCTCCTAATCGTTGGATTATTGATAGTGGAGCAACTCATCACATTACTTCTTCTTCAAAATTGTTGATGAATATTGATCAGAATCCTTCTCTGGCACCAGTTTCTTTACCTAGTGGAGCCACGGCCGGAACTACTATGACCGGTTTCATTCGGCTTAATGATTCATTCCAATTAAATAATGTTCTCTGTGTGCCGAGCTTCAAAGTTGATCTTATGTCTGTTGGAAAAACAATTGATGACTTATATTGTTCAGTGACTTTTTTTCTGTCTTGGTGTATTTTACAGGACTTGGCTACGAGGACGATGATTGGTGTGGGTAAGCGACGTGGTGACCTCTATTACCTTGTGGCTTTGGCTTCTACTTCTCCTTCTTCTCACTTTACTTGTAATCTCATGATTTCCTCTGATCTTTGGCACCATCGTTTGGGGCACCCTTCTTCTGCTCGTCTACAATATTTAGCCAATAGTAAGCTAAATTTTTCTTTTGATTCTAGTCATAAATGTGACGTTTGTCCATTGGCGAAACAAACTCGTCAACCTTTTTTTCCTAGTTCAATTTCAACCTCCAAGTGTTTTTCCCTTATTCATTGTGATATTTGGGGCCGTTATAAAACACCCTCTTATTCTGGTGCTAATTATTTTTTAACTACTGTTATGATTTTTCTCGTTTTACGTGGGTATTCTTGATGCGTCATAAAGTGAGACACAAACAATACTTTGTCAATTTTTTAGTTATGTTGCTACTCAATTTAACACCAAAATCCAACAATTTCTTTCTGACAATGGTGCTGAGTTCCTTTCTTTACAAATTTTTTTCCTTGAACAAGGAGTAATTTTCCAACATTCTTGTGTCTACACACCTCAACAAAATGGTGTCGTCGAGCGAAAACACAGACACATTTTTAAAACAGCTCGTGCTCTTTGTTTTCAATCTCATCTACCTATTTCTTTTTGGGGTGAATGTGTTCTCACTGCTGTCTACACCATTAACCGTCTTCCCACTTTGCTACTCAACAAGAAAACTCCATTCGAAATACTTTACAACAAGCCCCCCGATTATTCTCGTATGCGTGTTTTTGGTTGCGTTGCCTTTGCAACTGTTCCTAATCCATCTTCTAAATTTTCTCCTCGTGCCACCAAATGCATTTTTCTAGGTTATCCAATGGGACAGAAAGCTTACAAACTTTCAATATTGAAACCCGAAAAATTTTCACTAACAAAGATGTAATCTTTCTTGAGGACACGTTTCACCACTTACCAAACCCTAGCCCAGCCGCAAAACATTCAAAGGCCCAACCCATTCCACTTCCTTTTGACTTTGACCCTTTCCTTAGTCCACCACAAAACACGTCTTCTTCTCTCCCAATTTCAGAAAATCTACCGTCCACATCTTCACCACCAACTTCTCTCCCATCCAATCCGTCGCTGCCTTCTCCTTCCACCGATCCGCCGCCATCTCTGTCACCCAATCCGCCTCCACTTTCTAATTTTGAAATCTCTGCTCCGCCGGCGTCTTCCTCTCTTCCTCTGCCGGCGTCGTCCTCTCTTCCTCCGCCGGCGCTAGGAACGTCCCCATCTGAACTTCCTCCAGTTGGTGTTGTCCTCCCTGACTCTCTTTCCCTTGTTCCCGCTGAATCGCTTCGTCGTTCTCAACGCTCTCGAGAAGCCAACGTCCGCCTCAAAGACTACGTTTGTTCGCAGGTGATGCTGCCTCCACACCACAACTCATCGGCCTCTCCAAGTCCTCCACCAGGTACGAGATACCCTCTATGTCACTATTTGTCTTACCATCGATACTCTCCTAGGCATCTTTCTTATGTGGCTAATATTAGTCAAATTGTGGAGCCTTCTTCCTTTGATGTTGCAGCTGCTGACTGATAGGAGCATAAAATGCGACGATTTTATAGTTTAACCTTTGCATTTAACTTGGTTATTTTCCTTTAAAAAGATCATTTTAACTTTGTTATTTTCTTAGGTACTTCGTGGAGCATGATAATGTAAATATGTGCTCAAGTGATGCAAGCAAGGCTTCCAATATGAAGTAGAGATGTCAAGGATGGAGATTGATCACTCACATGGTCAAAAATATCAAGGAAAGGCGATGGAACCACTTCACCAAAACAGAAGCTGCAAACACAAAAAGCTGAAAACTGGTTTCTGCTTATTTTCTCCGGTTTTCAAGGCTTATTTCCATGCGGTTCCGAGAATGTTTTCACCAAGATGACTGCCCAGATTTGTAGAGGAGCATTTGTAGATCAATTTGGACTCAAGAATCATCCAAATCGGTGATGTCATCTGGGAGTTATGAAGCTCCAAAGTTGGACAGAAAATGAGCAGTTCCGGGAAAGCTGTGCAGCAGTCAAGTTCGAGGCAGTGTTTGGGCTGGTTTCTGAGAATATTTCTTGGGGGTTTTTGCACGATTTTGAAGAGTGGCATTATTAATATAATTTGCCCAAAATCCAAGTCCAGATTATATGTGGAAGACATTCAAAAGATGGCCCAAACATTGATTCTAGTCAAAGAAGGAAACATACTGAAAAGGAAGCTTTGAAGACTTTGAGACTATTTAAAGCAAAACCCTAATACTAGAAGGGCAGAAGCCATCATACTGCAAGAGAGCCTTCACGTTGCTGCATTGCACAAGAATTCATCAAGGAGAAGTCGCCAAGATCATCGTCATTCCTTCCATTCACAGTTTTCTTCTTCCCTTTGTAATCTTTAACTTTCGAATTATTTTCTTTCTGTGATTTCTACAACGATGTGTGGCTAGTTTATCTTAGTTAGGGGTGGAGGTTTGAAGCCCAGAATTATGCAATAAACTTTGTTCTACAACCTTGATTTCGTAATTACTTAGTTGGATTGTCTGTTTGGTTTTGGTTTATAGGGAACTCTTGCTTGTTTATGTTCATAGATGCATACATAGAACATTATAAACTTGTGAGTGGGGCTAGAATTAGGTTGTTTAATCTCCTAAACGGTTAATACGGCTTAATTCAAGGTAGTAAAACCTATAGGACAATAGGTGAAACCAAATAGAGAGACTTGCATGCTAGGTAGGCGTTCCACACTAGTTTTGCATACTTGTTCAATCACTTCCATTGATCTTAATGCTTAGAATAATTTGTTGATAGGATAGCGTCTATACCTTGATTGGTTATTCTAAAAACTTAGTAATGGTGCGTTCATCTTACTTAAGTAGATAAGGGAAGTAGTAAGAATTTACGCAGTGTGTTCACGGTTTATTCTTGATTGAACCTTTTCATAACTTGGTAATTGGAATCTTGGTTGTGTGGACTTTGTTTTGAAGCATATTCGGTGGTGAATTTCCTAAATCCCTAACCTCTTCTCTATCATATTTCTCAAACAATAAAATCAAAACTGTTTTCTTATTCTTCTGTCTTCTGTTTTTCGTGATTTATTTAGTATAGTAAACAAACTCCAAATCCCCTCAAATTTTGTGTACGTGTTCTTCTGTGTGTCTAGTTTAGTTTTATAAATGTTCATAATTTTCTGAGTAGTGTAGATTAGGTAGTTAATTATATTTTAGTCTGCTGTTTGTCAGGAACAGTAGACACTTTTGTGACATTATTTGTGTTGTGCAAAATTAAATACCCTCAATCTCTGGCAATGAACGATCCTTGCTTCTTTATACTACAATTGACAATCTTTTGCAGGGTTAAATTGTGAGGCTATTTTAGCCGTATCAATTTTTGGCGCCGCATCGCCGGGGATTGTAAAATTTTAGTTTTGCACATTAGTTGTTTACAGTCGATTTTCTTCTTTGTTGCTAAAGTTTTTCTTTTACTTGTTTTGTAAGAAACTTCAGTTGTGTATGCGCACAAGGAATAATCCGAAGGGTGAATTAGTGCCTTTTAATACTGAGATAGAGAAGCTACTTCGAGAAATAGAAGGTTGGCAAGAGGAGAAGAAGAAACTGCTCAAGAAGAGGCCGAGCCCATCAGCCCCACTTTAATTTTCCAAATGGGAGACGTAGAAAACGAGCAGCGGCAGCTGCCACCTCCAAATCAACCGGTAGAAACAAGGAAGACCATTAGGGAGCTCTCAACGTCCCTAATAGCGGGTGGCATTCCGTCGTGCATTCGTTACCCTCAACTGGCTCCAGGAAAGACAGGGACTTTCAAGCTCAGAACTGGTTTTCTCCATAAGCTACCCACTTTTCACGGGTTACCTAATGAAGACCCTAATCTGCATCTCCAAGAATTCCAATTTATTTGCTCAAGCATGACACTGGAGAATGCAGATGAGGATATCATGAAGATGAAGGCTTTTCCCTTTTCTCTGACAGACAAGGCCAAGACATGGTTGTATAGGTTTCCAAATGGCTATATAACTTCATGGGACGTGATGCACAAGACATTCTTGGAGAGGTATTTTCCCACTTCAAAAATTATAGCATTGAGAAAGCAAATTACCGGAATTGAGCAACGATGGGACGAGGCATATCCCGAATACTTTGAGAGGTTCCAGAGCTTGCTTACTCAATGCCCTCAACATGGTTTGAGTGAGGAAAGCTTGTTGACTGCCTTTTATGATGGCCTCTTACCCATAGAGAGAGATATCTTAGATGCATCAGCTGGAGGATCGTTCATGGACAAGTACAATGAGGATGGAATGAAGCTCATAGCTGATCGTGCATTGAATGCTCGACAATTCAATAATTCTTCAAGACGTGTCCAGACATTGTCGTCAAAAGGAGGTAACGATTGTGATATCAAAGATCAATTATTAAATCTCACATCTATGTTATCTCAGGTATTGGGTCAAAAGAAACAAGGAGTGATGGTGTGTGGTGTGTGCTCAATGCAAGGTCACCCAACTGATCGTTGTCCTCAATTATATGAGGAAGAGGAGGTATGTGCAATGGGAAATTTCCAGCAAGGAGGACAACATGCAAGGAACGATCCATACTTCCAATATCCTGGATCAAGAAATCACCCCAATTTCAGATGGAGTAATAATGATAATGTCTTAGGACCTTATCAAGCACCTCAAAGCAATAACCATGCAGCTCCAGGGTTCACTCAACATGCTCAAGGGGGATTTGCACAAAGCTCTGTTCCACATCAAGTCTCTAGCCCTTCCTTGACTCAAATTTTGGACAAGTATGACAAGATGATTGAAGGTTTGACATCCTCCACTCAACAACTCATCCAATCACAACACAGCCAAGGAAAAGATATTTTGGAACTCAAGAAGCAAATGGGAGATGTCTTCAACAAGTTGAATCAAATGCAAGATACTCAAGGGAAACTTCCAAGCCAAACGATTCCAAATCCTAAAATTCAATATGAATCTGCAAATGCTGTGACTTTGAGGAGTGGGAAGGTAGTCAATGACGTCCCTGCGTCACAAAAGAAGGGAAAAAGTGTTTCTGTTCCGTCCGGGACTGAAACTGAACTTGCTATCCCTGACCCAGCAACTTCCAAGATTGAAGACTCACTGCAATCCCAGCCAAAACCTGAAACGAAAGGTAAGATGTCCAACTCTCCAGTTTCAGTTTCCACTAACCCTTCTTTTCCTTCTTGTTTGCCTTTTCCAAGTAGATTCGCTAATTCGAAGGAAGAAGAAGATAAAAGGGACATCATGGATATTCTCCAAAAGGTTCAAGTTAACATTCCTCTTTTGGATGTCATAAAACAAGTACCCAAGTACGCCAAATTTTTGAAGGACTTATGCACCAAAAAGAGGAAGTTTAAGGGGAATGAAGTAGTAGCTCTTAGTGAGGAGGTTTCAAGTATTCTTTAGCGAAAAGCTCTTCCACCTAAGCTCAAGGACCCCGGACAATTCACCATTCCGTGCACAATTGGTGACAAGAGGTTTGATAAAGCTTTACTTGATTTAGGAACTTCTATAAATTTAATGCCTCTCTCTGTGTTTTCAGCTCTTAACTTAGGTACACTAAAGAATACCTTTGTTGTGATTGAGCTTGCGAATCGCTCATATGTTCATCCTTTGGGAATAATTGAAGATGTTTTAGTAAGGGTGGATGGATTGGTTTTGCCTGCTGACTTTTTTGTGATTGACATGGAGGAGACGTCGAGTCCCAAGTCATTGCCTTTAATCTTAGGGCGTCCCTTCATGGCAACTGCTCACACGAACATCAATGTGTACAAGGGAACATTGACCATGGAAGTTCTTGGAGAAAGGGTCACGTTTCAAGTCTTTGAGCATAATGATATCAATAAAGACATGTTGGGGCGTGAGGACAAGGAGCTAAGAGAAGAAGTCAAATTATTGAGGGCATGGAAGGCGCCTTAAGTGAAGAAAGCACACTCCATGAAGAACTTGAATGAAGAAAGTATAGATGACCCTCCTCGTTCAAGCAAGCACTCATACACAAAGGCAATGGCGAGGTTGTTTGACAAGGCTTCACGTGGAGCCTTCGGATGATCCATGGAACACGTCTGGCTGAAGACGATAAATCAACGCTTGTTGGGAGGCAACCCAACCTTCTTTATCTTCTGTGTTTTATTTGTTTTGTTTTTGTTCGTTTTGATGTATTTTGTGTGTGTGCAGGTTAGAGTTGAGAAAAGTTGAAGAAAACTCTAAATTATGCAAAAACAGTGATCTTGCAAACAGCAGTCTGCCAACTTTGGAGGGCTACGGTTTGCAGCTCACAAGACCTGGGAATATGTGCTTTATATGAACAGAAAGGCCTATGAGTCTAGGTTCTGTAGGATTTTACATAAGTGGATTTGGAGACCCGAGTCATTCCCAGTTCGAAATTGAAGGAAGAAAGGTCACTGCCAGGAAACCAGAAGTGTGCAGTACAGCCAGAAAAAGGTCAAAACAGGGGATACTTCCGGAAATTCTGTAGAGAACAGCCATACATGCCCAGAAAGCTTGTTGAGTCAGCTTCAACTTTTTTTTGAGGCACTTTTACATTCCGGCACCAGAACTCATTGGAAATCAGGTTTGAATGGATAAAGGTCCTTGCTTCAGCTTTTTTGTGCGAATTCTGTTTTTCTTCTAACTTTGCAGGGCTGCCATTTTCAATTCATTTGGAGTTAGGAAACGTGCCACATATCCACGTAATGCTAGCAATGCCATATTTCATCTCCAATTTGAATCTCAGACATTGGATGCTGCAACAAGATGTTATATGAGCTGGAACTTGGCTTCAGAGCACAAAATGGGGGAGTTTTTCTAAACTTTATCTTCTTAGTCTCTTGTTTTGCTCACTTTCCTCCATACATCTGTTATCATTGCATGATCTATATTGTTCTTGCATCGAGGACGCTGCCTAGTTCAAGTGTGGGGGAAGGGACTGCACACATTTTGTGTTTTATTTTGTTTTTGTTAAAAAAAAATTAAACATTCAAAAAAAAAAAAAATTGTTTCTGTTTGTGTTTTTGTTTTTGGTTTTTGAGTCGTAGAAGCCCTTTAACAAGTCTAGGATGATACTAATCTTCTGAAATCATGGCTAAAAGATGATCATTAAATTGAGATGATGAGCATAACATTCTTTGGTTAATCGAGTCTTATGTGATGCATGCGTACTTGTAGTAGATATGGCTTGAGACTTTGGTACAGAATTTTTAAACATGCTATTTCAAATTGTGATTTCAAAATAGCCCTTGTGAGATTATTGATCTTAATGCCTTTCTTTGGAGAGATTTTGAAATTCATTACTCGATTTTCAATGATATGCTTGTTGCTAAATCCCATTATTCTTTCATGATTGAATGCTTGCCGCAGATTAAGTTTAATGGACTAGAGAGTTTACTAGAACTTGCTTTTGCCACCTTTCAAAACTTTTAGTCATGACATGCCCTGATTGAGGAAGGGATTGAGGCACTTAGGATCGCCACCAAAGCCAAATCAGCCTGTGTCCCCAGTTATGTACACAAGATGTACACCCCCTAGATTAACCCCATTGAGCCTATATTTTAAACCTCTTTTTTTGTCATCACCCTTATTATCTTGACCTTGAGCTTTAGTATAGCTATATCCTTACCCTTGTTCTGGAATCTAGTAGAGCTATACATGAGATTTATGCAAAATAAGGCGATACGAAGATGATGAAGAAGAATAAGTGTGGGGGAAGACTCAAGCTGGATTGCAATCCCTGGCCGTGAGAAAAGAAAAAAAAAAAAAAAAAAAAATTTATTGCACGGCTAGGAAGAGAAGAACTAAAGAAAAAGAATCTGTGAAGAACATCGAGCTTAATTTCTTGAAGTGTTTAGAATGAAGCAATGGCCCAACTCAATGACATTCAGCCGCATTTAATGACACAATGAAGTTACAAGGAGACTTTGATGGTTGTAAGAGCACAAGAGGAATCTCTCTACATCAATGAAAGCTCTGCTAGGTTTTAGGATACTTGTTTGAATTCCTATCCCTTTGTTTCTGTGACCCTAAGCCTAACCCCATTACAACCTTGAAAAATACCTACTTGATCCTTAAGATGGGCAAACTATGATCTGTGGAGTTAGGTGCAAAAGTTGAGCATATTGTGGTCCATTTGGCAAGTATTTGATTTCCTTCATGGGATTATAAATCATGTTTTTCGTTGAGCCTTTTTCCTTTCTTACGTATGTGAGCTATTTGTTGATTTTTATTTTGATCTCTCGCATACACTTGAGTGAAAGCTTTTAAGCATACCTTGAATCTTGAGAGAAGAAAGAGTGCAATCCTTGTGAGGTGAAATCATGATTTGTCTTATGCATGTTGAGCTCTAACCATCACCATTGTTCTCTCCCAAGTCTTACTTGTGCTATGTTGAACATAAGTCTTTATTAACTCTCGAATGTAAGCTTAATTCTTGATTGGGTGTTATTCTTGGTGTTATGAAAGTAAGGGATTTCTGAGACAATTTGTTAAGGGCATTAGAGTTAGGTTTTGAGTGTTTGATTTTGCTAAGGGACTAGCAAAAGCTAAGTGTGGGGGAATTTGATAGGAGCATAAAATACGACGATTTTATGAGCTTGAATGGCAACTGCTGACCCTAAATGGCAGCAAGCCATGGATTCTGAGCTTGAAGCTCTCATTGGCAATAACACATGGACGCTTGTCCCCTTACCTCCTGGTAAGCGTCCCATCAGCTGCAAATGGGTATATAGAATCAAGTATAATGCTGATGGTTCGATTGAGCGCTATAAGGCGCGATTGGTTGCTAAAGGGTTCACTCAAACTGCTGGGATTGATTACCATGACACTTTTTCTCCCACCGCAAAAATGGTCATTGTTCGTTGCCTTCTTGCACTTGCTGCCAGCCAAAATTGGTCCTTACATCAGTTGGATGTCAACAATGCATTCCTTAATGGTGAATTGCTTGAAGAAATCTATATGTCCCCTCCTTCTGGTCTTCGGCGACAGGGGGAGAACCTTGTATGTCGCCTCAACAAGTCGTTGTATGGTTTAAAGCAGGCATCCCGTCAATGGTTCTCAAAGTTTACACAGTCCATTCTTGCTGCTGGTTTCTCCCAATCCAAAGCCGATTATTTGCTTTTTGTGCGCAAAGATGGTACTTCCCTCACTGTTTTATTGATATATGTAGATGATATCCTCATTACAGGGAATTGCATAAAGTCAATAAATGCCCTTAAGCAGTTTCTTCATGCTCAATTTCGCATCAAAGAACTTGGTGATTTGAAGTACTTTCTAGGCATTGAGATAGCTCGTTCAAAGAAAGGAATTTATACATCTCAGAGAAAATATGTCTTAGAAATAATTAAGGATTGTGGATATCTGGGAGCTAAACCTGTTGATTTTCCTATGGAAGAATGCAAGCTTTCGAACAAAGGAGAACAACTTAAAGATCCAGCAGCATATCGGCGTCTAGTTGGCCGATTGATTTATTTGACGATTACAAGACCTGACATCACATACTCAGTACATGTTCTGAGTCGATTCATGCATGATCCTGTTTGAACCAATATTTGGCACGACCTACGTGGCAGATCAAATGGACGGATCCATTAGTGATAGCGGCCATTAATAAGTTGAGCCGCAGTGCACAATGCAGCTTATAAAATAACCGCGGTTATTAACAAAGATAATGACCGCGGCTATTGGTGTTTTGAGCCGCGGTCACCCTATGTTGAGCTGCGATCATGGTTGTTGAGCCACAGACACCTTATTTAGCTGCGGCTATTCGTGAGTTGCAATGGCCAAGTAAGGAGAATAAATGTTATATCGTGTCAAACTCATACGAGGTCGACTGATGGATATTTACAAGCTAAATTACGGTCAAAGATGGCGCCTTCAAGAGAGACGTCACCACAGTTACCTAAATGGTTGCAATCAGGTTGAATGAGTTTTATTGCGGGAATGACGTTACTACAATTTCAATCTCAAGGATGGTGCTTTCAAGGGAGACGTCACTAGAGTTACCAAACTTGTGGCAATTAGATTGAATGAGCATTTTGATTACAACTTAATCCATGATTTACCTGTAATCCCTCCCTGTGTTTAAAGCTGGGATTATGTTCTTTATTTTACTTCATTATAAAAAGGACCTTAGGATTCTTTGTTAGAGGTCCTCGACCAAACGCTCTACGCGATTACACATTTTTATCTCAATACAATTCAGCTTCTCAGCATTACACATTCTTCCGTGTTTACCTTATCATTTTTGTTTACCGGTACTTGTTTATCTTTGCCGCAATTTACATTATCGTTCTTTACATACTTGCAATTTATCTTATTGTTCGTTACTTTTCTGCACTATCTTTCCTGTAATTTACATTCGTGTTCTTTACGTTATCGTTAAGTTTCCTGCACTTTATTTGCTGCACTTTACATTCTTGCATTCACATCACTTGCACCATCACAACATTCACCTAGTCACACAGCACCAAGATCGGCTGGTAAGCCGATCCGTGTTAAAGTCCTTGCATCCAAGGCAGAGAGAACCTTGTGGCCGAGATCAATCCTTCCTCGGTCCACAGTCGACTAATCAGAAGTCAGGGCAGCGCATCTACATACATATCAAAACAAAACCTCGCTTGGCCTCTCGGCCGCGAGTTGGCACGCCATCGCACACGTCACCAAGCCAGAAGGACACGTGTAGCCCAAAGAAGCCCTCGGCCCATTGACACGTGGCCAGGACGATTTTTGAGCCAACAGATCCTAGGCAACCTCACATGGCAGCTGCATTTCGAGTGGTGCGTTACTTGAAATCTACTCCAGGCCAAGGTTTATTTTTCAAGTCTGATGATTCATTGAAATTGAGAGCTTTTTGTGATTCTGATTGGGCGGGTTGTCCTATTACCCGTCGTTCCACTACCGGTTATTGTGTTTTCTTGGGCAATTCTTTGATTTCATGGAGAACTAAGAGACAGAAAACCGTCTCTTTATCAAATGCAGAAGCTGAATACAGAGCAATGGCAGGAACATGTTGTGAACTCACTTAGTTGCACTATTTATTAGCAGATTTACGTTTCCCTATTTCGGGTCCTGCTGTTTTGCATTGTGATAACCTAACAGAATTGCATATCGCTGCAAATCTAGTGTTTCATGAAAGAACTAGGCACATTGAAATGGATTGTCATTTTATTCGAGATAA
Organism: Fragaria nilgerrensis; assembly: GCA_010134655.1. NCBI lineage: Eukaryota > Viridiplantae > Streptophyta > Magnoliopsida > Rosales > Rosaceae > Fragaria > Fragaria nilgerrensis. The sequence goes on along the minus strand of CM020979.1, from coordinate 12,589,650 downwards.
AATTATGCAAGGTCAAGTTGTTACTCGACATGTCATTTCTTCACAACAATTAGCAGACATATTTACCAAGGCGTTGGGGAGAGAGAAGTTCAAAACTCCGTTGCACAAGTTGGGAGTTCTTGACATTCACTCTCCAACTTGAGGGGGAGTATTGGAAAGTAGATCATTGTGTATCAGTACATAGATTTAGATTTGATACGTACAAGATGTAAATATTGTATTGCCAAAATATTGTACTACTTGCTGTGCAAGTCTTGTACACTGTACATATATCATTCAGTATCAATAGAAAACTTACTTCAGCCAAAATACTTTTCTATAATGCTAGGAGAGGAAGAACCAGAGAGAAAGAATTGGAGGAAAGAGATGGTATAGATTGTATAGTACTGAACTGATGAAGACCTGTAGAACTTATTGTTTTAGCCCAAATACTGGAGGCAAACACATAAATACGTTCCTTTATATATATACATGAAACTTGAGGACTTGTTCTACGGAACAAACCCCCTTCAGAAATGTCAACAATGAGTGGATTTTGTGATCAAATTGTATACTTGTTGGTTACGAATTATTCTGGTTGGCTAATCTTGTGGCTAACTCAAGGGGAATTGAGACCCATCCTCCCCAGTCTTTCGTGCAAGAGAAGAGAAGATATTGGATTGGGAAAGAAGCTGTTCTTTCTGATCTCTCTTTTTAATTTTTTAACCAATAACGCAAGCACTTATTTGCAACTTTTCTATATCAAGAACCTTACTAGAAACACACAACAGATCCCAGAAGTCCGGTCTGGAGGCTCTTTACTGTAGACATTTTACTATGGATAATCTTTAATTTTCTCTTGTGTGTGCATTAATTTATATAACAATTGAATGAATTAATCTTCTGGATATTCTCCATGTAAAAGAGCAAGGAGAAGAGTTCTTAGACTCATCAACATGTTTATGATCGAGATAAGAACAAGGAGAATAATCCTTAGTAATTAGAAGAGATACACAATGAGTTTGACTGTGCACATTTAATTTTATTTTTGAAGCTAAATGTATAAAATCAAAGAGAACCGAAGCAAACATATTTCGTAGAATTTCATTCAGCATACTTACAACTTACAAGGATGTACTTAATTTGAGAAAATTCTGCTATGCATATAGGCTTAGCATGCGTAATTAATTGATTCTTAGATAATTTTTCTTCAAATTTTCTACATAATTAACCACTGCATGTAACACATGCAGCCGCATCTTAGTTGTTTGTATCCCATAATTTTCTGCATAGCAAACCCCTTAATTTGAAGTAGCTAGGGAATGTTATTGTTTCACGTGCCATTTTAGTAACATCAAACCTTAACGTTTTTTTGTAAAATGATAGGAGCACCGTACTGTGGCCGAATCATAGGTGAGGAAGGAGCATGAGCATAAGCAGGAGAAAGCTCGAAGTGGAAGTGTTGCAAGATCAATGACAAGGCTAACTTGGCTTCTAGCATGGCAAAGTTTTGTCCAATGCAAATTCTAGGACCGCCTCCGAAAGGGAAGAATGAGATTGGACTCTTTGTTGCCTTGGAAACTCCTTCCGAAAACCTCTCAGGATTGAACTCGTTTGCATCATCACCCCACAGCTCCTTGTCACGGTGAATGAGCAGTGTTGGTAAGCTGACTTGAACTCCAGCTGGTAGTGAGAACTTCCCGAGTTGTGTTTCTCTGCCGGTGGTTCGAGTCATCAGAACCAACGCAGGGTACAATCGAAGAACTTCAAGTAGAACCATGGTTACCTAAGTGATCATAAGTTCAAGGTTAAGCTATAATCATATAGATTCATACCCCCCTGTGCTAAACATTTCATATAGAGCATACATCCAACTATCATAATAAAATTGATGTAAGATCATGAATCCGATTTCCTCCAGAAAAAAACGTCCTCATTTCTCGTCGTGAGCATCTCATGCAATTATAATTTAGATGACTCTGCAGTACAAGTATATACGTATTGTGTACTTACAACTTTTAGGTGAGTTAGTCCATCAAAGTCTGGCTTGTTGCTTCCAAAGACTTGCAAAACCTCTTGTCTTGCTCGATCTTGCCAATTTTGATTTTGACCAAGTAATATCATTGTCCAAACCAGCAAAACTGAAGTAGTCTCTTGCCCAGCAAAGTAAAACAGCTTACATTCCTCAATAACATCATCACTACTCATCCCACCCTTCCCATCTCCCTGGGTGTCCTTGAATTTTGACTCCATAAGCGCACCTAATAGGTCATCTTTAGTGGCTTCACCTGCCTCAATGGTCTTCTCTCTTTTACTTATTATACCTTTAAGTAAACCTTTTACCTCTTTGTCAATTTTCTTCATCCGATTGTTTTTCTTAGTCGGTAAAAACCTAGTAAATAAAAAGAGGTATAATGAGAGAGTAAAGGCTAAAAGGCATGAAGGAGACGAATACAATTTCAAGTAACTTCGAACGGAAATTTTGACTTTTACCTCCATCCTGGAATGTAAACACTTTGTAAGGAACTTATTACAAGCATTGCTTGTTCTTTGAGGAGTTCAAATATTTTCCTGCCTTCCTGATAGCTACTTCCAAATGCTGTTCGAGAAATCACATCAGCTGTCAAGTGTTGTAGAGATGGCCAAAGATCTAACTGAAATGATGAGCCCTCTTTGGATGCCAAGCTCTCCCATTCCTTAATCATCTCATCACAACTTTTGTGGAAGGCGGGTAACATTATCTGTTGCAAACACCACAACAGAATATATAAATTATTAACCTGTCCTGGATCGGAAGTCGTTGTAATCCCAGAAAATGATTCTGCACTAACCAGCTTAGAGAGGTGCAACATGTATAATGTACTTGCTATGTACGTATGAAATTCATGCCTTACTTTTATTTTGTTTATTTTCTCTCTATTTTGATATATAGCTCCTAATGAGGTCGATGTAATTACAAATTATTTCCACCAAAATGAAGGAAAAAGTAAAACAAGTACATATTATTCTCTGCAACACCTTCAATTTCTCGACATGGAATGTTGGATTGATAATCTTCCTGTGTTTAGCCCATTTCTCGCCTTCGTAGCTTGCAACACCTGTCACTAGCAACTTCATAAGTGGGTTTGATGGTGGTCTTCGGAAATCATCTAGTTTTGTGAAGACATCTTTCATATCTTCAGGATTCATAATGGTCACCCTCGGTACAGGACCATTCCATACAAAAGAGTTCTTACCTAAAAAAGATATAACTCAGTTGAATCAATCTATTTTGAAACAATTATGGATCTATCACACCTGGATCAACAATGCACAAATTACTCACAAACTAACCACGATCATGTACGTGCGTAGTAGTATTACTACTCATATACTTTGACTAACTGACTATGAACATTTGAGCTAGCTAGCTCAGGTCAAATTAGTTTACTACTCGCTCGTCTTCTTTTAATATGGCAACACGTACGTATATCATCATATATAAATTGTAATCAGTAAATTGGAGTACGTACCATAATTTTTTATGGTTTGGTCGAGGAAAGGGATGAGTCGTGGAGCTATGTCATGGGAGGCGGAGAGTTTCATGGGTTTGGATCTTGCTTGGTTGAGCAGGATAGAGTTCTCCTTCAAATCTCCATACAAGAACCTGTAGGATTTTCCTTGAAGGCCTTGCTCCCTCAAACATCTTTCTAGCTTCTTCGGCTTCAGCCATAACCAATCCAGCATACTCCACGCCCATCTTACTGTTATGCTAACAAAGACAAGGCTCAGGGCTATCCAGCTAGCCACTGTAACTTCCATGGTTGACACTCGTGTATCTCCACGCTAACTAAGCTATATGTGAAACAAGGTTGAGAGTTGAGACTGCAGAGAGAGATGCCTTGCTCTTGCTCCTTCCAATGTCTCCATCGATATCTATGTAGACTTTCATGTCTGTAGTCTAAGAGACTTGACTTATCTCCTCGGCCATATATGAGTAATATGATCCATAAAAGTATTGAATGTTTTCGTGTTAGAAATCATCGCCATGTGTCGAAGAGTGATTACTCAAAGTCGAAACTAATGACGTATGGAGTGACGTTTTTACATAAGCTAGCTAGCAATCAACAACTTAAGAGATATGGATCTTAAGTGTGAAGCATCTTTGATCAACAATCATAAGAACCATGTCAGAAAAACCATCTTATTCAGTATACATTCTGAAACCATGCATCCTACGAAACCGATCGATCGAGGTCTCCCATATGGAGAAATTGAACATCAGTGTTGTATAGGGTTGTTAATGCAGCGTGCTTAGGTTCATTAGCTCTTAGAGCAACTCCAACCAAAATATTCAAATCCTAATTGGCAGCCCCAACAACTATTCTTGACAACCCAAAAAACTCTCCAATAAAGTAGTCAATTCCAAGTGTAATTGACAATATGGCTTATATAGTCAAATTTGGCACAGCCAAAAAAAGAGTCATTCACTATTTTATCATTCTTTCTCTCTTCTCTTCCCTGTTGTTTTTTCTTCTTCCTCTAAAAAAGAGCTTAATATGTTTTAATATTATGAAAATAATAAAAATAAGTTTCAAATTTAACTCTTTTAGTAAAGAGAAAATGAGTTAAAAATGGCATTGCTTCACGTCTTAAATTTTGAAATTGATAAAAAAAACTTAACATGTTTGTTGGAGATGCTCTTAGTGATTTAGTTAGCTATTGCAATGATGATTGGCACGTAGTGCTCATATGCGCATTCATTTCCTGTGTAAATAGGGAATGTTCTCGCCTCATGTTGTAACAACCAAGAGACCAATTAACCAATACAATTCAACAAAAGCAAAACCCAATCAAGAGAAGCAACAAACATTTCAACATATTATTGAACTTACAAGCTTACAATCACAAATTAATCATATAATTTTTTCTTCATGGGAAAAAGACTACAAGTACATAAATCATTTTCGTTACAATTCAGTTAACGCTTGTGTAAAATGATAGGAGCACCATGTTGTGGTTGAATAATTATACGTGAGAAAGGAGCATGAGTATAAGATGGAGAAAGCTCAAAGGTGAAGTGTTGCAAGATCAATGATAAGGCCAGTTTCGCTTCTATCATGGCAAAGTTCTGTCCAACACAGATCCGAGGACCGGCACCGAAGGGGAAGAATGATAATCGGTTCTTTGTTGCCCTAGAAACTCCTTCAGAAAACCTCTCTGGCTTGAACTCGTTTGCATCATCACCCCACAGTTCCTTATCATGGTGAATGAGCAGTGTTGGTAAGCCTACATCGACTCCAGCTGGCAATAAGACTTTTGTAAGCTGTGTTTTCTTGGGAACGGTTCGAGACATCTCAACCAGTGGTGGGTATAGTCGAAGAACTTCATGTAAAATCATAGTTACCTGGGGGGGGTGTAATGCATTCAAGGTTAACATATATCACACAAAATCGGTCCATTCCCTAAGCAAAATTCATGTACAAGATGAAACAAGCAAGAACATAATGGATCAGCAAAAATGTGAGTTCATTTCATCTTGTGTACTTACAACTTTCAGGTGAGATAGGCCATCGTAGTCTGGCTTGTTGCTTCCGAAGACTTGCAGAACCTCTTGTCTTGCTCGGTCTTGCCAATCCTGATTTTGAGCAAGTAAAATCATCGTCCAAACCAGCAACACTGAAGTGGTCTCTTGCCCAGCAAAGTAAAACAGCCTACACTCCTCAATTACATCTTCAATACTCATCCCAACATTTTTGTTGTTCTTCCCATTCTCCTGGATGTCGTTCAAGCTAGACTCAAGAAGTGCTCCTATTAGGTCATCTTTAGTGGCTTCACCTGCCTTGATGGCCTGCTCTCTTTTAGCTATAATACCCTTGAGTAAACCTCTTATTTCTTTGTCAATTTGCTTCATCCTCCTGTTCATCTTAGTTGGTACAAACCTATAACCACAATACAGTTTGAGAAAATTAAGTAGGCATATATGAAGGATATCCAAGTACACTTGTATGGATTATCTATAGGTTAACATCTTAAATTTTTACCTCCATCCTGGAACAGAAATATAAAGTACGGCTTTTAATGCATATCCTGTCTGTTCTTTTAGGAGTTCAAATACTTTCCTCCCTTCTTGATAGCTACTCCCAAATGCTGTTCTAGAAATCACATCAGCCGTTAAATGATGAAGAGAAGGGAAGACATCCAACTCACATAATGAACCCCCTTTAGACACTGAGCTCTCCCATTCCTTGATCATATCATTACAACTTTCGTGGATTGCTGGTAACATACGCTGTAACAAACAAGGCAACATAAGTTACAATTATTTCGACACCTTCAGAATGTCATATGCATGTACTGCTCTTCACCTTTCTGTCATTCTGTGAGTGTATGGAAGTAAAAGAAACAATAACTCAGGAGCACTAAAATGAATGTCTGTAAGTGCTAATAACATTTCCTTGTAAATTTCATATTGGGTACTACATATCATACCTTTAGCTTCTCCACATGGAATGCAGGGTTGATAATTCTTCTGTGCTTAACCCATTTCTCTCCTTCATAGGCTGCAATGCCTTGTGCTAGCAACTTAATAAGTGGGCTTGATTCTGGTTTCGGAAAACTATCCATTTTTGTGAGGATAAGTTTCACATCTTCCGGATTCATTATGTGAACCATTGGTGAGGTCCCAATCCACACAAAAGAGTCCTTACCTGTAAAAGATACAACTCATGTAAGTTTTTGTACTAAGAAACCAGATAGACTACTCTTCTTCTTTTGCATCTGTGAATGTTTAAGCTCATGTCTATCTAAGTTTACAACTCACCTCATGCTCAATCATTGGACCCGCAAGCATGGTACTAAACTATATATCATTAGCAAACTACATGTATATACACATGTCAAGTTCATACATACATATGCAACAAATTATGCATCATCATAGAGAGTTTGGCATGTATGCATACCGTAAGTTTTCAGGGTTTGATCGTCAAGAGGGGTGACTCGTGGTACTATGTCATGGGAGGTTGAGAGGTTCATGGGTTTAGATGATGCTTGTTCAAGAAGGTTGGCGTTCTCCTTCAAGTCTCCATACATGAACCTGTAGGTGTTGCCTTTGAGGCCTTGCTCTCTCAGCAATCTTTCTAGCTTCTTTGGCTTAAACCACAACCAATCCAGAATACCCCACACCCATCTTGCTACTATGCTAACCAAAACAAGGCTCACAGCTGCCCAGGTTGCCACTGTTACTTCCATGTTTGACATGGGTGTATGTCTAGCTGGCTAAGCTAGGACAGAAAGAAAGAACCAGATAAAGAATTGGAACACAGAGATGGTATAGTACTGAACTGAGGACATGTAGAACTTGTGACTTCAATGGAAGGAGGAAAGTGCCTTTATACAGAGAGCTAGCAAGCGTTGTTGTTTCCTCCACTGGCTGCTGATGCCAGTCGACCTGGTGACGTCGTGGTCTTTGCAATTAAAGCAAAGCCATCAGACCACCCAAATGACCAGCGGAGGAAAGTGCCTTTAAATATTGGAAACTCGAGGACTTTTCTACAAATGGGAACATACCCCCTCTCAGAAACGTCAAAACGAATGACCATTTTGTGATCAAATTGTATACTTGTTGCTTTACAAGTTGTATTCTGATTGGAACCCTTGTGGCTAAGCAGCCCTATCCAGGAGAACTTTGACGTTGAAGAAACAAAGTGGCAACAAATCAAAGGGAATTAGACCGATCATCCCCCAGTGTTTCATGCAAGAGAAGACATCGGATTGGGAAAGAAGCTGTTATTTCTGATCACAGTTGATCTTCTGGTTAATCTCCATGCAAAAGAACGAGAAAAGTTCAGGCTCACCAAAATGTTTAATTCATCGCATCTATTTCACTTGCAATAAACGAATTTGGACGTTACACAATTTAGCCGATTGTCCAAAGAAATATATCATAATTAAGGTGAACAAACAGGTTAGAATTGTCGAAAAAGAAGTCTATGTCTGTAATGGATACCTTTATTGTTCCCACTGGTATTGGTTTCGGTAGTTCACACTTCAGATCACTGTAAATTGCAAGGGAAGAAAGAAACTGAACATTGAATAAAAAAAAATGAATTTTGTCTGCTGCTGTTCTTACATATCTTTTCTGATGTAAATTTTAACTTACAGGTTACAGCTAATTACACAACGGAAAATTGGATACAAAATGACCTTCAGCCTAAGTCCTAATCATGGGCATAATCAAGCACATTACAAAACATAATGTTAATCATATCACTAGGATCGGCAACACATTTGAATTGAGTATTCCCGACTTCAATAAACAACTAATCTATATCAACTCTTCGGATCCAAAACCTGGTCTGGATACTGTTCAAGAATAATGTTACAGTTGTTCATACTGCGTGCATCTAGGAGTCCATGATTCCACAATTTGATCATAAATAATCTCCAACACCTGACAAATCATATATCTTTGAGACTCCACAGTTTCTCATCAAAAGCAGAACATGATTATAACATTTTCCCTGAGAATATAGGACATGTACCAAAATGTGTAGCTTACTAGCTTGCTTAGTAAAACTTCTCTCACATGTGCAAACACCACTTATTTGCTAAGAATAGAACTCTTTCACACTGAATAAGGTGTTGTTTATGCATTTCTTAGTATTATCTAGACAGATAAATACTCAAAGTCAAGAGCATCCCTTGATTACGTGTCACGAAAATCTTCATGAAATAGTCACCAAATATAAACTAGATATATGCATAGGTAAAGTAATCAAGTATGACAATTACCATATCAGGGCCGGGGAGTGCACAAGCTCATGTGCATGCAATCTTGAAAATGCCTCGCACGCCCAAGGAATGTGGCCATCAGCCAACACCCTGCCATTAGTAAGAAAACATGTTTCAGAAGAGGAACTGATAGAAAACCAAAATTGGTCCAGACATGAAAACAAACTCATCCATGATGAAGTTATCTAATGCAAACAAAGAGATGCAACCATGACATCCAATAGCAACAGTGTTTCCTATCTCAGATAATTAAATTATAAACCAGGCACATGGAGGAATGTTTAGACTCAAGCCAAGATGAAACTTAGTATTGCATCAGTTACTTGGTAAGATATGATTCTGAAGGTTATACCAGCAGATACAGCTAACTTTTATTAGATTGTTGTAACCGACCTGACCTACCAGCTTATCAGCCTTGAGATTTTCTTTACCGATTATCATACAATTTAGACTGCAACATTTATAGAGGGGTACATCGTATGTGTATGTCGAATAGAAATACTGGATTAAAACTCCTTAACATGTATCAAAACTTTGATAACTTATTCTTATTATAGACATGGCTGATAAACAAATTTCTGTGGATACAAAAAACAAGATCTTGTTCATCACTTGAAATTTAGACTGCACGTGCCACAGTGCAACAGTAAGATGTGTGTCGGAATTGATGGATCTGTAAACTTAAACTACAAAGTGCCACAGAAAATAAATAACCACCCTCATGAAGCCAAAAACAAAAAAGTCAAGTGAAGAGAAAAAATTACTGTTGCTTTCTCACGAAGGAGTTCCACATATGCATCATTTGCTTCTCATCTTTGGTTACATCAACGAAATCATCAAGCATCTGCAGTAAAGAGTATAATACAAGTTTTGCATTTGCTTTCAGTACAAAGAGAGAGAGAGAGAGAGAGAGACAGAGAGAGAGCTATTATACCCTACGATCTTCGAAATCAGCAACATCGTCATCAACCTCATCCTCACTATCTTGATCGGACAAAACTTGTTCCAACGTCATTGGCTTCAAACATTAAAAAAAAAAATATAATAATTTAAAATTCAAACAACAGTGCTAAACAGAAGTGGCATCCAAATACAGGCCAAAAGGACAAAACCAAATTGCAATAAGACCGTAAATCACACAACTTCGATTTTAAAATAAATGATACACCAAACCTAACAAGTAGAAGATGTAACTACTGAACAGCTATCCAGTTTCTCTTTCGGTACATTTTGAAGCTTTATAGTTCACCCCCTTACTAGAATCAGACACACACCAAAATCAGATTAGGAAAAATTGTACACTCTCAATAATCTTATTTGATGATCAGACTAAGGGTTTTTTTTGTCCCCCTATACAAAGAATGACCTAGTCTGCCACTGTTATGATATAACAATCCCAGTATATAATTGGGTTACAATAGCTTTTCTGGTTCATATCCAAGCGGAACCATACAGTTGGTTTTTGGGCCAGTATTTCATCAGACTCACCCTAAACTCAGTAAGGACTGATCATCTTGTTCACACACCATGGAACAATAATTGGGCCATTCAAGCATAAATTTTCCAATTCCAATTATTGAATCACTTGGGATTACAAAGAACTAATAGCTCCTAGGATATAAAACAGAGTCATCAGGCATTGATTGAAGTAAACCTGGGCTCTATGTGAGTGAAAGAATTGTCGCTTCCGCAGGAGGGCACAGCTGAAAATGTAGAGAAAACTTCTTGATAAAAACCTTATTAATTATGTATGCGGATAAGAGCAGGAACTATATAACACATTGAAAGATATATAGACGGTATCATGGTATTTGATAAAAGATAACATATAACATAATCAGATACTAACGAATACATACAAAACAGTAAATGGGAAAAAGACTTTGTACACAGCATTTGCATAACTACTTCAGATAACTCATTTTTTGTCCTGTTGATATTATTTTATAAAAGCTACATTCAATTAGACGAACTAGAAAGGCCGAAGCTAATGAACTGAGAAGGAATGAGTAGCCATGAATCCCAGAAACAACGATGGATCTTAATAAGCACATGGACCGAGTAAACTTAATGTGTATAGTTGACCTTGATGAATTAGCTCTACAAGAGTACCTATACTGCATTTATTCATGATCAGTAAGTAGAAAGGGAGAGTGAAACATACTTTCTAGGGTCTGAACGTTCAACTGATAATTTTCTTGTCTTTGCAAACAGTAGCATTTGAGATGGTGCAAAATTGTTTCCAGATGATGATTGGATACAACCTGGATCAGCATATGACTGTGGTATTGAACTTGAAACCCCTGGAAGATAAAAAAATAGATGAAACAAATTGCAGAGACTGTAGCACCAACCAATCATTTTAAATTACAGCAAATCATTTCACCTGTTATCCTGGCCTTATCACCCTTACTTGAATGAGCATCTGAGCAAAGGCGTGTAAGAAGGCAGTGTCCAAGAAAAGGAGCACAAAAGGAGATATTAGTTCAGTCTGGTTAAGCAAATAACATATTAGCAAACTATTTTCAAATCAGTATTTTTTAAATTTGCAAGGCAATATCGAAGACAACGGGCAGGTTTATTGCTTTACTGAAAAGTATTGAAACAACTGGCTGGCCCTACCTTTTCAATCAGCATCCAAACTCATGGAAAAAGAATAGCTATTCATCATTTCACTCCAAAGCAAGTCCTTATAACAGAAACATTTCTCAATTGCTCAGGCCTAATTTAAGTGAATTTTTCGTAAAAATAGTATTGGGAGGATGCTTCGTAGGCACCTGAAGGAGATTATTACATAGCTCTCCAGGAGGCTCCAGGAGATCAATCATATCTCATTTGCAGTCAGCAGTCTGGAAATTTCATGTTGCAGGACATTTGCAATTCATTAAGTCAGGAACACTTTGAGTTCCTAACTAAAATCCAATCAACTAGATAAAAACATGACAAGGATAGGTTGATTTCCATAATGGATGCTCCACACACTTCTCCTTCAAGAAATTACTCACAAGTAATTTATTAATGCCAAGTTTTCTTCAGTACTAAATATATCAATCTGAATTAAGTGAGACTATTTTGAGCTAAAAGACGATTGTTAGATAAAGTTCAAAATCCCAATTTGTTCAATCCTTTTCTGTCTCTCCTACCCTCTCTCAATTTAGTGAATTAAGTGAGACTTATTTTGAGCTAAAAGACGATTGTTAGATAAAGTTCAAAATCCCAATTTGTTCAATCCTTTTCTGTCTCTCCTACCCTCTCTCAATTTAGACAAACACCCAACTAAATGTATGTACGTATTAATAGGTGTGCTGGAAAAAAAACTGGTGAAGCTTTAATTTATTAAATAAGTGATGAGAGCTGATCAGAGTTCCAGGCTTGATCTCTTCAAGAGATATATGCTGATTGGAATATTCTTTTATAGTATTTCTCTACGAGAACTGCTTGTCCTTCTATTCTTCTATTTCTTTTATTCTCAAAATTTCATTCATATTAAAGAGAACCAATTCATCTGTTTATGAATCAAGAGAAGAAATTGTACCATCAGCCTTGTCCAAAAGCACACAGAGTCCTGAAGCCGAGCCCGAGTGTAAGACGTGTGGATGTACATGCTTTGAATTTTGATTTAGGCTCTTGGGTCTTCTTCGTCGAAGTGGCTTTGAGCTGGACATGGTATGAACTTCCTCATTTAGTTAAAGGCATTCATAAATCTCAAAACTACACAGACATAAGGTTACTGAAAGTTATTGGGTCAATCTCTAGCCCAAGAAAGAATAGAAACATACCAAAAGAAGAATACTTGTAGCTTAGGATCAACGCCATCAGCAACAATCTGAACAGAACATTTAAGATTTAGATTATTTGATTTAGATATCTAAACTGGCAAATTTTGTTTGTACCATTCAATAGAGCTAGATATATAGACTGGTGTATTTTGATAACAAACTATCAAAAATGACATCAGTCATCCGTCAGCTATTGTTTCTTATTTATCTTTTGTGTAAGTCAGCAATTGATGAAATAATAAAAATAGCAGTGTACTTTCATCTGTCATCTACTCATCTTCAACAGCCATTACTAAAGATTCACTTTACCACTGCCACACAGATTTTCAGGAAGAAAAAAAAAAAACAATCAAGTCATATCATGATGATCCTCCAATCTAATTCCAAATATCACACAGTATAAAGTAGTGCAATAGGACAGCTTCCATCTCTGGAATAAGCACTACTTGATGGTGAATAAATATATAGATAGTCTATATTAAGGGGATAAGAGATGTTGTTGATATGGAATTTGATCATGGAAATGTTACTTCTGCTCTATCATGCACTCATGTGAAATTATGAGTAAATACCTCAGATGTCCAATTGTCAGTTTTCACAGAAACATTTACAGCTTGACACTCTTCAGTCACCTACAAGAATCATCAGTTTGTTAGTGATAGTCTAGCATATCAAATCAATGTATCATACGAAGATTACAGATTACCAACCCAAAATTCAAAGTTGAAGAGGTCATGCGATGAGAGCAAATGATATTTCAGACCCTGTAGAAAGAAGATTGAACAAAGCTCAGCATAAGACAACAAAAGTTTTGGCTTTTCACAGTGTAATTCCTAAGGTATTAGGATTTAGAGATTCTATTCACATCAACAACCACCCTCTCTTTCTCTTTCTCAGTCTCCCCCATCATGTGTGGGTCAAGACTTCAACTCACTAACTAACAAGTGTCCACATATTTTTAAATGTAGATCAAGGGGTGTAGTCAAAGTTTGAACACATACTTCTAGCTTAGTTTTCCTAGTAGCTTAAGCTGTTAGGATAAAAACATAGTATAAAATAATAAACTACAACATGAAAGAAAACTAAAAAAAATATGTGAGAGGTTCAAACCTTAAAGCTTGCACATTTAACCAAACAAAATGGACAGGAAAAATCTTCAGTAACTGTGAAACAAAGTAAGGAGTATTAGTAGGATTATGCATTTCAGGATACAAACACAGAATAAATTTCAGAGGGAAAGGCCTCAGTGACAAAATGTGTCAAAGAAAAAGAAGCCAGAAAATGCTATGCTAGAAAGTTTGTTATTATAGGATTGACAAGTAAACAGAAGTAGGGCAAAAGCTTAATAGTTTCATTGCAACTCTAAGATTCCAAATTGCTTTGGAACAAAGCTATTATAATAGGGTCACTAACGATTATTAAAGAGTCATTAATACCTTCTGTCCTTTGCAACGTATTGTTGTAGTATCTATAATTAAAAATCACATTTCCTGCCCTTAACCTGGACAAACAAACAGCAAATATCTTTTAAGCGACTTTCCAGAATGTTACAGATTAGGAAAAATGATTTCATAGAAGCAAAAATATAAATAACTGACTATTATAGAAGATGACTTTGTTAGTGAGAGATGTAAATTACCGAATAATATGAGCTAATGATGAAGAAGGAATGTCATTACGTATGTATGTATTATAAGGAGATTTTTCCCTGGCACCAAGCTCCTCTGCAGAGATATTGACCTGCACTTGCTGGGATATGATCTTTGAAAGCCCAAACCACCAAGAAATAACAAATACCCATCAGAAACAGTTGCCTAACAGTGAAACACCTAAAGAAACAAAGATTTAAAAATACTGAATGAAACACTAAAACTAAGACTAGAGCATACCGAAGTTTCTGGATTATACGGAATTGCAATCATAAGGCACTTGTCCTCATTTGAACAACTTAACTGCAACAAGAAGAAAGAAGACGTAATAAGTTGCAAGTTAAAGAAAGAAGATCTAAATTGTTACTTTTGGTCCAATCAGGAACAAGAGATTATAATAGAGAAAATGAAATTTGTTTGAGGAACTATAATGCACAAAGCTTTATGTACACTCGCAACCAAATAAGTCAAGAAAAAAGACTATTATGTATCAACAGTCAATAGTCATTTGGTGATGCATACCTTCAAAAAGCAAGATTGCATATCAATAGTTGACATCAACTCAGCTCTCTGTCCCAAACCAAAATTAGGTGAACTCTCCCATGATATATAAAGTAATTCCAGCGGTATCTTGCTCCATAAGCAATACCCTCCTACATTCGCTGTCAAGTTAAAGAAAAGTTAATCTGGATTCTGGCAAAATAAACTTGGGAAAAACTTCTAATGACTATGGGTGAAAACTTAATTTTCACCTTTCACTCTACACATTGGTGATTAGAAACATGTATTAAAATTAGAGACCTATAAAAGGGCATGATAATTTATACCAAACTCTTAATTTATCTCACTTTAAGTTTTGGTTCATATTAAGTTATGAACTTAAGCTGTTGAAATCCCATGTTTCTCTTAAATTGTTCTCCCAGGTGTTCTTACTTTGTGACTTTGGTTTTAAATTTATACAATATTGAGCTTCATAGGGGGTCAGTATATTCTTCCTGCTATACGTTTAATTCCTCTTCTTTTATGGATTTCCAAAGTAATACCCAACTTCTTTGTTGCCAGCTTAATCAAACAATTCTCTTTCTTTTAGAAAACCAAAATAAAAACCCGCTTTTGATGACAAACATGCACCTGTGAGATATATAGTGTAAAGTTATGTGAATCTAACTAAAGAAAAACAAATTGCACAAGAATGTCCAAGCTGACTTTTGACTCCTCATATAGCCAAAACATGTGAGCAAACATGTCAGGAGAAACTGCAGCTTGTCTTACCAGGGGAGGATGCCATATCCATTGGACCTTTGGACAAACTGATTCCATGCAGTGGATTTTGCGCACCCACTGCAAGGAAATAGTATAATTAGCCTGATTATTGAAATGACATACACATAAAACAGCTTCAATACCAATCAATTTTCACAAAACAATCCATACCAAAGCTGACAAGCAAAATTGCAAGTGATCCCGATTTAGCCTCAGATGCGAGCTTGTTGATGTCAGGCAGAATAAAATTTGCTTGGTGTTGACCAGTGCCATCAACCCCAGTCGAATTGCTTAACATGCAAGCTCGACTGAATCGATATGTAGCATTATACTAGATTTTCATCAAAGACAGAATTTCTATCAAACATATATGGACGAAAACCACCCAAAGAAATTTAAAACAAAAAACAAAACAAAACAAAACCAGCTGCATCACAACAATAAAACATAAGAACGATAAAGATTTAGAAAAGCACATACTGATCAAACCATTCACAGACTGAAGAAAATGCATACCTCTGGAGCCACAACATCAGGAACTAGTCTCGCCAAAAATACATACAAAGGAAAGAGCTTCTGACTTTGTACACCTTCTCGCTCATTCCTCGAAACCGACACTGTCATTTGTATTCTGAAGTTCATCCAAAACCACACCAATTCAGTATAAACTAAACCATCCACACATAAATGCCTACTATATCTAAACAACCACAGATAAATTTACTTGAAAGAACGAAATTTCAGAACCCTTATCCAACATTACTACCTCTTTTTGTGCTTGGCCTCTCTCTTGTAGCTCAAACATCTCTGAAGAAAAGCCGGCTACACGAAAACAAATCACTAATCAGACATTCAGTAGCAATTACTAACATTTCAATTTCGACACTAAAATATACGAATTATTATTTACATTTCTTATAGCACGGCGTTGGAGGATGTTGTAGAACTCAACAGGCTTGCAATAAATAGAGAGGCTCTCCTCGGCGGCGGCGGCGATCTCTTCCTCCGACGACATCCGCACGTGCGATTCCTGGCGGCACATGTTATCAACCCTCGCGTTTCGAGCGTACCTGCAACATTCACCAAAACAAAGGTCATAAACCTCACCACGCCTTCTTTTCAATTCAAAATTTTTCATTGAAAATCGAAGCGAAAGCGAGAGAGTATGAAGAACATACGGAGCCAGGAGGTGGAATTGAAGCTGGAGACGACGAAGAAGATGAGAAGATTCGGCGGATTGGGGTTTGTGATTCTTCTGGCTGTTTGGTTCGGAGAGGCTTCTTCTTCATCGAGAAATTGAGCCTCCTCTTGTATCGGAATCTGTGCTGCGATTCAAGCTCAGTGATTGTTCTAGTGTAAAGCTGCCATTTTTAGTTTTGCTTTGGCAGCTGGGAAGAAGAAGAAGAAAAGAGAGAGCTTTGGGGTTTCTTTTGTCTGTTAGTTTCAGGTGTGGGTTGTATTTTTTGGGTTTACTATTTATCTTCTTTTTTCACTTGTGAGCTATTTTCTGTTTTTCCTTTCTTGTTTTGGTAACAAAACTAACCTGGAAAAGAAAGAAAATTGAGCAATAATCTAGTCTTGTCAAGTTTTTCACCTACTAGACTCATGAGGGTTCGTCTTTTTTCTTTTCGGTTATTAGTGCTAATAAACTAAATTGTTGTGGTATAAAGTTGTCGGGGTATCACACATCAACACGTTGTTATAAAAATATTTTATGTTGTGGTATATTAGATTCATGTAGTAGATTTCGTTTCTATAGAGATCTATGTAGTAATTTAGTATAATACAATTTGGCATGGGACTTGAGTGATGTGGAACTACTCTTATCTATTGCTTATGTGTTGAAATAAGTGTATTTAAGATCTCATTTCATTAGCAAAATTTAAATATTGTTAAAAAAAACTTGGTCATTTGTTGTGTTCGGAATGCAAAAGGAAAAAGAACACCAGGAAAAAAAAAATGCGTATGAAATAAATCTAATGTCTTATTTGACACGTGTATCTGGAGAATCTGTAAACTCGAATACCTGATCATTTATTGTGTTTAAATACATTTCTTTTATTAAAGGATAAAAATACATTCATTAGAATTTAGACCTCTCCTCAAATTTGTGCACCTTTTAAGACTCATATATTCACCGGTTGTACCATCATCACCATTCATTCACTTCTTTTTTGGAGTATCTGTCGCACACTGACACACCTCGATCAGGACTCGTCCACTCCTTTTTTATTTCCTTCTCTCTGGTCATTTTGCAATACAGCAACTCATGGTAGAATTCTACAAAGACAATCTCTAGAGCAAGACATGAATTCCTTATGGGATGAAATCTTAAGACAACAAACTCTGGGAACAAAACAGTAGACACAAATACAAGTCTGCTTAATTGTAATCACTGTAAACTGTGTTCTTCCGGAAACAAAATACTGAAAATAGTACAAATAGTCAAAAACAAGTCTGCTCAAGTAATCACTCTATACTGTGGTCCTTTGAAATAAGACAAATATGAAACGAAAGATAACTAATGGAAGGATTGTCACATATGCAGATGGGAAGGCACAAAACACTTAGAAGACGCTTTTATGCCTTCAATCACAGAATCACTCTAATCCTCATAAAGCACCTTCTTGATAATTTCAACTCGAACAGCCTCAGAACCCCATTTAATCATAGAAGTTTCTTTGAAGATATCTTTTTTTGGAAATCTACCAGAAGTATAAATAGTCATCTTCTCCAGAACCCGACCGTGTTTTAGCAGATACTTGGTCACTTCCATCTCATCCTGATATCCAATGCAACGCTTTCCTCTAAATCCCCTTATGGAAATGGTCTTCAAGTGAGACACCAGACAGTTGGGAACAGATTTTGGTGGAATCCAGTTGAGCACTTTTGTTTGCTTTGTAGTATCAATCACCTCATCTTCTTTCTCAAGAAGTTCAATCACCTTGTAACGTTTTCGGGTTGGATAAACACCGTCGTCCATGACAAAACATTCTAGATGAGGTGATTTCTCAAGCAACTTCATTAGATTTTTCCACCAGTGAGAGCAGCCAAAATGAACCAGCCTTAGTTTAATCAAATTATCAAAAGCAGGCACAGAGCAGGCCTTCATCAAAAGAACAAAAATTTAATCAAACAACAAGTCATGCAAGAATTTATTGAAGACTACTTATGCATAATATGCTAATTTGTATCATCATCAATCGCCAAAATGAAGAAAGTGGCTTTCAGTAAACACTATAATCCAAAATACTATGATATGTAACAGATAGAAATGTAACAAGAATACAGATGATATATAAAACAGAAAGGGTGTATCTATTTTCTTTCTATGTATCTTTCTTTCCATCCAATAATCCTCTCCATCAAACACATCATAAGAATCAAGATAATTAGGATAACTTGAACTTAATAAGAAACTTACCTCATAGAAGCTCCATGAAAGAGATAGATATTTAACCATAGAAATTGCAGTCAGGAACTCATTAGCCCGCCTAACATCGTCCTCCTCTTCCACATCATCTTCACTGGGATGAAAACAAATTGTGATATCAGCTTCGACAAGCGATTGTGTGTTGTTCAAATTAAAATTTGACAGAGAATCCTCCTTGATCTCAAGCTTTTCAAGGGCCTCGGCATCGATCTCAATATTGTAATACTTATGCATATCATATGGTGAACAGGGAAACTCTAAGCTTATCGTCTTCAAATGAGGCGCAGAGATGCTGAGATCTTCGAAGAAATGTGTTCCAGGATCTCCATATATAGTAAAATGTTCAAGCGCATAGAAATGAAAACATCCCGTCGTGCTGTATAGACCGCCATAGTTTTCAGCTCCAAAGTGGCAATGGAAGCGCTTCAGACTTGGGAAACATCCTAATGCATCCCCATTATCCATGACAAACACTGACATTAGCCTTAAAACCTCAAGTGATTTACAAGTCATAAGGCTTTCAGGCAACAGAAACATCATGTTTCCACTTGAACGGACAGAAAGAACTAGTTCCACTACGTTACACCTCGCTGCAGTGCTAATCCAATTCTCAACGCGATAGAAATCCTCAGGATCACAATGATTGAAATGAAGGTGGAACTTTTGAATGGTGGATGATGGATCACGACAAGAAAGCACACGATCAACGAAAGCTATGAAATCATCATCACGGTCGAACTCTTCATCACGGAAGTATAGGTTGGGAACAGAGGTCCATATATTCTTCCACCTTTTAGACAGAATGCTCGTTCTGACAACACATTTGGTTGATGGAAGAAAGGAAAGTATGTGACCAAGAACAAAATCCGGTAACTGAGTGATCCTATCCTCACCCCTGATCATTATTCAGACAAATTGTTATGCCCCAGACTTTAATTGGCTAGTTTCAGTCATTTTTATCAGCTAATTTCAAAGAGATATTTTCATTTATTTCAATACTGAACAAGCATGACAACGCACTTTCAAACATTTCTGAATTTTCTCAGAAAAATCAAACTGAAAATGAAATAACAATATACATAAACCAAAGGTCTATATATCCATTTTTTTGTTTATGAGAATGGACAAAGGTCTATCTTTGAATAAACCTCAAGATCCATATATTGCAAAGATTAGATCTCATTATTTTTTCCTTCAAAATGAAATCCGTAAACATATGGTAAAACTGTAATTCTAAGTGAAAACTGAAAAGAGGGCTAGAAACAACATTACCTGAACGGTCGGATTATTTTCAGCGAATAAGAGGGGTACTTATCTGAGTACAACAGCCGCCGAGACATTTTCACAGTTTGTGAGACTGCAATTCTGATCCAGCAATTCTGACATTTATATATTGATTTGATTTCTTTTATCAACATCTCAGTCCGTGAACACGTCACTTGTTATAATCAACGTACTACAGTTCAGATTTTATTCATTATTTATTTTATTAGCTATTTAGCTTCTCTATCTAACATACTACAACTCAGATTTGAACATGTCACTTGTTCTAATGTACATAAACGTACCACAACTCAGACAGTTGTAAATTTACTTATTTAATGTTTGACTAGCATCTTCACTCAAGTGAGAAATAAACACGTCACTTATTTCGGTCAATGTAAGAGCACTATATGTCAAATTAAAAACGTTTACTTGAACAGTGCAAGCATATTAGAATTTCAAAACTTATAAATAGTCATAAACGGATACAAAATGGTATTGTTTCCACCTCAAAAGTCAAATTATAAAGAGAAATTTTATTAACACATCTCCAATTTCTCAATACACACTCTTTTTTAATTTCAAATTTTTAAACTTTTTAAAACTCCATAATACCCCTCTCTATAAAAAAATAAAAAATTAAAGACTTCTTTATAAAACTTCTCGTGGCCAACCTCACCTCGATGTTGATGCTTCTAGCAAATAGAGGTATTACCAATGGAATCAAATGTAATTATTTAACTTAATCCATAGTGGATTAATAACTCCGTAGTAGATTAACAACTATGGTTTATATCCATGATTGTCTTCAACTTAGATTCTAGGAGGTGATCATCCATTGTTCCACACAATATATATATCGCTATATCATCAATTTATGCTTGGTTTCATACCTTTATGACTAATGAATGTTATTATTCTAATCGAATCATGGTTCAAATCAATAAAAAAAAAATTCTGAAAATAAAATATGCAATACTGTTCAATTTTACTTTTCATTTGTAATCACTTGCTATTCGGCACTCACAATTGATAAATTATCTCTAACAAATTATGCACCATTTATTCAACGTCTTAGTACAAACTCAAGGATTTGTTTAGGTAGGGGGTTTAGCATGCGAACGAGTTATTATTCTGGGTTTTATTTTTATTGCTCCAAGAGGGGTACAAGGGGAAGTTTAAGAGAAAAATTGGACAAAAAAAATTTGGGTAAGTGTATCAAGTAGATAGACATGTGTGAATATAATTTCTCAATTATAAATTGAGTGAATCTATGTCAGAAAATATCGTAATAAAATTTACAAAATGCAGATATATTCAAAGGGCCTAAAATCATAATCTATCTAAAGATATACCATTTTAATGTATATAAATTAGGGTTCTGAAATTTGCACACCTTTTTTATCCATATAAGTCATGTTTTAACATAGAAATGGAGGTCATCTGAAAAGATGAAAAGCTTTTTAGACAATTCAAACCAAACTATGAGCTAAACTAAGCTAGTGTTTGTTTTTGCGTGAATCAAGGACTTGCAGCTAGTTAAGTGCTAGCTAGTAGCTATACACTCGAAAGTGAGTCTTTCATATCTTGGCCTCTTGCTATAACATTCTGATACACACCAAAAGGTTTAGAAGGTTACATGCTTACACTGTTGATTGAACATACAAAAATAATACAAAAAGAATACGAGTAATGCATGATTAAAATATGGTATTTGGTAAACATTCTCCTTCCTTATAATGACTCAAAAATTGGTCATTATGTCGTCAATCAAGCGTGCCAAGGATGTAAATGATGATCCATTTTCCATTACAGCCTTTCTACTCTTTTCTTTCATCTCTTTAGCATTTCTCTTCACAGGGTCATCACTATCCATTAAGCGTGTTACTGCTCTCTCTACCTCCTCCGCCGTTACTAAATCGTCGTAATCCCTATGCTCGATCTTAATTCCTACTGCTAATTCCAACTCTTTCACCATCTCAAACGCATTCATTTGTTGCTCGGCATATATAGGCCATGTAGCAATTGGCACGCCGTACCATACACTCTAAAATTGAGTTCCAACCGCAATGTGATATGAACCCTCCGATTTCATCGTGCTCTAACACTGCCGCTTGCAGGACCCACCCGCAGACTAAGCCCATCTCGACACTTCGTTCTAAAAGGCCATCGACCTCTTTCTCGAGATCCATATACTTGCTTGAAAGGCTCAATGCCTTGGGCGGCTCATGCAAGGACCACAAGAAACGAACCTTGGCCCGTTCAAGCCCAATCGCCAGCTCTCTTACTTGAGGTCCGGTAAGACTTCCCATGCTTCCAAAGCACACAAATACCACAGAAGATGAAGGTTGATCATCTAGCCATTTTATGATGGTATCATGACCAACCTTCTCCGAGTACCAGTCATCCGGTTCGGTGACATCAACGACTGGTCCGACCGGATAAACCGGCGGACCTCGACCATCAAAAACAACATTAAGTGCACGTGGTTCAAGTTCGTCAAATGTATTCACGATAATGCCCTTTGTTTCTCTATACCTATTTGCATGATGCAAAAACCAAAAGTACCCATCTCCTTTTCTTTTGAGCACCACCAAAGGCAACACTTGCTTCGGTACCGGATTAACAAAACTCGGTATCACCAACTTACCACTAAAGTCACCAAACTCAGTCGTGGTTGTTCCTTTGTCTAGGGTTGGCAAATGAAGCATGAACCCTAGAAACCCAGCTGGGGAAGTGAAGAACAAGTAAGAAGGAACCTCTAGTTCCTTAGCCACATCAATCATTTCAGTGCAAAGTACGTCCACAACTAATGCGGCGAGTCGGACTCGAACCGAGTCGGAGTCTGACTCGGCTTGCAAGGTATCAGTGATTGCTTGATTGACGTGGGGTTTGTAACTTTCGACATGGAGAGATGTCAAGGCTTCCATTGATCGGAAATGATCCTTCGGAGGGAGGTCTATGAGAGGGAGGTCGATGAACTGGATATTATTGGCAGCGTAGGCTTCGCCTCGGGATCGGACTTTGCATATTGGTTGACCATGTGCATATTAGGTGCCGGAATGATGGGGATCAGTACTGAAAATCGATCGTCGCGATTGGTAATCTGTCGTGCAAACTCGATCATGGGGACCAAGTGACCTATACCTGGGCTGGGAATGATCACCACCATCACTCTTTCTTTAGTGTTTGGTTCTAATTCCATCTTACTCTCTTTTTCTCAACTTAATCAAGCTGGTCTAATCTTTGATTATTTCATGTGTTTATATATAAATGTGTCTAATGAAACGTGAAAGTTAAAATTGGTAACGTTTGTTGATACTTTATTTTAAAACCGGTATATATATGTTGTTTCTCTTGGCTAGATGTTACTAGTGCCATTAAGAATATTGATGTATATAACAATAACAACAACAGAATCTAACCATTTATTTTAACATGAAACTGGCAAGCGAGTCTTGAAACGGAGAAAATAAATATAATTGTAAGTCTACAAGGATCAAGATCCATAATAATCAAACTAGTTTAAGTAAAATATGATTCAACTTGAGCATATATAATATACTATTTCGAATCATCAGTTGCCAAATTGAAAAGAAAAAAAAGGGATTTCAGTAGTAAACAGTTTGCTTGCGGTAGTTGGTACAGCATAAAAGAAATTATAGAATCATGAACATAAAATTATCGAGGTGAATGATTATGTGCGACTAAGGGAAAAACCTTCCTCGTAGTTTTGATACTGATTAGTTAAACGGCAAGTTTTGATACACTACAACAATATTGATCAATGGCTACACATCAAGTGTAGCCAATAAAGGTGTTGCAAACTTGCAATCTACTACGCCAATAAGTGCAACAAACGACACTTTTCACACAACGGTACACAATAGCAGAGTTGTACAAATTTCAAAAATGCTTCATACAACGTTCAGAAACATTCATCCGTTGTGTGGATAGTCTGAGATCATTCCAGTTTTTTTTTCCTTAAACTAGTACAACACTTTGGACAATATTTTGTTGTCTGAATGAAGATAAAAATGAGGCCCATTTTGCTTCTAACCCCACTCTAGTTTGACATATAACTGGATGTTGTTACACAACAGTGAAACAAATAAATGTTGTGTGAATGTATACAATTTAAACTATCACACAATACTTTTTATACATATGTTGTACGATGTATCTCTCATGTCAGGCTGTAGACTTCTAGTTTTAAAATTGCTCTTACATCCTCTGAAAACCTAAATTTTTTGTGAAGGATAGCCTTGGTGGTTTTGATGTAACAACGGAACACTCAAACCTGTTGTTTGAGAGTATAGTATTTTCAACAATCACACAACGACTTTTCAGTTTTGGTTGTATAATGTATTTTCGTGTCATGATGAAGCATTCTCTTACATTTGGCAATACTACTTTAAGTTCTTCATCCCACAACAATCAACTAAGAAATGTTGTGTGAAGGTATATCACACAATTGTTTTCAATATTACGTTGTATGTTTCGTAACCTCTAACCCCTAAAATACCCTAAACCCTAAAAAACCCTAATAAATTTCCTATTGTAGTGCCACAACGGTTCTTTTTTAATACTGATGTGTGACGTAAAATTAATATTGTTGAATTTATGGTTGACCGAGTTGATCGATACCCAAACGTTTCTGAAAATTTGTGAATTTTGTTACACTGCTATACTTCACTATCATAATTATATCTAACGGTCGAATTTTCATGATTTTAATCCTAAACATCTATATCACAATCAACCTCCTAATGAGGTATAACATGTTTCCTATGTGGCACATAATGTGACATAACATGTGTAGTACATATTATATAAACGTGTGTTTATCTAGAGAGACACAATTGAGGAAATGAAATTTTGAAAATCGAATCGTATATACATGTTTACAATATTGAAGCATGATTGTGGTAGAAATGTCATCAATTTTCGGTATTATATAAGTATCGATCGACGCGGTCAACTCTAATTACACCTACTTTCACTATGGGGAGCCAAACCATCATGATATATTTGACACCACTTCTTGTATGAGTTCATACATAATAACCATATGATTATACAAGTGTCGACAAAATCAAAAAACATGTTTAGAGTATTGCATTTCGACGTGTTTTCGTATGATGAGCCTCTCATATTTAGACAACTCTTAATACTTTTATGCATTGTGTGAGTCAAAACTAGGGTTATTTTAAAGAGTGACTCATTAGAATGAAAAGTAGCGGGAAATTTCCCGCCCTCAACGATTAAGTGAATGTCTCTATTTTCTTTCTTCTTAGACAACACAAAATATGCAATTTATGTTGTCTGATTTGTAAAATGGATAGGGAAAAAATTAAGTATGAGATGTAGCAGCGGGAAATCTCTCGCTCTTGTAATTTAAGGATGTCATTTCTTCTCAGACAACTAAATATACAATTTATGTTGTCTAATTTGTAAAATGCATAGGGAAAAACTTACGGCTGAGATGTAGCTAGCAGCGGGAAATCTCCCGCTCTTGCAATTTAATGATGTCATTTCTTCTCAGACAACAAAATATACAATTTATGCTGTCTGATTTGTAAAATGGATAGGAAAAAAATTAAGGCTGAGATGTAACAGCGGGAAATCTGCCGCTCTTGCAATTTAAGGATGTCATTTCTCATACAACCAAAATTTAGAGTTATGTTGTATGATTCAGGAAACACTTGACTTGAAAACCTAAAGGACGTATTTGACACTTAGAAAGAAAAAAAAGTATCGCTCACAAACACACACACTCACACTCACCTATCACCCTTTCTCTCTTCTTTCTCTCTTCTCGAACTCAACCGCTCTCACTTTCTCTCTTCGCTCTTCCTTAATTTCTTCTCAATCACTCCTCTCAATTTCTTTCTCTCTCGAACTCAATCACTCTTGCCTCTCTTTCTAACTTGACAGACTCGCTCCCTCTATTTCCTACACCGCCGCCCTCCCAAACCCAACAGCAACTCCGCCTACTACCAAACTCGGGCCGCCCACACCGGCGTCATCACCAGCGAGCTAGTTAGCGAGACCCAGGCCATTGTGGGCCGAAACCCTAATAAGCAAGGATCTAGGAAGCCGTTCAACGTCATAAAGGAGTTTATTAGCTAGTGGTAGCAACCTGATTTGTTTGAGGTCGTAGAAGCGATTCGGGCCTTGGCGTCTGTTATCTTGTAGAGTGAGGGCACAACAATGATAGAGCTCGAAATTGAGCTCAAGAAAGCCGATTCTCTTAAGGTCTCACTCAATTTCTTAGCCCTTTTGATTCTTTGATGTTGTATTTCAATTTGATTGGTCTCTTATTTTCTGAATTTTGGGGATTTTGAGCATGGTATCGATTTGTCAACCTAGACCTCCCTCTTCTCGATTGGTCTAGGTAGTCGAGACAAGTGGCGATGTTAATTGTTAAATTTCATTACTTTGTGATATTTGTCTTCAGTTTTCGTTTGGCATTTATTTGATTTACTGGCTGGAGTCCTTCTTACATCTAGGCAGCTATCACTTTAGTTGTTCTTGGGTCCTGAAGGCCCTAATGTTGATCAACTATGTGGTCTTCAATAGTATGCATTAGACACGACCAAGCTGAATCAGTGGGATTTTCCAAGATTTTTGAAAAACCTATACTTCTTCTTTCAATCTCATTTTTTGTCAGCTAAAAGTAGACACTCCTATGATCGTTTTGAACTTGGCTTCATACAAAACGAAGTTGATTTGAGAAACTTGTGCTATTTTGAAGTTTACACAGTGTTTTCAGAATTTTCTACTGGACCAGCATTTTCAGTCACTTTAAACCCTTATCTGACCATTCATATGGACTCCGTTTAACTTGAAATTTTGTCAAGTCTTAGTTTTGCTTGTCTATTTTGATTCTGGAGATTTTGACTTGAAAATATTGAATGGTGAATTATTGGTGAATTTTCTTCCTTACTACCTGTTTCCTAAAAATTTCTCAGATTTGCAGCTCATTGTTACAAAACAATTGGTTTGAGCTTTTACCTTTTCATTTAGTCCTCAAAACAATTGGTTGTGAATTTTGAAATACTAATTCTTGAATGCAATCGATAGATGGTGTTGCCCCAATGGTGTAAATGAATCAATAACAGCCGTCTTTTTGAAGCATATATGTAGAATTGCAGTAGCAGAGCTATTAAAGGTAAGCCATGTGTACTTTGGTGATGAGTTTCATAAGGAATATACAATTGGTAGTACAGGTACTGAAATATACAACAGATCAGTCTTAAATATTATTATGCTCATTATCTTGTAATTTTTGTAGGTGAAAGGGATTAGATATAATTTGCTGCACTTAGGCTGAGCTCTGTGTCATTCTTTGAATCTATTAAATCAGAAACTGCAGTTTCCATGTGGGCAAGGGCTACGACTAGAGCTGCAAAGGTGACCATAATTTCCATATCAGCAGCTAAGGTTCACTTGGCTTTGACATGATATTATTTCAATACCATTATAATTAAAAGGAGTATTTCTATGCATATATGATGTTAATGCTTTACTAAGTGTAAAATGTGGTACGAATAGATTAGTTCATATAGTTCCAAAGCGAATACATTTATACTATATTAACTACCCTTTAGTTTCTTTCTTCATTCTTTATGCAAAAATGCAGAAGTTATATATAAGAAGTAAATGATATTAGTTATCTCAGCAAAAAGTAGATCATATAGCAATTTTGTCAATTTTATAATGATATCCCTCACAACACCATTCTTCCCTTTAATACTTTGGTTTACTTTGCTGAAAGAAGCCATATAATCGTAAATGGCACATAGATACCTTATGCCTCTAGGGGCTTGATTGGATATGTATATATCAATTGTTGTTCTTTGTTCACTTTAGTGTGACAAGAGAGGCAGCTGCAAATACACTCAAGAAGATTTGGATGAGGTGAGAAATGAGTAGACATACTTTGCTGTCAAAAAGTATGTGAAGGAGCCGTGATTGAGGTAGCATCCTCTTGTTCAAAGAAAATCATCTTTTTTGTGCTTCTCAGTTGGTACAATATTCATGCATGATATGTGGCATGTTTTTGGTACAATTGATACTATGTATCAGCTAGCTTTTGATGTCCCTAGTTGATGGGCATGTATTTGAATGCTTTTTTTCTTATTTTTAATGGTTGTTAGGATGATGGGCATATGTTTTAGATGTCATGTTAATGTTAACAATGCATCAGATGCTTTATATCATATTTTGGTTGTTTGAATGTTAACAATGTTTTGGATGGTTTGGAAATATACTTGTAATACTGTTCATTAGGTAAATTTGGTATTGGGGCATTAATAGAGCACATCATACAACTAAATGATGATAATCCAACGTTGTATGAAATGCATCATCATACAACAAGTTAATGACAATCCAACGTTGTCTAACTAAATGATCCTACAATCATATTCTAACATTGATACGTTGTGTGAGTATTGATCACACAATGTCTATTAGCAAAAACTCTGTGTACTATTTAACAATCAGACAACCATAAAACTTAAAAACTCGTTGTATGAAGATAACTTCACACAATAGTTTACAGCAAGAAAACTATTGTGTGAGTGTCGACAGATGTTTCCGACTGCAATGCGGAATGATCTCGAGGTATGCCGATGAAATCTGTCGATATTCACACAACAACTCTTGAAAGGAAACTGTTGTGTGACTTGACAATCACACAAGGGTTTTTATTGGAAAAATTGTTGTGTGATTCTCGGCAGATATCATCGACAGTTGACGAGAAGCAGCTCGGCATGTGTCGGCATCTGTCAATAATATCTGCCGAGAATCACACAACAATATTCTACAAAAAAACCATTGTGTGATTCTCGGCATAATTCATCAAATATGTCGACAGCTACCGAGAAGCAGCTCGACATGTGTCGGCAGCTGTCAATGATATCTATCGAGAATCACACAATGGTTTTTATTGTAGCGTTGTGTGTCAGTTAGTCAGACAAGCTCTTTTTAGCCGTTGTGTGACATGTTGATTAGACAGCGATCGGATTAACAACGGATTTGACCTTTAACAGACGACGTTTTTTTCCCGTCGTGTGATGCATTATATGGCGTAGTGATCACCCGTAAATATGGCAAATTGGTGGAATATGAGGGGAAAATGCCACACATATGAGAATTGCAAGTTTGCAACACCTCTATTGGCTACACTTGATGTGTGACCATTGATCAATATTATTGTAGTGATAACACCTGCGCCAAGGCAAAAGACTACAATTGTATTTGCAAAGAAAAATATGTGTAAACAATAAATGATAACAAATCCAATGTTAATTGTTCAGTTTATATCTGGAAAATGGAAATGGATGTCCTCTGAAAAAGAATACAAAGATGAAAAGAAAGTAAAACTAGTGAAAGCTTATAAGAAGAGGCATTCACCTTGATAAAACATCTTCTCTATCAATTCAACGTGAACAATCTTCGAGCCCCATTCACACACTGAAATTTGCTTGCAGATTTCATCTGTTGTACTCCTATGTAGACCAGGAGTATATATAGTCATCTTCTCCAAAACTCGACCATGTTTTAACAAATACTTGATCAATTCCATTTCATCAAGATATCCAATGTGTGCCTTCCAGTTAATCCCTTAATGGAGATAGTCTTCAGGCGTGACGATAAACAGGTAGGAACATGTTCCGGTGAAATCCAATTCAGCACTTTCGCATACTTGGTAAGGTCGAACACCTCTGCTTCTTCATAATTTCGTTCAGTCACCTCAGTTTTCTGAGGAACTATGCTTCCATCCGACTTCGAATTGGATAAAACCCATCGTCTATTTCAAGATATTCTAGATTAGGTGATCTCTCGAGCAACCTCATTAAAAGTTCCCACCAGTGAGAGCCGCTAAAATCAACCAGCGTTAATTTGCTCAAATTATCAAAAGCAGGCACAGAGCAAGCCTTCATCAAAAAGAAAATATATAGTCAGAAAGCAACTCATGCAGGAATTGATCGACTCTATATTACTTAAGCATAATATGCTATTTCAAGTCATAACTTGCCCAAATGGAGAAAAGGGAGTTCAGTAATAAACAGTATGCTTGCTAAATATTACAACAGAAAAAAACATATAGAAGCATGAACTTAAAATTACATGATGCAAGGGACGACAATCCTCTCATCAATCTAATGCACTTCAAACTCTATGTCTTTAGCTTTTCATTCCTAGTAATGCTCTTCACCAAACATGATATATTAAATTAAGTAAGAAGCTAGTTACGAAAACTTACTTGATAAATGCTCCATGAATCGAGTGACAAATATTTCACCATCGAAATTTTTTCCAGAAACTCATTTGATTGTTTAACAGAATCCTCTTCCACATAATCTTCATTATTAAACCTGTAGAGTCCAATATTGGCTTCGACTAAAAATTTTGTGTTCTCAAAATTAAAATTTGAAATAGAATACTCATGGAGATCAAGTTTTTCAAGCTTCGGGGCACCAATAGAAAAGTTGTACATATCATGCGAATCATCTGAACTGTACAAATCTATCCTTAATGTCTTCAACTCAGGCGCGGAGTCCAACAAACTGTGTCCAAGATCTCCGTCTATAGATAAATATTCAAGAACAGGGAAATGAAACAAATTCATGGAGATAGCACCGAAGTAGTTAATTGTTACTTGATCATCATCAACATCGACCTCAGGCTCATAGGTTTTAAAATGGATATGGAGGTATTTCAGGCTTGAAGAACACATCACCAATGTAGGCATATTGATGATAAATACCAACCTCAGGATCAAAATCTTCAGTGACTTGCAAGTCAAAAGGCTCATAGGCAACTCAAACATTTCGTGTTCTTTAGGATTTATAGAAAGATCTAGTTCCACCAGATTACATCTGACAGCAGTACGTGCTAATCCAACCATGAATTTGAGCGAAATGCTCAGCATGGCAGTTATTGAAATGAAGCTTGAATCTTTGAATGGCGGATTAGTCGCGAACAAGAAGTACACGATCAACAAATGCTATAAAATCAGCAGATGAGGAGAACTCGTCATCATTGAAGTACAATTGGGAACATCTGCCCAAATGTCCTTCCACCTTGTAGACAGAACACTGGTTCTCTCACAACATCTTTTGTTGACGGAATAAAGGAAAGTATGTGACAAAGAACAGCATTCGGAAATTCACTGATCCTATCCTCCCCTCTTGCTCGACTCTTGGACTCCAAATCCAGTTTTTCCCTGATGGGGTTTTTAAGACTTGTACAAGTTGCATGTTAAGTTCCAATCTTTGCAATGACATAGGGGATTTTCATATGAGTTCTATATCTGATAGCAGAAAGTCAGAAACTGAATAGAAAATTTTATAAAAGTCCTATTTTCAACATTTTTTCTTATATAAGTCCACCATAATAATTTTACTCATATAAGTCCACTTTTAGGTCCAAGCCCATCACCTATTTTTTTCGTTCTACCTAAAATACCCTCAGCTATATCTCAACCATATCCATCGTCTCTTTCATCAAAATCTCTCTCTCTCTCTGCAAATCGGAGCTTCAAAACCAGCGATGAGATGATCCTCATTTGAAAACCAGATATCTCTGGCATCGATCTGCTACTCCGACGACGATGACGACGCCTCGACCTCAACGCTGCCAGCCAACGATGACGCCTCGACCTCGACGCTGCCAGCTTGACTTTGACGCCTCGACTGCGTCTAATTCCATCAACGACGACTTCTAATTCGGCCTCAACCTCGGCCTCTTCTGATTTGACCTTGACGTGTTCTGATTCGACCTCGACGTCGCCGGCCCAACGACGAAGCCTCCGGATCGACGATGACGCCTTCTGATTTGATTTGCTCAACCATCTAGCGCCTTCACCTTTGATGAAATTGACTAGACCTACCTCTAGATCCGATCCAGATAAACCCGTCGTTGCTGGCATCGACGACGTCGGGAAACGAAGGCTCTACCGAGAATGGAACCGTCCTCTTGACATGCTCAACGCTCAACAAGCTCACAATTGACTGGTTATGGTTATGCTAGTATATTTCCAACACAGTAGTAGTATATTTTTGTTGTGATAGTATATTTTTGACACTGTAATAGTATATTTTGTATTACTTGGTAGTAGTAGATTTTATTATGTATGGTAGTAGCTTTTGTAGTTAGGGATAGTAGCTTTTCTTGTTGGCGGTAGTAGCTTTTGTAGTCGGTGGTAGTAGCTTTTCTAGTTGATGAAGTAGCTTTTGTTGCTGGCGGTAGTAGCTTTTCTTGTTGGTGGTAGTAGCTTTTGTAGTCGGTAGTAGTAGCTTTTCTAATCGATGGTAGTAGCTTTTGTTGCTGGCAGTAGTAGCTTTTCTTGCTGGTGGTAGTAGTTTTTCTTGCTGGTGGTAGTAGCTTTTGTAGTCAGTGGTAGTAGCTTTTCTAGTCGGTGGTAGTAGTTTTTCTAGCTAGGGATAATAGCTTTTGTAGCTCGGGATAATAGCTTTTTTTGCTGGCGGTAGTAGTTTTTATAGTCGGTGGTAGTAGCTTTTCTAGTCGGTGGAAGTAGCTTTTGTAGCTAGGGATAGTAGCTTTTTTTGCTGGCGGTAGTAGCTTTTCTTGCTGGCGCTAGTAGCTTTTGTAGTTTGTGGTAGTAGCTTTTGTAGCTAGGGATAGTAGCTTTTGTAGCTAAGGATAATAGTTTTTTGTTGGCGGTAGTAGCTTTCGTAACCATTGAAAACCTCATCGGAATTCGGCCGGAGACATTGCCGGAGGTCGGCCGGAGTCCGTCAGAGACCTCGCCGGAGGTCTGCCGGAGACTTTTCCAAGGAGAAGAGTGGTTGTTGACTTTTTACATTAGTGGTATTTTTGTAAATATAAAAGAGAAAATCTAATTTTTTTTATTGGATGGCAGTCTGTAATTATGTTGAACTTTAACACTTAAACCAAAACCTTATTTAGGCTTAGGTGGACTTATGTGGGTAAAAATGTTGGGGTGGACTTATGTGGGAAAAAATATCTTAAAGTGGACTTATATGTAATTGGCCCGAAACTGAAGCAGATGAAACAATAAAACTACAGTAAATCGATCTATTTGCATCACTCTCAAATATCTCCATGAAAAATGAAACAAAAAGAGATACAATTTACACAAACTATTGCCTAATGCATGAAAAGCTTAAAATTAATATGATAGAAAATTTCTGTTTCGCACAGATCCTAGGATTCATTTCTCAATTTTCGTTGACGTGTTCAACAACAAAGAGAATATATCTCTATATATACGTAGTACAACTAGGGTTAGGATTTCAATCTTTATTCTATCCCTTTTTCTTTTGCTCAGTCTTTTGGTAACCAAAATATTACAAAGAAGATTGACAACAACAAAATACTACAAAGAAGAATAGTACTTGAAGGATCGAATTTGTTGCTGAAAGATGAAGGCATAGTCCGGGAGTGAGAGCTCCAAAGACATTGGAGAGCGAAAACCTCGACGCGTTGCACCCTCACAGATTTATAGTACGTAGTTATACGCCCTATATTGGGCTTACCCATGAAAAATTCTTAGGTAGGCTTTCCCTACCACTTGGTCATGGGGCAGCCCAATAAAAAAACAATAAACAAAATGCAAGTTGTTTAAGGAAATATGATTTATTGTGTGTGTCTTAGTCAAAGTAGAATCAGAATAGGATTCGATATCAATGTTGTAATAGGAATATATGTATTTTCCTTATGTATTTGTATCCTCTATATATAGAGGTTTATTCTATGAATGAAATATAACGATTATTCTCCCCAATTTCTCTCTCTCACTTTATTTCTCCCGCAACACGTTATCAGACACTTTGCTCTAACCCTGAATAACCCTAGAAACCCGGAAAAAAAAACCCTTAGTTTCTCTATTGCACGCCGTGCGTCTCTCCTCCCATCAACGCCCCCTACCCTCCTACCGCTTCACTGAATGTTCATCAGCCTACCCCCACCCTATCACACGGATGTCTCCTCACATATAGCAGCCTTCGCTCTCAAACAAGAAAACAAGACTTTGCTTAAAACAATACTTAATGCGGATGGAGTGGATGACTAATGGCGCTGGGACTCACAGTATGAAAAATACAAGTTATGACGAAAAAGAGATTGATCATGCACAAATTTGACGAGGCACTTAAAAGAAGAAGACAAGCTAAGTCCTCCGCTTTACTACTCTAATTTCAACCTCTAATCTCAACTCCTACTTATCTAATTGTTATTTATATGAGAGGAGTTGCATGTATTCTGACTTTGTCATCTTGTTTTATTGGTAACATCGGATGCTTACCCTTGGTTTCTCTCTGTGCACTTGCCTACCACATATACTTTGCTTAATTGATACATATATTCATATGTATGTGTGCAATATACTAATCATTTGATTTTGTTTCAAAGAGAGTGAGCTTTTTGCCTTGTAACGAGTATGATGACGATAGATTAGCATACTTCGTCGAGATACTTCATACGTAAAAAGACCCTACATGTCTACATTAGCACGTGTGTGTATAAGAATTTCAAGCTTAAATTTTACCAAGTAAGCTTTAAATCAAAGTTCCTACTTTTTGAGAATTGTGTTTTTATCGGGGATATTCCAACTTCCCTTCTTCTACATCCCGACCCCTCTTATGGCGTGGGACTTTTTGAGAATAAATTGAATCGTGGGGATTCATATGCTATGAGCATCGAAAAGAAAATTATGGCTTTGGGACATTTTTGATGCACATGTTGATGCAATTGTTTCCTGTTATGCTTCTCAAGTCAATTATGACTTTATGGCTAAACCAAAATCTTTATTGGTTTCTTCTGAAAGCCAATTAATCACTCATTTTGTAAAGCCTATTTCTTTGAAAAATTAGGATTGAGACCATCCTATACAAATGACACATGTATTCTCATATATAATGTTCTAAATTACATTGAATCCAAGGGGATTCTGTAGACATATTCAACCAACTTGCGAACATATTTGATATTTTATGGTGTTGGTTGACGTGCATACACGTTGGTCACGTGTCACATTATCGTCTACTAGTTATATATGCTGCTTATAATATAACTTCTAGCACAAATTATATATTGGGCTCACTACCCATATCATCTCATTCAGTCAATTCGACTTGATAATGCTAGAGAGTTCACATCGACAATTTTCGATGACTATTGTACATTTTGATGGAATGATGTTTGACATCATGTTCTCATGTACATGCCCAAATGGTCTCGCGGAAAGTACAAGTAAATGACTACGATAGTAGCCTAAATTTTGGTAATGCGCACCAATTTTTCCGCTTGGGTTATGCGATTGCATGCAGCTATACTAATTCATCTCTGAACCATCACCACTTAACCTTTTTATGTGTTAAAAGCTAGTGACTTACGCATTTATGTGTCAAAATTGCGCAGCCACAACGCACTATGATGGGTTCTTAGACATGAATAAATATGTATGTTGGATATAAGTCTCCAACTATAGTCCGCTTTGTTGAAACCTTGACAGGCGATCTCTTTACCGCCATATTTACGGAATGTCACTTTGATGAGACAATCTTCCCATCGTTAAGGGGAGATAAGAACAAGAATGTTCAAAGATAACGACAGGAAATTGTCGTGATTTATCCTCACTTTGTCTCATCATGATCCCCAAAACCGCACAATATTGAAGTGCGTAGAATAATTGATCTTCATAACCTAGCAGATTCGATGCCTGATGCGTTTTGTAATATTAAAGTGACGAGATCATAATATACATGTTGCAAACATGCCTGTAAGGATTGATATTCTATCAAGAGGACATGGCGCCACCTAATGAAATTGGTGTCGATGCCGCCGCCGCCATGGTTGGTGGCATAGTGATGCTATAACGTGGCATAATGGTGTCACAGGCCGTGGCTCCCCAAGCAAAAGGGGGAGACCCTATAGGTTCAATTAATACTCGCTCAAAGGAGTGAGCGAGTTTGGCACAATTTGATATGTTGATCATTGATACTCAAATCCGTCTCATGTGAATATTTATGAATTATGGTTATTATTGGGGGACGCCTCAATGTTAGTACCAATTCTTGAAATATAGAGATCTCTACAAGCTATAAATTATACTAGTGTACATGCAGACGTGGGATATTGAGATACCGAACCTTATTTCGTTGCAAAAATGCAAACGTAGTTAATATTGGCCTAAAAGGAAAAAAGCGATCCAGGCTAAGTTGAAAGAAAGGTATTTGGGTTGGTGATGCCGACACGCCCAAGTGTAAAGCCTATCAATTTAATAAGTTTTTGTTATAAAGAATGATTAGTAGACACGCCTCATGGTGCAAGGCTTGTCATATCTCCCTGGGATCGACTACAAGGAGACATATTATCTCGTAATGGATGTCATTGCACTCCATTACCTTATCAGTTTGGTAGTTTTTGAAAAACTTGACATGCAGCTTATGAATGTGGTCACAACATATCTCTATGGGGATCTAAGTTAAGAGATATACATGAATGTCCAAGGTTGACTTCATTTATCCAAATCAAGTGGCTCTAGACCACGGAGCACGTTTACAATAAGGTTGAAACGTTCCCTAAGTGACAACTTGATTAGGAAGGGATATGATGAATTATGCCCATGCGTGTTTATTATAAGGACAAGTTCCGGATTTACAGTTATTGCGGTTTATGTTGATGACATAAGTTTTAATGGACTCTTGATGAACTAAGAGATACCGTTATGGATTTGAAATCCGAATTGAGATAAAAGATCTTGGGAATATATGGTTTTGTCTCGAACTGGAACTCGAGCACCATAATGATGGTATTGTCCATCAATCGGCTTATATTATGAGATATTAAGGCACTCTAATGATGATAAAGTGAGGCCTATAACTATTCTCATGATCGTTCATAGTCTTGACCCTTAAAGGGATACGTTTCGTCCAAGAACACATTTTAGAGGCTGAATGCCTAATATAAGTACAATAAACGCATTATTGTACCGAGCAAAATATACAAGACTCGAGATCTCATCCATATTGTGAACTTGTTAGCTAGATGCAGCTATGCGCCCACGCATTGCCTATGGATTGGCATAAGATTAATCTTTCGATACTTATGATACTTTTGGGCTTATTCTATCCCTATAAAAAGAAGAGAGTATATGGCATGATGGATTGCATCACATAGCCATCGCCGCAAGCCATGCGTGAAGAAAAACGCATTAAAGGCGAAATCAGAAAATCTGTTTTTACAGATCAGTCAACTTCGACAGAGCTTTGTGATCAGCTTAGGACGAATCTGATTATGAGTAATATATGGTTGGAAAGCTATGGATGTGTAGTTTCAAGAACTTTTTACAGTTTGTTCATATCTATTTTGAGCAGGAAGTTATGACTGATTTAGTACATGAAGGTCATACCACGCGTGAATCTGATTTTCGACGCAAACTCTTGTTTTGAGTTCTTGGGCAGCCTTCTATTCATTCCACCAAATATTTGTGATGTTTTGGTAGGATTTGCTGATATTGGGTATCTTTTTAACCCACATAAAGGTTGTTTCCATGTGAGTTATGTATTGGGAAATAACGTAATATCTTGGTGAACTAAACAGAGTTTTATCGCTACATCTTTGAATGATGTCTAGATGATTGCTCTACACGAAATTGTTCGTGAGTATATATGGTTGAGGCCTATAATTATACATATTCTAAGAGCAAATGGTTTAATGTTTACCACGGATAAACCTACATACTTTTATGAGGTTAATGATGCTTGCATTCGACATATGAAGCAATGTTTTACCAAAAGCGACAATACCAAGTTTATATCATGTACGTGATCAACAAAGAATGAGTTTTCCTCATGATCAAAGTGAAATAAGTTAGATATGAGGATAATATGACATATCTTTTACTAGATCACTGCCTAAGGTCGCATTTGAAAAACATGTCTAAAGCATTGGTATGCTTAATTTCTCTAAAGCTCCTATGATTGTAAGAATCAGGGGGAGGTGCAGACATCAGGAGGAGTCTGGCACATACATGTTACTTTCCAATGTGAATGATGCGTTGTACTCTTTTTGTTCCTTCGACCAAGGTTATATTTGCCCATGAGGTTTTATTGTTACTTGGCAAGATTTTTAATGAGGCAACATGAAATGCATCTGAATGTATCATATTACTTTGACACAGCACAAGCGGGAGTGTTTAAGGAAATATGATTTATTGTGTGTGCCTTAGTCAAAATAGAATCAGAATAGGATTCGATATCAATGTTGTAATATGAATATATGTATTTTCCTTATGTATTGTATCCTCTATATATAGAGACTTATTCTATGAATAAAATATAACGATTATTCTCCCCAATTTCTCTCTCTCACTTTATTTCTCCTGCAACATAAGTACCATACTTGTCCCTATTTTAAAATATATAATACCCATATCACCCTCTGCATGTCTTCTAATTAGTCCGCCCCACGGCCACTTGGCGCGACTACCCTATGTAAGAATCTCTCATTTGTCCAGTTATATAATTCCGTCGTACGACCTATCATATCAGACTGAGGTAAGTGTAAAATTAGACACTTATGATTTATGAATACCACAGCAAGGAACACCCGAGAGCGGCAGCCAATATTGAAGAGTTGAACAAGAAGGCTGGAAAATCTCTAAGAAGGCATCCTACTAGACTACAGACTAATTTGAATTTTTTGAACAAACTATTTGTCTTGATCAAGAAGAAGTTGAAGTTGGATTTTGTCATTTCTGTGACTAGAGGTATAGCAGCCTCCTCTCATAGTGTTTGCTACACTGTATTTGCTAAACCATTAAAGTGCAAACAATAAACGATAACAAATCCGATGGTAATTGCTCAATTCAGATCTAGAAATGGGAGGATTCTGAAAAGAATACAAGATGAAAGAAAGAAAAACTAGTGAAAGCTTTCTAGATAATTCCCACTAAACTATGAGAAGACGCCTTTGTACCTAGTCACGCATCAAAAAACATCTTCTCGAACAATTCAACTTGAGCAGTCCTTGAACCCAATTCAGACTTTGAAAGTTCGTCATAGAGTTCCTGTGTTGTACCTGTATGTAGACCATGGCCTGGAGGATAAAGTCTATATAGACCTGGAGTATAAATAGTCATCTTTTCCAAAACTCACTTCCATCTCGTCAAGATCTCCGAAACATCCTGCTCCCTTTAATCCTTTAATGGAGATAGTCTTCAGGCGTGAAGATACACAGTTAGGAACAGACTCTGGCGGAATCCAATTCACTTCTTTTGCATACTTTGTAAGGTCAATCACCACTGCCTCTCTGTCAGTAGGTTCAAAGACTTCAATCACCTTCTTTTTTTCCTCAGCAACTCTAATCATCTCCTCTTCTATCACTCTACGGGTTGGATACCACTTATCCTCTATTTCAAGACATTCTAGATCAGGTGATCTCTCGAGCACCTTCATTAGAATTCTCCACCAGCGAGAGCCGCCAGAATGAACCATCTTTAATTTCCTTGGATTATCAAAATCAGGGATAGAGCAAGCCTTCAGCAAAAATAAAGAATAAAACCAAACAGCTATTCATTCAGGAATTGATTGACTATCACTAAGCATAAAGTAGTACTAATCATCAGTTGCCAAAATGAAAAAAAGGATTTAGTAAAAAACACTTAAACTGTGCTTGGCAGTTGGTACAACAGAAAGATATTACAGAAAACATGAACATAACATTCATGAACTTGCACAATGCATGGGGGAACAATAGTCTTATG
Organism: Fragaria nilgerrensis; assembly: GCA_010134655.1. Lineage (NCBI taxonomy): Eukaryota > Viridiplantae > Streptophyta > Magnoliopsida > Rosales > Rosaceae > Fragaria > Fragaria nilgerrensis. The sequence goes on along the minus strand of CM020979.1, from coordinate 12,549,744 downwards.
GACTTCCAGCTCTGGGTCTTTATCTAATCACTCATCCGTACTAATACTCCTCTCCACCAAACATGATATATTAAGGGACAAGCTAATTAAGAAACATACCTGACCAATGTTATGTGAAAGAGACAGATATTTCACCATTGAAAATTCTGCCAGAAACTCAGTTGCACGGTCAACAGATTCCTGTTTAACATATTTTTCATTGTGATGCATATGGAGATCAATTTTGGCTTCGACTAACAATTTTGTGCTCTTAAAATTAAAATTCGACAGAGAACCCATATGGAGATCCAGTTTTTCAAGCTTAGGGGCATCAATAGAAAAGTTGTACACATCATGCAAATTATCTGAACTGTACAAATCTATCCTTAATGTCTTCAACTCAGGTGCAGAGATGCTAAAGTCCAATAAATTAAATCCAAGATCTCCATCTATGGATAAGATACTCAAGAACAGGGAAATGAAACAAATCCATGCAAATAGTCGAACGGGGATTCATAACTGTAAAATGGATATGGAGGAACTCCAGCCTTGGAAAACAGTTACACGCTGATGTAGGCATGTTGATAATAATCATCGACCTCAGGCTCAAAACTTTTAGTGTCTTGCAAGTCAAAAGGCTTATCGGAAACTCAAACATAGCATCATCTTCTCTTATAGGATACTCTAACATATCGTCTTCTCCTAAATCGATAGGATAATCTAGTTCACCCACATCGTCTTCTTCTAAATCGATAGGATTATCTAGTTCCTCCACATTGCACCTGACGGCAGTGTCAATAGAAAGATCTATTTCCACCACATTGCAGCTGACAGCAGTGCTAATCCAACCATTAACTCGAGAAAAGTCCTCAGCATGGCAATTATTGAAATGAAGATGGAATCTTTGAATGGCGGATGAGTCGCGAACAAGAAGTACACGATCAACAAATGCCATAAAATCAGCAGATGAGGAGAACTCGTCATCTTTGAAGTACAAATTGGGAACATAAGCCCAAATGTCCTTCCACCTTGTAGACAAAACACTAGTTCTCACAACATCTTTTGTTGAAGGAATAAAGGAAAGTATGTGACAGAGAACAGCATTCGGTAACTCACTGATCCTATCCTCCCCACTTGCTCGACTCTTGGACTCCAAATCCAGTTTTTCCCTGATGGGGTTTGAAGAAAAGTTGCTAAGTTGAGCAAGTTCCAATCTTTGCAATGACAAATGGGATTCTCATAATTGCTCTATTTTCGATAACAGAAACTGAAGCAGATGAAACTATGAAACTACAGGAGATATCTATGCATCATTCTCAAATATTTCCATGAAAAATGAAACAAAAAGAGTAACAATTACACACAAACAATTGCTCAATGCATGGAAACCTCAAAATCAATATAACAGATCATTGGATTTCATTTCTCGAATTTCATGGGTGGATTCAACAATAAAGAGAATATATCTCAACATATATACGCAGTACAAATAGGGTTAAGGTTTGAATCTTAATTCTGTTCCTTTTGATTTGGTCAGTTTATTGGGTAATCAAAATATTACAAGGAAGAGATGTACCTGAATGCTCGAATTTGTTGCTGAAAGGCGAGAGCATAATCCTCTAAAGACATTTTCACGATCTTGGAACTCCAACTCTGGAGATTGAAGGCCAAAACCTCCGTCCAGTCTCACAGATTTACAGTTCAACTATTTATAGCTTCCGCAATATTGGGCTTTTTGGCCCGTATCCAAGATCCAATTCCGGAATCAAATCCTGATTATAGGACCTCGATCTGCTAACTTGGAATGGAAAGTATTATTATGGATGATAATCAATTAGAAATGACAGACGGAATGAATCATTATGAGAATATCACATTTCTATATCAATTCTGGCATTTTCATTTTTCATTTTTATTCTAAGTTAATACACGTGTCATAGTATTATTTTAGCCCATAACTGTTTAAATAAATCGAAGGGTTAATACAAATCTTCTATACCTAAAATGTGCATGGTCAGTGTCGGTGAGTTATGACTTTGTTGGTTAGGTAATTTAACTAGCAACGATAAGGTCATGTGTACAAATTTAGGTGACATATATAAGAGTGTGGTGGTTTAAGGGAATAAATAAAAAAATTAAAAAAAAAGAAAGAAAGAATGTTACATGGTCGGTTATTGACTAAGAAAATAATGTCAACAACTAACCAGATGAATACTACCGTCTTCCACATGCATAACAATGAGCTGTGAAAAGCGAAAACAATTAGTGTAGAAAAAAGTGTATTTCCTTTATGTTTTCTGCAGATGAAAATTGGTCTTGGAGGAGTTTTTGGTGAACAAATTTCGATGATTGAGAGACTTATCAGGGTGAATCCAAAGGTGTTCTCTCTTTCATGCTTTCAAGTAGCCAGAGTTCTTCATCAAGAGAAAAGAGGCTTGATTTGAAATAAGGTTGTCCACTCAAAACCTCCACGACGAGTAGTTGAGGTTTGTTGGCACTTTCCACATAATGATTGGTTTAAACTTAATGTTGATGGCAGCTTGCATAAAAATACTGGGATTATTTGTGCTGGAGGAGTCCTTCGGAATGATAGGGATGAATGGTTGAATAGTTTCTCTGCCAAGTTAGGTATTGGACAAGTTCTTGAAGCTGAACTTTAGGGACTTTTGAAAGGATCGGAATGGAGATGGCATGGCAGCATGGTTGCAACTCTTTGGAAGTTGAAGTAGATTCTCTTGTTGCAATCAAATTGGTTCTTTCTGTTATTGATCACCTTCATCCTTTTTACAGTCTTATAGCAAATTGCCAGGAGTACTTTCTTAGTAGGAATTGAAATGTGTCACTTATCCATGTTAACAGATAAAGTAATTCAGTGGCTGACTTGCTAGTAAGCATTGGTCATGGTTATGAGCCTGGATGCAGATTCTTTAGCTCCCCTCCTAATGATGTTATCCTCCTAATGATGTTATCCCTCTCTTGGAAGCTGATTCTTCCGGCTCTTCCAAACCTAGATTAGTTGCATTTTAGGTTTTTTGCCCTTGTCTTCGGGCTCCATGTCATAAAAAAAAAAAAAAAGGCTCGGTCATGTTTGCTAATACAAATATTCCAGAAGGGACGATGTCCTAAGAACAAACAATGAAACTCTGTAAACAAACTATAATGATTGATAACAAAACCAAGTTTGTTCAAGTTATCACTGAAAAATGTGGTCATCAACAGAGATGATCGTAGGAAAGCTAATGAAACGGTGTAAGGATCGCAAATGAGAAGGGACTGATATTTGTGAAGTTGCTTGGATACCTATCACAAAGAAATCACCATGACCATCAGACCATGACTGGCATGACATATCTCTTCGATCATTTCAACTTGAATAACAGTCTCTGAACCCCATTCAACTTGAACAACAGTCTCTGAACCCCATTCAGTCATTGAAAGTTGATCAAAGAACTCCTCTTTTGTACCCTTATGTGGACCAGCAAGAGTATAAATAGTCATCTTCTCCAAAACTCGACCATTCTTCAATAAAATACTTGATCAACTCTATCTCATCCAGATATCCAGATAGCCTGTCGTTTCCTTTCCATAGAATCCCTTAATGGTGATAGTCCTCAACTGTGACTGCAAACATTGGGGATCGGAATGTGGTAAAACCCAATTCCGAGTACGTACAAGTGCTGCGATTTTCTCTCTAAGGTCAACAACCGGTCCATCCGCTTCATAGTCGACATGTTCAGTCACCTCTGCTCCAATGTCAGCATGTTCAATAACCTCTGCTCCATTGTCAGCACATTAAATCATCCACTTCCTGCGGTGTCCAAGTTCGATAAGAGTCATAGGATGACTCGTCTAATGCAAGAATGGAGAATAAGTTGGGCAAGGACGAAAGATTTATAGGCTCATTTTTACTCTTGCACTTTTATTAAAGTATCGATTTAGTCTTGAGACTTAATAATATCTATTGTTCAGGTCTTCATGACATGAGGAGGCTCGTGCTAAGGAGATCTCAGATCGACGGCAGGCTTAGCCGTACACAATGAGTGTACTTTTGTTTTAAATTAAATGCATGCAATGGATTATTTTCATGATCAGTTTCTTCTTCTACACTCTAGAGTCTAGATTAGGTGATCTCTCTAGCAACTTCACTAAAGTTCTCCACCAGTAAGAGCTCCTAGAATGAAGCACCCTCAATTTGCTCAAATTATCAAAAGCAGGCACAGAGCAAGCCTTCATCAAAGAGTATGAAACATAGATTGATCTAGGTTTATTTGGATATTGAGGAATCTGCACATAATCGATATGCTCTGAACAGTTTGACCTTCTCATTTTTGGAACAAAATTAAGAAAATTCGTGGAAAAATGATACAGCAAGAGATCAAGACGTCCCAGTTTAAACCTCTGCAGTAAAAGTTGATCAATCTTTAGATCAATCTGGGATATATACTTTCGGATTAAATTCAATTTACCCCCTCAAACTTTAAGGCTAAAATCAGTTTGGTCCCTTATCTTTTTTTTTTTAATCAGACTCATCCCTGAACTTCCAAATCTCATCACTTGACCGCAAATTTCAAATTTCTATCTGATTGTGACATTATTTGCTGAGCTGGAACCGACAAGAGGTCTCACATTTCAGGTTTTGACCCTCATTTTGACTGAAAAACCCAAACTACCCATGATAACAATTATTTCTATTTCTCCACCTTTTTTTTTCTATTCTTTTTACTTTACCTTCAGAACATTTTCTTCTTCTTCAATTCACCTTCAGACTCTCTCTCTCTCTCTCTCTCTCTCTCTCTCTCTCTCTCTCTCTCTCTCTCTCTCTCTCTCTCTCTCTCTCTCTCTCATTCAACCAGCCATCACCAACCATCCACCTCTCAGTCAATCCCCACCATCCATCATTTCTACCTTGTGCAGCCCTCAACTTCTCCCCCTCAAAGTTGAAGTTAGGAGCAAGAGTGGGAGAATCTGTGAGCTAGCAGAGATGATGAAGAGTCTGATGGTGGCGCTAGTTTTAATTTCGGTGATGCTGCTGTGTCTAGAGCCGATTGAGTCGCCTCAATACACGATGGTGCACTCAGAATCAATTCGCCCGTGAAATTTCAAGCTTCCCCACCCACATCCCTCTCGGAACTCGACTTGAAATCTTATACATGGGACATGGCACCGACGAACCGATTGGAAGGAGGAGACTCATGGCGGCGTTGAAGAGCTATTTCGTGGAGTAGGAGTTTGGGATTTGAAGATTGGGGATGGAGATGAAGAAGATTAGGTCGAAAGGAGGGAAGAGAGAGAGAGAGAGAGAGAGAGAGAGAGAGAGAGAGAGAGAGAGAGAGAGAGAGAGAGAGAGAGAGAGATCTGATTTTTTTTTCTTTTTGATTGAAAGATAAAGAGAGTCTGAAAGCTAAAAGAAAATATGAAGGTGAAAAAAAAAGTGGAGAAATAGAAATAATTGTTATTATGGGTAGTTTGAGGTTTTCAGCCAAAGTAAGGATCAAAACCTAAAATGAGGGACCTCTTGTCGGTTCCAGCTCAGCACATGATGTCACAATCATATGAAAATTTGAAATTTAGGGTCAAGTGATGCGATTTGGAAGTTCATGGATGAGTCTGATTAAAAAAAAGATGAAGGACTAAACTGATTTTAACCTTAAAGTTTGAGGGGGTAAACTGAATTTAATCCTATACTTTCAAATAAGTGAGTGAACTCTCTATTCAAAGGCGAGAAAGGAAGAAAGATCGGCTAGAAAGGAAGAAATATCATGTTCCAGGTTTTTGAATTTTGTTATCTCTATTTTTAGACTAAACTTCTCTCCTTGAAACATTAAGGTATGTGTTCATAATATTGAATGTGATCTGTGAGTTCTAAGCATGCATGATAAAGTGAGTGGAATTAAATTCTATCTGACCTATATTGCCATTGATATTTATATATGATACGTTGATAAGACTCTAAGAGTAATTGTGACTGAGACCACACTTGGCATGCTATACTACGCCAATTTTGCCTTCATTGTCCATCGTCTGATTACTTTTTTGCGTGTCGTCTATCAAGCTGTCATCTGATAAACATTCAACATAATATGTCGTCTAAGGAAGATTATACGACATACTGTATGTTGTCTGTATGAATTCAGGTTTGTAACAAAAAAAATGAATTTGTCGTTAGAAAATGTTACAACTACAGTTCTCTGTCGTTGAAAGAAGAATTAATCAGTAAATAATTTCATCCATCTGTCGTCTCAAATTTATTCTAACGTCACTTATATGACGTCAGAATGGTTTTTTTATCTATCCTCTTAATTTATCTGTCATCTGTATTCTAATATTACTATGTTTTTCTGTCGTTACAATAGTTTAAAACCTCAAAACTCAGACTACATACACTATATATTGTCTTCTTTTACTTTAAGACGACATATAAAAATCGTTTGAAAGATGTAAGACGTCAAAGTTCATAGGAAATCTGTTGTCTGATTTTGATTTAGAGGTCACCAAAGCATTTGCACAAGCTAATTTAGAAATCTAAATTCATTCTCATTGTCAAAACCAACAATACTTACAAAGAGTTATTTGTTCTAAGTAAACATATAAGCTATAACACCAATAAGATATTACTCTAAAATGACCTACAATACATATTTGCAAGTCCAAAGTCACATATTTCCTTGACCAAAGCTATAACACCTACTAGACATTCTGCGGTTGGATTAGTTGAGTTCATTCTTTGCTAAAAGATATTGTCCTAGCAGAAGGTTTCAACCACCAAGGATCATAAGGCTTAATCATCTTGCTCAATTCCCCATATGCAACAACTCTTACAAATAGTTTTTTTTTCTTCTGCAGATAGAACCAATAAGGCAATGTAATTTCATTTATAACTGAAATTTCGATCAAAGCAATAAAGAAGTCAATTCTAAATGATACTAGATTTCTTATGACTAAGATTTCTATTATTGAACTCTTATCAATTCTTGATAAAGACAACTCCAGCAGGTTAAGAATGGGATTACCCTGAGAATGTTAGGACTTGAAAATACTGTAGTTCCTATACTTCACGAAAGAAAAATCAAGAAGGCAAGATAGTAGGAACAAAGAATTAATCAACTTCCACTGGATGCTTACTGTTTTCTCCACCATTTCAACCTGATGTATAGTACTAAGAAGCTCTCCTTTATAAAAAAGGATCAAGCTAGGTTTCCACCATACAAATGGGAAATTCTCTTGTATACTTTCCATCCTCCAGTTCCTGCAATCATACAAAATTTGACTCATAAAATTAGTTTTAGTTGTTACTCGGTAAAAACTATAAAACTCACAGATATGCATGTATTTCTATCTTCTCATTTGTCAAACTCTCTTTTTTTGGTAAGTCTGGAAACGTAAGCAATGAACATAAAACAATCAGAAATCATATAAAGTTTTTTTTTTTATACGAGAAATCATATAAAGTTACAAAGAAGAAAATAATAGAGAAATTGAAATTGTAAGGAAAGAAACAACTTACAGCATAGAGCACTCCACCTTGCAAGAGTTGCTTTTTATCCCACATATTTCTTTTTGGTCATCTTCTGTGAAACCCAATTGTGACCATAAACTTTTAACTCAAGAGACTTGCACAATCTATTCTTTTGATTCTCAAGCAATATCAAAGTATTAAAAGAATTCCATATAGACAAATGTATATCTATCTTACAATTTGTTAGACTCGCTCCTTTGGGTGTAATATCCCTAAAAAAGACCAGAATCAGACAACGAAATAGAATCCTCATAAGATAACAAATAGAAAATGATATGATAGATAATAAACAACTTGCAGAATGTCACAGTCAACCTCCTTGGAGCAGTCAATTATTCTGTTTCAGATGTCCCCCTGTGAAGTTCAATATTAAATCATCTCATACTAGAACTCAGACTTACAGAGGAAACCAAGACATAGACATGAAGATCTGATTCTTCTGAACCAATGACACTACAAAACCAAAATGTCTCATATGTATAGACAGAATGACATGATTCTACCTTAATTTGTTGTAGTCAACATGACTTCTTGGGGTTCACAAGCCCCGAATTAAACAGATCGACATAACCTATTGCAAAATTTACTTTCACAATGTTTGTCCTAGTCTAATGAGGTTTCATACTTAAACTAGAACCACAATGCACACAACCTACAGTCAGGATCAGAGGAGGACGTCCGCACGCCCTTAAAGTGCGGACGTCCCTCCGTTTGCCATCGTACGGCTCTGACGACGGCGTGCCTCCACCCCAGCGGCCTCTAGCAGCGTCTCCGATCACTTTTCCTCCCCGACGAGTCCACCGAATTCCAGTTTTCCGGCGAGATCGACTTTATTTGAAGTTTTGGGTAATCTCGCCGGAAAATAGGAAAAGAACGGACTCGCCGGGGAGGGAAAGTGATCGAGACGCTGCTGGAGTCTTTTGGAGTGGAGGCGCGCCGTCATCGGCACCAGACGATAGAGAACGGAGGGACGTCCGCACTTTAATGGCTGTACGGACGTCCTCTTTGGAATGGCTCCGTATATATATATATATATATATATATATATATATATATATTTGTATCAATCAAAATTACTTATAACACAGACTATTAAAAACAAGTTGCACTTTACTATTACAATACATATACAGTACACATCATGAGGAAGTATATATACCTGGAGTGTGGTAGCTAGAATCATCCATTGCCAATGAGCTGGTGTATCTGCCCATGCAATTGCAAGCCCATGTAACATATTTTACCGCTCTGCTTATCTAGTGCAAAGCTCTGCAGCAAAAAGTTAAGGAATCAATAATTCGTGTGACCAAAAGAAAACTGTGGAACCAAACAAGTCATTGAGGTCCATCAGGTTTAAAAAAAGTTGACTCACCGACAGATTTAAGGTAGAAAAAAAAACTTGTGTGGCCTATTTAACTTCTCCAAGATCGACGAGGAATCAAAACAATTAAGAGCACAGTACTCTGACATTTATCTAGTAAATAAATTCTTAACATAAAATATATCATTCTTCTGTGATTCAATTGTAGATAATATTTTACAAAATGTTTCATCTCCACTGATCTGCATCTCCATAGTATGAAAAATTGCAAAATATATTACTAACATAATGCAGCAAAGAATTTCACTAGAAGCAATATTGGCAATGTATCTTGCAAATGAAAAATACGTAACCCAAATTGTACAGGAAGAACAACACATTGTCAAACTCAAACCCTGATTTTGTTAGAATGGTACAAACTAAAAAGGAGGAGTGATACTTGTGGATGAATATTGACGAGTGTAAAACCTGCATCAAATAAACCCTTTTTATCGTTAGTAGCACAAGGTAAGTAAGTGTATCGTATATGACCGAGAATTGAGGGTACCTTGCAAAACAAAGCGTTAGTAAAACTAATAAACAAAAGTATTATTCACAAATTTACAATCAAATACATTTACAATTAAATTGGGGGGGGGGGATTGAGAGATAATTCCCAACCTAAAATGCAAGAAAAATAAACCTAAACTAATATATACAAGCCATCATCTTCTTTCACACGGAAAACAGCCTTTCAAACTACATAATCAAGTCATCATAATGTTTCAATTTCCAAAACTTAGAATCATGTCAACTATATGCAAGAAATGAATTCGAAACACAAGCCGAAAGAGGTCATGCATCTCATATAATCTTCTTAAGTCTCCTATGATGGAAAAGTCCTAACACATAGAATATTTCATGCAATGTATCATGTTAATACGAAGCGCATCCATACAACACACTACATGAATCATTAAGCTTCAAAGATGAATTCAAACATATTAGATTTGTTTACCGGAAGAGGCTTAACAACCTAACATGCAATCTATGTTCTTAATCGAAACCCATATCACATGAATCCCAATTTTTACCACTTGTTAATCTACACTTACCGAAAGAGGCTTAGCATAAATTATGACTTTGCTAACTTGGCCGAATTAGCATATTGAATTAAACCGGAATCATAGACTTTATAACACAATAGTAGGCATGATCTAAGTTAAACGAACATCATAAACACATGAATAACTCAATCATATAAATCTGAAAATTTCATGCAATAACTGAATCTCAATAAAAGTCCAACTCCAATGCATAAAATCATCTAAGGGAATTCGACAATAACAAATATAAAACCTAAAAATAAGAGTTTGAACCATAGATTACACGTTTTGATCTCAAGAATGCTTGGAGAACAACAAAGGATAGTCTCGGCATAAAGAAGAGTAACGCTATGCTTGGAGAAGTCCTAGAGCATGGCAAGGAGGATGATTTTTTGAATTGGGAGAGATCCTTGGAGAGGCAGAGCTACGGCAGAGAGGACTGAATTCTATGCACAAGAAGAGATATCTTTTGCGTCTCCCACTTCTCCTATATGTATGAGCAACTGCTATTAGGGTTAGAGAACCCTAATTTTCATCTATGGGCTTGCCTATATGGTCTGGGACTTGAAATTAAACTTTCGGTCCAAATCAGAAATTCAGGTAGACTGACCTTCGATCACTCAAACAGTCATAACTTCTTCTCCAAAATAGCTATTGATGATCCGTGAAAAGTTCTGAAAACTAGACTCTTCTAGCTTTCCGTTGATATAAGATTCATCTCCTTGATCATTGTGAGCTTATCACAATCCTCTGTCGAAGTTAACTGACAATTCCTGGCAGATTTTCTGATTTTTTTCCTTTTGCCATATGGATTCCTATTCCTTCAGGATTTCTCCTATTTTGCTTCTTTTGTGCTCCTCGGATTTCTCCTAAAAACAAAAACTAAGTTAAAATCAATATTGTTAAAGGAATTACATAACTAAATAGGGTCGGAAACACATTAAGAACGTTGCATAAAATGCACCTATCAAATATCAAAGTAAAAACATAACAAAATTAACCTGTTTTTATTTCTCCAAAGAGTATCTGGTTGTCCAATATTAGACCACGTTAATTCAGCTAGAAAGTAGACCACGTTTTCCATCTGGACGATTTCAAAACAAGAATAAATGTTAGTGACTCAATATTAGCAACATACCAAGTGAAGCCAATATCATTTAGCAACAATTGAGAGGGTTTTTATATGATTACTCACTTGTTCATCTAGAAAATCTCAAAAAGCCCTGCACCCCCAAATATGAGCATCAACCAACCCTAAATCAGGCAAATCCCCAATCCAACAAAAGTCTATATCAACCAAGCAAAACCCCAATCCAACAACACCCTATGTCAGGACCCACCCTGAATTTCACTCTGAAACCCGAAGTAAATCTTGCGGGGACTATCTCCAAGAAAAATTTACCGAAAATTCGGCATAACCTCCCTTGAAAATGGACAACCCTTCCTAAATAGAACACCTGCAAGCACTTCTAAAAGTTTCAACTCCATCCTTATAAACTCTTGGAGCGTTCGTGCTCCCCACAAATCACAACATCTCCCAATATAGATTTACTAATCTAACAAAGATCATATAACCAACAATTCACAGATCAGAGCAACTCTAATAGAGAGAAGAACTAGAAAAAAAAATAGAAATGAGCGGAAGCTATACTATTGATTATGCCTCTTCTCCATGTATACCTAACCTCAACTAAGCTAACCTGCAAACTGGGCATTTTAAAAACGACCGGCCCAGGAGAAAACATTTGCAAACGTTAGAGTGAGTGGACACAAATGAATTCAATAAAAATATTTATGCATTCCTATTTTAATTTTCATAGAAAAAAAATGCTGCATGCGACAATTCAAAAGCGCTCAAATCATAAACTGACAATTTCTTGACTAGCCCCTGCTAGTCTCCAAAACTTAAATAAATGGAGCTTCTCAGGCTAAATTATAAATAAACATATACATGTATGTATTTACATTCGTCAGATTCCTTCTATGAATTCTATGAAACCATAAAAATCCCCCTAACAGCGGTGGCACCGCCGTCTGCTCCGCGGGGAGCGGTGGCTGGAGGCCGACTCCGACGACCTCCAATGCTTACCAAATTTTAACAGCAACTTCCTCTCAACTCACTCTACAACTTTCTTAACTAGCACAACACCCAATTCCAAGCCTAACTAGGTCAATCGAACAAAAACATCAAATGAGCCATAGAATTTCAACTCCACATTTCTCCTTACCTAGCTCAAGAGGGAGAGAAACCTTTGGAGGGATGAATGCTCGGGAGGAGGGCTTTCTTTTGAGCCAAGTAGCTCCGGCTATGGCGGCCGGATGAGAGAGTTCCGGCGATGGAGGGCTATGGCAGCCAGAACTTCCGAGCGAGTTTCCTCCCAATCGGCGGCGCTAGAGGCTCGGTCAACTATCCAGAATTGAAGAGGAGAAGCTGGTGGTTCAATGGGGACCAACTTGGCGCCCGGAGCTGGCCGGACGGCGGCAGGTCGTGGTGAAGAATACTGGCGAGGAAGAAGAATCGGGGGAGAGGAGAGAGAGTCGGGGAAAGAGAGAGAGAATTAAGGTTTGGGCTTTCCAAACCGGTTGCCCAACCCTCCATTTAAAACCTAACACTAAAAATTAACACCCCAAAAATAATACCCTAATAAAAATTACTTTTTACTAGCTAAAATTTACTATTTTTACCGTCGTCACATTTTCCTCCTACGAATAATCCTCCGAAATCATCGTCCCCCAACACCCCTCTAGGGAACAATAAACTATAAACTCATTGACGAAAACAGTAAAACTCTTATTAATACCAAGCTAGTAAATAAGGTAAAAATTTAAGGGTCGGGATATGACACCCTAAATCAACCTAGCGAAACCCTAATCCAACAAAACCCTAAATCAATTTCGATACAAAATTTCGTAAAAAAAACTTAGACAAAGATCGAAAAGAAGAGACAATTACCAATTCACATCCCCAATTCGCAAACCCAGCAAAACTGAATCAAATTTCAAAGGAAGATTTCAAAACGAAGAAAACTGCATTTCTGATAAACCCCTAAAACCAAAATATGAATCTAATAGATTCTCCCAATCGAGTCGTAGTGAATCGAAAGGCTTACCAACAATACACAATTGGTTTGTATAGACTGATGAAGTCGACGAATTGCAATTTTAGATCCAACACAAACATGATTGAGATGAGGATGAGATTCTTCTGTGTTTATCAAAGAGAGATGGGGGATGGGGATCTTCTACATTCTCAGTTTTGGTTTGAAGGGTTGAGGCGCTGGGATTTTAATTCGCTTGAGGGAGAGATCTAGAGGAGAGAATTTGGTTTGTGAGGAAGATAGGTTTTAGTTTGTGTTGAGAATGAGGGAATTGAGAACTTAAACAATTTTTCGGGGAGAGAGAAAGTCTATCAAGTGTCCAAACAACGCTATACATTGTGTCAAAAAAAAATTACGTCAATTGAGAGACGACAGAAGAGTGTCGTCTTAAAATGAACAATCTTATTACTCATTTTGGCTTGTTTTTAAGACGACAGATGATTGTCATATAATGAACACGCTAAATTTAACTGACTGCGCGTTGCAACATTTAGACGACGGATATTTAAATGTCTATCGTAAAAATTTATCAGACGATAGTAAAAACGACTTTTGTCGTCTGATCCCTGTTGTCTGATTACAAAATTGGCGTAATGATATTCATGCATGTAGATCTCCTCGTTAAACTTTACTGCTTGTGATAAAGAAGAAATTACATAAGTCAATAAATTATATACTATGGATTATATGATTCCTGTTGTTGAGATTCAAGTTTCATGTACGATTTAACATTAGATTCATTGATTCATACATGAGCTTTCTTTTTTGAGAATAAGGAAGATATACTTGCCGATCCCGAGTTGTAAAAATGGTTCGATTCATGATCATCACTTGTAAGTTTGTTAGGAAAGATCTTGAGTATCAATTGTATTAGGAATGTATATTCTGTGGTTATGTATTTCCTATTGTAGGAGATTCGTTACCTTGTTGGTAATGACTTTACCTTGTATATGTATACATCCTTGTATCAATGAGAATTCATACCAGCAAATTCTTTTCTTCTGTTTAGTTTTTCATGGTATCAGAGCAAGACTAGATCCTGACTCTATAGTCATTGCATCTTGTCTCTCATGCAGTGATTCTTCTGTTCATTTTGTTGTACTCTATATCTTGTACAACAATTCTCTCGTTTCCATGGCGAATCAAAGTTTCAAATCTTATTTCATTGATCATCCTGATTGTCCGTCCTTGATGATAGTGTTCAACCAATGTAATTGATCAAATCAATCTATTCGGCAAAACGGTTTCTTTATTCGCATTCCTCTCCCCAAGCAACAATATCAACATGCTTTGGCCATTTTGAATCACAAGGAATCTGATGATACGCAAGTCAATGTTGCAGTTACCAAAACAAAATTTTCTAATATCACTTCTCGCTGTTGGATCATCGATAGCGGCGCAACAAATCACATCTCTTCTTCTCAAAGTTCACTATTACACGGGGATAAAAATTGTTCATTGCCTCCGGTGTTGTTGCCTAGTGGAGAAAAGGCCAATATTGTTGCCAAGGGTTCTTTGTCTCTAAATTCTGAGTACTATTTGCATGATGTGTTGTGTGTCCCTATATTCAAAGTTAATCTAATGTCCGTGAGTAGATTAATAAGAGGCCTGAATTGTTCAGTGACATTTTTCCCATATTGGTGTGTTTGCAGGATCTAGGTACATGGAGGATGATTGGTTTGGGAAAGTAGCGTGATGGATTATATTACCTGGCTGCAATAGCGACGAAGAAAACCTTAACCAATTCCCATTCATCCTCAAACGACCAATCAATCTGCAACCTCTCAACCTCATCCAACCCATCCACTGATCTCTGGCATAGCTATTTAGGTCATGTTTCTCATGCTCCTTTAAAATTCATTGCTAAGAACTTCTTAAATCTTTCAGTTCAACCCATTGATGCTTGTCCTATTTGTCCTTTGGCTAAGCAACATCGCTTGCCTTTTGGTGTGAGTTCTATTTCATCTGAAAAACCATTTGATTTAATTCATTGTGATATCTGGGGTCGTTATAAACACCCCTCTCTTTCTGATACCCATTACTTCCTCACCATCGTTGATGATTACACCAGATTCACTTGGATTTTTTTGATGAAACACAAAGATTAAGCACAACCTATTTTAAAGTGTTTTTTCAGCTATGTTTCCACTCAATTCACATCTCGTATAAAAGCTTTTCGCAGTGACAATGGTGGCGAGTTCCTTTCCCTTCGATCTTTTTTCAATGACAATGGTGTAATCTTTCAACATTCTTGCGTTTACATGCCCCAACAAAATCAGGTTGTGGAACGAAAACATCATCACATTTTACGAGTAGCCCGAGCTTTAAGATTTCATGCCCAACTCCCTATCCAATTTTGGGGAGAATGTGCACTTCATGCCGTTCATATCATCAATCGATTACCTACCCCTCTTCTTTCCTTCAAAACCCCATTCGAGCGTCTTTACTCGAAACCACCTCCTTATCATCACCTTCTTGTACATGTTTGGTTGTCTTGCTTATGCTACCAATGTTCACCCTTTGCACAAATTTGATTCTCGTGCTGTGGTTGGCATTTTTATTGGTTATCCCGTCGGCCAAAAGGCATACAAATTATACAATCCTTCCACCAAAATTTTTTTTACAAGTAGAGATGTCATTTTCCACGAAACTATTTTTCCATATGCTTCTAATAAATCTACTTCAGTTTCTCCTCACTTGGGCCACTCTACAAGCCCAATTCCGAACCTCTCTCATCCACCACAAAGTCAATCGCACCCAAAAATCCCAATATGCCTTCTCCGTCAAAATCCAATATCGCACCACCTCCCTTGTCCTCTCCATCTGCCACACCACCTCCCTCTCAGCCACTCACCACCCTTTGCACCTACGTCCGCCGTTCCAAAGCTCCACCTCTACCACCACAACCTAACCCGCCGTCTGAAATCGCGCTACCGGCGCCCTCATCGCTGACTCCTTCATCGTCGGCGCCTCTACCTGCGCCACCTGTCACATCAAAATCCAACCTTGCTTCACCAGAACCCGGCCTTCCTTCACTGGAACCCAGCCTTCCACTTTTCCAAGACCCGATTGCCCCTCCCTCACCCGCCGAACTAGCGCCAACCGAGCCACTTCGTCGCTCAAGCCGCACCACCGCTCCGCCGATGAAATTCCAAGATTACATCGTTTCTCATGTTACGCTTCCTACTTCTGATCAATCATCCTCATTGTTTCCAGGTCCTACAAAAGGTACTCGTTATCCCTTGTGCAATTATGCATCTTATCACAGATATAAGCCCACACATCGTTCTTTCATTGCACAAATCAATCAAGATATCGAACCAGGTTCCTATTCAGAGGCTGCCACTCATCCTGAATGGCAGGATTCTATGCGGTTCGAATTGCAGGCCCTTCAAGATAACGGTACCTGGACTCTCACACCTCTTCCAGCTGGTAAAATCCCAATTGACTGTCGATGGGTTTATAAGGTTAAGCGTCGAGCTGATGGTTCCATAGAGCGATATAAAGCTCGATTAATCGCCAACGGGTTCACACAAATAAAGGGTGTCGATTATCAGGACACTTTTTCTCCCACTGCCAAAATCATCTATGTTCGGTGTATTTTAGCCTTGGTAGCAGCTCGTGGTTGGTCCATTCATCAATTGGATGTTAACAACGCTTTCTTACATGGAGACCTTGAGGAAGAAATTTACATGTCTTCTCCACCAGGGCTTCGACGACAGGGGGAGGATAACTTGGTATGTCGGCTGCATAAATCGTTGTATGGCCTGAAGCAAGCATCTCGTTCAATCCGCAGGTTACACGCAGTCCAAAGTTGATTACTCTTTATTCACCAAGAGGCACGGCAAGTTCTTTATTGCTCTCCTAATTTATGTTGATGATATTATAATTACTGGAAATGATCAAATGAGTATTGCTGCACTCAAAACCTTCCTTCATACACATTTTCGTATTAAAGATTTAGGAGACTTGAAGTATTTTCTTGGTATTGAGGTTTCAGCATCAGACAATGGGATTTTATGTGTCAACGTAAATATGCTTTGGAAATTGTTAAGGATGCAGGGCTAATTGGCGCAGCCCCTGTTTACAGTCCCATAGAAAGAGGGTTGAAATTGTCTGAAAAGAGTGATTTATTGAAGGATCCAGCCCATTACAGAAGATTGGTTGGGAGGCTGATATATCTCACAGTTTCGAGGTCAGACATTAAATATTCAGTTCATATACTGAGTAAATTCATGCATCAACCTCGAAAGTCACATATGGATGCAGCTTTACGTGTTGTACGATATATTAAGAATGCACCTGGTCAAGGTTTGTTCTCTTCCTCTAACAGTGATTTCAGATTGTGTGCCTTTTATGATTCAGATTGAGCAGGATGTCCAATTACTAGGAGATCTATCACAAGTTATTGCGTTTTTCTTGGCCCTTCTCTGACCTCATGGAAATCAAAGCGGCAGAAAACAGTCTCTCTCTCTCTTCAGCTGAGGCTGAATATCAAGCCATGACAGGTACTTGTTGTGAATTCACATGGCTTCATTATCTTCTTAAAGATTTGGGAGTGTTGCACCATGAACCTACATTCTTATACTGCGATAATAAAGCAGCGCTGCACATTGCAGCGAATCTTGTGTTTCACGAGCGGACGCAACATATTGAGATGAATTGTCACTATATAAGAGATAAGATACAGGATGGTTTTGTTGTTACAAAATTTGTGAATTCTGTGCATCAATTAACAGATGTCTTCACTAAGGCTCTCGGAAAAGAAATTTTCATTCTTATGATTCGCAAGTTGGGAGTTAGAGACATTCACTCTCCAACTTGAGGGGGAGTGTCTGGAAAGTAATCTTGAGTATCAATTGTATTAGGAATGTATATTCTGTGGTTATGTATTTCCTATTGTAGGAGATTAGTTACCTTGTTGGTAATGACTTTACCTTGTATATGTATACGTCCCTGTACCAGCAAATTCTTTTCTTCTGTTTAGTTTTTCAAAGTTCTATTGTTTTAAACTTTAAAATGTGCTTTGGGTATGCAAGAACTCAATGAACCACATTACATATCATAGTAATGTGGGGTAAGATCCATTACTATCAATATTTCATACAATACAATTCTATATCTTGGTTATGTGGGGGTTACACTCTACAAGACGTATTTTATTTATTTTTCACTAATTGTGTTATACATTTTTTTATTCTCATTTGGGGTGACATATACTCTTATGAGAAATTGTGTTTGATTATCTACTTTGAGCATGCAGAAAATTAAAGTACATGTAGCTTGTGCGCATCAAAATGATATGGCAAAATAATGACAAAAGTCATTCGATTCATGTCTTAAGAAGACTATGGCCTCGAAGAGGAGATTATATTTTATTTGATTTGTCGAGGGGAATGTGTTTAAGCCCATAAGGGAGTCACTTAGGGAGGCAACCCAACTTTTGTGATTGAAGATCCCATGAAGACAGTTCAATGTGGTACAAACAATCCATATTGTGTGACTCATTATATAACACATATTTTAGGGAGATATCCACAAGAGATCCTCCCGCACATTCCTAAGGCATAGTGCTATATTAATGTGAAATTAAGGAAAGGTATTTACCTTGAATGAGTTTCGAGGCGGGCAATATCCCGCGGGGTATTGTCAGTTTGTCACATGTACTCTTTGAGAAATTCACCTAAGTGAGAGTAGTTGTGAGGCTGCAACTATGAGAGATGGGCTACTCTCTAGTAACTCTCATGATAATCAAGATCAAGTGCAAGGCTATAAATAGGGTTACCCGCGTCAAAGTTTACATATCGGTATCGTGTGTGTGACAATGTGTAACTCGGCTAAAATGGGTCTAGTTCAAGACATAGTCCACTATGATTCATTCGGATGAAAGTTGTTTACACTAAATGTAGGTTCAAGTCCGGAAGACACCTACACTTATTACATGGTATAAAAGTTGCCCAAATTTTCTTCTCTCAATCATTCCAAATTTGTGAGTTTATGAAGTTATCTTGTGGGGATGTGGGGATTGTTGGTTTTAATTAAAAATAAGATTCAAAACTCATAATTCTATTTTAAATATTATTTATTCAAATTGAAGAGTCATGTCTTTTCTAAAGGTTATGATGAGTTCTATAAATACTCTACTCTTAAGTCAAAGAGTACGTAATGCGATTATTTATTGTTCACATACTCTTACTCTTCATTTTCCTTATTCTATTCATATTTTCTATCGTTTGAGCAATTCGATAAACACTTGACACCCCATCTACAGTTAGTCATGTAAAACGGATCAAACATCATGTGTGACTACAAGGTTGTATCTTAGACTTTGTAGATGACCGTCATAACCCGCACGTGCCTCCCTTGTAGAACCCATGAGAAACTCTCCAAACCCTTTTTTCTTTTATATTATTTATGTTTAAATTACATGCTTGCTTGATTATATTTATCAGGCTTTTTAGCCAATTTGCTACCCTAACTTTCATTATAGTGTCAGTTTGCTACCCTAACTTTTTTTCCTGCCATTTTCCTACCCTAACTTTTGTATATTAGCCGAATTGCTACCCAACCGTCAAATCGTCCAATTTCTGTTATGTTTTCCGTCCAGTGGCTACATGTGCTTATCACGTGAGGGGCATTTTCATCATTTAATTAGACTTCCTTTAATTTCTTTCATGGCTAGCCTTCTTTCATCGTTCTGTTCTTTTGTTTCACTTTCTTCTTGTTTTTTTCGTCTCCATTCTCTGTCGCCGCTCTCTGTCTGGGATTTCGCCTCAGCTTTCTTCAATCTTCGTCAAGTCTCTTTATCATCTGAAAGATCAGGTGAGTTGTGTTGCTTCTGGAAATCCTCTTTTTTTCGTTTTTCAATTATGCGTTCTGGGATTGAATGATGTAGATTGATTTAGGGTTTTTAGGATTCTTATGTTGGGTTCGTCAAAGGCAGGAGAAGAAAGTGGTTTTGGTTTTCTGATATTGGGTTATGTGTTTGTGTTTAGATTTCTAAATCCATTCTCTTCTAATTGAATTTTGTTTGAGTTTTGATTTTAGCAATATAATCAATAGGAGTTGCAAATCCTCTCCACCTTTGATAGAGTTGTTAGTTTTTGAATCGTATTCTTCATCTTCTTCGATTCAGTCTCTGTTTTTAAATCGTATTATTCATCACTTTGATACAGATGAGAGAATCAAACAGCTGAAACAAAAGATGAAACAAATTGGTAGTCTGGGTTCAATTTGGGAAAACCTAAGAGATTTGACGACGTAGTTGCGGGATTTTGTTTTCTATCAATATGGGGGACAACGGAAACTTTCCTACACTCTGTAAGTGCTCAAATTTTCAATTTGCAAGTCTATATATTTCTCCCAATTGGTGGAATTTCAAATTAGGATTTATATGTAAGTTTGTATATCCTCTTGTTTAGATTTGTGGTGGTCCCATATTGTTGTGTTGTTCGATCTAGATTTCATGAAAGTGATATAGGTTAATACTAGATTTCAATGATTTTTTTCTTTTTTTCTTTTTACCTTACAGCTCTTCATGATGTGTCTGGTGGTGTTTTGGAAGAGTCTGGTATTTATGATGTTGATTATACTGAATACACTAATGACGAATCGTATGAAAATGAAGACAATGATGAGATAGAAGAGGACCCTGATGATAGAGATTTTTGGATTGATGAGCATTATGTACAAAATGTAGAAGAAGATTTGAAGCAATTTGAGAAGATTGTCGTAGATGAAAGACCATATGATCATCATGTAGAATTTGGAGAAGATTCATCTGATTACGAAGGTAGTGATGACCTAGGAAGTGTTGATAGTTTCTCGTCTGATGATGAAACTCAAGTGAGAAGGCTCAAAAGAAATACTCCGAAGTTCAAAACATAAAGGAGGGAAATTGATTTGAGGCATCCCCAAATGACATTGGGATTAGAGTTTCCTAGTATGAAGGAATGCAGAGAGGCTATAAGAGAGTATGCAATATGCATTGGGAAGGCCTTAACACTTGCAAAAAACTTCCCACATAGGGTGAAGGTAGAATGTAAAGGTGTTGCTGCAGCAAAATGCCCATTCGTATTGTGTGCAGGCTTTGTGGGGAAAAAAGGTCCTACTGTGAGGGTAAACGAATTTGTACCAGAACATTCGTGTGGAAGAATCACCAGCAATCGCTTTGCCTCTTCTACTTGGTTAGCTTCTAGGTTTGATCAGGAGATTAGATTGAACCCTAAGATGAAGGTTGGTGATTTTATTACTACAGTGAAGGACAAGTATGGCATTATAGTGACCAAAGATCAAGTCTACAAAGCAAGACAAAAGGCTAGAAAGAGTATTCAAGGAAGCATTGAAGAGCAATATGGGCTGCTTCGAGATTATGGAGAAGAATTAATGAGAGTTAATCCTGGAACTACTGTGAAGTTCAAAACTGAGTTGAGGAATGACGAACTTGTTTTTCTAAGGATGTATGTGTGTTATGGAGCACTAAAGACAGGTTTCTTTGAAGGGTGTAGAACTATCGTTGGTCTTGATGGGTGTCACATTAAAGGTCCGCACAAAGGACAACTTTTGAGTGTTGTTGGTATTGATGCTAACAATGGCATGTTTCCAATAGCATTTGTTGTTGCTGAAATAGAGAACCGAGATAGTTGGACTTGGTTTCTTGAAATTTTCATTACTGATATGGGGATCCAAGATGGTGGAGCTGGTTGGGTGTTCATAAGTGATAAACAGAAGGGCTTAGAGGTAGCAATTAAAGATTTGGTGCCAAATGCTGAGCACAGACATTGTGTCAGACACTTTTATAACAATTTCAAAAATGATGGTCATGGTGGGCTTGCATTAAAGCAAACAGTGTGGGGAGCTGCAAAGGCAACAACTATTCCCTGGTTTGAAGAACAAATGGATCTTTTGTTGAAGCAATCAAAAGACGCATGGGATTGGTTCCAGAAACCTGGCAGGACACCAAATCATTGGAGTAGATCACATTTTACAACTCAGCCAAAATGTGATATTCTTCTTAACAATTTATATGAAGCATTTAATTCTGCAATCATACCTGCAAGGGATCAGCCAATATTGACCATGCTTGAGAGGTTAAGGATTTATTTGATGCTGAGGATGGCAAAACAAAGAGAGAAAAGGTGGACACATGAAGTAGGCCCAAGAATATTTGATATTGTTGAAAAAAACAAGAAGGATAGTGAATCATGCATCATTGAAATTTCAATTAGAGGACATTATGAAGTCACTTATCTTTATGGAAGGAAGTTTTATGTAGACTTGGAGAGGCACACTTGCTCGTGTCGGAAATGGGATCTTTGTGGCATTCCTTGTTCACATGCAATGACATCAATATGTTGGATGCAGAGGAATCCATTGGATTATGTTCACAGCCTTTACAAGAGAGCAGCATATGATAGAGCGTATGCTCACTATATATGCCCCATGTCTAGTCAAGATCTATGGCCTAAAACTAGACAGCAAGCCATTAGACCTCCAAAATATCACAAACAGCCTGGAAGACCAAAGAAAAGCAGGATTAGAGAGGCAGGTGAGATCCGCAAGGGTGCAACCAAGTTGCCAAAATACAATGTTATTATCATTTGCCAGAGATGTGGGGTGAAGGCCACAATAGAGCAACATGTCCTCAGGTTAGTCATTTGCACTATATTATATATCTATGTTTATATGTATAGTTATATATGAACACATCTAATTACTGTGTACTTTTTTTGTGGGGTTCAAAAGTTTTTGATATGGCTTTATAATTATATGCTAATTTCATGCATGTTCAGAATTTGGTTGAACAAGTTCAAGGTAATCTCTCCTCACAGACACCAACTCAAGCGAGCACGTCAACACCAGCCAACACACCAATTCAAGCTAATGTGACCTCAAGAACACAAACTCAAGTGAGTACACCGACTGAAGCTAACCAAATTTCTTTCTATAATAATGCAAGTTTAGAAACGTTTATTTGATCTTTGTAAAAAAAAAAAAATTGTACATTTGTGGGCAGGGTATGTATGGAGGTAGAGCTGGCAAAGGAGGTGCGCGAAGAGGTGGAACTGGTAGAGGAGGTGCGCAAGGAGGTGGAGCTGGCAGAGGAGGTGTGCCAGGAGGTGGAGCTGGTAGAGGAGGTGCGCGAGGAGGTAGACCTACACACTTTTCAGTAGGTACACCATCAGGGCTGTGGAGGCCGTAGAGTTCATGAAACTTCAGAATCTAGTGATAGGGTGACCATTTTTTGTGATATCCAAGTTGGGATAAAAACATATAATTATAGGCCCGTAGAGACTATTTTGTGTAGGTTCATTGATCTTATTCTCAAACATGTGAGATAAAACCATGTGATATTTTTGTTTGATTTGAGTATTATCATGGATTGAATTAAATGATATCAGTTTTTTTTTCTATCGTCCCATGTATAAGTGTTTTTTTTTTTTTTGGTTAAGCTCTCATCCATAACTTGAAAATATAGATATATCAATTTATTCAATTAAATGACGAAAATGCCCCTCATTGGACGGAAAACATACCAGAAATTGGACAATTTGACGGTGGGGTAGCAATTCAGCTAATTTACGAAAGTTAGGGTAGGAAAATGACAGGAAAAAAAGTAAAGGTAGCAAACTGACACCATAGTGAAAGTTAGGGTAACAAATAGGCTAAAAGCCTATTTATCATATATGTTTTCTAACACAATATTTCCAACACCCGCCGCCTTCGCAAAATCACCACTCTCATAAGGCGCTCTGATCTGACACAACCATATCCGAACAACCCCGCCAATCTGATCTTAGCCTGATCCAATCAAGCCAAAATCACCACTAGAACTCAAACCACAATCTGAGGAATCGACCAATCTCCGCACCGCTACCCAAGCCACCTTTCCCGGTCAGAAGCAAACCATTGGATCTCCGAGGATTCCGAGATCACCAGCATGCCTAACTCGCCGCCACAAAACCGACGTCAACAAACGACGTCGGCCCTTTGGAACAGACGATCGTATGTCCTCCCGAAAGGGTAGCCGCCGCCACGGACGCTCAAAACCCTAGAAGGGAACAAGCCTTAGAGAGAACGCTCCGAGAGTTACGGGTTTGACAACCATACCAACCACCTCTGATTATATCATTAAATCAAATGGTACTCGACTCTGAACATCAAATGGTACTCTGACTCCGATTATGTTCGAGAATCTGTTACTTGTGAGTATGAGCATGTAACAAATTATTTTGAAAACGATTGATATTGTGGAGGTAAAGAGTTTAAAACTTTAAATAAGAGAATCCCTAGCAGCAGCAACTCTGAAACAATTCCAACAGTCGATCACCTTAAGAATTTCACGGAGTACTTTAGTTCCATGGGAGATTGTTCAAGTAGGAGAAAAATAATATGCAAAAATGCACCCTTTCACGTTTTGAACTCAGTTTTATAACAAGGTTTTGAACTCATCACTACCATCTTGACTATCAATCTATCATCAAGTGTCCGAAAGATCATACAAAGACTGTTAAAGAAACAATATATGGCTGAGGCCTGAGGGGACGAAAATCAATTTACAAGTACTCTTATCACTAGGACATAAAACAGAGTCATTTGCTAACACAAACATTACAAAAGTAGATGACATAAGATAACTACCTCCGATAACAGACATAATGAACAGACTAAAACAGAAGAAAGGGGTAAAAAAGGTAGCTTACAGCTACTTAACATTACTAGACACTTTCAGCTCATAAAGCATGAAATCCATCAGCATATAATGACTTCTTGATCATTTAAACTTGAACAGTCTTTGAACCCCATTCAGACTCTGAAATTTCATTGTAAAATTCTTCTTGTGTACCATAATGAAGACCAGGAGTGTAAACAGTCATATTCTCCAAAAGCAGACAATTCTTCAACAGATACTTGATCAATTCCATCTCTTCTGGATATCCAAAGAATTCCTTTCCTTCGAAACCCTTTATGGAGATAGTCTTGAGGGATGACAACAAACACTTGGGAACAGACTCTGGTGGAGTCCAGTCCAACACTTCTTCTACGTGGTCTGGGTGGTCTGGGTTCCTGCAATCCGGAAGCTCAATAAACACCTCTTTCTGCCCAGGAAAATAGCGGCCGGGTTGACAAGACTCATGCTTTATGACAAAAGATTCTAGATTAAGTGATCTCTCGAGAAACTTCATCAGAATTTTCCACCATTGCCCATCACGCAGCAGCGTCAATTCGCTCAAATTATCAAAGACAGGTATAGAGCAAGCCTTCATTAAAGATACAGAATGTATCAAACAGCAACTCATCAAGGAACTAAAACTTATGCAATAACATACTATAATGTATCATTATGGCCAAAAACAGAAAAATGGCTTTTCGGTTACTACGCTTAGCGGAAAAGAAAGAATATCGAATAATACAGACATAATAAAAAGGAAAAAAGAACTAAACAGAAATGGCATGATGCAGGGGATAAGATCCTTCGTATGCAATTTTAGTTCTATCTTTTAATCATTAGTTCCCTACTGAAACTTAACCTAGTTTATTGTTTTGTGCAATTCTGCAATCTCTCCAAAAAAAAAATGATATAATGTAAGGAACAAGATAACAAGTACATACTCACCATAGAGAAAGGAGAAAGAGTCAGACATTTAACACCAGAAATTTCAGCCAGAAACTTAGTTGCACGGTCAGCAGAGGCCTCACTTTCATCATCCTTCAAGGTAGTGATTTCAATACTGGCTTCAATTATAGATTTTGTATTCTTGAAGGTATAATTTGACAAAAACCCCTCACTGACATCAAGCTTTTGAAGCTTTGGGGCATTTATGAGAAAATTGAATGGTCGAGTAACAGTTTCAGATCCTAAACATATCCTTAAAGTCTTCAGTTCTGGCACAGAAATGTTGAAACTAAAACCAATGTATCCAAGTGATCCACCTATTCCCAAATGTTCAAGTGCAGGAAACTGAGAAAAATCCACCGAGTCACCATCGGGACAAGTAAACTGGACATCAAAGAATTTGAGCTTTGGGCAACACCATGATGTAGGAAGTTTGATATTATAATTCAACTCCAGCTTCAAAGCCTCTAGTGTTTTGCAAGTCAAAAGACTGTTTGGCAACTCAAGCATCTCTTCTCCATCTGAAACAACAGAAAGATCAAGCTCCACAACATTACACCTAACGACAGCTTGTAGCCAACCATCAACACGAGAGAAATACTCAGCAGGACATTCCTCGAAATGTAGATGAAATTTTTGAATAGTCGCTGAATCGCGAACGAAAAGTGCTCGATCAACAAACTCCACAAAATCAGCAGAGGAAGAGAACTCCATATCATTCAAGTAGAGAGTAGGAACACGAGTCCACATGTCCTTCCACCTTGTAGACAATACGCTGGTTCTCACAGAACACTTTGTTGGAACAAAGGTAAGTATGTGACGAAGAACACCATCCGGTAGTTGGCTGATCCTGTCCTCAACTCTTGCTCGACTCTTGGACCCCATATCCAGCTCTTCCCTGATGGGTTTCAATACAAATACTCAAGCTCCAATCTTTGCTATTACAACGTCTAGTTTAATATAATATTACACAAATTTCACATACAGATTTTCACACTACAATATAAACAGGATAAAAAAGACAAACAAAAAAACTATGATCATCTGACTATTCATTTCACATTTTCACTGAAAGCTGATCATATGGTATTAAAAATATTGAGGCGATCATGTTCTGTTCTGCAAACAAAAGTATAAGGGCATCCTTCTGAAATTTCTATGATCAATGAAAATGAAGCAAAAAACTAAACATGGTTACATGACAAAGGTCTATGAATGCAAAATGAGATGAAAAAAGAGATGGGTGGGAGGAAGAGAACCTGAAAGGTCTGAACTGTAGATTGTTGCAGAGAAAGCGGAGGCTTATTCGTCGGAAAATGAGAACGGCGATTGCATATTTGCCTAGAGCTTTGAAGGCATTCCGATGGAGTTTTAATGTTCCAGTCTTGAGTCGTTGAGCGGTGTTGTGCCATTAAATAGACACTTGTGCTCTCTCGTCTATGTGCGCGCCATCTGTATGGATGACTCAGTGAGCCTAGTACCTAGTAGACCCCAAGCATTAATTTTTATAGGTACATTTAAGAAATTGAAAAAAAGAATGGGGTGAGAGAGGCTCGAACTCTCGACCTCAGGATAACTCACTCTTTATGCTATGAGACCTACGCGCTAGCCAACTGCGCCACCACCCCTCGATGCTCTTATGGACTATCTACTTAATAAATCAAAATTGGTAACCGTAATTGCAAGTTGGACAGTATTTACTCTATACTAAAACCGGTACAGCCATCACTGTTCATAAGGACGCCTATGAATTACCTTTCCGTCCCTGTTTCCTCATTAATCACGAATTTGGCATCCTTCCTCGCGCGGTAGCCGCCCTTTTCTCTCTTCACTCTCTCTTCGACCTTCTTTGACTGCAATTTATCGATACCTGCAACAACGAGATCAAACAAGGCATATCGTATTGGGAGGAGGAGGTCAGCTTCTCCATCTTCAACGACGATGACGGTGGACTTTGAGGGATGGGCCCGCTCCCTTTCCCCGTCTAGAATCTTCTCCAAACGGCGGCGCTCACCTCATTGTTTGGGCGTCGCGTGTCTTCTTCAGAAAGAGAGTTCTTCGGTGCTCACCCAAGAGTTGTTTTAGTGTTTGAATGACCTATCCTTTTCGGGATTTCGGGTTTGCAAATTGGAAAACAGGAGGTAGGTTGGCGTTTTGATTTTGTACGTTATTGATTTTTTTTATGGATTTAGATTTTGATTGTGGGTTTTTGGATTTTGTTTAGAGGTCAAATTTGGGGCATGACGACCAATGTTTCCCGTGGGACGAGCAATACAAATGGCCGCCCTTTACGATCAGGTGGGATTTTCCTTTCTCTGCTACAAGTTTGGGTAAGATTTCGGTTTCTATTTGTAATTTCATAGTTTTAATTTTTCAGCTAAAGTTTTGATTTTTAAGGTGTTCTGAGTTTGATACAGTATTGGGAGGGCATTACATGATATGAGTTGTGGTTCTTAAAGTTGAGTTTTACGTCTATTCTAAGTTCATTTGTGTGGAACTGTGGATTGATTAGGTTTTGCAGAGAGCAAAGCAAGAAGCTGTCTCTAAACAACAAGTATAATTATCACCGGATATCATTTTTGCATTCTGAATTCTTTGCCCATTGGTTTGTTAGTTATCCCAATTTCATGTATGGTAGACATAGATGTTTAGAAATCATAGTACTACTTATAGCCTTCATTGAAAAATTGTTTGCTTCAATATACAAATGCAAAAGACTAAATGCTTCTTGATTCCATGAAAATGGTTCTGGATGTAGCATTAAAAGGCTACAACCATAGGACTAAACACAATTGGTGTTTGTTATTTTATGCTTTCTTTGTTAATGTCTTTTTCTAGCAATTGCTTCACTCTCTTAGCTACTTTTCGGTTTTAGGTTTATCTGACAAAGCATATGAAGCAACATTTAGGGGACCCTGATTTTGTACTGGATTTTAAAGAGATTTATGTAATTGGTTTTTTTTTTTAAAAAAAAAAAAATTGATAACACGTGATTATTTAGCTAATGCACATTAATCCTGCACACTTGCTTTTAAACCTCCAAACTTGCTTTGAATTAAATGATTTCACTTCCGGTTTTATTCTTAACCCTTTTTGTCTTAATCATGACTTGATCATTCATTTCTCAGTTTCAAGTCATGCACGTTTTTAGGTAATATTCCCTGTTATAAAAAATTGATCTCTTATTAAGAGTGTTCTCTCATCTGTATATATATGAGTAATGAAGATACAGAAACCAATAACTAAGTGTATTATTATTCTTTTATGTGATCAAATTAACTTTTACTTATGGGATTGTATGCGTAATTTAACAACAGAGAGTATTTAATAGCTATGTTTTCATATCACCAAATCGATCAATCTTGGAGAGCAATATCTCAAACCATAAATATTCAACACTCAATTGATGTTCTTTCTATTGGAAGAAAATTAGATTTTTTTTTATTAAGCCCCGAAGGAAAAATATATTCATCACATGTATGATATATCGTTACATACCCTGCTGCTGCCATTGATAGACAAACAAGGAGGCAGTGGTAGTATCCACCATGGTATATAAATGATAGACCTATTTTTATGGGCTTAAAATCGTAGAGATAGCGGATATCCTCCTTCGGTACTACTCCAGAGACGCTAGAGAAACATAGAGCGCACATAAAGTGCCTAAGATCCTAAAACAAGGAATTAATGTAAATAGATAAAACTAGATACTTAGGAATGGGCCTAGAGCAAACCTTAGCCCAAACTTACATACCCTACTCCAAGAAGAAACCCACACTCAGGCCCAAACTGATTAGCCCAATCGCAGCTCCATCCTCTCTAGCGGACATGTCGTACGCATCAAAGCCAAAACACGCCGTCGGAGCATGTTGCCTGAACTTCGCCGCTGCAGTTTCAAATCCACCACAACTACTGTCGTGCCGACCCAAAAACCTTCATGTTGCACATCCACATCATGAGCCAGATAGCCTTAAACGAACCCAAACCAAGTTGAACCAGATTAGCTCGTACCCCGCCGCTGGAACAAAGCCGAACGCCACCAATCTGTCCAAACTCTGATTCTGGGGTCGCATCGTTTGGCCAGAGACTTCCAACCTGCTACCAAAGAGAGAGAAGACAAGAAAAACAAACCAACCATATCAAGGCCTTGAGCACAAGCCAATTCGAAGACTCACGACCTGATTTGAGATCCCGTCCGGCAGCAAAGCAATGAGATGTAGGCATGGTCAATAGATTGTTCTTAAACCAGCATAAAATATTTTGCATCTTTATTTTATTTTACCAGTAGTTTTCTCTGTGATGCATAAGTACCAGAAAGAACCCAAAAATATTTTGCATCTTTATTTTATTTTACCAGTTGTTTGGCGTTTGAGCTGCTAATAGGGGTTCTTCAGTGCTGTGCAATTTGGGGACTTGGAGGCGTTGGTAGAGAGCGATTCCGCTATTGCGTCAAACCATTGTGTATGATCGTCACTCTGCTCTTCATAATTATGTTGCTGATACCCACATTGGGCTGGGTTCTTTGCTCTTTACAACGTTCTGTTTTTAGTGATTGCTTCAACAGGTTTGGGGTTTTGGAGAAACGGGTTTTTCTGGGTTTTTGCTTCTTGCTAGGAAATCAGTGTTCTCTTTGGTTTATTTTGTCTGATCATTTTGCCTCTGTTTTGGGTACCCGATACAGAGGTGAGCTTCAACTACCCGATTTCATGCATGTGTTTGTATATATAATTCTTCTTCATTTGTTATTTCTCTGTTGTTGTCTCTGCGATCAATTCTTAATTTGGTATCTTCATGACCACTTCCTTTTCATTGCAGGTGTAGCACCTTTCTTCAATAAATAAAAATACCAAGTCTACGCCCGATTGCTCTTTTCCTCCCTGCTCAGAGGTATCAAATCATGAAACCGTCAATTTAATTTTGACATCTCTTCTACAGGTTTAGTTTAGAACTATTTAAAGAATGATAGTGTGGGAATGCTTTAATGGTTTCTTTGATGTTAAAAACTTTTGAGCTTTGATTGGATGGGGCACTATATTGCTTGGTAAGGAAAGACATTTTAAACTATATATATTTCCTTTCATTCAATAAAAGGCTTGGTGGAAATATAATCAGAGTTCAACTGGTGATATTATCAATTCAGGTTGATTAATACAAATGAATGATACTCCAAGCTCTAAAGGCAAAATTGAATGCTGTTAATTATTCAAGGACATGGATCAAAGGTTCTAAAAAAAAAAAAAAAATTCTAAGAATCATCTTTTAAACCACAATTTGCAGTCAAATGTCAGGCTAGATTAAAATCTGATTCATACATTCCAGGTAAATTATGAAGTAAAAGCTGATTTCATAGATTATATTTTGTTGAAGACCACATGGTTAGCTGCTAACGAATTTTGGCAATCCATCCATTCAACATTGGCATGTGAATAGTATCCTTTGATTCAATGTTTTCTACTTTTTTGTTTTTGACATTTGGTTACTGTATTGAACTACTGATGGAAAATAAAAATTGATTATAAGACCAGAGAAACAAGATGTATTTATGAAGATATCAAGTGTATATCTAAAGTAATATATTGAGAAACTTACAGTTTTATTTTATTGATTCAGCTATTGATTAGCATTTGTTATTTTATTTCAGTTGCCGAGCCTGGTGATACTCAAAAAATTTAGTGAAGCAGCATGTTACCAGAGGTATCGTTGTTAAGGTGATTTAATTTTTTAAAATTGGTCTGTGATCTTAATTTTATTGGAGTATTGAACTGTGAGTGCCACTTTAGCTTTTGTCAGTTTATAATGTCATTCACAATTGATTTATAATGTCAGTTTCTGATATATGTAATTATCTGAGTTATTAATATCTATAGTTATCTCTCTCTGCAGGTAACTCTTTGGAGCAAGAAGCTAGCTTCCCTGTTGTGAAATACTGCAACCGACTATGAGTTAATTTCTCCTCAGGTTCTTTGTTTTCATTTTTTTTTTGGTCAAACTTTGTTTTCATTAATATGCGGTTTTCTTGCTTGGTTAAGGTTTCTTGAATTTCGGGCTATTTTTCGGGTTAGATAAACATAGAACACTTCAACTATACAAGTATATCTTTTATAAGTGAACTGCATGTTTTTTTTTTGGGTTCTTTGCTCTATCTGTGGTTTTCAGGAATGAATGATGATAAAAAACATTTACTTCTGCAATGAAAAAGAATCATTTGTCTTTCTAATATAATATAAAAAAACCATTTGAAATACAAATTAAATCTACAATTTTGTTGCTTATGATCTATGCAAGTTTATGTTTGTGTAAACAAGGAAAAAGCTAGAAGAAGGCGTTCAAAATACTATCCCCTAGAATTGTCTCTTTTTGATAAATTTACCTTCTTGCGTTTGCTTATTTGTGTTCGTGTTCATTTTTATAGTCTGAATTAGGGAAAACTGAGATTTCAGTTGCATAAGTGTTCATTCATTGCAGTATGTCCAGAAGCATACTTTTACCTTCACTTATAATAACGAGGCAATTGGATGGTTTCAATCTATTTGATCTTTTGACATACATTTTTTTTTCCAGGTTTCATATAATTCTTGATGGATGATGGTTCTTCATGTATCCTATACTGTAGTACATGAGCTTTCATTAGTGGTTTATATAAGTTATTGCCTTCGACTATTTTATTCCATTTCCATTTCCATTTCCACTTCTACATTAAATTTTGTTTTTGCAGTTTCTTCTATTTGGTGTTGCTTTAAATATCATTGCTCTCCACGATGAAAACTTATAATCAATTCGATGATCACATTTCTCTTATTGGCCTCAAATAAAATTGCAGTAAACTCAAATTTGCATCTATGAATTGCATTCCATTTTTCAATCAATCATAACTTTGTTTTTTGCAACTTCAACTAACAGGGAAGCAAAGGAAGGAACAAAATCATAATCGTCAACCAAGCAAAAGACCGATTATCTCAATTGGTAAACTAACGTCCTTAGTAAGGCTGTGGCTAATAGAATTTTTTTTCAATTTTTTTTTTCTGTACAACAGTTGGTCAACAATGTAGAGTATCTGTACATGTCTTATCACAACAACACTTCTTTCAAACAAACTCCAGATCAGACTCCAGTTGACATTGTAATTGCAACCAGGACATATCTTTCTAAAAAGTTGGGTCTAATTTTTTTGAAAAGCTTTTGTAAAAACAATCCAATCATTAAGTTGTTGCAAACTTCTGTTCTTGACAACCATCTACTCTTTGTACTGAACTATATGTGCAATAGTAATACTAGAACGTTTGTTTGTACTATATTCGACTGTATTATGTAAACTTGAG
Organism: Fragaria nilgerrensis; assembly: GCA_010134655.1. Taxonomy (NCBI): domain Eukaryota; kingdom Viridiplantae; phylum Streptophyta; class Magnoliopsida; order Rosales; family Rosaceae; genus Fragaria; species Fragaria nilgerrensis. The sequence goes on along the minus strand of CM020979.1, from coordinate 12,516,810 downwards.
GCACTGAAAGGAATCAGTTTGTTCAAATCATATAATAACCACCACATGGCTAGGTGCGGGCGCTCATGGATACCACTCATATAAAAGATAACCCTATGAACTTGAAAGAAATTAAGAAAATAAGAAAAGCCCCGCAGCAAGGCGCGGGCAAGGTCCTTGTCCTATACAATCAAGGAAAACGAACGGTTGCATATTATACAGTTGCAAGAGACTAATTCCGATGGAAGAGGTAATTACTATTTGGTTTAAGACCACTGTGTGGTCCAGAAGGCACGATCAACGTACTTCTAGACCACGATCAATGTACTAGCACCAACTCTACAAGGTGCGGCTAGCATAAGATGAATAAAGTCGATTAATGAAACTAATAAAGTGTCACATACTACAGACACGTGATAGTACGAAATTTGATCCACCAAGTTAGACGTACCTTGTAATGAAATGAAGGCGACAGAAAAGTTTGATCCATCAAGTACAAAATTCAAGACATCTCTATAGTCAGTCAGGTGGTTTTGAATGACTAGGAAAAATACCATTTTTTTTCGACTGGTAGGAAAAATACCATTGAGAATTGACTTGGATACTGAGAGTTCATTCTTCATGGCAAACCGAATAACAAAACTATACAACCTATAGTACTCCAGGACTGGAAATTCATGTTGTTCTTTCTGATATTCTTACTCTTGATTCCTCTTCCATCTATATTCTCTTTTGAAGAGGGCATTGAGACTGAATCATAATTATATGAACTATTCTAAACCATCGATCTCAGACTTTCAAATTTAAACAAAATCGAGAAGAAACGGACACTAAGCAACATAAATACTGCAAACAGATTCATATTGCTAACAGAACACATCAAAAACATCAACTTTACAAGCAGCAGCAGCGTCATCTTTACCATTGCATCAACAAGATTCAAGGGATTGATCGCTTATACAGGCCGATACAAAACAAAATACTTCCAAACCATGGATTGGGACCTTTAAAACAAGCTCATGCTGATAATCTTAAGTTGACAAGTCTCTGAACCCCGTTCAAATCTTGAAAGTTCACTGTATAACTCTGGTTCCTGAAACCTAGAGTAAATAGTCATCTCCTTCAAAACTTGACCATACTTTAGCAGATACTTGAGCACTTCCATTTGATCGGGATGTCCCAAGTTTCTCTCGAATCCTATTAAGAAGACACTCTTGAGGTTTGACATGACACATTTGGGAACAGACTCTGGTTGACACCATGTGGCTACTTCATAGTTAGCTGCATCAATATAACGGTCAAATTCGAAATAATCTAACTGTGATAACTCCACATCTGATTCACGCTTCAACACAAGGCATTCTAGATTTGATGATCTCTCCAGCAACACCGTTAGGATATCCCACCGATAACAGCAACTATGACGAAAGCCATTATCAACAGCCAGCATCAATTTGATTAACTTGTCAAAAGCAGGCACAAAACAATCCTTCACAAAAGATAATGAATTAATCAATCAGAAACTAATGGAAACAAAGACATTAAATTAAGCACAATGAAGAGTTCAGTCAGATACCCCATCACTGATACCAAGGTAATATAACAACTAACAAGACTGATAAATCAGATTACAAATAACAAAAGGTGGCATGACTAAAGAAAGGAGAATCTTAAGCACCTCATTCTGTGTCCTTATTTCCATTCCAGTCCTAACCTAACTATTATATCCATCTTTTAGCATGTCCATCTTGAAGGAGGTCAAACTGATGAAACAACACTCTATGCCTTGCCACTTTACATTTTCCTCCCAACAAACAAGGCACACAAATGTTTCCTCCCCTCCTACATATACCTCTTTCTTTCCTTCTTCTAATCTCAGCCATCAAATATATAAACGTAGACACACACTGATATGAGGGAAAAGAAATTGCAACAGAAAAGAAAAAGGGAGACCCCAACACATAATGCAAGGGAAAAGCTAACAAGTGTGCACATACCTCACTGATATGAGAGGAAAGAGACAGATATTTAACACCGGAAATTCCTTCCAACAGATTATTCCAGAGATTAGTTGTGCAAACAGCAGCATCCTCTTCGATGCCTTCTTCCTCTTCATAGTCTTATTCCCATACGTAGGCTTCTTCCTCATCATCGCCTTCTTCCTCTTCGTGATAGAGATAAATATTGGCTTCTACTAACGATTTTGTATTCTCCAAGACATAATCTGACAAAAGCGACCCCTTCAGATCAAGTTTTTCAAGTTTTGGGGCATTGATGTGAACACTGCATATATCATAACTAGTCATCTTCAATGTCTTCAGTTCAGATAAAGAGATGTTGAAATAAAATCCAGCATCTACAGGATATCTATCTATAGCTAAATGTTCAAGGGCAGGGCAGTGAGAAAAATCCATGGAGTCTTTAGCAGTAAGGACAGTAAAGTAGAGGAGTGTGAGACTTGGGAAACACGCTGATGTAGGCATGTTGATAACAAACTTAGACCTAAGCTTCAAAGCCGTGAGTGTTTTGCAAGTGAAAAGGCTTTCGGGCAACTCAAACATCTCATATCCATCACAATGGACATAAAGATCAAGCTCCACCACGTTACACCTAATGGCAGTGTGAATCCAAGCATCAACACGAGAGATATCTTCTGCAGAGCAACAATTGAAATGAAGATACAGCTTTTGAATGGTTGAAGAGCCACGGAAACAAAGTAAACGATCAACAAACGCTCTGCAATCAGCAATCGAGCGGAAATCTTTACTGTTCAAGGTCACATTGGGAGCAAATTCCCACATGTTCTTCCATCTTTTAGACAAAATGCTGGTCCTTACAGAACATTTCACAAATTCAGGTCCAAGGAAACCAAGTATGTGAGACAAAACTCCATCTGGTAGTTCACTGATCCTATCTTGATCCCTCACTCGACCCTTGGACTGCAATACCATTATACCATAGCCTGATCGTCCAAAAGAACACTGTCAAGTTGCAACCATTGCTATATCTTGCATGTGTAGGCTACAATAATGTTCATACTCTTCTGTTTACATATTTCTCTACATTATATATTCACAAATATTCAGACACTAAGAAATTGCAGCAGATATCGATAGATCAATACACAAAACCTGTATAGTGTAAACCTTCATTTCTCCTGCTTTTCAATGAAAATATATATAAACACTTGGCTTAATCTGGGTGTACGTTGGTCATTGGGTACTTGGGTTAGGGAAGCTGAAGTTAAATACATGATTTCTCAAACATAATCTAGACATCAAAACCATAAAAAACAAAGTACTAAATCTTGACATCAAAACAATGGAAACAAAAACAAAGATTACATTTTGTCCTTATTACTTGTTTCAAATTCAAGGATAACAGGTAAGACTTGAATTCTCTATTCATTACTCGTTTTCCTCAGTAATAACTTGAAGGACTAGAAAAAGAACTTACCTCAGAACACTTCTACTAGCGATGGTGAATGTAACAACTCTGATCGATGATCCCTCGAATCGTAGAAGAAGAGAACTTTAAACCGCTTGCACCGTTTCTGCAACTATGTAAGCCTTCCACGTGTACTCTTTGAGAATCTTAGTAAACACTGTGTGCAAAGCGGTGCGTTTTAGTAAAACAGTCAGTCTCTGTGAAAACGGCGCCGTAGCTATTTGGACCTCCCAGATTATCAAACTCAATTTGCATGGACCTCGCAGAGTCTATGCGTTTTAGTAATACACTAATACCTACTTCTATGTTCTAACCAATGGAAGCCTTCCAAGTTCCAAGCACTGAGTTAAAATTCCAAAGTTCTCATCTTTTTAAACTTGTACTTTATAAGGTAACAATCTTTACATGAGCCCAAATTCCAGTGTAAAACAGCAGTCTCTACTCTCTACTGTATATTGCCAATTACATAGGGAATATGAGAAAACTAGAAAGATACCCGCGCGATGCTGCGGGATAGAAAATTGTAACAAATCATGGTTTGATTAACGAACAGTACCTAAAATGAAATATGAAATGAAGCAATCTGAAGACTAATCGGTCTTTATCTGAATTACAATAATGGATTTATGATGCCGGCTTCCAAAATAAGCTTCTTCATGTTTTCTTTCGATCTGTTTCTGTAAGCAACAATCAAGCAGGTTGTAGGATAAAACAATGTTGCAAAACAATTTTCTATATGTTCCCGTTTACTAATAAGCTTGACACTATGTTGCAAAATAAACTTATTCATTGTACCTGAAGATTGAACTCCATTCCTCTTTAAAATAAACCACCATTTTCACCATTTCCTCTACTTTCTATAGAATCATTGTTTGGAAAAATTTTCTACCTGTGATAAAATAGTCTTGTGTCAGTAACTTATATTTATTTTCGGCCGAAGTAGACAAAGAAATACCAATACTATATGACTCTAAATTAGTGAATCAAGCAGAAACATAAAGACATACCCTTCAATCAAGTTGAAGGAAAAGAACACATAACGTGAACAAAGAAACTGCCTCCTAGCGACTCAATTGGAACTTACAAAAAATAAAATATTGTTAATATCCGATGCAAAGTCATTTTATCCCGTTGATACTTGATATAATACTCTCTCTTTACTGTAACTGAAGATGAAGATATTATGTAAATGGACAGGGCAATGGAAATAAACAATATTCGTAATGGTATCTGGTCTGTATAAGAAATTTCTTTTATTATGTAAAACCATGCTTCTTACAAAAACTCAGAAATAAAAAATCTATACTTTTTTTTTTTGAGAATGAATAAAAACATCTATACTGTACAGCCATACATTGAAGATAATACGGTATTCTATATAGTTATACAAAAAGCATTCTAGATCAGGTACATACTTCAATTTGTTCTGATATATATGACAATATGGTATTAACTGGTCTCATACTCAATATATATGTGGTTATATACACCAGCCAATTGTCTCACGTAAATAACCACACAATAGTAAGCAGTAGGCATCAGTAAAATGGAGAACTGTACAACTGATTCCAAAACTACCACTTTATGGATTGCACAGATATGGGGATAGGTTGCAAAAGAACCAATGTAGTAATGTCAAGCTCTAAGGTGCTCTATTTTAAAGAAAAAGGGAATGTTTTGGGGAATTTTCAAACTCAGATTAAGAAAAAAAAATTACGATTCAAAAAAAGAAAAGCAATCAACCAAATAAGAACTGGTAGACAGTGCTAAAGTAAGAACTGGTACATGTATAAGATAATTCTTTCATTGCAAATGCTTTACTATCAATTATTCAGTTATGTCATATAACAAAGATATTAAAAAAAATCATAAATGTTTATCTCCTCTTATACCATTAAAAAGCTCCAGATCTGAAGATAGGTCTAGAAAGAGTATGGCTTTGCCTGTATTATCATGAATGTTAAGCATGCTACACCAACAACAAATGCAGCCATTACCATAGCAAGCACATTATTAGAAAACAAACTTAAAAAAGTAGTCACCAATATGGCAATATTGATCCTTGAAAGAGTGAAATCAATGATTGATATTGCTGATCCAATTACATATGCTTTCCTTCAAGAGTGAACTGCATTGTAACTGGATCACTCCTACTCAAAAGTATGTTTCCCCTGTAACAAAATGAAGTCACCAACTCCCGATCATTGATTCGCATGTTACTATTGCAGACATAAATAACCATACCAGTAGAGATCAAGGTCCTTAAATGCATATGCAGCTTCAGCTACAGCAAGTGCAGCTGAACCTGGAATGACAATACAATAATTTTTTACAGATTAAAGCTTCAGAAATCATGTCAGGAATTCTTTTTCAAAACATAACTTATATGTTCTAATATACTCCTTGCCTCATGGAGGAGTAAGACGAAGGCTGAATCGATGCGATGATCACCCAAGCAAAACAAAAACTGTACTACACAACAAAGATTATGAACCCCAATCAAACCACCAACACGAAACAAAAATAGAGCGAAAAAAGAAAAACAATCGACACATACCTTTTAAAGACAATAGCAAGTTAGCAACCCAGAAACGTTGGTCACACAAAAACCCAAACATCAACCCCGAAACGCCAGAGATAACCTAAATGTGGAGAAGCACAGAGAAGAGAAGGAGGAGGCGGTCGTCATTATCATTCATATCCACAAACGTACGAAGAAGAGATGAGACGGAGAGAGCGAAAGAACCAAAAGAAAACATCTGCTGCAATTAAACACCTGCCAGGCGTGAACCATGGAGACTGATGGCTACACCGGCTGAAAACACTTGTCAACACAGAAAGAGCAATGGCACAAACGTAAATAATCTTTAAACAGGGCCAGCCGAGATCAGAAATCTGGAAGCTTCAGATGCGGCGAGCGAGAGAGACAAAAAAAAACCTGGCCCAAGGCCCAGCACTGTAGCTTAGAAACAGTAAACGCAGCTGACATCAAGACGCAAAATAGTACTCTCTCCGATTTTTTATATAGGTCGTTTTAGGTTTTGAGTTTTGTTTCAATATATAAGTCGTTTTAGCTTATATTTCCTAATTTATCCCTGAGCCACAATAATGACATGGTGAAGTGAAGAGTAGTAATAAGGCAATGAAGCCTTAAATAGGAGTTAAATTGTCATTAAAATTGTTTATTAATCTCTATGCAAACTCCTAAAACGACCTATATAAAAAATCGGAGGGAGTATGTTAAATGAGTTCCAACACAAATTAAGAAGCATATGCATGTGGGGTATAAAATTTCGGCTTGGGCCCCCTAAATTAATGAATTAGGTCTAATGATCGAAGCTTATATTGACTAACAGGTAAATAAGAAAAAAAGAACGTGAAACACAATGAGATTATGAAGAACATTATGAAGAAAAATTTGAAGTGAGGTGAGGACCAAGGAATCAAATGTCTATAAATTCACACGTTTATGAAGAAAAATTTGAGGATTATAGAGAGGAACAATCATGGATAACAACGGTAACAAGCATCGAACTGATTTCTTTTATCGTATCTGCTTAAATCGAAATTGACTTGGGCGTCGGAGTGTGTTTTTATTTTACAAGTACCTCTTTCCTCTTGATTGATCGTCGTATGGATGTGTCCAAAGCTTCTTAAGAATCAAAAGAATGAGATTTTTGTTAGGAAATATCTCTCCCGATTTTTTTTGCACCAACACTGAATCACGTCCCTTTAGGCTTCAGCTTCTACGGAGTTGTAGAGAAGCTAAACAAAAGAAACAGACTCACTTTTGTCCTTTGATAACAGAATATATAGTCATACGCATCTGTAAACAAACTTTGTGTTCTACATTGCATCATAAAACTTTGACACCAGATACCTCTAAAACATAATTAAAGAAGCATCATGTTTAACAAATTTGATCACAACAACTACTACAACTCCTCCTTGATAAGTTCTACTTGATACGTCCCTGAACCCCGCTCAAACACTGAAATTCCTCATTTTACTCCTCTGCATTCGTAGAGACAGAAGTATAAATAGTCATATTCTCCAAAATTTGATACAGACTTCAAAACAGTCTCCATCTAAGACTGACACCGACAATCTACAATCGTGTTAACTTCAATTTGGCAAGTCTTTGAACCCCATTCAAGCATTGAAAGTTCATTGTTTAACTTCTCTTCTTCCCCTTTAGAAAGGCCTGGAGAATGTATAGTCATCTTCTGCAAAACTTGGCTATTCTTTAACAAGTACTTGATCACTTCCTTCTCATCTCGATATCCAAAGAATTCGCTTCCCTTGAATCCCTTTATGCAGACGGTCTTGAGGTGTGATAGCAAACAGTTTGGCACAGCTTCTGGTGGACTCCAAAGCAGCTCATCTGCGAGAACTTCATCAGCTTCATTAAACTCTTCAAGTTCAATCACCAATTCACAACCTCGATGATGGCAGGGGGGCATAATCCCTCATGTTCCACCACAAGGGGCATAATCCCTAAACCCACCACAAGGGGCTCTAGATTAGATACTCCTCCCAGCACCTTGGTCAGCAAACTCCACTTAGAATAGTCGTCCATCTCAAGAACCACCTTCAGCTCACGCAGATTATTAAAAACAGCCACAGAACATGCCTTCATAAAAGTAACGTATTAATAAGACAGAAAACTCACACTATACAATTGCAAACCCAAATTCTCAGAAATAAAGAAAAGATGGAAACCAAAAAATAAAATTGTACAAAAAATAAAAGAAACTGGGGATGATAAAAGAGAGAGATCAACTACCATCTTCCAACCGCATGTTTCTTTACTTGCTATAATCCTCCCACCAAACATAATATATATATTCCAAGGGGAAAATGTCAACATGTGTATGCTTACCCTAAGGAAACGAGATGAAATTGCCAGACATTTAACACTGGAAATTCCTCCCAGAAATTCGGTTGCCTGTTCAGCATAGGCACGGACATTGGCTTCGACTAGAGATCTTGTATTCACAAAGGTATAATGTGAATGTGACAAGCGATCATCTTCCACATTAAGCCTTTCAAGCTTTGGAGCATTAATATAAAAAAAGTGTGCTACACCAATATTAATTTCACACTTCGACCTTATCCTTAAAGTCTTCAATTCAGACGGTGATGATGGAAGTAAAACTTTCGAATCCAAGACATCCATCTATCCTCAAGTACTCAAGCACAGGGAACTGAGAAAAAATCCATCAAGTTATTATCTGGATTGAAGAGGTTAGGATGCATTAATTTGAGATGAAGCTCCTTGACACTTGGGTAACACCCTCCTTTAGGAATTCTTATTGAAGGGTTTAACCACAGCTTCCAAACCAAGAGTGTTTCACAAGTCGAGAGGCTTTGAGGCAACTCAAACGTCTCTTCTCCATCTGGTTCAACTGAAAGATGTAGTTCCACCACATTACACTTGACAACAGTGCTGATCCAGTCATCAATCTGACTGAATTCTGCAGCTTGACAACCATTGAAATTGAGATGGAATTTTTGAATCGTGGACGAGTCATGAATCTGAAGGGCATGATTAACAAAAGCTATAAACTCAGCTGAGGAGGGGAAATCATGATTGTTGAAGAAGAGATTGGGAACATAAGCCCATATGTTCTTCCACCTTTTGGACAAAATGCTGGTACTTACAGCGCACTTCCTTAACGGCCATAATTCTGGTTGGAGAAAGGGCAGAATGTGGCATAGAATTGAGTCTGGTAATGCACTGATCCTATCTTCAGCAATTGCTGGTCTCTTAGACTCCGAATCCATTTGTACTCTGATTGTTAAAAAACAAAAAAAAAACAACAGTCAACTTCAAACTCTTTACAACATGGGGAGCTCATTCTGTATGAAAATAACAGATACAAATTCATGTTCTGTGTCAGATACACAGAAATTGAAGCAGTGAAGCACACTAAAATGCATCTATATACCATTGTACGTTTCCATCAAAACACAAAAATGTAAAGCCTCTTAACTTATTTTCACTGATTATTCAAAAATAAATTAATTTCATCCATTATTAAAAAATAAAAAAATATAAAACTCAATTGCAACTAGTCCACTATCTTATCTTCTCCACAACACTAGCTTGCATCAATGGGAACAGAAACTAAGATTACAAATTAACAGTTTATGAATTGACAAAGACCTCAACTTGAATACCCTATATTCCTCTTTTGGTTTTCTTTGTGCCCAAACAGAAAGATGTAAAGGAACCCAGAAAGATTAGGAAGCAAAGTACCTGACCAGAGTTTCTGGTTGATCAGCCCCCGAAAACCCAAGTTCTGCCTCGCCAAAAAAAAAAAAAAAAAAAAAAAGAAAAAAATCAAGTTCTGAGTAATAGAACAAGAAGAAGAGCCATCTTATAGTCTAAACGGCACCTCTCCACGCGTCTCTACAACAGTAATACCTAACTTTTAACCAATGGGAGCGTTCCGAGCACCGGATTTTTAACCCAAAGTTCTCATCTTTTTTACTTTTACTACACCTAAAAAAGTTACTTTTACTTGGCAACAATCCTTACGTGGGCCCAAAGTCGCATCAGGCATGAAAAAAACAAGTCAGGGCCAATTCTATAGAAGTCTGTTTGCAGACATTTTATCCTGTAGAGTTTCACCCAAACATTTTTATTCATATAAGTCCATCCAAACATTTTTACTTATATAAGTCCACCTAAACATTTTTACTCATATAAGTCCACTCAAGCCTAAATAAAGATATTAAAGTTCAACCAAATTACAGACTGTCATCTAACCGAAAAATTAGATTATCTCTGTTATATTTACAAAAATGTCATTAATGTAAAAAGTCAACAACCACTCTTCTCCCTGAAAAAGTCTCCGGCAAACTTCCGGCGAGGTCTCCGACGGACTCCGGCCGACCTCCGGTGATGTTTCCGGCCAACTTCCGGTGAGGTTCCGACGGTTACGAAAACTACTACCGTCACCAACAAAAGCTACTACCGCCATCAACAAAAGCTATTACCACCGACTACAAAAACTACTATCCCTAGCTACAAAAGCTATTACAACTGACTACAAAAGCTACTACAACCAAAAACAAAAGTTACTACTGTCAGTAACAAAAGCTACTACAGCCAACAACAAAAGCTACTACCACCGACTACAAAACTTACTACAGCCAACAACAAAAGCTATTACCGTCAGTAACAAAAGCTACTACCGCCAGTAACAAAAGCTACTACCGCCAATAATAAGAGCTACTATCTCTAGCTACAAAAGCTACTGCCACCGACTACAAAAGCCATAAATTTGAAACTCCAACATTTTTACCAACTAGCACCGGTATAGATACTATCATAAACACATAAAGATACTACCATCGTAGCAGAAAGTTACTATTACAATTATAAAAAACTACTCCTCTAGACAATTACAATCATGTAGGTTCTTATCTGAGTTTATGAACAATTATTATTAAGAATTAGCACTATCGCTGTGATGTATTTACTCCCTTACATATCGAACATCCAAGCCCTAATTCCCAATCGAAGCCCCAATTTCCTTCACAAACACTAAAACCAACAAAGAATGAAATACCTTCAATTCCATAGTGGATGTCATTGACGACGGGGTCGGACTCAATCTTTGTTGATGAATCAGCGTTAAAGCTAAGTTTCGGGCTCAATTACGCTCGCGCTCTCGTCAATTGAAGCTTCGTCTTCAATCTTTGCACCTCGCATGGTAGAAGCATGAAGTCTAGAGAGTTGAATGATGCGGCGATGGTTTCGCCGTTCGGATTCGAAGATCCTAGCCGATCTACTATGGCTCGTCTCTGTTCGAGTCAACTCTGACGGAAAATGTTGCAGGAAATTGAATCGGGAAGAGAAATCAGCAAAAATTGCTTGTCTCTGTTCATCTCTGTACGGGGTCACTATCGACGGCGATTGTGTGCCGGGGATGAAGGGAGACGACGAGGAGGCTTGGAAGAGCGCGAAGTCCCTAAGACTTTGGGTTCCAGCGAGATCAAGGACGGTCATGGAGAGGGAGAGAGAGAGAGAGAGAGAGAGAGAGATGGATTTGAGTTAATACGAAGGAGATGGTAGTTTAGGTATAATATGAAAGTAAACTGATGGATTTGGGTCATAAAGTGGATTTATGTGGGTAAAAATATTAAGATGGATTTGTGTAGAAGAAAATGTTCAAGACGTGACTTTTATGAAATTTTCTCATCCAAATGGCATCTGATATCATCGCAATTAAGATTTGAAATCAAGAAAAAAGATCCCTAGTCTTGTTATAAAATGATTTTGCATGTTTTGGGCGATGATCTCTTTTCTCTTTTCTCTTTTTTCTCTTTTCTCTTTTCATCCAAATACAGAAGGATTGAATTCAGAATTTTTTTTTTATAGAATTTTTTTATACAAAAGATCCCTAGTCTTGTTATAAATTTTTTTTTTTTATCACTTTTTTCACTCCAACTTAACTGGTTGCTGGGTTCGTATATCAGAATTGAGGGCAAATTTGAAAAATAGTTAAGTGCCGTATCTAGAAATTTGCTGGATACATTTAGAAGCACCCAAGAAGCATCAAACTGAAAACTGAATCGAAAACTGAATCATCCCTACAGGTTTCAGCTTTTATGCCTCATTCAGTCATTCTCGTGGAATTTATTCGAAGAAGCTAAAAGTAGGTGAAGCAGACAATAGAGTGCATTCATCTTTCGTCAACAAAAGCTGGTATCGGTGCTGTGTTATAGAGAATCTAAACCAAAGAAACAGATTTGATAACAGAATACTTATACAATACATCATAACTGCAATGTAGCTAAACGAAGCTAAGAAAGTTTGTAAGAAAACTATAGAGTAACTTTCGTCTTCTATAGCTAAACCAAAGAAGCAGACATCCGATTCTAAGCCAATCATTTTTGGAAACTTTCGCTCCAAGTTCTAACTGATTAAGGCAATGAAGCAATAAATTGTCATGTATGAATACAACTCCCTTCAGATATAAGGGCCGCAGTGAAGCAGAATATTCACTACAAACAAACGGATTCAGCTTCAAACAAACATCTTTAAACAACCATCGTAGTTTACATTGCACAACAGCATGGCTTCACTGTGGACACTGACAAGCAATCTCCGTGATGACCTCAATTTGGTAAGTGTTTGAATCCCTTTCCAGAGTTGAAAATTCCTCATGCAACTCCTCTTCTGCACTCCTACAAAGACCAGGAGAATAAATACTCATCCTCTGCAAAACTTGGCCATTCTTTAACAAGTACTAAACCACTTCCTTCTCATCTCGATATCCAAAGAATTCTTTTCCCACCTTTATGCAGATAGTCTTGAGGTGTGTCAGAAAACAGTTGGGCACATACTTTGGTGGGCTCCAACACAGCACGTCTGCAAACACTTCTTCAGCTTCCTTAAGACTCTTCAAGCTCCATCACCAATTCAGAATCTCGATGATGGCAGGGGGGCATATATCTCTCATGTGCCACCACAACAGACTCTAGTTGGATAATCTTCCCAACATCTTGGTCAGCAAACTCCAGTTAAAACAGTCCATCCTCTTAAGCTCACGCAGATTAACAAAAGAAGCCCTAGCACAAGCCTTCATTTAAGTATAAATCAAACAGAAGAATATGAATAGTATCATAAACTATTCCAATCACAAAGCAAAAATGAACAGGAAGGGGTTATTATGTAGTTGGAAGAATATGATGCATTCTTTTTTTCTCTTCTAAACACCAGTTACTTTTCATTCCAATCCTTTCCACCCAATATATATATCTGTGTGTGTGTGTTTATATACTCCAAAGAACAAGCAGAACAAGTCTATAGTTGTATACTTACCATAGTAAAAGAAGATGAAATAGTCAGGCATTCAACAATGGAAATTCCAGCCAGAAACTTAATTTGTTGCACATTCCACAGAGGAATGAATATTGGCCTCCACTAGGGATGTATTCACGGAGACATAATTTGACAAAAAGTCCTCCCGTACATCAAGCCTCTTAAGCTTTGGGGCATCAATATAAATATTGTGTACATTATAAAGACCATTTTCCTGGTAGAGACTTATCCTTAAAGTCTTCAATTCAGGCACAGAGATGATGAAATTAAAACTTTTGAATCCAAGATATCCTTTGATCCTCAAATATTCAAGCACAGGGAACTGAGAAAAATCCATCACATCATTATCTGTATGGAAGAGACTAGGATACCCAAACTCAACAACCAGAGACTTCAGATTGGGGTAACACCCTGCTTTAGGACTTTTGATAATGTAATTTTCCCAGAGCTTCCAAACCTCGAGTGTTTGGCAACTTAAAAAGATTTCAGGTAACTCAAACATATCCTCTCTATCTGGATCAACAGAAAGATCTAGTTCCATAACCTTACACCTGATGGCACTGCAAATCCAATTACCAATGCATGGGAATTCCTCAGCTTGACAACCGTTGAAATGAAGATGAAACTTTTGAATGGATAATGAGTCACGATTGAGACACGATCAACAAACGCTATAAAATCAGCAGAGGACTAGAAATCTTCATAGATAAAGTAGAGGTTGGGAACATAACGCCATATGTTCGTCCACCTTTTGGACAATAAGCAGGTACTGACAGCACATTTTCGGTATTTTGGTTCGAAGTAGGTAAGTATGTGACATAGAATTGCATCTGGTAACGCACTGATCCTATCTTCAGCTATTTCTGCTCTCAGCCTCTCTGATCCCAAATCCATTTGTACCCTGATGGGATAAAAGGAAAAAGCATTGTCAAGTCCCAACTTACAGACTTGAAGAGCTCAACTTTATGAAAAGTTCAGAGAAAAACTTTTGTTCTATTTCAGCTACATAAAAGATGTAAGCAATGAAGCACAGGAAAATACATCTATACTTGTCTGATGCATCACCAAATGTACAAACGCTCACTCTGAAGTCTCATGGGTTAAAATATAAATATAATAGCAATCTCACCAAATTTATCTTCACATATATTTACACATGATTCTCTCTGCAACAGTTCATCAATGGTTGCAAATACTAAGATTACAACTTCATACATAACGATGAAAAATAACTCAAGTTGAATGTTCGATTCCTTTATCCTTTTGCTCAGTTTATTGTAATCAAAGAAATAAAACCGATTAATGAGACCCAGAAGAACTATTAAGACCGAGTTTTAGTGAACTACGCTGGTTTAGAGTTAAAAAAATCAACTTCCAACTCCTTACAACACCAGGAGAAAAGTACAGAAGCTGTATAAAAAATTACAGGTAGCAAAACATGTTCTGTACTCTTGTTTCAAATACACTGAAAATAAGCAATGAAGCACACTAAACTACATCTATATGCCACTGTAGATTTCCATCAAAACACAGAAATGTAAAGCCTCTTAACTTAATTTCAACTAAGGGTCTGCTAGGTATAAGCATACAAACATCCAGATACTATATCTTAATTTCTCCACAACACTTCCATCAGTGGAAACAAAATTCAAAAGCTAGGATTACAAACTTACTGTTCATGCTAAAATAGACGATGCAAAAGACCTCAACTTGAATATCCTATTCCTCTTTTCGTTTTCTTAGTGCCCAAACAGAAAGATGGTAAAGGAACTCAAAAAGAGTAGGAAGCAAAGTACCTGATCAGAGTTTCTGGTTCACTGGTTGATCATCCCCCAAGAACTTAAAATCCGAGGAATGGGAACAAGAAGAGCTATCTTATAGTCTAAACAGCACCTCTCCACGTGTCTCTTGCAACAGTAATACCTAACTTCTCACCAATGGGAGCCTTCCAAGCACTGGGTTAAACTTCCAAGATCTGTTCTCATCTTTTTTAACTTTCACTTTATTGGTAACAATTTTTACATGGGCCCAAAGTCCAGTGTAAACAGCAGCCCGTATATTGCTAGTTACATAGACATGAACATACAGGTTTCAGCTTAATTATATGCCTCATTCTCATGGAGTTGAAGAAGCTAAAAGGAAGTTGATAAGAAAACTATAGAGTGCTTTCATCTTCCGACAAGAAGCCGATCGATTCACCTATAAATCTATGAGTAGGCATAAGCATAAGCATATGCATCTTTAAATAAGCATTGAGTTCTCCATTGCATCTGAACTTCCAAAGCAAAGAACTTTGACAATATATAGGTATCTCTACTTTGACATATTTAAACAAGCATCATGAATTTAATCATTAAATAATATGACCTTATATGCTAGGTGTTGGTATAAGAATTGTTGGCTATCTCTTTATGATCAAAACACAAGGATACATGTTACATGTTGTAGCCTGGTAGCAATGACTGCTCAAGTGAAGAATGAAGAACCTCACAGATTTCATGTGTATCAGGTAGTTCATGCACATGCATCACATTCATTCACTAAGGATGACAGCTCTGCTTGTCATCCAAATTAGATGGATACCCCCGTTGTATCCATCTTATCTGTTGGGTCTGACCATGTGCATATTCAAATGTATCTGCTTCAGGTGTTAAGTGTTTGAATTTCAAATACCTTTTAACAAAACATTAGTCTATTCATATACTTGAGCTCCAAGTCAGTCTAGGGTGGTGTGGCAAACCAACCCGTGACCACATGACTTGAGCCTTAGGTGACCAGCTGGGTTTTATGATACACAAACCAAGTTGACTGCTGACCCATGTGATGCACCGCCCAAGCTATCAACTGTCTTAAGTGTCCTTTTAGGAAAAGTGGTTTTGTAGAGTCACTACCAGAAGAAAGGCTTTAGCCGACGAAAAAAAAAAAACCAGGCCGACGAAGCATTTTTTCGTCGGCTAAAGTCCACTTTAGCCGACGACATTTTCCTTCGTCGGCTAACTAAAATTTTCGTCGACTATGGTAAACTTTAGCCGACGAAAAAAAAACGTCGTCGGCTAAAGAATTTATTTCGTCGGCCATAGTCTGTGAACTTTAGCCGACGAAATATTTAAAAGTTTAGCCGACGAAATTAATATGTCGTCGGCTAAAGTGCTTTATATCTGCGATCTGGACAGCAGCAGCTCATCTGGGAAAAAAAAACGGGAGAAGAAAAAACGGGAGAAAACGTTTGGGTGTTGTCGAAATCTGTCCATAATTAGTTTGTGGAGCCATATATAGGTACGTATATGTATATATATGTTGATTAATTGAGTTTTATTTGAGTTTATCGATTTTGATTATGATTGAGTTTATTGATTTTGATTATGATTGAATTGATTAATTTTGAGTACGTTGGATGTATATATATATATGTGTTGATCGATTTGGTTGATGATTTGAATTGATAATATATATGAATTAATTTGTTGTTAATAAATATTAGTAGATATATATATGTTATTAATTAATTTATAATATATATATTATTGTGTTGATATGGTACGGTATGAAGTTGTTGTTAATTAATTTGTGTTAATATATATTAATTGTATTAATTGTGTATATATTGTTGTTAATTAATTTGTGTTAATATATATATTATTGTGTTAATATGATATGTGTGTGTGTTAATTAATTAGTTATTAATTAGTTGTACGTAGTACGTAGAATATATACTAAATGAATTGAGATTTTATATATGGCATGAAATTTCATCATTAATAATTAACTAGCAGCGTTATAAATATATATTTTGTTATATTTTCAGGATATGGATAAGAGTTGGATTTCGCTTCCAAAATGGGACAAAAGATACGGTGCAGGAGTTATGAGTTTTATAAAATATGCGCTGGCTAATGCTAACGGGAATACAATTTTCTATTGCCCGTGTACGAAATGTCAGTGTCGCAGCGATATGCATCGATTTCCCATTGACAAAGTATGGCAGCACCTGAGGAGTAACGGGTTTTGGGAGAAGTACACATGTTGGTTATATCACGGTGAAACATCATCAGGGGGTCCGCATGATCATGGCCAATTTTCTGAGACAGGCAGTACATCCAACGATCCAACAACGGCATTCATCAACGACATGTTTCCTTATGAGAGCGGTGTATGCGCTCAAGGACAGTATATGCCTGACCCGGTGCAGCCCTTCCCTAGAGCTGTCAACACTGCTGGTATTGAAAAGTACAACAAACTGCTTGCTTTCCAACAGACCCCTGTGTACCCCGGTTGTCAGAAGACCGTTCTTGAAAGTGTGATGGACGTAATGAAGATTAAAGTTGAGACAAAATCGACCGTGAAGGCTGTTGATGATTATCTACAGTACACTGCTTCGATGCTGCCCCACGGTCATCGTCTTCCTACCACTCATCGTAAGGTCCGATGTATCCTGAAAGATCTTGGCCTTTCCTACATCAAGATCCATGCATGCAGATATGACTGCGTT
Organism: Fragaria nilgerrensis; assembly: GCA_010134655.1. Classification (NCBI taxonomy): domain Eukaryota; kingdom Viridiplantae; phylum Streptophyta; class Magnoliopsida; order Rosales; family Rosaceae; genus Fragaria; species Fragaria nilgerrensis. The sequence continues at coordinate 12,499,057 of CM020979.1, read as the reverse complement.
CTCTTCTGGGGTAAAGATCCAGAAGGGAATGACCTTGGTGGGCTTGACGTATGTCCGGTATGTCACACTGACAGGTATAAGCTGACTCCTGCAGGCAATAGGAAACCTGTGAAGGTACTTCGGTATTTCCCGTTGAGGGATAGGCTTGAGCGGTTGTACATGTCTTCACACACGGCCAAAACTATGAGATGGCACGTTGATAGGGAAATGCATGACGAAGATACCCTTATACACCCTGCTGACGGGGAGGCTTGGAAGCATATAGACAGGGAGTTTCCTCATTTTGCGTCAGAGGTCCGAAATGTGAGGCTCGGGCTCTCATCCGACGGGTTCAACCCTTTTGGCAACATGAGTCTTCAATACAGTGTATGGCCGGTGATTTTGGTACCGTACAACCTTCCTCCATGGATGTGCATGAAGAAGGAATACAATATGTTGAGTTTGTTGATTCCGGGGCCCGGTTATCCAGGGAAGTGTCTCGATGTGTATTTGAGACCTTTGATTGAAGAGCTTCAGTTTTTGTGGGAAGTTGGTCATCCCACTTATGACAAGTACATGCACGAGATGTTCCAGATGCATGTCATGGTTGTTGGTACCATCAGTGATTTTCCTGCCCGTGGGATGTTGTCGGGCAACGTTGTTAGGGGATACAAGGCTTGTCCAGAGTGCCTTAGCGATGAGGGGAGCAGCAGTCATTGCAACAAGATATGCAGATTGGGTCACCGTGCTTTCCTTCCATATAATCACGATTGGCGGTTCGATGACAAGGCATTTGATGGGACCGTAGAACACGGTGTGCCTCCCAGAAGATGGACGGGAGAAGAAATTTTAGCAGTGCTTAATGAGTACGATTTTGGGCAGCTCAGCAATCATCCAAATATTGTTGCAGCAATACCTGAAAGACCCGACAGGTACAAATTCTGGACACATAAGAGCATATTCTGGGAACTCCCATACTGGAGTAAGTTGTTGATCAGGCACTACCTAGATGTGATGCACATAGAAAAGAATGTTTGCGACAGTGTGGTGGGCACAGTGCTGAACTTGGAGGGGAAGACGAAAGACGGTCCTAAGGCACGCATTGATCTAAAAAAAATGCAGTTAAGAAGACATCTGTGGTTGAAAGAAGGGAAGAAAAAAATGCCTCAAGCTCCTTACACCGTGAAACCTGACCAGAAGAACGTAATTTTCAGGTGGATGAGTTGTGTGAAGTATCCTTTAGGCTATGCAGGAAATATAGCCCGGTGTGTGAACTTCCGGGACAATAAGATGTACGGGTTGAAGAGTCATGACTGTCATATCCTGCTACAACGTCTCTTCCCTGTTTTCATTCGACCGTTCCTTCCCCGTCAGGTGGTGGAGCCGTTAGTAGCGTTGGCAAGATTCTTCCAGAAGTTATGCACACGGGAAGTGACAAAATCTAACCTCCGGGAAATGCAAGAGGACATCATTTATATCATGTGTAAATTTGAGAGGATATTTCCTCCAAATTTTTTTGACATCATGCCTCACCTGATGATCCATCTTCCCGAGCAATTGTTGCTTACCGGTCCAGTACACTACACTTGGATGTATCCCATGGAAAGGTACGTTTTTTACACCTGAATTCCTCAATCAAATTTTTCTATATACATGTTCAATAATCATAACACTTTGCAACTTGATTTATAGGCAACTTGGAGACTACAAAGATTATGTGGCTAATAAATCCGCGCCTGAATGATGTATAGCTGAAGCATATATTGCGCACGAGTGCGTCACCTACATGAAGTTGTATTTAGGAGCGTTGAAGGAAACAGACGAAGCCATGCCGGTAGATGTACCGAAGTTCACTCTTTCCATACTCTCCAGTGATGTTGAAGTTTATGGAATTTTGCCAGACTCCTACAAGTTGCAACCACATGAGCTAGTCATTGCCCACTGGTGGGTATTGATTAACTGTCCAGAAGTTGAATACTGGAAAGACATCCATCTATATTGTCCAGACATTCAAGGTGATCTCGAGTACCACAACAGGGAGTTCGCAAATTATTTTGACGGCTGGGTACGTAATTCAATATTTATGTACGTATTTATTTTTAGTGCATAATTATCTATATTTACAATGTTAAATTGTAAATTGCAGATGAACCATATTCAATTTGATGGTCACCCAAATTGGTCACACGAACTAAGACTTCTAGCGATGAAGCCGATAATGTCAAGAGTTTATCCGATGTGCAAGGTGAATGGCGTGCAATTTATATGTGAACAGAGAGACAGCAGACGGAGAACACAGAATTCTGGGGTGATGGCGCATGGTGGGCGGAATGGAGTTGACTATTACGGTGTTCTTGATTCAGTGGTGGAACTCGTTTACGGTGAAGGCATGACAGTGCACCTCTTCAAGTGTAGATGGTTTGATACTAGCCCGCAGAGCATGAAGACCGATCAGTACGGAATATTATCGGTGAACACTGCTACAAGTTCTTACGAAGATGACCCGTTCGTTTTTGCCACATCGGTAAAACAAGTGTTTTATCTTGATGACCTTGCTAAGGGTGACGCGTGGAAAGTAGTCAACCTTGTGCACCCTCGAAACATTTACCGGGCGGCTACACTTGGAGAGGCCGAAGACTAGGAAGAAGATGTTGCGTATCAAGAGCCCAACGCAATAGGTATTCCTAACTCCTCTACCGTTCGCCTTAATAATTTTAAAGCGGGTCGTTCGGTGCGAATTCGTGATGAAGAGCCAAGGCTTATTGATGTTGATCCAAATCAAGAAACAGACGAAGACTCTGGCGATGAGGAAAGACATAGATTACCAGAAATTATTTCTGACACCGAAGAAGACTCATCGGATGATTCCGATTACGAGCCTTAGTTTTAATTTCTTCGGATGTAATTGTAGTCGGTAGTTGGATGTAATTGTAGTCGGTGGTTTGTCCCACATCCCTAATATGTAAAAGGAGGGAACCTTCCTTAGTTATAAAAGGAAGGCTTCCCATAGACATAGAGAGGAGATAGGATGATAGATGATGAATATCTCTCCCGATCCCAAAGGGCCTCTTGGCCATGATAGTGAATTCCAAGTGGACGTAGCCATGCCCTCCGATGGCATGGTGAACCACTATACGTGCTTGTCTCTTGCCCATGATGTTTACTATTTATATTCGTGTTCCACCGTGATTCTCCATGATCCCAGTCTCCGGGATGTGCAGAAACAGTAATACATTAATTTGTAATAAAAAAGACTGTATTACCTTCATTTCTAGTTTACATATGTTGAATTCATATTTGTTATTTTATGAATTTTGGTGATATATGAACAGGAAATTAGTATGGTTTAAACCATCTGTTTTAGGGTTTGTATTTTTTTACTTAAGCCGACGAAATACAACATAAGTCGTCGGCCTAAAACCTCTTAGCCGACGAATTATATTAAATGTCGTCGGGTCGGCTAAAACCGTCTTAGCCGACGAAGAATACTAGAAGTCGTCGGCTAAAAGGACTTATAGCCGACGAATTGAAAAGGAAGTCGTCGGCTAAAAGAACTTAAAGCCGATGAATTGAAAAGGAATTCGTCGGTTTAAAGATCTTAAAGCCGACGAGTTCAAATGAATGTCGTCGGCTAAACCATCTTAGCCGACGAAGTATAATGGAAGTCGTCGGCCAAAACCATCTTAGCCGACGAATACCCTAATATTTCGTCGGCTTTATTAATTTTTATATTTTTTTATCACATAGTATAGCCGACGATGATTTAGGGTATTCGTCGGCTAAACCCTAAACTTTTTCTGTTACATACTATAGCCCTATCTTCGGTGGTTATTTTACGTAAAATTTTTATACCACTTGTTGTGTCTCATCAATTTGAAAATATTTTCAGTTGAAGGTCCGGCCAAAATACGAAATTTAGACGTCCAACGACCTTTTCCGTGCATTTAGGGGTTTGACTTACGGGATTGACCGTCCGGATCGAGCACTTAACCTGGTCAGATCAAGTTGAATTTTTTCCCATACATGTATTTTATCATGGTGGTCAGATCTGACCGTCGGATTTTATTTTCTCAAGTTTGATCATCACAATCAGAACATGCCTACTAATGTTGTATAACTTGTTTACTAAGTGTTAGGTAAATGTTCCGTTTCAAAAACAAACTATACGTAGAACCTTCAAACGTGAAAAAGTCGTGAAATAAGACATGACCAGAATGGTGAAATACGTCTACGGTTGAAAAATCAAGGTATTCCGGTCATGTCTCGGTGCCGATAGTTGCGGTCAATCCAATTTTCAATTCTTTCTCCCTATGGGTAGCCCTATCTTCGGTGGTTATTTTGCGTAAAATTTTTATACCACTTGTTGTGTCTCATCAATTTGAAAATATTTTCAGTTGAAGGTCCGGCCAAAATTCGAAATTTAGACGGTCCAACGACCTTTTCCGTGCATTTAGGGGTTTGACTTACGGGATTGACCGTCCGGATCGAGCACTTAACCTGGTCAGATCAAGTTGAATTTTTTCCCATACATGTATTTTATTATGATGGTCAGATCTGACGGAAGGATTTCCGTTCTCAAGTTTGATCATCACGAGCAGCAGTCACAGTTTGATGAATGTATAAACAGTTTGTGTTTAGCCGACGAATTTCAAATGGTTAGCCGACGAAATTATTACCTTTAGCCGACGAAATTATTGAAATGTTTAGCCGACGAATTTATTATTTCGTCGGCTAAAGTTTAATGTTAGCCGACGAAATTATTAACTTTAGCCGACGAAATTATTATTTCGTCGGCTAAAGTCCTCGGGTATAACCCAGCTCGACTGGTTGTATGCCCTAGCCTCCGCCCTATTTTCTCCCTCTCCGAAATTCGCCTCCGCTCCCTCTCCCGGTCGCCGCCCTCTCCCTCTGCCTCTCCCTCTCCCTCGCCCTCGCCCTCGACCTTATCTCCCGCTCCCTCTCCCTCTCCCTCTCCGGCCGACCTCCGCTCGCTCTCCCTCTCCCTCTCCCTCTCCTCTCCCTCTCCCTCTCCCTCGCCCTCGAAAATCAGACGGTCCATCTCCGGCCGGCCTCCTCCGGCTCCTCCTCTAGCTCCCTCTCCGGCTCCTCCTCCGGCCTCCTCCTCCGGCTCTCCTCCTCCGGCTCCTCCTCCGGCCTCCTCCGGCCTCCTCCTCCTCCTCCTCCTCCTCCTCCTCCTCCTCCTCCTCGAGTACGTTTTTTTGAGCTTCGGTTATTTTTAATGTTGTGGTGTTGTTGTGTATATAATGTTGTTGTGTATGTAATGTTGTGGTGTTGTTGTGTATATAATGTTGTTGTGTATATAATGTTGTGGTGTTGTTGTGTATATAATGTTGTTGTGTATATAATGTTGTGGTGTTGTTGTGTATATTTGTATTTAGGAAGTGTATATTGTTATTTAATAAGTGTATATTTGTTGTGTATATTAGTATTTAGGAAATGTATATATTTGTTTTGTATTTTGTGTTTGTTTTGATTTTCCGGTCAATTGCAATGTTGTGGTGTTGTTAGGAAGTGTATATTTTTATTTTTGAAGTGTATATTTAGGAAGTGAAAAATAGTATTTAGGAAGTGAAAAATAGTATTTAGGAAGTGAAAATTAGTATTTAGGAAGTGAATATATTTTTTACATTTTAAAAATGAGTTTGCATTTTTAAAATTTGTGGCCTTGATTCAAATTAATATTTTAAATAGGATGAGCGGTAATATTAGATCGACGAAGGGTTCGAAGGGCCAAAGGTCTGTATCGTCTGAGGGAACCTCTAGCAACCCTCAGACGTCGTTTCAGGGCCCTATGACTGCTAGACATGCGAGCCTTCTGCAGACGGCGCAGAGGCAGCCGGAGGTGCCCCCTTCATCGAGGCAGCGGGGCTTTCTTTATTCCGCGAGGCAGTTGTTTGCTCAGCCTCAGACGGAGGTGCCTGCACCCCGTATGCCTGAGATACACCGGGCGCCCACTCCAACTCCTACTTCTTCGGATAGTGGGTCATCTGGGGTACAGATGCCGCCGCCTCACCTATTCCTTCCGCGGATGATACCGGCCATACCTGTAGTCGATGACTCAGGGACGCCGATTTATCCACTGCCCCCGCCAGTGGCTCCATCAGCGGCGTACCGGTTCGTGCCTTTTGATACGCCTCTTATTTCCGCGAGGGTATCATCATCGGAGGCGGAATCCGTCGCGTCCGCGTCCGATCCCTCAGGTAATGAAAGATGAATGATTTGTTTTGTTATAATTCTCCGATTCCGATTTTAATAATCAATTTGGTTTATCATGTCATAGGCACCGTCGGAGCGAAGCCGGCAAAGAAGAAGAGAGGCCCCGTCACAGGGAAGGCTCTGGAGAAGATCGTCGGTACCTCAGGGAGGATTGTCATCGGTACTGACGGGGATGGCGACGTAGTATCGGGCGGAAAGTCGAGGACGTACTCCGGCCGCGTGGGAGCGCTCATTAGGGATAGAGTCCCTATGTTGTGGTCAGACTGGGGCGAGGTCCCGCAGGAGGTTAAAGACATGGTCCATAACGCGATGTCGGTGAGTTTACAAAATGCCTGAATAATATTATGTATTACATTGTAGATTTTTGGAAAAACTAAACTAATAAACGGTTAAATGCAGGTGTGGTTTGAGGTTCCCGAACCCTTGAAGAGCAGCTGGGCGGACTTTGTGCATGGGGGAAGGTACGTTGGGAAATTAATGAAAAAACAAAACTGTCTGTCATATTAATTATATTTCTAATATTTTTGTTGTATCTGTAGGTACAAGGAGTGGAAGAACGAGTTGCGGACCTATTGGACTACGCACGGGAACGCACGTTCTGCTACCCCTGCTGAGTTTCAGTACAGAGAGTACGAGTGGCGTTGGCTTCTGACATCAGAATTCAACAACCCTCGTAAACAGGTATTTAAATAAATTAATTAGTTAATTTATCATTAAGTACGTGCGTTTTAAAATATTTTACTAATAGTTTACTTTTTTCTTTGAAGGCGGTTTCCCGGGCGAACGCTCAGAACCGGCAACGCAACACAAGGAACCATCATGCCGGTTCTAGACCGTTTGCTGTCTTCATGGACGAGGCGGCCAGGGAACATCCAGAGGTCAACCAGTACGTCTATACGTACGAGAAGGCATATCCTGACTCCCAGGAGGATATAGTAAGTAATCTTTCATTTTTACGGAATTTTTAATTTTACTAATATATATGTTAAAATGTTAATTAATAATTTTTTTCCTATCCAATTAGGCAAGGGTGAGGGAGGCTAGTGACGAGGTGATGAGTGTTATAGTGAGGGAGACATGGCCGGACACGCAGGAGGAAGAGATGTCCGAAGCCATTTCCCGGATCGACACTTCAGATCCGAGGGTTGGGGCGAGGATCATGGGCACAGCCTTCCCACCGCGAGAAAACAACTTCTACTGCCGGGGTCTAGGAAAGAAGGGCCAGGGGGTCTTGAAGACCACTCCAGGATTTCAACGAAAGGCAGCCTCGACCAGCAGCAGGACGACTCAGCTAGAGTCGGAAGTTGAGAGACTACGGAGAGAGCAAGCCGCTCAGGCTGCTCATGCTGACGCTCAGGCTGCCGCTCATGCCGCCCAGTTCGCCGAATATAGATCCTATACTAGAGCCCTACATGCCGCCCAGCATGCCCAAGAGAAGCAGATGTACCAGTACTTCCAGGATTTAGCAGCTGCCCAGCTTCAGGGACTTCCACCTCCGCCCATGCCTGCGCCTATAGACATACCTGAGCTGCCGGAATCTCCTCACCAGCAGGCCTCAGATCCGGATATTGATTTAGATCATTTAGATTTTGTGTAGTTGATACCTTATATAGTTTTATGTGCTTCTTGTTGGTTATATATATGGAATTGTTTTGGTGTATTTTGGAGCTTGCTTGGAATGGTAATTTAAAAATTTTATGTATTTTTTTTTATTACTGGAATGGAGTTATAGCCGACGAAATACGCCACAATTCGTCGGCTATAGTATTTTTATTTTTATTTTTATATAGTTTAGCCGACGAATTATGGCATGTTTCGTCGGCTAAACTCACTATAGCCGACGAAAGAGGCTCTATTTTTTAATTTTTTAGTTATATACTTAAGCCGACGGCACTGAGATATTCGTCGGCTAAAGTCTTGGAGTATAGCCGACGACGTGTTGTGTCGTCGGTTTAAGTCTGAGAGTATAGCCGACGACTTAAACTGTCGTCGGCTAAAGTCTGGGAGTATAGCCGACGAAAGATAGAGACTGTTTCGTCGGCTTAAATTCATGAAAAAAAGCCGACGACATAATGTTTCGTCGGTTAAAGTATGGACAATAGCCGACGACGGTGATGGTTTCGTCGGTTAAAGTCAGCGCCGAGGGCCCTTTCCCGACGACACTATAGCCGACGAACCCTCGTCGGCTAAGAGTTTAGCCGACGAGTTATGGTAACAGGCCGACGAAAATAATTCGTCAGCTAAAGTACTTCTCCTGGTAGTGAGTCTTTATGTTTGACTAAAACAAATATAGTTTTCCAAAACCATTTGTCTTATTTTTTTGACTTCATTTCTTTTTAGGAAAGTCTATCTCAGCTTTTGTCTTATGAGTGAAAGGGTTCATAGGGTCCTATATGTCCTAGTATTTCAGACAAGTAGCTAAAGTCCAAAAGAATATTTGTTGATGTGGCTAACGTGCTTACTTCCTCATAGCTGTGCACTTGGCCTATAAATAGAGAGCAAGACCTCTCTTGCTCTTTAGTTGTTGAAAATAGTTTTGTTTGTTTTCTTCCATTGAGTCTAGCATTTTGCTAACTGCTCATTTATCTTTAAATCGTCCGTATGATTGTCAATCTTAGAGCTAAGCACCAAAACCTTTTCAAACTCATATCATTGTGCATTTACATACCTTCAGATCTGTCTACGTGATGCAACAACCTGGCGAAGCTGTCATTGAGAATTAGCAAAAGGTGTTAGTTGAAGTCTGCTTAGAAGCTTAAATTAGTGCTATGTGTAAAACACTTGAGTGACAAGAGAGTAAATTTAGTTGAGTGCTAGTAGTTAGAGTAGGCAGTATGGCTAGGTGTTGTATTATCCTCTGAGTTGTGAGTCTTGTAAGAAGTGTCTTTACAATAATGGAAAAGTTTGTCTCTCAAGAGTTAGAAGCACGTAGTTTTTCTCTCTATTTGTAGGGTTTTTGCGTATAAAAAAGGTACTGGTGTTATATCTTTTATTTTCAGTACTTAGCTTTTTATTTACACAACTTAGTCTCACAGCAAACAGGTTAGCTAAATTTTTGCTATCCTTGTGCGCGGGATAAATTAAAAAAGTTGTCAGGGCCTATTCACCGCCCCCCCTCTCTCCCTCTCTAGGACCTTCACTAGGAAAATCAAAATTCTCCTACCTTTCAAGATTCGGTGTACATGAATTTTTATTGAATCAAATCAAAATATTTAAAAAATTTCTATCTATAAAATTGAGTCTCTACAAATTTTTGAATTCCAAAATTTTTATTGAATCAAATCAAAATATTCATGTACACCGAATCTTGATCGATTCACAATATCTTAACGCCGAAAACTCTAACACTTCAATATAAATAAAGGGTTTTGCGTTAAACTTAAAACAGTCTTCATCAATTGCAATTTCTTTCTCCCCTGCGGTATGCAAGGTTCGAAGAAACATGTGGTGCTACCCTTCTTCTTTCATTGGTTATCCAAAACACAGAGTCGGTCGATCCCTTCAACATAGTAGAAGATGTACGCACTTGAGGCACCACTTTTGATTCAAGTGATTTTCTTTACTCTCCAACACATACTTCTTGGAAAGCAATATTTATTATCAAAATGATAGAATTGCTAATTTCGTAGCTGATAGAATTGCTGTCTGGCACAACTGCCTCCCCCTCTCTGTGTCCCATTCGGATCAGCTGGATGGGCGAGTAACTAGGTTTTGTAATTTCTTTGTTTTTGTTCTTTCATCAAAAAAAAATTATTATCAAAATTGATGATAGCATGCATGTGGGAGCAACAGGAATAACCTTCGATCTTGCTTCTGTTCTTAATACCCATGGCGCGGCGCCTTTCCTTCTCTATTATTGCCATTTTATTGTATTTTTTTCCGGCAGCAATATGTTTAGCCGCAAGGTTTGTTAAGGATTCTGGCGACTATTGAAAGGAGGCGAGCTGCTTATCCCAAAAAGCTGAAGCTGCAACTGCTTGTTTCTTGCCTACCACAACCTCTGCGTAGGAGGTCAATTTAGAAGGTTGGTGGATACGATACTGCTATAGAAAGAGTCTGAGGTACAAGAAGCCCCTAACCCAAAACACACGGAATATGAGAGACACGCCTCTCAAATTCTCAATGCATACAACCCATCTGGTGATATCCACAAGGTATGAAAAAGAACTAGGACTCAGGCGTAGATAATGCAGACGTAGAGTCTACTTCTTTGGTTGTCTTTTATACATGCTGGTTGTGTTTGTTTGTTTTCCTAAGGATGACAAAGGTTTGATCCGATATGGAGTTTTCAAAGTCGCGAGCAAGATGTGTCAAGGTCAGTTATTTGTCTGGTGGTACCTGTATTAGACAACATCTATCAAGGTTTGAATGATATTTATGCTTCTAAGTATCCGGGAAACGCTTCTTTTCATTATGTGTATGAGTAGTTGGTGGAATATTTTGACTGCTTGTTTTTGTTCTCGTCTCCCTGACAGGTTTAGGCCTTGCATGGTTCGCTTTTCGGGGGCAAAGCACTTTGATGATTCACGTTTTCGCACAGATTGAACAAGAAATAAGCTTTGTGAATCTTCAAAGCGCTTTGCCCCTAAAAGCAAACCATGCAAGGCCTAAAGCTGTTGGGAAGAGGAGAACGAATATGAGGGTCAAAATATTCCGCGAACCACCCTTACACATAATGAAAAGGAAGCGTAGCTGAACAATATCCCGGGTCCTCAAAAGTAAAAATATCATTCAGGTCGATAGATGCTGGCTAATACACAAGTACCGCTAGACAAAATAACTGCTGACGACTTTGAATACTGCTGATCGGAGCAAACCTGTGTCGTCCGTAGGAAAAACAAATTAGCACAACCAGCAAGCATAAAATGCGGCCAAATAAGTAGACTACGTCTGCATCATCTACGTCGAAGTCCAAATGATGCAGAGTCATCGTGAGTTTGTTTTCAAACCTTATGATGTCGCCGGATGGTTTACATGCATGCATTGAAAATGCGCGTCTCTCTTATTTCGTGTGCTTTTGGTTAGGGGCTTCTTGTACCTCAGAGCTTGTGGTAGGTAACAAACTAGTAGTAGCAGCTTTTAGGGATGAGCAACTGGCCACCTTTACCTTTTGTGAAAAAAATTTCAACAAGAGGAATAACTTCGTCATATATAGAATCTTATGATAACGGGGAAACCTCCTTTTAATTTGTTCCAGAACCCAGAGGGAAATAGACATCTCGTTACGTGATGTGTGAAAAGTAGTGTTTATGGTAGGACACCAATACTCACCAAAATCTCGTACAACAAGCACGGCACGATCACTGCTCGGTAGAGGCCGGCCTTGCAGATGTGTTCGTGGTAAAGGAGCAACCGGATCAATGGATCAAGACATGTGTCAACCATTCGACTGTCAACCACACACGATCGTATTTATGTCTTAATTAAGCAGAGAATTTGTGGGAGTCCAGAATAATTCTTCCGAATATTCCAGACAAAGTAAACGCGCGGTTATGGCTAGTGAATGTAGAAATTGATGTCGAGTTAAGTGAGGCAATCATGACCGCCGTAAATGCAATGTTAAATGCGGCCATGAGACCAACAGTTAATTTGTCATCAGTACAACAATAAATTGGTAACCGTTGCAGCAATTAGTACGACAATAAGTGCGAACATGATTACTGACATAAAGTGAGGTTATGATTACATTTATAAATAAGGTGTGAATACGATACTACCTGCGGCATAAATATGACTTGTGGTTCACACCTATATAAAGGGGGCACGAACTCAAGTAAGACATCTTATACCAACTCTTCTCGCTACGATTGACCAAGAACGAGTCTAACTTGGGTGTCGGACGGTTTTCTGCAGGTACCCCCCACCTGGTTGTTGGTCAATCCAAGATTACTTCCGCCCTAAAATGTAATATTGGTGAGTGAACCTCCTCAGTACACACGCTAGTTGGAACTTCAAAGAATATCTGTCATTGAAAAAAAAAAATATTTGGAAGAATATCATGCATTCTATTTTTCTCTTCCAAATACCAGTTTCAGTACGTTCTACAATCCTTTCCCCCCAACCTTACATATCATAGAGAAAGAAGATGAAACAGTTAGATAGTCCAGCATTTAACACAGGAAACTTAGTTGCTCTTTTCACACAGGAATGGATATATATTGGCGTCCACTAGGGACTAGGGACGTTGTATTCGCAAACACATAATATGAGAAAAGGTCCTCCCGGACAGCAACCCTTTCACGGCTTCACGCTTTGGCGCATCAAATTGTGCACAAGATAAAACAGCAAATCATAAAGAAACCAGAAGCATTTCTGTTCGAGTTAACAGAGGATCATGAAAACAGAGCCGTCTTATGCTTAACATGCAAGACTATTTGATCAGCTTCAATGTGTATTCTTTTAGCTCCATTCAATTCATAGGATGAACATGGTAAGAGTGAAGATGTACTTCATCTCTAACGTGCCATAGACACGTTAAAACCAGAAATCAATCCCCATGGAGTTAAGAAACTCAGTCTTGGTTAGACGATAAAGACTACAAGAGTACAAAAGTGGAGTAGATTCATCATCTGAATAGAGTATATGCTTCTACAAGTTTGAGGTCTACAACCGCACACCAAAACAAAAACCCCCTTAAGATATTAAAATGCATCCTAGATAAATTCAACTGTACTAGTTCTTGAACCCCTTGGAACCATTAAAATCTCCTTGTACATCTTCTCTTTTTCATCCACACCAAGATCATCATCCATAGAAATAGTCATCTTATTCAAAACGTGACAATACTTCAGCAAGTACTTCGCCATTTCCAACTCATCGCGTTCTCCTGTAAAGCCCCATATGGAGACAATCTTGAGGTGTGATAAACAACATTGAGGCACACAATCTGGTGGATCCACTTGGTGCTCATGGTCTATGCCCTCTTCACTCTCGATGCCCTTTTCATGGTCTGAGCCGTCTTCATGCTCAGAAGCCTCTTCACTCATGGAATCTCTTTCATATTCTGACCCTGTGTCGTTATCAGAGTTCTTTTCACAACCCATGCCGCTGACCTATCAATTATCTCAAATATGAGTCATATGAAAATCGCTGGAAAATGCATTATAGTTTCATCTAGCACAAATATTATAAGTACATCTTACTTTACGTTCTAAAACAAGAGACTCCAGGATAGGTGATATTATGAGCAAGTGCATAAGCAAATCCCAGCAAAAGCATTCAAGACAAACCAACTTCAGTTGCCTCAAGTTTTCAAAAACAGGCAGAGCACCAACCTTTGTGAAATATGAAGAAAAAAAAAATCAACATATGGTCATGCATAATCTCAAATTATATGTATCCTATAATCTTGCCTACCAAGTACCAAATAGTTTAAGGGGAGGAAGTCAGGCCACACTTACATGAAAAGTATGAGCTAGAAGACATAAATCTTGCACATTGGATACCCCTGCTAAAAGTGCAGTCACATTAAAAAAACTAGGATCATGTGAACAATGCTGAAGTAGACAAATTCCAGCTTTGACTAGGGATTTTGCTTCCCCCCAATAATAGGATGATGGAAACTCCTCTGTCACATCAAAAGTTTCAAGCTTTGGGCAATTTATAGTATAGCTATAGCTACCAGAGAATCCATAAACATCACCCTCAGTATCAAAACATATTCTTAGTGTCTTCAGTACAGGGGAAGCAATGTTGAAATTCACGGAATCATTGTACCGAAGGATACCGACCATAGTAAAATCTTCAAGTACAGGGCAGTTGGACAAAACCTCAAACATTGATACATTAACATTTAAAAAGAATATAAGATGGAGGGACTTCAGACTCGGGAAACAGCCTGATGCAGGAATACTGGTAATGAATTCTGATGTCAGCTTCAATGTTACCAGTGTTTTGCATAAGACGAGGCTTTTAGGCAACTCATAAGTCCTCAACTGACATGGATACCCAGCATTGATATCAAGTTCAACAAAGTTGTACCTTACAGCAGTGTTGATCCAAGCATTAATACGAGACTGGTCCACATCAAGACCCCTCAAACAAAGCCGAAACTTTACAATATTTGATGAGTAACGGAAGAAAAGTGCATGATCAACAAATGCTAAAAATTTAGCAGGGTCATGAAAACATCTCCGGTCAAAGTCTAGAGTAGGAACATACGCCCATATGTTTTTCCATCTTGTAGACAGAATACAGGTCCTCACCACATATGTTGTGTCAAGAAACGAAAGGATGTGCCAAAGAAGTGCATCCGGTAAATCACTGATCCTATCTCGAACTCTCAACTGACTCTGTGGCTTCGAATTCATTTGTCCTGCTGCAAAAACACATGGTCTTATTGCAAGCAGAACTGTGAATTTGGTAGCTACAAGCTTTAATATGTAAGATGTCGACAAGGACATTGTAACAGATGAACAATCATTTCAAGAGTTAGGGAACTACTTGAAAGCTAAATGTATTTCGTTTTTAGAGTTTTCACATGATTAACCATAGTACTCTGTGAAAAACAGTTTTTGACAGACAAAACCGTAATTAAAACATGTGTATTTGCTTAACAGTGATTGATACAGCAATTATATTTTCTCTAGAGATAGAAATCATACATGTATTCAGAGGTAAACAATACAAAAGGTAAGTACTGCATGCAATTATCTATTTGGTTAGATTTCTCAGATATAGGTAAATCAAAAACCATTATATATCTACCAACAAAAAAATCACAAGCATATTCTCTAGACCCAAAGGGAAAGGCCTGCATTTTGTTTCTGTTGAGCAAATAGGAACAAAATAAACATAGATGCATGCTAAAGAACTCAAAAGAAAAGAAAGAAAGAAACGAACCTGATTCACTAGACCCAGAAGAACTGAGTAATAGTGAACTATATATGAGAGCTCTTCTTGAAAACCAAGTGAAACTAGATGATGAAGAAGAAGGGCGAGAGCTTTATGGCCTAAACTGGGGCGCTTACACGTGTCTCTGTGACTGTGACACCGAGAATCTGATGAATGAGACTCCTCCAGGCACTAGGCACTGGGTTAAAATCGGAAAGTTTCTACCCTTTTTTGCCTCTATTTTATTTGGTACTTATCCACTTATCTTTAGTCTTTTACCAGTTTGGAAAATCTGTAATTGCACAGCATATCGGAAATTCTACCTTATCCGTGTGACGCATCAATTTCTGAAATTTTTTTTTTTTAAAATAAAAATTAATGGCGGAATGAACTATCATTTTGGGCTTTTGCAGCGTCTGTTTACTTCGGCCTAACATGTTTTCACCTTGATCGACTAGATTTGTTATGACATGTCGCTTTCTAAACTATTACTTTCATGTTTTTTTTTTTCGATGAGTATCACTTTGCTGCTTTGTTTTTAAATTTCACCGTTCATTTGGTATCTCCATCAAATTGTGTGGTTCAATTTGAGCTTGACATAATATCCTTTATTTTAAGAAAAAGTTGATGTAAGCCCGAGTGACGAAACATGGATTTTACGGTGGATACCGTTCCTAAAAATATAAAAAACCAAAAAAAAAATAAAAATTAGAATATGAAAACAAAGAAGAAAAATTAAGAAAAAAAAAATAATTTAAAGGTAAATTGGTCATTTTTTTAGTCTGAGGGTAAATTAATCATCTTAATAGCTATATATATATACCAATTTTAGTTGGGATAGAAAGATGAGATACCGTTATGATATTTTTAAAACTTGATATACCAAAGTTTATAAGGAGCAAAAGTTTGTATATCATTCAGACGAATTTGTCTTGAATCAAACAAATGTTACAAATCTTAGAAAAACTGGGATGGAACAACGATCAACAACAATGAAACTTAAAAAAACAACAAACACAACAACAACAGGACTCAAACCAAGCGAGTCCAATCCATCCTAAATCTCTCGCAGCAGCAGGGAAGATACCACAGTGTCAGCTCTTTCTCGACCAAAACTGATCGTCTCGCCGCCGTGAAAATCGAAGCATCCAGACACACGATTCGACCAATTGTCTGATGATCATTAAAAGCTCTCATACCGGTTTCATGATATTCAAATGCAAACTCATAATACCCATATACCTCAAACCTTCTCCGAATAGGAGAACATCTTCCGTCACAGATTCAACCAGATAAACTAGCTGAATGTAAGGGGTGGTGAAATCCACGAGGGGATCGAAGAGACAGGCACCCAAAGGGTGTTTAGCCTCTAGAAGCATCACCGGGTGCTTTACTAACAGGTAAACGCCGTTTTGATTTGAGCTCTGAGGAGCCACAGATTAGGCGGAAGGAAACTAATAAAAGCTGCTAGCCGATGGAAACTGGTTTAAGAGGAAGAATATGGATAGATCTGAATAAAAGTGGGTTAAGATCATAAGGACAGATCTAGAAGCAAACCATATGACAAATACGATAAAAGGGAAATGCCGAGTAGCCAAGAGGAGAGGCATGTAGTTTCATATCAGAGAAGAACTCCGGGGAAACCGACCAAAACGGCTGGTGGATAGTTCTCGTAAGGGATGATGCCGATAGCAGAAACATAAAGCTACGAAAAGGAAAGAGGAAATCAGAGGCTCCCCCAACTCTCATGCCAAGATCCATATCAAAAACGATCTGGATTTGGCAAGAGAGAGGGGGGAGAGAGGAGGACAACCACCTTGAAAGGTTTACAGAGAAGGCAGAGAAAAAGTTTTTAGAGAGAGAAAAAGGCACTAATGGTTTTATCATTTTTTTTTTTTCAAATTTTGGACTACATTACTTCAAAACCAGAACATTAGAACATTTACCTCACATTACTCATGAACACCAGAACCACGTCTATTCGAGTTAACTTAACATGCAAGACTGATAGTTCAGCTTCAATTTGTGTTCTTTTAACTCCTTTCAGTTCAGATAATCATAGGGATGACTATTGAGCATGGCAAGAGTCAAGATGAGATGAAAATCTTCCGTGCCATAGACATGATAACAGGACACCAAAATTCAGTCCCCATACATTTGAGAAAGTAGAGACTTGATAAGAAAATACGATATGAAAAGCATACAAGTCGAGTAGATTCATCCTTGGGAATAGAGTACGTGCTACAGCACCTTACACAAAACCCCCCTTCGAGGTGAGTACAACTCTACAAGTTCTTGAAGCTCTCGGAAGCCATTGAAGCTCCTCGTAGATCTTCACTTTTTCGACCCAATCAAGATCATCCAAAGATATAGTAATCTTGTTCAAGACATGACCGTACTGCAGCAAGTACTTTGCCACTTCCAACTCCTCACGGTTTCCCCTGAAGTTCTCTATGGAGACAATCTTGAGGTGTAAGTCCAAGGAGTGAAAAATCTATAATTTCGGCAATATTTAGCTGAAATTTTCGTTTTTCTCACCCAACGATACATCTTTTTTCTCTCAAGCATTTATCGTCTGAAACTCTCGATATTTCCCGATATTTCCAACCAATACCAGTGAAAATTTTGTACCTCATAGGTCTTCTATGTGGTTTTAAAACACTCGTGTAATTTCATGTGAAATGTATCATATATATATAAAACGTGATGACTTAGTCTCATTTTGGGTTTTCAACCATAAAAAAAAATGTTTAAAGTAAACTTTAAAAAATTATTAACGGTTCAACACCAATTTTTTCACATTAACTTACTACAACCCTATAGATCAATGTCTATTCAAAGTTTTCTTTCCAAATATAATACATAATATAGAAAACAAACATCTTTTAAAGTTTGGTTTCAAATTTCCTTGTTTTTCTTCAAATTTCTGTCAATTTTCTTATTTTTTTACTGCAATCGATATTTTCCCGAAATTTCTGTCGAAATTTTCATATTTTAGAGGGTCGAAATTTCCGTAATCACTGAAATTTTACTCCTTGGGTGTAACCAACAACATCTAGGCACAGAATCTGGAGGATTCCATTGATGCTCTAACCCTTGCACACTATCTAACCCGTTTTCATGGTCTAACCCCCCTTTATGCTCAGATCCCTCTTCACTCATGGAGTCTACTTCATGCTCTGACCCTTGTTCATTCACTGGCCCATCTACATCATATGGTCCCTGTTCACTCTCTGACCTCTCTTCACGGTCTGAGCCCTCTTCACTCTCAGAGTCTTCTGAAACCACCTGGCACTCTACCTGTTGTGTCAAATACAAGTCAAATGACAATCAGTAAGAACTGCATTATAGTTTCATATTGAAGAAGTGGGAAAACATCTTACTTTACGTTCCAAGACAAGAAACTCCACGAGAGGTGATCTTTTGAGCAACTCTGTAAGCAACTCCCAGCAAAAGCAATCATGAATCACCAGCTTCAACTGTCTCAAATTTTCATAAGGAGGCAGAGAGCCAACCTTTGTGAAATATGAAGAAATAATCAAACAGAAGGTCATGCAGAAATCAAACATATACTTACGCATAATCTAAGTTCATAATATATGACAAGATGGATAAAAAAGAGTAAAAAGTAGCCCATTGGCAGATGGAGGAGACATCTTTTCCTCAGGGAATAAAGAATCTCAGGGATTCAATTACACTCCTAGATTACAGTTCCGCCTTACTAAACTAAGAACTAGTGAGAACTGAGAAGCTATATTTTGGATACCAAACATAAATTATATTAATAATAGGGAGAATGTACAGGAAAGCCGATGATGAACCTACTGTAAGAAATAAAAAAGAACAGAAAGGGGAAAAACTTGAGAAGCAATAGTAAAGCCAAACAAACAAAGTAATAGAGACATCACAAACAGCAGCAATCAAATTACAGAACTTGTACAAGTTGATTTATTTCATTCTGTTAAGTGATTGGATCATGAGACTGATTCTCGCACACATGTACTAGCCTCTATTCTAAAGAACATGTATCTTATAAACCTATAGTCTAGCCTACCAAAAAGTACAAGGGAAGGAACACAGGCTGTACTCACCTCAAAACAATGAGCTGAAAGACATAAATCTAACATTGGATACTCCTGCCAAAAGCGCAGTCACACGGTAGAAACTTAGCTGTTCATTTGAGCAATGTTGATGTAGATAAATACTGGCTCTGACTAGGGATTTTGCTTTGCCCCAATAATAGGTCGATGGAACCCGCTCATTGACATAAAGATTTTCAAGCTTTGGGCAATTAATTAGATAGTTGTAGCTATTAATACCATTATCACTTGTATACAAACTTAATCTTAGCGTCTTGAGTGCAGGGGCAGCAATGTTTAATTTCTGAGAAGAATCGCATCGAGAATGACAACGTATAGTCAAATCTTCAAGTTTCGGCAAGTTCGAGAAAACTGGAAGCATGGTGTCATGAATCTCACGGAAAAACTCAACATAGTGAAACTTGAGACTTGGAAAACACCCTGAAGCAGGAAGATTACTAATAAATGGTGATCTCAGCTTCAGACTCTCCAATGTTTTGCACATGAAAAGGCTTTTAGGCAACTCAAGAATCTGGGATGACCCTGAATACATGGCCCAAAGATCAATTTCAACAACATTAATGGCATTGTTGATCCAAGCATTAACACGCGAGTGTTCCACATCTTCATTCATCCAGAGAAGCTGATATTTGTGGATGTTTGATGAGTGACGGAAGTAAAGTACATAATCAACAAAGGCCAAAAATTTAGCAGAGCTAGAGAAACCCGATATGCGGAAGTCTAAAGTCGGAACAGATGCCCATATGTTCTTCCATCTTGTAGACAGAATACAGGTCCTCACAGCATAATGTGTTTCAAGAAACGAAAGTATGTGCCAAATAAGTGCATCTGGTAACCCACTGATCCTATCTGGAACACTCAACTGCCGCTTTGACTTCGAATTCATTTGTCCTGATGCTAAAAGCCTAAAACACACAGTTGTAAGTTATGGTAGCTCTAAGCTTTAACATGTAAGATTACAATGAAATCGTAACAGATGAACATACACCTAAACAAAAAAGGAACTTCTCGAAAACTAAACGTAGTTTGTCTTCAGTTTTCGATTCCTAATTTCCCAAATGAAAACGGAGCACCATACTATCTCAAGAACAGTTTTTGACATACAAAACCGAAACATTCATCAGAGGTAAACAACACAAAAGTAAGTACTGCATGTTCTGAACTGGTTAAAGTGAAAACCATTAACTACCCACCAAAAACGAAACAAAATTACATGCATTTTCTGTTCCTATTTTGCTCAATGTTCACGGTAAACAAAGGAAGACAAGTACCTTGTGAGGACACCCAGAAAAACAACAGTGTCAGTGAACAGTTGGGTGTGATCGGCTCGGCTGCTAAGAAGAGAGAAAACCTAACCCAAATGAGGAATATATAGAACAGCCTTCAGTGTGCTTTTCCCAATGAAACTTTCATTGTTTGTTTTGGGCTTTGGGCTTTTATATTAGGCCTTACTGTGGTGTGGGTCTGATGCCTTCATTTAAATTTGCCTCTTGTTTATCAAATTTTCAGTGATGCTCAACTCCCATACAGTGGTAAACAAGTTCATTGTCCTAGTCAATTCAGATTCTTCAGCACATTTCTGTTGTGGATTTCAACCCATTACAGATTTACTTGAAACCAAATATCTACACAAACAAACATATCTACACTTGAACAATCCAAATCAACAAGACCAAATGACTATCCATACATGAAAATTAAATTGGATAGGTAAGAAACTTAAACCAAACTCCAAACAGAGAAGGTGCTTTTATAACTGCTAAAACAGAATCAGTCTCAAACACAGAATTGCAACACTGATTACAGTCTATTCAAAACCGAAAGTTTCATCTTAGACAACATCCACCATGCATGCATGCCTCTGAAACCCATAAAAACCCTTTTCAAACACAGATCACTGCACCACTAACAATATTTATGGTCTATTCAATACCAAAAGTTTCCTCTTAGAGACTTAGACAAAATCTACTGTGCAAGCCTGTGAAACCCTTGGAACATTTTTTAAAAGCTCTTGCCTCTTTGTACAAGGCCCCCTTTCCTGCACACAAAGGATCTGACACAATGGACATCTTCTTCAAAACTTCACCACTCCTCAAGAAATATTTAACCACTTCCATTGTATTCAGCTGCCCCTGGAATCCCTTGATGGAGATAGTCTCAAGGTATGACACTAAACAACTAGGCACAAGATCCGGGGCATGGTATCGCTGCTTTGGATCCTCTTCAGGTTCCGAGTCTGCTTCATGCTTGAGTTCGTTTCCACCACAGCTAGTAACCTGAGTAAGGTTAAAAAGAATCAGTGGAATAATCGAGAAACAATAAAAAGCTGCACGTTGGTCTCATTATTACATATCAGAATAGAAACACATCTTACACTATGCTCTAAGACAAGCACTGCAAATGAGGTGATCTGTTAAGAAACTCCGTCAGCAACTCCCAGGAAAAGCATTTGTGAATCACCAGCTTCAATTCGATTAAATTACCAAAAGCAGGTAGAGAATCAACCTTCATGAAAACATAAAGTATTGATCAAACACAACCTTATGCATGAGTGTGTGCAGAATATTTGAACTCAGAATGTTATTCACCTTCAGACACTATATTCCACAAGAACGAATAATTAGAATGATAAACAGCATTTTCTCAACAAAAAATAAAAAATAAAAAAAAAAAAATAAAAAATTGATAAATAGAATTTGTACGTAGAAGGAAATGAAGACTAATTAGACCATACAAACGTACACCGTCATGCAGGAAGATTGGCAATGAAGTTTGATCTCAATTTCAAAATCACAAGTGTCTTGCGCATGAAGATGCTTTCAGGCAAGTCAAAAGTATGGCAGTGAAGTCCTGTAAACAAGAAGATCAAGTTCAGCAACATCACGCTTCATGGCAATGTGCATCCAGCGACTAATAGAATACTGATCAATACGATAATAATTCCAACTAAGAAATTTTTGAATGTTTGATGAGTTACGTAAGACAAATAACACCGAACAAGTGATGAATGAGACTCCCCCCGCACATCAATGATCAATCAGTGTGCTTTTACTTTGGCGCCGTAAATTCTACTGTGCTGTAAAAATCTATAATTGCACAGCATCATCTCTTTCACACCAAAATCCAATCCCCATAGATTTGAGTTTTGATGAGCACGTTGGATTTAGTCAGGAATGGAAGAATGAAGTAATGAGAGACAGAATAGAATAGTATGTGGATTCATTCTGTTGCAGTGTGCTTTTACAACTTTTAAAGCTAGAGAGTAATCGGGAAAAAAAACCAAAAAAACAATAAAAAACTTTGAAAGCTAGAGTTTCACACAAAACAAAAATCCCTTCAAGACATTATAATGCATACTAGATGAATTTAACTATACTTTTTCTTGAACCCCTTGGAACCATCA
The DNA here is from genome assembly GCA_010134655.1 of Fragaria nilgerrensis. Lineage (NCBI taxonomy): Eukaryota > Viridiplantae > Streptophyta > Magnoliopsida > Rosales > Rosaceae > Fragaria > Fragaria nilgerrensis. Next base: position 12,476,506 of record CM020979.1, on the reverse strand, counting down.
AAATCTCCTTATAAATCTTCTCTTTTTCATTCACATCAAGATCATCCATAGATATAGTCATCTTATTCAAAACTTGACCATACTTCAGCAAGTACTTTGCCACTTCCAACTCATTGCGGTTTCTCGTGAATCCCTCTATGGAGACAATCTTGAGGTGTAACAAACAACATTTTGGCACACAATGTGGAGGATTCCATTGATGATCTGACCCTTGTTCATTCACTGGCCCGTCATCATGATCTGACCTTTGTTCACTATCCGAGCCCTCTTCATCGTCTGAGTCCTCTTCATGCTCAGAAACCTCTTCACTCTCGGAGTTTTCATCATACTGTGACCCTTCATCATGATCAGAGTGTTCTTGAAGACAACCGGCAACCTACCAATTATCTCAAATGTGAGTCGGACGATAACTGTTAAGCACTTAAGCACTGCATTATAGTTTCATATGCATAAGTAGAAGGGCATCTTACTTCACGTTCTAAGACGAGAGACTCCAAGATAGGTGATCTTTTGAGTAATTCTGTAAGCAACTCCCAGCAAAAGCAATCTCGAATCACCAGCTTCAATTGTCTCAAATTTTCATAAACAGGTAGAGAACCAACCTTTGTGAAATATGAAGAAATAATCAAACAGAAGGTCATACAAAAATGAAACACATGCTCATGCATAATCTCAAGTCATAATATAAAAATCAAATCATAGCATTTGGATAGAAGAGGGTATAAGAGTGCAGAATAGGGAGACAGAAGATATATCTTCCATTCATGAAGTCTATGACTCCTATTTGTTTTGTATGGATCAGGGGATAAAGAATCATTTGAGTTAATACACTCCTATATATTCAGCTTTACCTTTCCAAACCAAGAATTAGTCACCAGGAACAGAAATTTATATATGGGGAGAAATGTACAGCACAGTGGATATGAAATCCACTGGAAAAAAAAAAAGATCTTAAGAAGTGATAGCAAAGGCAACACAACAAAGTAATAGAGACATCACACAATGACAACACTCAATAGCAGAAGTTGATTTATTTCATCATGTTACTCCCTCCATCTGTAAAGGGATTGCATCATAAGATTGATTGTTGCACACATGAGAACTCAGGCCACACTTACCCCAAAACAATGAGCTGAAAGACATAAATCTGTGACATTGGATATTCCTGCCAAAAGCGCAGTCACGCAGTAAAAACTAGGGTGTTCATTTGAGCAATGCTGAAATAGACAAATACTGCCTTTGACTAGGGATTTTGCTTTCCCCCAACAATACATTGACGAAACATCCTCTGCCACATCAAGATATTCAAGCTTTGGGCAATTAATAAGATAGCGATTGCCATCAGTACCATCATTCTCAACATATATTCTTAGTGTCTTCAGTGCAGGGGCAGCAATGTTTAAATTCAACGTATCAGCACCAGATCGAATAAAACCACCCACAGTCAAATCTTCAAGTATCGGACAGTTGGAGATAACCTTACGCATTGATGGAATAGCATCTGAATAAAATGTAAGCTGGAGGGACTTCAGATTCGGGAAACACCCTGATGTAGGAATATTGGTAATAAATTGTGATCCCAACTTCAAGGTTACCAGTGTTTTGCACATGAAGAGGCTTTTAGGCAACTCAATAAGCTCAGACCAAACTGGATGACCAGCAAGGAGATCCAGTTCAACAACGCCGCGCCTAATGGCAGTGTTGATCCAAGCAGTAATACGAGTGTGGTCCACATCATCACCCCTCAAACGAAGCCAGAATATCTTGATGTTTGATGAGTAACGGAAGAGAAGTACATAATCAACAAATGCCCAAAACTTATAAAAGTCATGAAAACATCTCTGGTCAAAGTATAGAGTAGTAACAGATGCCCATATGTTCTTCCATCTTCTAGACAGAATACACGTCCTCACAGCATATTTTGTCTCAAGAAACGAAAGTATGTGGCAAAGAAGTGCATCTGGTAACCCACTGATCCTATCTCGAACTCTCAACCGCCGCTTTGACTTCGAATTCATTTGTCCTGATGCTAAAACATAAGGTCACATTGCATAGCACACAGTGGTAAGTTCGGTAGCTCTAAGCTTCAACATGTAAAATTACAATGTAATCGTAACAGATGAACACACATTCCAACGAAAAGGGGACTCCTCGAAAACTAAATGCACTTTTTCATCCATTTCATTTCCAAATTTCCCAAATGAAAAATGGGCACCATACTCTAATCTCAAGATTCAGCAACAGTCTTTGACAAACAAAACCGAAACTAAAATATGTATATTTTCTTTAGCAATAGAAATCATACATTCATCAGAGGTAAACAACACAAAACGTAAGTACTGCATGTTCTGAACTGGTTAAAGTGAAAATCAGTATCTACCTATAAAAGAAAAAATTACATGCAATTTCTGTTCCTACTTTGCTTAATGTTCATGGTAAACAAACAAATCAAAAGGAAGAAAAGTACCTTGTGAGGTCATCCAGAAAAATAACTGTGTCAGTGAACAGTTGGGTCTGACCGGCTGTGCAGATAAGAAAACAAACGGAGGAGAGAAAACCTAAATAAAGTGAGGAACAGGAGAAGAAGAAGAGGGAGCCTTCACGCCCTTCAATGCAACTTTCATGGTTTGTTTTGGGCTTGAGTTTGGGCTTTTGGAGTTGGGCTACTTATTATCAGTGAGGTGGGCTTGTGGGTATGATTTAAATCTGCTCAGTTCCCCAACTCTATTTGCCTCTTGTTTCTTTGACTCTTCATGGAAGTGATGGAACTACGGAAGAGGCATTGGATTAGCTACAATGGCAAGCTTGATGTCAAACCAAGATGGAAGGCGGGTTCGGTTCCTAAAACCTTAAACAAGTTGATTAGCATCTTTGGACTTAGAGAATTCAAATCAACCAAACCAAAATGAGTTTAAGTAACACCACTGGATCAATACTCGTTAAAAGAAGTTAAAGATGCTTACCACTGCAAGAACATAATCAATCTCAAAGCAACACTTACGAAAATAGTCTATTCAAAACCAGAAGTTTCATCTCAGACAAAATCAACCGTGCATGCCTCTGAAACCCTTGGAACCTTTAGAAGCTCTAAGGCCAGCATTTTTGCGCTGAAAAACCTACAGAGACTGAGAGAAGCAGACCAAAAAAAAAAAAAAAAGACTGAGAGAAGCAGACGATTTTTCAATTTTTTTTAGGGTTACCACGCTTTCCCTATCTATGCAACTGCGAATTTTGTAGGTGAGGTTGTGAGCCTTAATGTTTTTGTCCTCTCAAAGTTTATTTCTAAAGAATGCATTACGAATTTTGTAGACAAAAAGGCAAGCAAATCTTGTCGACCATTGGATAGAGACAATAAAACAATCATAGGATTTGAAGAATAGTTGAAAATTTTCCAATGTTTTAGAGTGTATCATGGATTATTAAAAACAAAATCTTTAAGAACTGTCCAAAAAGCTGCACTGCAAAGTGTCGGTTCATCTAGGATGAAAAGATTCTTTCCTACCACGACCAGGAAAACTAGCCCTTGGTTTTGGTTGCAGTGCCATTGTGCTTTTGTCTATTAGCCTTTCTATTTTGTTAAGATTGTGGAGTTTATGGACTTGAACAATTTATCTGAGTGTATCACTAGCTATCTGATGGACGCATGGAATCATCATCGAGTTCCCAAGGGAGTTGGTAAGAAATTTTAGTTGTTGGAAAGCCAAAGAGCATAGATTCATCCGCAATCATCGCAACTTGTGAGCTGTCCATATGCAAAATATTTTAATGAAAATAATCGAGTAAAACAACTGCATTTGGTTTCATGCATCACAACAGAAACACATCTTACACTATGCTCTAAGACAAGATGCTCCACATGAGGCGATCTCTCAAGTATCTGGGTTAGCAATTCCCAGGGAAAGCATTCAAGAAGAACCAACTTCAGTTTGGTAAGATTATTAAAAGCAGGCAGACAACCAACCTTCACCGAAAGATTAAGTATCAATCAACCAGAACCTAATGCAAATACTAAACATGTACTCATGAAGCATAACTAAAATTGATAGCAATAATATGAGTTGTACTTGCCTTAAAACGATGAATTGAGAGAGACAGATACTTCACATTGGATACACCTGCCAGGAGTCCAGATACGCGAGTAGGAAAGTCGGGATCTACACTTGACATTGGATCATAGAGATCAAGAATAGCTCTTACTAGGGAATTTCCACAGCTCAAAAAATAATTTGACAAGAAATCCTCCGTGAGATCAAGGTATTCAAGCATTGGGATATCAACAAAAAAGTTGGACGCCTCACGGTCATCATTGCTGCCAAAGTTCATTCTTAGAATCTTCAGTCTAGGCGCCGAAATGTTGACATTCAGAACAATATCTGCTTGAAGACAACCCTGTATAGTCAACTCTTCAAGTACGGGACACTTAGTAAACTGCTTCAACATTGAGTCATTATCTTTAGGCAGATGAACTGTAACAAGTAGACATTTCAGACTTGGGAAACACCCTGAGGCAGGAGTGTTGGTGATAAAAGGTGACAGTAGCTTCAAAACTGTCAGTGTTTTGCACAAAAAAAGGCTGCTAGGCAACTCAAAAATTTGGCTTCCATGTGACGCAACACGGAGATCAAGTTCAACAACATTATGTCTAATGGCAGTAAGAATCCAACCACAAATACGAGAGTAATCCTCAGCCCCGGAGCAGTGAAGAAGAAAATTTTTTGAATGTCTGATGAGCTGCGGAAGAAAAGTACACGCTCAACAAACGTCGAAAAACTGGCAGAGTCTTTGAAATCTCTATCATTGAAGTCTAGATTGGGAACAGAAACCCAAATGTTCTTCCATCTTGGTGACAAAATGCCAGTCCTCACAGCATGTTTTGTTTGAAGGGAAGAAATTATGTGACACAAAATGGCATCCGGTAATGCACTGATCCTATCTTTAACTTTGAATCCTGCTTGATGCTTTGACGTCGAATCCATTTCTATCCTGAATTTCTGATACTGAGTAACACTGAAACTGCACATAGCCCTTTCAACTTTGATAGCTTAAGAAGCTTTCTTTGCTTAAGAATTACATCAAACTGAAGCAGAGGAAGATGTACTACAACAAAACTTGGAGAAAAGAGATTTACACTAATGATTTCTCAGGGAATTGGCAACTAATTATATACGGATTTAGCATTCCCTTGAATAACTTATTCATCATCATAAACAAATGAGCATCGATCACATTCTACTTTCTTGAGGAAAGTTATTCAATGGACACAAACAAAACCAAGAACTAGAAAAAAGAACAGCCTATGAAACAATACACATTGATTTATCCTAATAAGCTCACATTGGTCTCCATGGATGAATAAAGATTAGGTTTTTGTTTACAGGATGAAGGATTACGATTTTTCCAATTATGACTTGCACTTTCTGTTGCAGTTTTACTTTTCTATCAGTTTAAAGGTAACAAAACATATCGTGAGGAAGAAAAAGTACCTTATGAGAGCTTGTATTGTGGCCCAGAAAAATGCAAGTACTGAGTTCTAATGGTTTGATATCTTGCAAAGAAAATGAGAACTAGGAGAGCCACCGTCTCTTCATCTGCAACTCTGAAATGTGAACCTGTCATATTCGTTTCGAGTCGTAACGATATGTGTAATTTTGTTAAGATAATTGTGGCAAAATCATGATTATGGTGATGTCTTAAACGGTATATATAATTAAATTTCATTCCCATAGGATAGGCTAGTTAACCAAACATGGGATGAAAATGAAATTGATCATTCAACCAAAAGTAGAATATATTCTATTTCAACTTTCATTCCTATTTCATTGCTCACACCAGCCACAAAGGCACAAACACAGTATCCCATTAGTTTCAGCTCAATGCTCCTATAAAATCCCTTCTTGGCCATTTACATAAAAGGAAACGAAAAAAATAGTTCAATGATACGAACTTAACACACTTTTTCCAATGCAAATTAGAGTATCCAGAGTCAAGAAGCTATACAGATGGTATACAATGGAAAACAATCAACCGCAAATAGATTCAACTTCAATCTGCCAATACTGAATTACTGATGATATACATCTGTCACTATGAAATTGATCTAGAAAGAAGCAAGATTTGTTTCTCTTATGTCATAGAATTCAACTTAACGAGTCTCTGAACCCCACTAAAACATTGAGATCGAATTGCTTGTGTAACTCTTCTTTCATGCACAAATGATCTTTATAGTGAATAGTCTTGATCTCCTCAACTTTTCCACATCCATCTCATCAACTTTCCCCTCGAATCTCCCTATAAAGATAGTCTTGATGAGTTGTGACATATACAGGCACGAACTGTGGTGGAGTCCATCATTGACCTGAGGATTCTCCACACTTGCATTCCTGGAATTTTTTGGACTAAATAAGAATCATAAAGAGCTCGAAGCAATTGGTATCATGTAGCATAAGTTACAATTCAGTTTACATTAAGGTCCAAGACATGATTTTCCAGATTATGCAATCTCTTCGGGAACTCTTTCAGCAATTCCCAGTAATAGCAATTTTAAAGAATTAACTCCAATCTGCTCAACTTGTCAAAAATAGGCAGACAACATTCCTACAGCAGAGAAATTTTACTGACCAGAATAATAAACTTATGCAGGAATTGCACATTTTCTCAGTTATGCAGAATACAACTTCAATCTTAATTGCCACATTCGAACAAACACTTTGTTGGCAACTCTTTTATTGTTATTATTTTAGATAGTCTTTGTTAGGTACAAAGAAAGAATGATAAGACCAAGACACAAAGTATAGGAACCAATCCTAAACCCTAAACCCTGGTAGGAGAGGTGCACAAACCAGAAGAGGTTCATGTTTAGAGTTTTGGTTGCTGAGAAACAAAAGCCTCATTTCACCATTTCTGCAACTCTGAACTGAGCTTTCTCAAAGTCTGAAGATGAGGTCTTTGACTAACTGAAACCTGTGGGTGAAAAGAAGATATCTTTCCTGCCTTTAAATTAGTTTCAATTTTTATTCTCTTTAGGCCTTGTGAGTAACCGGGCTTCCTTGTTTGCTTTTAGCTTTTGAACAGAATCTTAGGGAGAACAGAATCTTCCAATAAATTGTGATCTCGCATTTAAGAAAACTCATAAATCGGAGATAAATTTAAGGGAGAAAACACGAATGACATCATTTCAACCACATACATCATCGTAAAAAGACAAAAATTTCAACCACATATCATAATAATCAAATTGCTCAAGTATTACGAAGGAGAGAACCCAAAAAGATTCAAGTTCGATCTACACAATACATCTATGTGACAATCCTAGCTAAATCCAAGAACGCGTACCTAATGAAAAGCGTTCATCTTTTTGGTCTCCATAAAATTCAACTTGACAAGCCTTTGAACCCCATCTGCACATTGACAATTCCTTGTAGATCTCCTCCTTTGTATGTGAAAGATCCTTGCTATATAAAGTCAGATTCTTCAAAACTTCACCATTCGTTAATAGATACTTTGCTGCATCCATCTCATCCAGTTTTCCTTCGAATCCCCTTATAGAGACAGTCTTGAGGTGCGTCAACAAACAGATAGGTACCGTATCTGGTGGACTCCATTGATGATTTGAAGATGCTCCAGGGCACTTGAAGTCCTGAGGAGCGTTTAGAGACAATGGATCAGATAAGAATCATTGACAGCTACATGTAATAGGTATTTTATATATATATATATATATGTATGTATGTATGAAGTTACATCTTACTTTCAGCTCTAAGACAAGATATTCCAGTTTAGGTGATCTCCTGAGAAGCTCTTTTAGCAATTCCCAGTAATAGCAACTGTAAAGAGCAAGCTCCAATCGGCTCAACTTATCAAAGACAGGAAGACAACAACCCTACATGAGAGAAACCATACCGATCATGCAAAAAGAAGCAGAAACTGAGTATTATTCGCAATTGTACTATTCAATCGTTAAGTGCCAAATGGAAAGATAGGCTTTCAGTAGCAAACATCATGTTTAGTATAACGAAAGACTAATAAGAATTTAAGAATAAAAAACACAGCAGTTTATTAAAAAAAATTGACAATTGTTTAGTCAGTTTTATGGCAATGAAATTGATGTGCCTCATGCCTCACCATTGTTCTCAGTTTATTTCCTATATTCCTCTCCACCAAATATATTATAAGGAAGAACTCGGGTATACTTACTTTCAAACAATGTGCTGAAAGAGACAAGTATCTAACATTTGAAATGACTGCCAAAAGCGCAGTTCCACGAATAACAAAAAGACGATCTTCACGTTCAAAATGGTCTTGTAGAGAAATAGTAACTCTGACTAGAGATTTTGCATTCTCCAAATAACAATCAGTTGAAGGGTACTGCCTGAGATGAAAAGTTTCAAGCTTTGGGGCAACAACATGAAAGTTGCACCTCTCATAATCATTATAAGTCGTCCAATGTATTTTCAGTGTCTTCAGTTCAGGTGCAGATACAGTGATATTCAAAACAACCTCATCTCCATAAAGCCCATGACTTCCGTATATGGTCAAATCTTCCAGCACAGGGCAGCAAGATAAAAACTTCTCCATTGACTTATTGATAGGACGATCAATATGAACATAGAGAGACTTGAGATTCGGAAAACACCCTGATGCAGGAGCATTAATAATAAAATTTGACCACAAGTGCAAAACCCTCAAAGTTTTAGATGTGAAAACACTCTGAGGCAACTCAAAGATCTGAGGTTGGTCATCAAGTCCAGAGCACTCAACAGAAAGATCAAGTTCAGCAACATTGCGCCTAATGGCAGCTCCAATCCAACCACAAACACGATCAAAATCCCCAACACTAATGGAGTGGAGACGAAACTTATGAATGTCTGTTGAGTCACGGAAGAAGAGTACATTGTCAATAAACCTTGAAAAAGGAATAGTTTCAGGGTTCTCATGGTCGCAGAAGTCTAGACTCGGAACAGAGGCCCAAATGTTCTTCCATCTTCTAGACAAAAAGATAGTCGTCACAACATCTTCGGTTGTAAGGAACGAAAGAATGTGATAAAGGATTGCATCTGGTAATGCACTTATCCTGTCTTTGTTAACTCTTTTTGCTTCAACCTCTGACATCAAGTCCTGTACCAATATGCTTTGTTAACAACTTACCGAACTAATACAGCATTGTGTTTTAGTAGCTAAGTAGTTCTAAACGATAATTTCTAAACCAGTACAACAAACTTTGCAGCAAAAAGTAAGTTTGTATCTGTAGTATAAGTGAATCTCAGGTTACATTAAGTTCCCGGAAAAGATTTTCCAGATTAGGCAATCTCTTAAGCAACTCTTTCAGCAATTCCCAGTAATAAAAATTGTAAAGAATCAACTCCAATACTCTCAACTTGTCAAAAGTAGACAGACAACATTTCAAGTCCCATAATTTCCCCAAATGAATTAAAAAAAGTTACAAACTTTGCATTTACCAATCAAATCAGTGTATGCCCATTTATATTTGCATAAGCTTAAGCACGAAATTCTACTCTAAATGTAACAAATCCATGAAAATATAAACTGTATTCTTCAACTTTTCTGGGTAATCAAACAGATGTAAGGAAGCCAAAGAGTTATGAAGACAAGCACCTGATATTAGTGAATACTGAACGCTTTGAAATTGAGAACCAAAATAGCGCTAACGATGGCGTTTCACCATTCCTGCCACTTCTGCAACTCTCAAGTCTGAATAAGTGAATAGGATGGATTTGACTAGCTCATCAGTGAAAACTGAACACTCAAAAATGATCTTTTAAGACTTTTGTTATTAGTTGGGCCTTGTAAGTTACTGGGCTTCTGTGTTAACTTTTAGCTTTTGTGGACTTCCCAATAAACTGCAAGCTCGCTCTAGGGGAAACTCATGAATAGGAGAAATTTTATGAAATTAATGAAGTATAAACTATAGAGAATGAGAGATAGCAAGAGAACTCTCATCTTATTTATTGCTATGAGTCCTTTATATAGGGAATTACACAATACTAATATGGTAAGAATATGAATACATAGATCTAGTCTAACTACATATCTTATTGGCATAAGGGCAAAGCACACATAAAGAATATCTAGAAAGATACAGAATATCCTAGAACACTCCCCCTTGTGCCACGTGCTGATATGACGATGGTGCTGATTTGTTGCCTCGTCAAAATCCTCGTCAAGTCATAAAAACCCTGTGGGGGGAAAAACTGAACATTGATCGTAGGAGAAAAATAGTACAACGCACCCTTCATATTTGATAGTGACGTGTATGTATGTGCTAGACTCTCCCTGAAGTTTGCACCTCCCCCTGATCTTTACATCAATCATAGGGTTCTTCTTGATTTTTACTAATCACGAAAGTTTCAACAACTTAGCATGTCAATGCTCATTAATATGTCTTCAAATGTGATATTGGACAATGATTATCTAAATCATACCGTATTGTCCTCAAATGATTTTTTACACTTAGATCTTGAGGAGAAGGCCGCTTGTGAACTCAAAACATAAGTTCGTGCAGGAAATCAGATTTCCACGCAGCATAACCTTCAGTTACTAGAACAGTCGTAACTTCCTCTAGGAAATACATATGAATGAACCGTAAATGGTTTTGGAAACTAGACTCATTTAGCTTTCCAACCGTATATTACACACGTTCTGGTTCGTCAGGAGCTATTCACAAAGTCCCGTCAAAGTTGACTGTTTTGCCAAAATCAGATTCTCGGACAGATTCGTCATACTTTACGAAAACGGCCATAACTCACTCAATATGATAGGTATGATTAAATGGTTGGTGTATTTGGAAATTAGACACATAGACCTTTCCAATGGTACCAACTTCACCATTTTCTAGTGAGTGAGATTTCCTATAGGTCCCGTGGAATTTGACCTACAAAACTTGGCAGATTCTGATTTTGCTTTTGATGTGTCTTTCTTATGTAGGGATAGAATAAGCCTCAACATTTCATACCATTAAGTATTGAAAAAGGAGTTACTGCCATTACATTGGCGTTGCCTGGGCGCATAGCTACACTTAGCTTTACAACTTTTTATAGTGAATGAGATGTCAAGTCTTTCGTATTGTGTTGAGTACATTGATGTGTCTTATTGTACTTAGATGGGAACTCCATCTCTTAACACATATTTGTCATCTTGCTTTAGACAAAACAATGGATCTCTCATTAGAGCAAAGACCTTGACTAATCATGAGAGTATATGTAGGCCTCACTAGTTATAAAGTGCCTAAGCCGATTGATGGAAAATATCATCAATACAGTCATCGAGTGCCTTATCGAGACCGTGTCTTCCCAAGATCTTTTTCTTCGGATGTTGATACATATTAGCATCTCTTGATCCATCAAGAGTCCATGTAAATCCGGAATAAACACGCAAAAGCATAATTCACCATATCTCTTCCAAATCAAGTAGAGTCCATGTGCGTTTCAATACATTTAGCAAACGCATGCTCCTGTGGTTTGGAGCCACTTGATTCAAATGAATGAAGTTCGTTTAAGACCTTCATGTATATCTCTGATCCCATAGAGATGTTATTATGACAACGTTCATAGGCTGCATGTTCAGTTATTCAAAAACTACCAAACTGAAAAAGTAGTGGAGTTCAATGATATCCATTACGAGAGCATATCTCATCGTAGTCGATCTCAGTGCGTATAAGTGAGAGACCTTGCGCCATAAGGGGAGTCTAAGCTCTTGTTCTCACTACGTTATCTAACAAAGGTATAGTTGATAGGGTTTAGCTTGCGGTGTCGGCATCACCTGCCCAAAGACCTATCTCTTTATTAATGTTGGATCACATCTTTCCATTAGGCCAATCAACTAAGTTGATATCCATCAACAAAGGGTGGTTCGATAGTAGACTCATTATCCCACGTCCTCATGTACACTAGTGTAATACTTGTAGAGATCTCTATATGGATTGGATTTGACATTGAGGCGTCCCCCAACGATAATCACAATTCAGACTTCATGAGACGGATTTGAGTATCACTGATCAATGAATTAGGTTGTGCCAAGCTCGCTTTCTTCCTAGTGCGAGAAAGTATCGAACCTAAGGGCCTCCCTCCTTTTGGGGAGCCACACGGCCTTGTGACACCAATTTTGCCACTATGTGGCGTCACCATATCACCATTCATGGTGATAGCCCCAAAACCAACTTTTTTTGGTCGCGCCATGTCCTTTTGTAAGACATTAACCATTGCAGACATATTTGCAGCATGTGATCTCGTCACTTTAACATTTTAAGCATTTGGGATCAAGATGAGACTTAGTGGAGACAAACCACGACAATTCACGTCGTTCCACTTGAACACTTGTGTTCTTATCTCCCCCTAACGGCGGGAATATTGTCTCATCAAAGTGACAATCCGTAATTTAACGGTGAATGAGATCGTCTGACAAGGTTTCTACATATGCGGATTTATAGGTGGAGTTTCATATCCAACCTAAGTATTTCTTCATCTCAAATGATCCATCATTATATGCAGTGACAATGCGATTTGACATCTAGAAATAACATCTAGCCGAGCTCAAGGATTGCAATTTCGTGTTAATCCTGGTACACAGTCACGAGCTGTAGTACAATAATATTCAATGATGGTGGGTCGTAGATGAATAGTAAATCTGCATGCAAATATTGCATAGCCAAAGACGCAATAGAAAGATTGGTGCTCATCAATAATGTTCGAGCGACAAGCTAAAGTTGCTTGGTCGTAGCCTCGGTGAGACCGTATTGCGTGTGAACATGGGGTACAGGACACTTCAACATACATCCCGATAAACTTCTTTAAACAATGGGTAGTGAGCCCGTAGAAGTATAAGCAACATAAGCAGTAGATAATAGTGTAACACGTGACCAGTGTGTTAACACTTCAACCAACACGATAAAGCATAAAAAGGTGTCCACAAGTTGGTTGTATCTATCTACATAATTTGGTGTAAGAATTGAATGTTCACTTTTGTGTCATGTAGCATAGGATGGTCTCACTCCTAATTTAACTAAAGAATAGGCTTTCAAAACGAGTAATGAGCATTGCATGGGGCCAATGAGACATCGAGGAAAGGCCGGTGCACCTCAATTGCTTGAGGAATTGACCGGACGACCTCTAAGAAGTTGGAGTCGTATTCGGGTGACATCAATGTCCCCCGTGTCACCACCATGCTTCATGGTGATGCTAGATCTCGAATGTCTTCGTTTTGAGCGGAAGAATGGATGTCCATAAGAATTTCTTAAAATTTGGACTATCGCTTCCAGGATGACTTAAATGGTCAAACCAAAGTCTATATAAGTCGGTGTCCCAAATATCTTGTTTGGCGACAACATGGGATTCGATACTCGAATCGTAGTGACATACAATCCACTAAATTGACTCATAAACTTCTCCAAGATGTATTTCAGTCCGCATTCATGAGAAGGTATACACAAAAGAATTCTTGTTCATTCTCACAATGTGTTTTCAAATGAAAACTATTAGCAGGAATGTCTTTAAAGCTCAATATGGTTTGATTGCCTCTTAATGCATAGAGGGTATCTGTGACATTGATCATGGTGCCATTAGGCATCAAGATTCAAGCTAAACTGCGTCCTTGAATGACCGGTATGATTCAATTATTATAGTCACAAAAGATTTACAAAGGCACAAAATCCAAAGATAGTTGTCGGTTTCTTAGAATGTTGTGGATAGTTCCACTATCTGCGAAGCACTCAATGTCTCGATAAGACATATCTACAAGAAGAAGTAGATAAACAAGTAAATAGTTCCACTTGAACCATTTAGAAAGATTGAAAGAAGCTACGAAAAACTGCAATCCCGAGAGTGCATAAAAATTTCCGCAGAATAACTTTTGCGTACTAAAATAACCATAACTTTTTCGTTAAAATAGATATGGATGAACTGCAAAAAGTTCTGAAAACTAGACTCGTAGAGTTTTCCAATGATATAAAGCTCAATGTCTGGTTCATTCGGAGTTGTTCACAAAGCTCAAACGAAGTTGACTGTCTAGAAAGGACAGATTGCTGTTTTTCGCAGAATTGGCATGTGCGAAGCTGTGAAGCTTGCAGGTGGCATGTAGGCTTTTGCCTTAGCCAAAAGGGACGTGTGTATGAAAACCAAGTCCTTTCGGTCGTTCTATGGTCGTAAACTCCATGACTAGTTAGCAAAAACTCCCTGACATGAACATAAACTAACTCAGAGGACCTAGCGGATTCAATCATGATGATAATTTTCCGGTTTTGATAAGTCTTCAACATCTTTTGCAAGACGGCAATTGGTTTAATAGCGTAGGGGGATCCAAAATCAAAATATTTCGGTAACTCCAAGTCAGTATGACCAGGCATGTCCGTGGAGGGTCAGTAGTGCGAAGCACACTTGAAACCACTATCTCCTTAATTTTGGACAATTCTAAGACATCACACTGAGCGTAGATGAGCCTAGTTGAACAATTGATGATGGAAAATCCGCTAAAGGGTAGAAGACTTAACCGGAAACACGTTAGCGATCCTTCTTGAGGATGCAAGGCCGTGCGTCATCTTCACTTGGAAGAGACCAAAACGGCACAATCTAACCATGTAGATTGTAAATATGCTATGCTTCTAAGGACGATGTAAAAATGTACATATTGTTTGTAAATCAATATGAACCATAAGAGGAGAATAATTTCATAACTTCGAAAAAATTCTCAAGGCATTAATTATTGCTGATGTGAGTACATCGAGGTCTCAAATAGACAAAGGACGTCGATATAACACCTTAATACATATAGCTTGGAACGAAAATCAATGTCTAGCCGATGACGTCAAAGCCATGGGTAGCTAGAGCAGGATCCGAATCTTTGAAATTCGCGATCATGAGGATGACGTTCTTGTCCTCATATTGATTTTCCGTACCTTTTTGTATGCATTCACAATTTGAATGAGCTTGTCAATCTTGAACCAGTGATCCGAAGATCCATAACGGTTGCATTGTCATGAGCTGACGTGAGTAGTTTTGACAAAATGGAATTTAGACCGGGAGTGTCGCTATTAGAGCCGGCGACACCTCCCCTCTTTTCTAGACATCGGCACGACGTTTTCTGCCGTTGTCATGACCCATATTGTTGTCCCCACATGAGGGGATAATCTCAAATAAGTTTATCACATTAGCGTGTATACAATTCCTGTTTGTATGATCAAAATCAAGTCTCGTTGGTAATTCCAAACCAACTTGGAGGACCTAGAGAACTTGATGATGATCGAATCCTTTAAAGATTATGGATCATGATGCCACAAAAGATCATCGACAATATGTAGTCAATTAAGGAGGTAAGCAATCCACTTGACTAATAACTCAACAAGTAGAGTTATATGAACATTTATTGAAACGCTCCATGAGTGCATTCCACAGTACTTTGTGGTCATTACCTTTTGCACAGATTGTTATTGAAAGCTTTTGTCGATGTGGCGCTTCAAAGACTTTGAGCGCATGAGATGTGAAATCTCGGCATCTAGGCTTGTTAGCTTGGGGGTCAAAACATGTGGTTTAATCATTTCCAATAAAAAGTTCCACATATACCAAGCAAAGATCCGCCTTAGGCATCTAGTACGTCAAAACTCAAAGGAGCAGAATGTTACATTGCTCTTGCATACAAAACCAAGCTGTTATGAGACTTGATAGAGGTCACAAACAATGCTTTTAATGGTTTGTCCTTCGGATTGATCACATATAATCTGGAAAATACGCGAATTGATCAAACACAATTCGGAAAAAAGGCCTCGGATTGATCAAACATAATCCGGTGATAGGTCGAGGTTGATCATACACAACCCGGACAAGGAAACAAGAGTGATCAAACACATTCTTGACCCGCGAATAACATTCCGGGATTTTTGGTACCTGCACACACAAAATCCCAAGCATAAAATGGAGATGGAGAAGGGAGAAAGGATTTTATCCCCCGAGTTATTCCAAAGTAAATAACTGTAATATTAAAGTTTACTTGCTAATTTGCCAAATAAACTGCGTTTATAG
This sequence comes from Fragaria nilgerrensis, assembly GCA_010134655.1. NCBI lineage: Eukaryota > Viridiplantae > Streptophyta > Magnoliopsida > Rosales > Rosaceae > Fragaria > Fragaria nilgerrensis. The sequence continues at coordinate 12,460,484 of CM020979.1, read as the reverse complement.
GAACTCTGATGAGTTTGAATCGATTGCAGGCTTCGACCGAGGGTTGGGAACCTTTCTGGCTTTCCTTGGAAGACGAGCAATCTTGAAATCTTTGGTTTCTAAAGGCTACCGAGAGGAGAAACAATGTTTCGCCTACTTCTACTTCGAATTTGAGGCTGAAAATTTGACAGGAGGAGTAGTTCTGGATGGGGAAGCTACTGTCAAAAATTCAGGTTAATCGGAGCACGGGAAGGTGGTGAACCGGTGGTCGGTAGCAGCGGCGATCTGGTATCTTCCGGCGGCCGGTTCTTAGGGTGAGGTCGGCGGTGTTAGATCCGGGACGGAGAGAGCTTTCTGGGGATATAAAATTCCGGCAGAGGGCGATCAGAATTTTGGTCAGAAATTGGGAAAAACAAGGCTGCCCGATTTTAGGGTTTGAGAAAATAAATGATGGGCTATTGGCTCTAGGGTTAGAATAAAGTGCATGATAACGTGATGAAGTATAAATTATAGAGAATGAGAGATAGCAAGAGAATCATCATCTTATTCATTGCTATGAGCCCTTTATATAAGGAATTACACAATAGCAATATGGTAAGGATATGAATACATAGATCTAGTCTAACTACATATCCTATTGACATAAAGCCAAGACACAAAGAATATCTAGAAAGATACAGAATATCCTAGAACAGAAATGAAGTAATGAACGATGAATGGATCGTGAAGAAATTATCTTAGAATCAAACAAGAGTTCACTGAAATTGAATCAACTACATACATTTTCCATTTCAAAATAGACACTCAAATTCCTCCGAAATTATAAAGTAGAGAGCAAGCAACTACAAATTGATTCAATTTCTATCGACGTCAGGGACTTGTGACCCAAGAACGCATACCTAAACATGACAAGCCATCGTCCTTTTGGTCAGGGTAAAATTCAACTTGACAATTCTTTGAACCCCATTGACACATTGACAATTCCTTACATAATTCCTCTTTGGTACGCAAAAGATTTTTAGTATGAGAAGTCATCATCTTCAAAATGTCACCGTTCTTTAACAAGTACTTAGCCATATCCATCTCATCTAGTTTTCCCTTGAATCCCCTTATAGAGACTGTCTTGATCTTTGTCAATAAACGTATAGGTACCGAGTCTGGTGGACTCCACTCATGATCCGAAGATGCTCCAGGGCACATGAAATCCTGAGGAGTGTTTATGACAATGGATGAAATAAGAATCATTAACAGCTGCATGTAATCGATATTATATACATGAAGTTGAAATGTATCTTACTTTCAGCTCTATGACAAGAAATTCCAGTTTAGGTGATCTCCTGAGGAGCTCTTTTAGCAGTTCCCAGTAATAGCAATTGTAAAGAACAAGCTCCAACCGGCTCAATTTATCAAAGAAGGGAACATAACAACCCTACATGAGAGAAATCATATTGATCATTCAAAAAGAAGCAGAAACTAAGTATTCTTTCCAATTATGTGCTATTCAATGATTAAGTGCCAAATGGAAAGATAGGCTTTCAGTAGCATACACTGTTTGGTATAAGGAAAATGTTTATCAAACCAACATCTAAAAAATGTTTAATTAGTTTTATGATTATTAAAATGACATGCCTCATGCCTCACCGGTCACCATTCTTCTTTTTAAGTACGGATCATATAGCTTTATTTACTATATTGTAAAGAAGAACTCGAGGGAAACTTACTTTCAAACAATGTGCTGAAAGAGACAAGCATCAAACATTGGAAATTACTGCCAAAAGCGCAGTTCCATAGATAAAAAATAGACGATCTTCACCTGCAAAATGGTCTTGTAGATCAATAGTAACTCTGACTAGAGATTTCGCATTCTCTAAATAACAATCAGTTGAAGGATCCTGAAGGAGATGAAAAGTTTCAAGCTTTGGGGCAACAACATGAAAGTTGCACTTCTTATAATCTTTATGCGTATACCACTCTATTTTCAGCGTCTTCAGTTCAGGTACAGATACAGTGAAATTCAAAACGGCCTCATCTCCATACATCCCATTAGTTCCATGTATGCTCAAATCTTCTAGCACAGGGCAGGAAGAAAAAAGCTTCTCAATTGAGTTGTTGACAGGACGATCAATATGAACAAAGAGAGACTTGAGATTCAGAAAACACCTGATGCAGGAGCAATAATAATAAAACTTGACCACAAGTGCAGGACCCTCAAAGTTTTAGATGTGAAAACACTCTGAGGCAACTCAAAGATCTGAGGTTGGTCATCAAGTCCAGAATAATCAACAGAAAGATTAAGTTCAGCAACATTGCGCCTAATGGCAGCGCCAATCCAACCACAAACACGATCAAAATCCTCAACACTAGTGGAGTGGAGACGGAACTTCTGAATGTCTGTTGAGTCACGGAAGAAGAGTACATTATCAATAAACCTCGAAAACGAAATAGTATCAGGGTTCTCTTCGTCGCAAAAGTCTAGACTCGGAACAGAGGCCCAAATGTTCTTCCATCTTCTAGACAGAAAAATGGTCATCACAACATCTTCGGTTTTAAGGAACGAAAGGATGTGATAAAGGATTGCATCTGGTAATGCACTTCTCCTATCTTTGTTAACTCGTTTTGCTTGAACCTCTGTCATCAAATCCCTGTACCAATATGCTTTGTTAACAACTTAATCAATAGTGACTTTGTATTATTTCATATAGCATTGTGTTTTGTTTCATATGCTTTGTTAACTGTAAGTAACAAACTTTACTGTTAAAAGTACAATCTTTGGTTACCCATTTATCCAGAAGTTAGATATACTGATTTAGAAGTTTCTGTTACCCAATTACATATCAGTGTTCTTGGTAAGCAAATTTAAGGAAGCCATGGAGTTGTGAAAACAAGTACCTGATAATTTAGCCCGGGAAGAATAAGTGAATGAGTAATGAAAGCTCTGACTGGGCGGTGACAAAGAACAGTGGCTCTATGAAAATGAGAATCGACTGGCCATTGCTAAACGACGGCGTTTTACCATGTCTGCAACTCTGATGTGTGAAGCTACCGCAGATGTAAATGAGGGTTTCTGAGTTTTGAGTTTTGACTATCCAGAGAGTAAAGGAAGATTAGCCGTCTCTTTGGGCATTATGGGTTACTGGGCTTCTAGTTGGGCCTGTACAACATAAAACAACTTAACCTAAAAATAGTTCTTTGTTTAAGGAAAATTATGTGTGTCTTCGTCAAACTAAATTATGGAATTAGTGATCAAAAGATGTAACCGCTCAATCAGTTATCAATTAGTCATGATGTATATTGTTATTAGCATTGAATATCGTCATTATGTGCGTGTAATTACCGTTGTAATCGACTTCTATATAAAGAGGGTTGTTAATGAAATGAGTAGACTATTCTGATTCTATTATAACACGTTATCAGCATGATGTTCCTCTGAGTTTGATAGCCAAAAGAAAAGAAAAAAACAAAAAACCTAGTTGTTTCCTACCGCCGTCACCCCCAACCCACTGCTACATCAATGGTCAAGCGCTTACCCTCAGCCCAGCCCTGCTGATATCCGACCAGCCCCCCGCAGGCAGTCTGACGCAAAGGCTCCGATCCAACAGCTCTGACTCATCGCCCTCAATACAACGCTGACGAGCCCCTATGAACCCAGCCCAGCCTTTCGAAATCCTAGCGCCACCTCGTCTAGCTCCGTCCGACCACCTCAGCAACGCTCTGCCCAGATTCGATCAGATCTGGACAAGCCCAGAATACACGCCCTCCGGCCAGTGCCCAGCTTCCTTGCGGCCAGTTAGGATTCCCGGGATCAAATCCATGGGAAGCCATTAGAGAAGGAAATGAAAGGTACCGCTAAAAAATAAACTAAGAAAATAAACTTCAATATTCTTCAATACCATTACAAGCATCCTAGATTGCCTTATATAGTAGGAGAATAAACCCTAAAGACCCAAGTAAGAGAGAACCCGGATCCATTGACCCATTACATTAACAAACTACTATTTCTAGGAGGCCCAACCCAACAAATAGCCCACCAAAACATTTAGAATCGTAACATTTTCGCCCGCTCAAAGAACAGGCTTGACCTCAAGCCTGAAAATGTCTTCCTAAAACGAGTCAACATGTCCAACAAGTGACACAAAGTCATCATATATATATATGTCTGGAGTAGAGGTAACTAGCCAAACGCCTAAAGTCAGTAGAGCTTCAACTCTCTTGATAAGAGCTTGCTGCAATTGAGGGTGAGTAGAAACTGGTAATGGGGATCACTACGCCAATTTCGCAATCATCCGACAGGTATCAGACGACATAAGTCGTTTTTACTGTCGTCTGATTAAATTTTACGACAGACATTTAAAATTCTGTCGTTTGAATGTAGCAACACGCAGACAGTTAAAACTACCGTGTTAATGAGACGAGAATCATTTGTCGTCTTAAAAACAAGGAAATTTGTTTCTGATACCGTGTTTTTAAAGACGACAGAAAACTGACGTATTTAAGAGACAAATTTAATGATATCGATCGATACTTTCTTTTTTTTTGCGTAAAAGTAGATAGGTTTTTGACACTTAAAGCTTACTCTCATTAACTACCCCGATAGTACACTTAAACCAATCTAGCAGCTGCCTCACTCTTTTCTCATTCAATTCTCTCTAGTAGCCTCACTCTTAATCTCTCTCTGTGTTCCACCCTCACTCTATCGATCCGAACACCCAGCCTCACTCTTTCTCTTTGAAAGATTAATACCAATCTCAACACCCTCCATCCCCCGCCATAGATTGATGTGAAACTTCTTTCTAGGGTTTTCTGCTATTTCCTGGTAAGTTTCTTTATGCGAAATTTTAGATTTTCGGTTTCCCTGGGTTGGGTTTTGCTTGGTTGATAGAGTTTTTCTTGGATTTCCCTGATTTAGAGTTTGCCCAAATTGGATTTCCCTGCTTGGTTGCGTGGAGCCGCGAGTTGGTCGCTCGGTGTTTCTCAATTCTGCAGTGTTTCTAAAATCTCGGCGTCGCTTCAAATCGAATTGGTGAGCGCTTCAGATCTGTATGTTGCTTTTGCATTTCAGCAATTTGTGATAGTCTCTAGATCAGTATACACCGTGTCTTAGATTTTCGCAAATTTGGTTTGATATGAGTCTGGCATTTTGTTGATGTGATGGTCAGTGAAGTATGTAGAGTGATGTCGTGTTCGTATTTGCGGTAATGATGTGGTTCAGTAAGTTTAGATTGAGTTTCGATTAGTTGCTAATATAGTGTGCTTTAAACAATTTGTTCAAGGGATGCCAGGAAATGTTGACTTAACGGTGAATGTTGATTATCATAAACAAAGACTTTTGTTCAATGCAAGCGTGATTGTAGGTTAATTGTTCTGTATTTTGTTCAAGTAAAAAATAAAAAATCTATTTATCTGTGTTAGCATATGCATGCTTCAGAATGTTGTGTTAACCGACATGTAATATGTTTTTTTTTAATTGGGGTGTAGATCACAGTTGGTGCATCAACCCAAATAAGCTGGAAAGTGATCCAAAAGGGAATTGGTTTTGTAGCGAGAGCTGTAAAAAGGTACCACCATCACTATTTGGTTCTTTTGGAATTTATTTCTTGTGTTTCAGGTTGATTAAGAAATATATCTCTAAATCACAAAGAAAGTTAGACCTTCTTTGAAAGACTGATTATATAATACTTGATAGTTTCTGATATAACTGGTTATATATTGAGATAGTTAGACCAAATTAGATCATGACATAATAATTAAAACTGACCAAGTCAAGAATCCAGCATGTGCAGCACTTAGTGATTGATTTTGGCGTCTTTATGAGCTCTGTTTCTGAATTTGTTAAGAGGTACTCACGCAATCACACATTACAGTGTGTACAATGCTTATATGTAGAGCTATAGTGCTCCTATATATGACATGACCTCATAGCTGGGTATAATACCACTGCACAAAATTTATTCCTTAACTGAACTGGATGGTTACTCGATCCAATGCTGCTAGGAGAGACAATAATCTTATGTTGACATTGAAAATAGGTATAACTATCAGCTGAAAGTGCAACTTAGGATATCAGTGACTGACATATATCCATGTTTATCACGATTCCAGTTTTAATTCATTCAATTAATATGTGATTAAAAGATTTTTGTGAGGAGCTCAGGGTTGTGTTTCTTTTTCTGTGAGTTATGAATCTTACTTTTGCCAACATAATAATAATAGCTAACAAGCAATAACAAGCTTCTTGTTTGTTCGTTTTTCTCTTGTTGATGTTGACATGACTACTTTAAACTTTCAGATATTCTCTGGCCTCCACGAGTGTTTAGGGAAACAAATTCCAACAGGTCATGGCAGTCTAACCTGGTCACTATTGAAGTCTGATAGTAATGACACTAATGACCCTAATAATGCTGCCATCACGGAGACTTACAACAAGCTCAATCTTGCCCTTCTTGTGATTCATGAGTGCTTTAAGCCTTGATACAGATCTTGCGGAAGATATGATATTCAGTAGAGGGTAAGTTATCTCACATCTTCTTTCCTGGGATTGCTATAAACTATTATCATGACTATCTGTTTGTTGAAATTTTGTATCTTTTGATAACAGTATATGTGATGATAATTTCTTTAATCTAATATTTACTTTCTAAGACCACCTTTTGGACTTTTCCAGGTCAGATGTTAATCAGATGAACTTTCAAGGGTTTTATACAATGCTTTTGGAGATAAATGATGAACTAATAACTGTAGCTACTATAAGGTGAGCTTGCTTCTTTGACTGTTTTGAGCTATTACATCACAAGTGTTATGGTTTTTAAAATTGTTTATTTTCTTGCTCAAAGGATCCGTGGAGCGCAGGTGGCAGAAATGCCCCTTATTGGTACCAGATTCCAATATCGTCGACGTGGAATGTGTCATTTATTAATATCTATGCTTGAAAAGGTAACATGCCAAATGTTCATTCAGTTTGCTAGCAAGTAGCAACCTTGGATCTGTTGTCATGGAATTTAGTTGATTTTTATTATTATTGTTTGCTTATGTTTTCTTCTTTTAGATGCTAATGGACTTAGGCGTGGAGAGATTGATCTTGCCCACTGTCTCCAGTTTACTAGACAATTGGTCATCATTGGATTTACAAAGATGATGTATTCTCAGAGGCTACAGGTTCTAGATTATACATTCATGGAGTTTCAGGGTACCATTATATGTCAGAAAAGTTTGATGAAGATCCCTCAAGTTGAACCTTGCCCATCAAAAGGTATCTCTTACGTCCTTGAACTTTTCTCATAGTGATATAAGGTATCCATCAAGTTAGGTGGCACACTGTTTATATATGCCATTTTGCAGGGGCTCCACTGGATGTTGATAATACTGAATCTTTAGCATCAAGTGATGATAATGTCTCATTCACATGGAAAATTGACAATTTCTCTGCTTTGCTGTGTACCAAGAAGTACTCTGATACTCTCCTCACTGGTCAACCTAGATGGTACTTTTTGAGCTCTCATACCGTTCAAATGCTTAAGAGTAGGTAAACTTTGTGATATTTTACGGTTCTAAACTTGCCTTGGCTCATTCTGGCGGATTCTCTTGTATCCAAAAGGGGGTGGGCACTGTAGATGACTTGTCAGTGTCTTTTGGTGTTGAAGGTGGCTCTGAATTGCCACTTGGGTGGTCTAGATATGCGCAACTCAGCATGACCATGGTTAATCAACTCCAGGGCAGCAAGTCAATAACAAAAGGTACTTTGTTTGCGAGTCCTGATGTTTATTTCACATTCATGTTGGTGTTCTTTTCCTGTTGGCTTGCCATTCCATCATTTTCTAGCAAATTTAATTTGGTAAGTCAAAGTGTACTGATTCTTGCGCCCTCTTTCTATTTCATTCTACTCAACTTTTATTGCAAATTGCAACAGAATGATGTTTTTTGTGATTGAGTTAATGAGCAACTGCCTCTATGTTGCAATGAATTGTTTTGACCTTCACTGTCCTGATCTTGGACATGTTTTGGTCTCGAACCTAGCAGGCCACTACTTATGTAACCACATATATATTGGAGTCTTATATGTTGTGTCAGTACTGAATTTGGTTCTTACTAATTTGTCATCTATGACAAACTTGATTGAGTTCATATAAAACAACTAAGTTCCAAAAGCGGCTTACCACTTCCTTCGTTAGTATTCCATTATTACCTTGTATGGAGCTGCTATCTTCTCTCAGCTCTCTAATTTTTGAAATTTTGATTTTGCAGAAACTAGACATCTTTTCAATAAAACGGGGAGTGACTTTGGCTTCTTATCCTTAATGTCACTAAATGAGTTACATGACCATAGGAAAGGGTATCTTGTGAATGATACATTTATCATCCAAGGAAATATTATAGTCCGCAAGGCTAGAATTCAGGTGTCACATGTCCAGAGTCTGTAAAAGTTCCACGTTCTTCTTCAGCAGCATGCAAGGACACTTGCTTCAAAAACTAAGCAGCCTTTGATGCAGTCTTAGTGGTTGTTTTATATTTGCAGTGGAAAACTAAGTAGGGTCTGTGTTACACACCGGAGCAAATTGATGAAGTTCGGGCTGAATGGGCAAAACAAATTCTGATGTTCAAGGTTTAGGGTATGTAACTAACATTGCTAGGAGAAGACTCGTTGATTTTTTGTGCAAGTTGAACTCCTTGTATATGCATGCATATATGGGGCTGCTAGTTAGGTAGGCAGTTTTCAACTAACAATATATGATCGACTTTTGGTTTTTATATATGATCGATCATTTTAGCACTCTAGCTGGCTAGCATGTTAGTTACTTTGTAGCTAGGTTTCTGATACCTGTTTTAGCTAGCTTGTTGTGAACAATATGGAACTAGCTGTGATCATTGTGGCTTTTGTTGTGAACAATATGGAACTAGCTGTGGTTCTGCTATGATTTGAAGGATGATGTTGAATTGGTTACCATGATGATATTATATGTGGCTTTAATTTGTTGGTTTCCAGGTTTTCTTGTATGGTTTTTTGTGCTTATGAATAGGTTTATATAAATACATTTTGAAACAAAGGTCTATATGTAATATCAGCATCACAGATGACAGCTGAAATCAAATCAAATTTGTTGTCATACAGAAGAAGAGTCGATCATAATGTGTCATTGTTCACAACATCAAACGACATAATATTGTCGTTCATAACAATTCAAACGATAGACAAAATAACTTGTTACACAATTAATTGACATATAATTGTCTTCTGATATTGATACGGACGATAAACGAGTAAACACATCTGTCGTATTAACGTATACAAAAATAAGCTATATGTCGTCTGAATCATCAAACCCCACAAACTAAATGTTTATACGACAGAAATGTGACTTATGATCTGATCTCAAACGAGAGACATGTGTAGAGTTTTGAGGTTTTAAACTATTATAACGATAGAAAAACGTAGTAGTACTAGAATACATACGACAGATAAAATAAGAGGGTAGATAAAAAAACCATTTCAAAGATCATACAAGTGACGTTAGAATAAATTGGAGACGACAGATGAATGCAATTATTTGCTGATTAATTCTTCTTTCAACGACAGGGAACTGTTGTTGTAACGATTTCTAACGACAGGTTCATTTTTTGTGTTACGAACCTGGATTCATAAAAACGACATACAGTATGTCGTATAATCTTCCTCAGACGACAGATTATGCATGTCGACTGAATCGTTATCAGATGGCAGCTGGATAGACGACACGCAAAAAAGTAATCAGATGACGGGCATTGCCGCTCGTCTGAAGGAAAAATTGGCGTAGTGGATGGAGGTGTAATCAGCTGAGGCTTGACAAGTTGTGATTGAGAAGCATTGATATTTGACTGAGTAGCAATAAAGGTTGGCTTTGGTTAAGTGCATATGAAAGCAGACAAAGCTTTAGGTCTTGCACAAGGAGGAGAAGGTGGTTGGATACCATAGTAGTGCCTATGGAGATCTAACTTGGAAATCTTGTGAGGTTGACTGACTAATTCTCCCGCACTTCCCAGTTCAATTCCCTGGCAATCCCTTTTCTCATCTAGCATTGCTTCCAAGAGGCAAAAATATTCATGCCATTTTGAGTGACTCCCTGAACACCAACAGAAGAAAGCATAATAGACCGAGGAATATAACCATAGCAACCATTGTGACCCATGTGACCACCAATTTGAGTCATGAGCCCACCATTTTGAATTATAAAATTTCAATCCTGGGATGCATAACCATAAGCTCTAGCATATGGGAAATACTTTCTATTCCCATAATAGTTGTTCAGCATATAACCATAATTTAGCATTGACCATTGCAAACCAATCTTTGAAGTCACCGGAACCATTTCTAGATAATTTGGGGCAGCCCTGGGAACATTAACAGCTGAGCTTGATATCATATCAGCATGTGGTATCCCAAAATGAGTAGTGGAGATAGGTGATGGCATATTTGATTCTAAGCATTTCAACAGTTCCTTGTCATGACAAAGCATCCCATATTCATTGATAATGGTAGTCCAAAAAGTTACACAGTGGGCATACATACCAACAAGAGAGCTCATAACGGATCCCATAAACCCACTTATATCATCATGAAGCAAATCTCCAACATCATTATTTAATGTACAATAAATCATGACATAGAGTTTGACCAAATCACACAATACCCAATCAAAAGCTGCTGGAAAATATTGAAGGTGGAAAATGATGGTAGTGAGTACCTGAGAGACTGAGGTATGGATCACTTGATTGATTTCTGTCAATGCTGCTCACAATTATCAAGTTCAAAGAAAAGAATGAACCACGACAACAACTGTGCTCGAGGTTGGGTGCCACTAGAGCATACTACATTGTTGTTGGCGAGCTTGAGACCAGATTTAGTAGGAATTAGCAAGATAGCATCAAGTTGGGGTAGATATTCCAAAACCTTAGTTTGTTTTACAGATTCCACTAAAGAGAGGTGAGTCACATCAACTGAAATTAGGAACTCATATGTTGATTCCTGATGCTCTCTCAGAAATGAATATACTGCTTGTGCCAAAGAAGCAGAGTGTTGAAATGCATTAGATGTATTGTTACCAGGTGCAACATTGGTCACACAATCATGAAGCCATAATTTAGTATTTCCCACTAAGGAATCAGAAGGTGGTTCACTTCTTGCTCTGGACTATCCAATTTGGATGGCTCTTTTTCATTTTTCATGATCACATTTCCCTCCTCTTCTTTTTCAGTTTCCATGAGAACACGAGTAGCATAAGACAAGATTTCAGTTGACATAAGGGAAGCATCAACAATTACACGATGAGTAGCCAGTCCTCCACCTTTGTCATCAAGAGAATCATGCATCTCATTGTGCTTGACCCCTTCCTTAGCATTCAAAATCAACGCCTTTGCGTTCCCTTTGTTGGCAAGCTCGGCATGAACTTGTATTTTCTTTTTCTCCCATATTTGCTCAAGTACCATTTTTGAATTCCCATGCATTTTTTTATACTTGTCTCCAGTAGACAAGTGAGCTGCACCAATATCACCATTCAAGAGTCCCTGATTATCAGTAATCATGGCCTTGGAATGAATGAACTTAGGCAAGTCCACAACAACAGTCACATGTGGCCTCGTTCCATTTTGAGCATCTCCTTCTTCTCCCGATTCTTGTTTCAATTCAGAATCAGACACATTGGTTCCCATAGCAGTGTCGTCTCTCATTTCTTCTTGCTTCATATCATCAGAACCAACAGCAATAAGCCGACTAATTGAAGGGTTCACCTCGACAAAGTGGCCTAAACCCACTCTAGCATGTTGATAAGATTGACTAAGTTCCTTGGTTTTCAACAGTACCCCTCTGATTTTGTCTCCATCAACAGTTTCGGTAACACTCTCAACCTCCTGTGGACTTCCAACTAGTTTAACAGTAGATGTTGAAATATCAGATGCCACAGGTTCAGTGCTTATTTCACTATTGAAACCAACTTCATGTTGCGACAAATTCAACACCGTATTAGTAGAGATTCTTACCACACCACCATTAGTAGTAGCCGCAGTAAGCTCGACTGATGATGGCGGCATAGACCCAAACTTCACAGACATATCAACTTGGCTTCCATCATTAGCAGAAATGAGTGATGATGAAGCCCCAGTCGTGGCCGAAATCGATTCGGGTCTTGACGACTGCTGCAGAGAGTCAAACTTCCCTCTTCCTTGAGGTTTACCTATAGTCTTTGGTTGGCTATGGAGTCTCAAATCGGTCTTAAAACCTTGGGCCATTTCACCAAGCAGGAGCTGGAATTGGGGATTGCGCATCAAGAGCTCCTTGCGCTTCTGGCACTTGCCAGCATAGCGGAGCGCGGTCGTCCCGAGCCTGAATCGGCGGTGCTTCTTCACTCCTCCAGTGGCAGCAGTGGACTCGAGAGCGACTTGCTTGCAACGAGCCCTCCACAGATGAGAGTGAACCACCAAAGGTTCATGTGAGCTGTTTGGTGAAATTGGAGGATGAATATGGAGATTCGGGTTAGGATGAGGTGTGTAGTAAGAAGGGATTGATGAGATTTGAGGAGTGGTGGTGAGTGGTTGTGGAGCAATAAGATGAGTGGGTTGTAAGTGAGGGGAAGAGTAGTACTGTGCCTGAGTTTGAGAAGCACGTACAAGGGAATTGGAGAGGAAGCAAGTGCCCATTAATTAGGGTTACAGGATGGTTGTGCTACGGTGGTGGGTAAGAGTGTGGTTGTGTGAAATGTTGCGGTGGTGGTGCATAATAGTTGTGTTGCGAAGGTGGGTAAGGGTATGGTTGAGTGAAATGGTGTGGTGGTGGGTAAGAGTTCGGGTGTGTGAATTAGTCATTGAATGATAAGAGGCTCCGACGGGAGAGTGATTGTAGCAATTGCCGGCAATTCCACCGCCGTATCCCGCCGGAATCAGGCCCAGATGTGGGCTCTGATACCACTTGTTAGGATTCCCGGGATCAAATCCATGAGAAGCCATTAGAGAAGGAAATGAAAGCTACAGCTAAAAAATAAACTAAGAAAATAAACTTCAATATTCTTCAATTACAAGCATCCTAGATTGCCTTATATAGTAGGAAAATAAATCCTAAAGATCCAAGTAAAAGAAAACCTGGATCCATTGACCCATTACATTAACAAACTATTATTTCTAGTAGGCCCAAACCAACAAATAACCCACCAAAACATTTAGAATCGTAATATGGCCACGGATGCGTAGCGCCGACGCCGAAACCCAACAAAAGCTCCCGACCCGGATCCGATCCAGAAAAAGGGATGTTACCCTTCTGGTAAAATAATTTTTTACAAAGGTAATTTTACAAAATTACTGTCTGATGAATTTATAGTTACCGTTTACTATACATATTTTACTCTTTACTGTTTTATAGAAATTAAAACGGTAAAAGAGAAAAGTAATTACTGTTTAAGTTATTTACTATTTTACAATAACCATTTATTACTTATTATTTATGGTGAATTAAAATCAAATATATATGATTAAATGTGCTAATCACATATATTATTGTTTTCTACATGTGATTGACCTACTATGACGCGACGATTAAAGCGTTAATTGTGAGAGCAACCACTTCACACGCAACTTATTTGGCAAACTATCAAGTATGATTTATATTAACGTTGTCGCTTTCGTTAATTTTTGCTCATAATATTAAGCATGTTACATGAAAAAAAAAGTATTTTACGAATATATTGTGACATGTTATCATGATATATGTCATGTCTATGTTATTTTATGATTGTATTATTTGCATATCATATAAATTTGTGTTGCTATGATAAAGTAAATTCATGGCGTTGGAAATGATTAACATGTTAATGTGATGAAATACTTACACGAAGCATCAAAAAAGTGTGACCATTACGTACTTCGGTCTTGAAATCTAATTCATATTTTTGATGTTATTTTACGTCGATGTCTTTATGACTATGTAATTTATATATTCACTCTTGGCAATGAACCGCCAGATAAGAGGTGTAGAGACTCTAAAGAAACAGAGGCTCATTATAAGGAATGAGAAGGCCATGACCAAGATGTCAAACTCACAATTGCAGACTTAAAATAGTAAAATGGACCTTGCTCAATCAATCTATATTCAGAATTCGACTGATCTGCTTTATTTTATTTATCATTACAAGATTGTTTGTGAAGGCCTAAACACCTCTTATTTAACTAGACTATTGGTATAATCGTTTGATGAATTAGAATTTCTGAACGAGACCTTTATTTGATTATCGTTGGCTTATTAATAAATTCGAATTTTATTCTGAAGCACTGAATTTATTCTATCCATATGTAAATAATTACATAATTCGAAATAGCACTATAAAGATGCAAAGCAATGCATTCAACAAATAGAAAGAGATATTATTAGAATGATAAGCATATCATTCTGCCTAAATCGAAATATATCCTAAAAAATACGGGGTTTATCTTTCGAATTATATACACTGTCATATACCTTAGGGAAGGTATCAAGGAGAAATCGAGGGCTTAGCTTATAGTGACTACCTACAAATTAAAGTCACAAAAAACTTGGTATGCACCACAAGCTAATCGAACCTTGTTAAAGTTTCACAAGTGTTTGTGCCAACAGTGATCATATGACAACCCATTTTACAACGTGATTATTGTGGATTTATCCATCCAGAAATACAGACCATTAATATTTTGTGGTTCTGGAGGACGTTTCGACAAACTGGTCACATGTCGATTAATTATTTGCCAGAAATGCTGCACTCTTAGCATATATTTTACGGGCTCACCACCCTAAATTATAAAGTTTATAGTACCTGACAATGCTAAGAGTTAACATCAAAAAGACTTGATGACTATTGCATGTCTATAATGATTAATGTATAGTATCTTGTACCCCAAATGCATACATAAAATGGCTTCACATATGCCACCATATCTAGGTATTGGTTATGCGCACCAACCTACATATACCTTCTTAGAGTTTTGTAATATTATACGCAACCTTACTTATTCGTTCTTACACCCATTGCTAGCCAACCACTACGTACCAGTTGATAAGTGGACATAAGCCTGAGATTTACGCATACTTGGTTGCACAACAGATGTGCCTACTGCGCCCCAACAACACATCAAAAAATAGGTACTTTGAAATGAATAAGTATTTATGTTGGATACGGATCTTCAACAATTATCCGCACTCGGAACCCTTGTTAGGCGATTTCTTACTACTAAAAAATTACGAAGTGTCACTTTGATAAGACAGTCATCCCGCCGTTAGGGGGGATAAGAATGATTTTCTATGGGAACGACAGGAATTGTCGTGGTTGCCCCACTCTGTCTCATCTTGATCCCCACATAATCGATACCTTAAACGTAACAGTTTCAATGCCTGATACGTTTATAAATATTTTTGAAGTGATGAGATCACACATGTGAGCTGCAAATGCCTGCAAGGATAAAAATCCCCAATAAGGGACACGTCGCCGTAGATAGAGGCGATGCAACCACACTTAGTGGAGGTGTGGTTGAGACTGTGGCTCCCTAAGGGAATAAGGGGAGGCCACTTGGTTCGATCAATACTGGCCTAAAGGAATTGGGTGAGTAAGGCACAACTTCATCAATGTAAAGAATCTCTCTCATGAGATTGTCTCTGATTACAGTTATGTCCATGAATCAATACTGGAGGACGCTCCAATGTTTAAAATGATTTCAGTGACAAAATCTCAACAAATTACGAGAGTACATACACATTGATGATTCACACTGTTGCTCAAAGAATCATAGAGCACGAAGATATCGAACCACGCTCTGTTAAAAAATGTCAACAAAGAGCATATTGGCCTACATAAAAGTGCGATCCAGGAAGAGCTAGATTCTCTGACAAAGAGACAGGTATTTGGTTTGGTAGTACTAACCTTACCAAGTGTAAAGCATGTAGGACATAAATAAGTCTTTGTCATAAAGCGTAATGAGAAGAATGAAGCCCTAAAGGACAAGGCTCGCCTTGTGGTGCTAAGGTTTCTCGCAACGCTCTGGATTGACAACGAGGAGAAATAATCTCCCATGATGGAAATGCAGCTCATCGATGTGGTTACTACTTATCTCCATGGGGATCTTGATTGGGAGATATCCATAAAAGTGCCCGATGGCCTTAAACTATCCAACTTAAGTAACTCTAAACTACGGAGTGCGTTTGCAATTAGAATTGAAACGCTCACTTTATACAAGTGACTACTTGAGTGGAAAGGGATACAAAATGATGAACTATGCCCCTGCGTACTCATAGAGGAAAGAGTTCCGGATTTGCAGTTATAGCTATCTATGTTGATGATATGAACATAGTAGGTACTCTTGATGAAGTAAGAGAAACCGCGAGCTATATGAAATCTGAATTGAGATGAATAATCTTGGGGAACTCGGTTAATAACGAGTTTGTGAAATACTAATCCACTAGTCTGCATGTGTCCAAAAGATTCTCAGACGATTTACATGGACAAAATGCATATTGTTAGCACTCCCAATGATCAGTCGATGTTTGGATGTAAAAGAAAATCTATTTCGTCCAAAGAAAGATGACGAAGAAGGGTAGAGAAATGAAAACTCTTCTCTAAAGTGCAATAGGCGCAATATTGTACTTAGCCCAATGAACACGACTGAGTATTACATTCTCATTGAACTTGTTCAAGCGCCAACGCAGTGTCATTAGAAGGTATATAAAGAATGTATCTTGATACCTAAATGAACCATCCTATCCCTATAGAAAAACAAAGGGAATGCAGATGGAACTGCAACCCTCTACATCAAAACCTCAAACGATGTTTTGGTTGGGGTTCACTAATGTGAGGTATCTATGGTTAATAGGTTGTTCCTAAACTGGTTTAGTAATCGTCATTGGGAACACGACAATACCTTGTGAGAAACATCAGACTCTCCTCAAGATTCAAGTGAATCAAATAAGGTTCGAGGAAAATAGGAAAAACTTGTTTTTCAAATCGCAGCCTACAGCTATATCTGAAAGGCATGTGAGAAACATAGGAATGCAAAGACGTTCTTAGCTCCTTTGATTGACGTAAGGATCAGGGGGAGTGTAGATTTCAGGGGGAGTCTAACACACATATGTGCGTTGTGCTCTTTTTCCCTTCGACCAAGATTTATTTTGTTCCACTGGGTTTTGTTACTTGTCAAAGTTTTTAATGAGGCAACACCCCATGCACCGTTTTAACTTTGACTTGACACAAGAGGGAGTGTTGAAGGAAAATATCTTATGTGTGTCTTCGTCAAACTTCGTCAAAGTAACTGACAAAAATAAATTATAGAATTAGTGATCAAAGGATGTAACCGCTCAATCAGTTATCAATTAGTCATTATGTATATTGTTATTAGTATTGAATATCGTCATTGTGTGCGTGTAATTACCGTTGTAATCGACCTCTATATAAAGATGATTGTTAATAAAATAAGTAGACTATTCCGATTCTATTTTTCCTATAACATTCTTTTTATTATTGGATTTACATCGAAATGAAGTAGAACTACTACTCCCTTACATTACAACTCAAATAAAATTTGGTTGGAGACTTGGAATTCTTGAAAACATGAAGGAAGAAGTGTGTATCGATTGTGCGATAATGAATTATGGATTACAAGAAAAAGCTTCCACTAGAGAAAGAAATAGTCGTTTCTAGAGTAATATTATTTGTTAGTTGGTGCTTGTTAGAACAAATATACTTTGTAGAGATTTTGATATTATTTCGAGACTTCTAGATTCTTATTGTAATCATCAGTTTAGACTCTATGTCTCTCTTTGTATTCGAAAGTCTCATTAATAAAGACTTCAGGGCAGCCACACCAACCTTTTATTTAATAAAAAAAATAAATAATAATAATAATAAAAGTTTCTATTAGAGAAGAGAAAGATGAAGAAGAGTGTGGATACTTATGGATTCCGAGGGATACGTATACTATTGTGAGATGAGAAATAGAAAGAAAAGAAAAGACTCATTGCATTACATAACTTGAGGAGCTAGGGACTTGGACCTTCTTGGCTCATGTCTAAAGCTTTAACGTTTTCTCATTTCAAAGAAATTCAAACTTGGATAACAAAAACAACAGTGGCAATGATGGTACTACCAACCACTGAATTTTGCATTGTCTTAGGTAATTATGTTGAAAAATTACTTTGTACAATATCAAAGTAATCAATACAATTCCTTAGTTAACAAGATGCACGTACAGTTGATAAGAAACTTGCACAACAGAAAGCAAATTAACATCAAATAGTCATCTATTCTTTTACAACTTTAACAAGACGCAGGTTTGAATATTTCCGATGCTTCATCTCACTAATGCTTTTAACATTAGTATACCTTGTCCAAGTTTCATCATTGATAACTTCGACTTGACAAGTTTTCGAATCCTTTTCATACAATGAAAGTTTATTGGATATTCTTCTTGTGTATGGATAGTGTGTATGCTCACCTGCATATCTAGGATTCATAATATAGATCTTCATGCATTGTATTCAAAACCTCACCATTCTTTAACAAATATTCTACAATGAAATGAGAGACGGTTTACCTCCAGATATGCAGCTGTAAACACAAATGTTCAACATTTGAAATTCTTCCTAGCCAGGCAGAGGAACCAAGGGAATAGAAAAGATGTGCCTCACCTCTCATGTTCCTGTTTATAAAAAGAAGGTAACTCTATTTTCCTTCTTTTCCAACCAAACATTTCTTTGCTTCCTATACCAAATATGAACGATAAGCTGAAAGATACAAGGATGTAGCACTAAAAATTCCTGCCAGAAGCGCAGTTCCATGTTTGTGAATTCCCCAAAAACCAATCTGTACTATCAAACCCTGTAACCAGATTGCAATCCATGGTAACTCCCTGAAACTTTTAAGCATTATTTCAACCACAAACATCAATTGTAAACAGATCATTCCATATCATAATAATCAAATTCCTCAAGGATTATAAAGCAGATGACAATCTCTAGCCAAAAAAGGTCAACTTCGAAATTGATCCACACAGCACCTTTTTGGTGACAATCCTAAAACCAAGAACGCAAACCTAACAACGACCAGACGTCATCTTTTTGGTCTCCGTAAAACTCAACTTGACAAGTCTTTGAACCCCATTTGCAAAGTGACAATTCCTGGTATATCTCCTCCTCCTTTGTAAGTGAAGCATCCTCACTATGCAGACCAAAAAAAGAAAGATCCTCACTATAAAAAGTCATGTTCTTCAAAACTTCGCCATTCATTAACAAATACTTAGCTGCATCCATCTCATCCTGTTTTCCTCTGAGTCCCCTTATAGAGATGGTTTTGAGGTGCGTCAATAAACAAATAGGTACCGAATCTGGTGGACTCCATTCATGATTCGAAGATGCTCCAGGGCACTTGAAGTCCTGAGGAGTGTTTATAGATAAAGGATGAGATAAGAATCATTGACAGCTACATGCAAATGATGTAGTTGGTATTGTATACATGAAGTTGAAATGTGTCTTACTTTCAGCTCTACGACAAGATGTTCCAGTTTAGGTGATCTCCTGAGAAGCTCTTTTAGCAGTTCCCAGTAATAGCAATGGTAAATGGCAAGCTCCAATCGGTTCAAGTTATCGAAGACAGGAAGATAACAACCCTACATGAGAGAAGTCATATTGATCATGCAAATAGAAGTAGAAACTAAGTATTCTTTGCAATGTGTGCTATTCAATGATTAAGTGCCAAATGAAAATATAGCCTTTGAGTAGCAAACACTATGTTTGGTATAAGCAAAGACCGAAAGAGTTAATGATAGGAAAATTTACACATAGCAGTTTATTCAACCAACATTTAAAAGATGTTTAGTTAGTTATTTGGTTTTATGGCAATATAAATGATGTGCTTCATGCCTCACCCTAAAGTAAGCTTTACTTCCTAAACATGCATATAGCTTGACAGTCCTTTACTTCCTATGTTGTAAGGAAGAACTCGGGGCATACTTACTCTCAAACAATGTGCTGAAAGAGACAGGTATCTAACATTGGAAATTCCTGCAAACAACGTAGTTCCATGGAGAGCAAAGAGACGATCTTCATCTTCAAAATGGTCTTGTAGAGCAATAGTAACTCTGACTAGAGATTTTGCATTTTCCAAATAACATTCAGTTGAAGGATACTGCAAGATATGAAAATTTTCAAGCTTTGGGGCAACAACATGAAAGTTGCACTTCTCAACAACACCATGCCTATACCAATGTACTTTCAGTGTCTTCAGTTCAGGTGCAGATACAGTGAAAGTCAAAACGCCCTCATCTCCATACTGGCCAGGAGTTCCATTTATGCTCAGATCTTCCAGCACAGGGCAGCAAGAGAAAAGCTCCTCCATTGAGTCATCGAGAGGACGATCAATATGAACATAGAGAGACTTGAGATTTGGAAAACACCCTGATTCAGGAGGGTCAATAATAAAATTTGACCACAAAGTGCAAAACCCTCAAAGTCTTACATGTGAAAACACTCTGAGGCAACTCAAAGATCTCATCACTTCCATCATACTTAACAGAAAGATCAAGTTCAGCAACATTGCGCCTAATGGCAGCGCCAATCCAACCACAAACACGATCAAAATCCTTAACATGAATGCAATGGAGACGAAACTTATGAATGTTTGTTGAGTCACGGAAGAATAGTACATTATCAATAAACCTCGAATGAGGAATACTTTCAGGGTACTCTTGGTCGCAGAAGTCTAGAGTAGGAACAGAGGCCCAAATGTTCTTCCATCTTTTAGACAAAAAGATAGTCATCACAACATGTTCGGTTTGAAGGAACGAAAGGATGTGATTAAGAACTGCATTTGGTAATCCTATCTTTTTTAACTCTTCTTGCTTCAACCTGTGACATCAAATCCTGTACCAATATGCTTCATTAGAAACTTACTCAATGTCCATTGTGACTTTGTATTATTTTATACAACATTGTGTTTTAGTAACCGAGTAGAGTATCTATGCCTTTCATGTCACAGTAATAAAGTAACAAACGAAAGGAATTTTCTGTTACAAACTTATTTCTCCATTGGCTCCATAGAGTTGTGAAAATAAGTACCTGATAATTTAGCCAGGAAGAACAACTGAATAGTAATGAAAGCTCTGATTGATCTGTGAGAACGAACACCGGCTCTAAGAAAATGAGAACTGACTGACCATTGCTAACGACGGCGTTTTACCATTTCTGCAACCCTAGAACACAACCAGAGTTTGGGAATTTCTGATATGTTATTGATCTCCCAAATAGGAGGTTATATGTACAGGGTGTACAGAGTTCTACCAGGAAAGTAATTAGGGAAAATGCCCATTTAGACTAATTGTAACCCTTCATTGCCCGTTCCAATGACAATCTTTTCTATGAGCCCATTTGAATGAAAGTAAACTCTTTTTGTGTCCAAATGGTCAAATCTTTACTAAAGTCTTAACAAACTATATTATTTTAAGACTATTTTACCCCCACATCTTAAACATGAAAAGACTTAGCCGGAACCTCAGACTTCGGTCACCGGCCGCGCACCGGACTCCGGTCACCAGAATTTCCCCAATAACCAGTTACTGACCCCCAATAACCAGTTACTCACCCCCAGTAACCAGTTACTGACCCCCAACAACCAGTTACTCACCCCCAACAACCAGTTACTGACCCCCAACAACCAGTTACTGATACCCAGTAACCAGTTACTGACCCCCAGTAACCAGTTCACTAACCAGTTACTGACACCCAGTAACCAGTTACTGACACCCAGTAACCAGTTACTGACACCCAATAACCAGTTACTGACCCCCAGTAACCAGTTCACTAACCAGTTATTGACCAGTTACTAACACCCAGTAACCAATTATTGACCCCCACTGATCAGTTACTGACCCCTAGTAATTGAGTTAATCACCATATTTTGGTCACCGGTTGCTAGATTTTCTCAATGATCGAGTTATTGACCCTCATGAATCGAATTACTGAGCACAATATCAATTCAAAATCAACATCTCAAACTCTAGAAAATCACTATGGAATGCAGACACATAGAATGCTAAGATAACTTAATTTTTTAACAAAAACTGACAATTAGAATCCACATTCAAAATCTTCAATATAAAACTCAGCAAAAAACGATTACAAGTCCTAAACCTTGAAACTAAACCATCTGTTCAAATCCCTACAATGATACCACTTGTACTAGCTAGTAAAATTTCACACTTACCGCAGTAGTAAGAAAACACAGCGTGTACAATACTATACCAATCTGCAATCTATCATCATAGAGATAAGAGAACAAAGTAAATCAAGTCGTTGGATTGGGAGACTTATCACTTATGGTATGGCAATGCCCGACGTTGCGTCGCCACTACTACTTTTGTGTCGCCCACTTGCACTAAATCATCGATCTCTTCTTCTCAACCTCTCTTCCAGTACAAATCCTTCATTCTCGCCGCCTTCTTCCCCGGACTCTGACCGCGCAATGCTTCTCTGATCTCAACGGCAATACTAGTGGCTCCGTCTCGGTTGCAGATCCTTGCGGTAGCGCCGACGTGAAATGGTGCAGAAATTGATTGACGACGGCGACGACGACGAGCTGACTAGACTTGATCGACGTGGACTTCATCGATGTGACGAGCCCGGAAGCTCCCGGACCTTGTCGGAGCTAGGGATGAAGCAGCGGGTGGGGCGGCATTGACGAATGAGGGCGGCGGCGAAGGAGAGAGAGAGTGAGTGAGAGAGAGAGAGAGATAGTAGATGAGAGAGTTTTTAGATCAGGATTTAAGAACCATGTTTTTAAGTATTTAGGCATTTTCCCAAATCATGTAATTATTGTAATTACAATAATTACAATAATTACATGACTCACGCCAATAAAAAGGAAGCTGTCCTCATATTTTGTTTTATTCTTTTTCATTGGGCATTATGGCTTACTGAGCTTCCTTATTTTCTTTTGGAATTTCGGCCTGTTCAAAACTTCAACTCTAGCACATAGTAGTGCAAGGTTTGTTCATTGTCTTGTTTGCTTATAATAACAACTGAAATGCAGTAGAGGAGTGCACTGGTTCTGAATTTTGATAATTCCCTCACGTCAGTAATTCTTTTAACATTAGTATAATGACTATAATCCAATTATAAAAGTTTATAATTTGATGAATATTATGAAACTTTTGAGTGCATGCTTCGCCTTAACCCTAGCAGCGACATTACGTTTGTGTCTTTCCCCCCTCCTTTTTCCCGCCCATAAGTTCAGAGATAGCAAAAAAAAAATAAAAATAGAAATAAAAGAAGCTCACACTCCCTCCCGTGATCTCCCGTCATATAACTACAAAAGACGAAACGCACTCTTTCTGTGTCTCTCCATCTTTGAGCTCTTCCAAAATCGAAAACCTGGGTCTTCTTCGCTGCACCCAATTCTGTAAGCCCATCAATTCTCTCATGCTCCTCCTCTTTTTCTTCTTTTGATAAACCCGAAATGTTTGTTTTTCCAAATTTCAAAACTTTATCATTAAACCTTTGTGGTTCTTAAAATTATTTGGGGCGTTTTATGCTATTGCTTGTGTTTTAACATGGGTGTTTTATTTTAGGTTGTATTTGTTTGGTCGTGTGTGCAAAAAAGGCTTGAATTTTAAAGCAATTTAGGGTTTTACATTGAGGGTTTTGTGACAAATTGTATCTTTTTGGACAAACTGATATATTGGTTCGAAATTAACAATCTTTAGTGTGGTATGTGCATGAAATTCGGTTAAAGTTTCCGGCTTTCGGCCTTCTGTGTGTTTGTGGCAGGAATTGGAAGTAGGGTTTATACCTGTTTGATTTCACATGTATGTTTGGGGAAGTGAAGGAAAAGTGAATGCAAGGAATGGGTTGTCTTATTATTCTCAAAGATTTTGAGTCCTTCGATGGTTTTCTTATTTCTTGGCAATGAAGTGCAGGAATTTAGTTTTTGAAACTTTTAGTTTTGTTATACTGCCATGCTTGGGTACATTCTCAAATGCAAGATTATCCCATGCTCTCTCTGGTTTAGATGACTTTTTTAACTCTATTGTGTATTGAGGTGAAGATATCTGTATAGGTGTGTTTGATTGAAATTCGGATAAACTGATCAATTTATTTGTATTATAGTGAAGTGAAGAAGCGGCAAAGATGAATAGATCTATGAAAGTTGAGGAAGGGTTAATGATTATAGATGAGGCAATTCAGAAAGTAAAGAAGATTGTGGAAGGATTTCCAGAGACCAAGTTCACCACAGAAGAATATATGAAGTACCATGCGTATCCTTTATCGTCTGCAAGCTTTACATCATCATTCATGCACACACACAAACTATACGTTGCCAAGTGCTGTTTAGTGGACATTTTCCTGCATTCATGCATTTTTGTAAGGGGTTTCCAGCGACTTCCTTCACTCTTTCCTTAGATGTGTTTATATTATGTGTGATAAGCCTTTGGCTGGGAATGAGGCATTGCTATATGGAAAATTTTGAAGGGCTTGGAAGACATCATCAGCTCCTTGGTATGTGGTGTCCTGTTTGTAATGGTTTCATGTTATGATACGGTTAAATGGTGTTTGATTGAGCTTGGTATCCTCCTGGGAGGTGTTGAAAAACTATTGTGTTGATGATAACTTAAGTGTTTCAATTCCAACAGGTAGCCATTTGGCTTTCAGGTTCTGGAGATGTTTCTCATTTTTACATCTGTGGATATCAAAAAGTTTACATTAAAGTTTTTTTAGTCAATAAGGCATGCTTAAAAGCCATCACAGACAAAGCACATTAGCTTTTGTTAAACAATTCATGCGGAATATCAACTTTTGTCTTTTGCTTCATATTCTTAGAGTACTTCAGTGAGTTTAACTAAAAGATTTACTTGTTTAGGCTGCTGGTGCAGTCCAGTAGTACTGTTGCATACTCTGGTGATAACTAGTTCAGTTGCACTCCTGTTTTTTCCGTCTATTGATCTTTCTCTTTTTTCTCACTCTTAGGTACTCCCCTCATTGGCAGCCAAAGAAAACGAGTTTCTGTTAAAGGAATTTGTACACATGTGGTCAAATTACAAGATAATGGTGAGGTGGCTATGTAGATTCTTTGAATACCTTGACCGCTATTATATCCCCCGTCATGGTCTTGTCTCACTGACTGAAGCCTCAATTGATTGCTTTTGTAATCTGGTGAGTTAAAACTTATAAGTTTCAAAACATTTCCTTTATGATTGTGCACGTTTGCAAGTTTAAGTTGACATACATTTGTTCCCTTTTCTGCTGTCAGAATTGAACTTGTTGGATGCAATCAATAGTTCTTTTTTGCTTTCAGGTCTTCAGTGGGTTGGCTAACAGAATTCAGGCAGCTGCAATGTCTCTGGTTTGTTTATTTGCTTTAGTTATAAGTTTCAAATGCCAAGATATCTTGTTGGAGATGCTTTTAACTCATACTTGGTGCAGATTAATCAAGAGCGTTATGGGCAGCTGATTGATGGAAAGCTGCTTCAAGATGTCATGGGTATCTTTATGGAAATCGGTCAAAATAGATCGCCATCATACTATGAAACCATTGAGCAGGCTATGCTCAGAGAAACTGCCAATTTCTATTCTCGATTATCTTCAGAGTTGCTTTTGTGTGATTCGTTGACCGATTATATCCAGAAGGTTTTTCTTCTAATCAAGCTTCTGAGGTTTAGTATTAACTATGATAGATTATGTAAGTGATACCCTGTATTCTACAGGTGAACTGGTGCATTTTGCAGGAGAAAGAAAGAGCTGGCCGCTATCTACATCCCACATCTGTGGTGAAATTATTACAGGTATTGTCTTCTTGTTGGAGCTCTGGTTTCTTCTGAAGGCTTTATGGGTTAATATAAGAAACAAAAGAATTATAATAAGAATGCACAACATCTATCTGGCTGGTTGAATCTATGATAATAAGGTGGTAATAGAGGTGATAATAAGAAAATGATGTGGAGCTGTCCAGCTTGAGCTTGTAGCATTTGTGCTTTCTAGTGTGGATTTATCATGTTGCCTAATTCTTGCCATTTTGTTTTGCTTATTCTGACTCCTTCTGCAGGTTGTGCGCTTCCAGTTGCTGGATCTGAATGCAAATAAATTGCTTGAAAAGAAGAAGTCTGAAAATTGCAGTCAACTGGATTATCAGGTGTGGTTAGAAACATCCTATATATGTTTTCAATGGTGACTACGTCCTGCTATTTTCATTCATATGCCATTTTTTCCAGTACAAGGATGGTAACCGATAAATGGTTAAAAGAAAAAAAAGCATAGGAAGATGGCTCTGAAAATAGGTGATACTGATCTTATTTGCTCTAGTAGCGATCACCAAATCATGATATTTAAACGTGAATGGAGCTACATACTCGTTTACCGAAATGCTTTTTGAAATAGTGTTGGCATCATTCTTCTTTTTGCTCAGACTGTCCACGCAATGATCTGGAAACTGATGCTGCTCCCCTTTCAAATCAATCACATTCTTTCAGTTTCCTTGATGATTTTTCTTTTTTTTTTTCTAGAGATTTTTCTTTGGTAGTAGACAAAAGATAGTAAGAGTTGAGTTTGTGTCACTATTCCTGTTCACATTGAGCATAATTATTATTGGTCAGACTAGTGGCACTCTGTTTTTCTAATTCATATCTAAATTGTGCCATACTAACCATTTGTTATATATCTGTTATTTTGGAAATTCATAGGAGATATTGTCCAAGTGTGCCTGCTTAAATTCCGGAGAGGACAGCTCTATATCTACACTAGTGGAAAGTCTCTGTTCTTCAATGGCACAATCAGCTCACATTCATTAATTTTACCCAGATTTTCTAAGAAAAGTTCACATCCGTTTATAATTTGGGCAGAAATCAAATGACCCTGATTCATTTGTCAGGGGATGTAGAATGCTTTATGAAACTTTTCATGTAGATTTTGGAGGTTTGGAACTAGAAAGAAAGTTTCAATGATCCCCTTTCTGGTGCTTGTTTTTTTCCTAACAATGCTATTAATTACAACTGCATTTGATTTTTCACTAAAATATCGATAACCTAATTGAAATTTTGAAGCATTACAAACTTACAAACACAAGGCCGAAAAAACTAGTTACGAAGATCAGTGCAATTACTTGTCAAGGTAGGATCAACTTGACAAATGCTACTTGTTATGGAAAAAGACTCATCGACTTCGGTAAACGCTAGCTGAGGTTAAGACAAGCAGTGAGAGCTAATATATATCCAAAAAGAAAAAAAGCAGTGAGATGAAAGAGAGAATTGAGTGATAGATAGCAGCGGTTGAAAAAAAAAAATAAAAAAATAAAAAAATAAAAAAACCAAGATCAACAAGCCACTTTAGCATCCTCCGGTTGAACAGATCAGAAGTAGTAATGCTTGTATTCAACAATAAACCACACAAACCCTTCAAAAAATAAAAAAACCAAGATCAACAAGCCACTTTAGCATCCTCCGGTTGAACAGATCAGAAGTAGTAATGCTTGTATTCAACAATAAACCACACAAACCCTTCAACTTAAGAGAACTTTACACACAAACCCTTTAACTTAAGAGAACTTTACAAGCCTTTGAACCCCTTGGAAACATACCAAATTCCTCAAATAACTCCTCCTTGGTACACTGAAGATCACCTGTATAAATAGCCATCTCATTCAAAACATCACTGTTCTTTAGTAAATACCGTGCCGCATCCATCTCTTCACGTTTTCCCTTGAATCCCTTAATTTTGATTGTCTCAAGGCGTGTGAGAAAACAAATAGGCACTAAAGCTGGTGGATTCCATCGACTCTCTGATTGCTCCGGATATTTGTTGTCCAGATTGGCGTGCTGTCAAGAATTTTGAAACATTGAATGAAATGAGAACACAGTTCACAGCTATATGTTGGCATGATGTATCATAAGTGGAAATGCATCTTACAATATGCTCCAAGATAAGATATTTCAGTTTAGGGGATTTCATGAGCAACTCTGTTAGCAATTCCCAGTGGTAGCAATCACGAAGAACCAGCTTCAATTTGGTCAAATTCTCCAAGGCAGGCACATAGCAAGCCTAAGTGAAGCATAAAATATCAAACATATTCAATATCATGTTGTTCACAATAAACTAGTTTAATCATAAATTACCAAAATGGAAAAAAATGCATTCCATCAGAAATGTATTGTACCCTATGTTCAGTTTGGTATCATTGAACAAATTATTCATCATTTCCCTAAGGATATTCCTTTTCTTTATTAAAACCTAGTTGCTGTTCAAAAATCATGGGTGATCTTCACCTCAAGCATGCCTCACTATACTGTAACACAAAATTTGAAAGAATAATTTAATGAATAAGCAGTACCTCCAAACAATGAGGCTGGTTATCAAGAGACAGATATTCAACAGTGGAAATTCCTGCCAGCAGGGCTGTTGCACGATTAGCGAATCCAGGATCTTTATCATAAAAGGCTACGTAGTCTTGGTATTGAATTTCGTCAAGAAAATGGACTTTGGCTTTGACTAGAGATTTAGTGGTCATGAAAATATAATTTGAGAAAGCATCCTCCTTGATATCAAAGTATTCCATGTTTGGAGCATTGATATTAAAAGTGTACCAACTATCATAATATTCATGGTAAGAGCGCAACGATATGCGTAGCCTCTTCAATATAGGTGCAGTGACATTGATATACTCGATGTCATGAAAACAGATTTCTCCAGCTATAGTTAAATCTTCAAGTGCAGGGCAGTTCCGAAAATAAGATTCTGGTGCATTCTCATCAGACCATAAAACTGAAACATGGAGAACCTTGAGACTTGGGAGACTCCCAGTAGCTGGAGCACAAGTATTAAAATCTGAAAAGACTGTCAGATTTTCCAGTGTTGTGCCCATGAAAAGGCTTTGAGGCAGTTCAAAAGGATCCTCCATATACTCTTCAGACCAGAAAGAAAGATTCATCTCGATAACATTATGCCTAGTGGCAGAACAAATCAAAGCATTGATTCGAGAGAGATCCTCAACGCTGAAGTGTTTTACAGGAATAGAAAGACAAAACTTTTGAATGTCTGATGAGCAGTGAAGGGAGAGTGCACCTTCAACAGCAGTCATAAAACGATTGAAGGACTGGATTGGAGACATTGTATGATTTGTAGGAAATTCTTTGTTATCGAAGCCAATATTCGGAAGAGATGTCCATAAATTGTTCCATCTCCTAGACAGAACAGTAGTCGACATAGCATTTACTGTAGGAAGAAAGGTAAGTATATGACAAAGAACTGCATCCGGCAATCCACTGATTCTGTCAACTCCATTTTGACGGTTGGACTTGCAAGCCATCTGGACCTTCATAATTTTTCAAGATACATGGTCAAATTGAGAACACACATCTTAAATATGTCTTAGCAATTTTCTCACCATAAAGTTCGGAAAAATAAAATTTCAAGTGTGTTCTGTGTTGTAGCATAGAGACCAAAGCAGAGGAAAAGCTGCAAAAGATTGCTGAGAGAAATAAATTGGGCGCAGAACAATTTTTACAGACTTGAACTACTCCCACAAATGCAAGCAAACCTTAACACCAATTTCTACCTCATTTATTCAAGCAACCAAGCCTTAAACTTAACCAAAGCAAATTAAACAAAGGAGTCAGAAACTGCAATTAATCTTGAAAAAAATTTCTTCTATTTCTTCACCCGAAAGTTTTCAGCTACTAGACAAGAACAAAACAAAAGGCAGAAACAGATATTCCTCCAAGATATTTTCACATGAACTAGTAAAGGATAAGAGCAAATAGACAACAGAAAATTCACTAGATGAGCCAAAAAATTTTGAGAGGAAGTAAAGCTCTGAGTCTTGGAATCAGGTAGAAAAGAGAGAAGGGTTTTTATAATGAATCTTCTGAGTCTTGCTTAGGAAGCTTAATGCTAAGCAACTATACTCAACAACTGTTGAGTGAGCTGCTCCATTCAAGCAGCAAATCTGGACTACTGCTCCAACAACTGACATAATCACTTGTGTAGTTAATGCAGCCGTATTGCATGACCTTTGTATTTATCTTTCATACATAGCTCTACTATTGTATTCTCCTTTCATACTTAGGTATAGGTTAATCTGTACTAGTATAAAAAAGAATACATCTGGAAATTATACCATACCTCTATTCTTGACATGGTATCAGAGCAATTCTGCTCTTGAGACCGATACCCATACCCACATTCCGCTGCCAAACATATCAGTAGTCCAGTACCCAAATCATACCAAACTCTAGCTTGAAGATCAAGCACGAGTTCATACCCATACCCAGATCATATCCATTTTTGATTACCCATTACTCATACCAATCTTTTTTGCTCAAAGATTGAGCAGAAACTCTGCCAAAAATACCAAGAGAAGAACTTTGTTTCTCCATCCACATATTTATTACCTTCTTACCCAGTACCTATAACTCTGTTTCTTCAACTTATCCAATACCCAAGTTTTTGCTCAAAAATCGAGCACACTCATACCCATACCAAGAAGAGATTTATTCTTCAGTAACCATACCTGATCAGTTTGGAATTTCATTGTCTTAGTGAAATTTCAGTTTTTTCTTTGAAGCAGGCAACCATCAGATCAAAGGCACGCCGTCGCCTCCATCTGACCAGACGCACGCCGTCGCCTCAGACCGCGACGCCGTCGATTGCTCAGAACTGTTTCCATTTCCGGGACCCGAGAAACCGCAGCTGCTTCGACCTCCATCACTCTACCTCGGTCCCGCCGTCAGACCGCCGTGCCGTCACCTCAGACCGCCGCGCCGTTAATCCCAGACCGCAGTCGCGAACCTCAGTAGTTTGTGTCGTTCTTTCAGAGAGCAATCAAAGTAAACCTTTGTACTTAGAACCAATCTTTGTACTTAGAACATTTGGGCTGGCCCACTTACTCAGGCCCAAGTCCGGTACAACTTTTTTGTTAGTAAGTTGGTCAGATTTAAAAAAAAAAAAAGGGGTAATAAGACTAGAAATTTTATCAATGAAGTACTGATTAGTTCATCCCAGATATCATCAATCAACTCTGAATCTTCTTCTCAACATAAAGGGCGATTGTCATCCAATGATCATGACCCTATTGTTCCAGAAAAATTGGATAGCACCAATTTTATTTCTTGGTCAAAACATGCCAAGTTGAACATCACTGGCCGAGGTAAACTTGGTTATCTCACCGACAAGAAGAAAGCACCACCTGAAGAAGAAGATGAAGAGGGTTACGAAGTTTGGGTTGAAGAAGACAGCCTTGTTCAAGCATGGCTTTTCAGTTCCATGCACAAGGAGGTCAAAGAAAATTATGAAGGTTTGGAGACAGCTAAAGAAATTTGGGATGCTGTTAAAACTACCTTTTCAGTAGCCCAAGATGATACACGAAACTATGAGCTACAAATAGCTTCGGTTTTCACCAAAAAAAATGGAGCTCCTCTTCATGGCTACTACAACAATATGAAGAAAATATGGCAAGAGCTTGACATATTGGATCCTCTCAGACTCAAGGATGCAGATTCTATCACCTACATGGCTAATAGGGTCACCAAGCACCGTGTCTATTTCTTTTTGGCCGGGCTAGACCCTCACCTTGATGGAGTCCGGAGTAGAATCCTTAACACAAAGCCGTTGCCTTCTATAGAAGAGGCTTATTCTCAAGTCAGTGCTGAGCATAATAGACTCCAAAAGATGATGTCTGACACAAAGCATGAGGGATCAGCCATGATTGCTCAATATAGGCCACCACATGTTCGTAGCTCCCAGCCTTCTTCATCTACACCTCCGCTGAAATCACCCTCTCAAGGACCCATGAAATGCACTCATTGCAAATTAGCTAGTCATATGGTAAAGACTTGTTTCTACTTGATTGGCTTTCCTGACTGGTGGGATGATCACATTGCCAATCGCAAGGAGGCCCAAGCAAAAGTAGTACGAGAGAAAACGAAATTATTCCAACCCCATGGAAACAAGAACCCAAAGAGCTACCGGCCCAAAGGCAAACCCCAGGCCTCTCTCCAAATTACTTCACCAGACCTGAGTTCAAATACAACTTCTGATGAACCTGCTCATGGTGATCACTCTGGTAACTCTACTTTTGCCTTCATTACCACTCCAGGTAAACCTGTCTCTTTGCTCTCAAACAACTATGCCTTTAATTGGAAAGATATGTGGATAATTGATTCAGGTGCAACTGACCATATGACTAATAACTCCAGCAATATTCACCATTTAACCCCAGTTCGTTAGTCTGGCGTAACTAATGCCAATGGTGAATCCTACCCCATTACTGGTGCTGGGTCTGTCACTCTTACAAATTCCATTACCCTTGACACTGTATTACTTGTTCCTTCCTTATTCCATAATCTCCTGTCTGTCAAACAAATAACCCAACAATTTTATTGTTGTGTAATCCTTTACCCTTGGTGTTGCATATTTCAGGACATCCTCACAGGGGAAATCATTGGGCGGGGTATTGAGAAGGGGGGATTATACTACATGGAGATGACAACTACGGGTAATCTTCGTGCAAGTGAAGTACATCAGATTCAAAAAAGGTATCCACTGATGAAGAACAAATTTGGTTATGGCATAAGAGATTGGGACATCCATCATTTGGTTATCTCCAAACTCTATTCCCTTTATTATTTCAGCATAATAAACCAGCAGACTTTAAATGCAACACTTGCATTTTAGGCAAGAGTCACCGTGTAAGCTATCCAGTGAGCACAAATAAAAGTATTTCCCCATTTGATCTTGTTCACTCTGATGTTTGGGGGCCTTGTCCACCAACGCTCTCTGGAATGAAATGGTTTGTTCTCTTCATTGATGATTGCACCCGAATGAGTTGGATATACTTGCTACGAAATAAAAGTGATGTTCTTTCAGTATTTCAGACTTTTCATGTCATGATCCAAACTCAATTCCAGAAGCCCATTAAAGTACTCCGCACGGATAATGGTGGAGAGTATGTAAACCACCTTTTTCACCAATATCTAGCTACCCATGGCATTCATCAAACCACCTGTCCTCAAACCCCTCAACAAAAAGGTGTGACGGAACGAAAGAACCGCCATATTCTTGAAGTTGCTCGCTCCATGTTGATTGGAGCTTATATGCCGGAATATTTTTGGGGAGATGCTATCCTAACTACTGCATACCTCATAAATAGACTTTCTACACAAGCCCTTCAGTCCACAGCAAAGAAAAATTGTCCACTACCAAAAACACTAATTCAAGCTCTTGAAAGTTATTTGCCTTTACCCCCTACCCATGCTCTTGATCCAAAGATTTTTGGTTGTGTAGCTTATGTACATATCCATCGAACCAAGAGGACTAAGTTGGATGCTTGTGCTGAAAAGTGTGTTTTCATCGGTTATGCTTCAACTCAGAAAGGATATCGGTGTTATAATCCCACTAGTAAACGCTCATATGTTTCAATGGATGTTACATTTTGTGAACATAAACTATATTTTTCCCCGAAGACTCCTCTTCAGGGGGAGGGTCATGCTGAGGAAGAGCAGTCTTTAGGGGATTGTTTGGGTCCCTTGGATCAAGTGGATAATCAAATACATGGAAATAGTGAAGTGAGAAGAATTAAGCATAGAGCTACTGAAAGGAGTAACCAGTTACCAGTAGATTCTGTGTCACATCCCGACCCTTAAATTTTTACCTTATTTACCAGTTTGATTATAATAAGAATTTTTACCGTCTCCGGTATTGAGATATAGTTTAATTAGTCCCTAAAGGGGTTTTGGGGGACGATTATTTTAGAGGAATTATTCGTCGGAGAAAAATGTAACGACGGTAAAAAAATGGTAAATTTTACCTGGTAAAAATGTAAGTTTTATTAGAAATTATTTTTTTGGGGGTGTTAATTTTTGGAATTGGGTTTATAAGGATGTTGGACTGGGTTTAGAGGCCCAAATCCTTTTCTCCTTCTCTCTTTTCTCTTCCCCCTTCCCCGAGCCCTCTCTCTCTCTCTCTCTCTCCCGCTGCTGGATTTCTTCTTGGCCGTCTGCCGCCGTCCGGCCAGCCACCGGCCGCCGCTCCAG
This sequence comes from Fragaria nilgerrensis, assembly GCA_010134655.1. Classification (NCBI taxonomy): domain Eukaryota; kingdom Viridiplantae; phylum Streptophyta; class Magnoliopsida; order Rosales; family Rosaceae; genus Fragaria; species Fragaria nilgerrensis. The sequence goes on along the minus strand of CM020979.1, from coordinate 12,426,473 downwards.
CCCAGTTTGGAGCCCCGCCACCTCCTCTCCCTTCCCGGCCTAGTGCCCGAGCCTCTAACCTGCCAGAGAGAAGGAAAACCCGCCGGAGATGCCGGGAAGCTTTTCGCCGGAAATCCCACCTCCGGCCGCCATAGGTCGAAATTTTTGGCTCGTTTTGTAGCCCTCCTCCCGTGCAGCAACCCCTCCAAAAGGCTCACTCCCTCTTGAGCTAGATAAAGAGAAATTCAAGAAGGAAATTCTAAGGATTTTAAGATGTTTTCGTTCGATTGACCTAGTTAGGCTTGGAATTGATGTTTGTGGTAGTTAGAGAAGTTGTAGAGGGGGTTGAGAGTAAAATGCTGTCAAAATTTCATAGGAATTAGAGGTCGCCGGAATCGGCCTCCGGCCGCCGCCGCTGTTTTGGAGATTTTTAAAGTTTTAAATGTGTAATAATTAGAGGAATTTAATGAAGTGAATTGTGAAATTTTCGGATGAGTTTTGAATAAGTTGTGAATTTTCGAAGTTTGGTATTTTTGGCGGTTAAATAATGTAAAATCCGGCCGTAAGATTTAAGTCAATTTCTGAGAAATGTTGTATTTATGGCTGCCGAGTATGGTATTAAAGTTTGAGTCGTTTCGATTTAAGAATATCGAAGTTAGGCAATGATGAGCGTGTTTATGGCTCTCGGTTAATTTTGCCTATTTTGATTAAATATTGGATTTTTAGTTGAGAAGTTAATTATATATTTGGAACAGGAAGTGAGGAGACTCAAATTGGAGAGACCTCGGATCGACGTCAGGTTTAGGCCTAAAGTTGTGAGTGGACCTTTGTTTTTAATTGAAAAGCATGCGATGAATGATTTTGTTGATCATTTATTTCTTCTTATGAGACTTATTGATTTCTCGGCTATTTGATAATTTTTCCTCCTTTAGAGAGATCCCGAAAATGAGATTTTCGGTGGATATGTATTTTGGATGTTTATGAGGATAGTATGTATATAAATAAATGCTAGCTAGCTATACGTGTTTTTCCACCATACTGAGGTAAAATTTCATTATGGTGCGACGTGAGCGTTAGACGCAATCGTCGTAGCCCTATATAAATATAATAATTTATAAAGGGGATATGCGCGTATATATATATATACACCGTCTTTTCGGTCATAATGAGGAAAAATACCATTATGGCGCAACGTGAGCGTTAGACGCCAGTGTTGTAGCTTTGTATGAATCTTTATTTTTCTAAATTATTCTTAGGATTCATACAAGGAGTCTGACGAGTGTAAATACATACGAATATATGTTTATATATAGTTTAGACTGAGAGGCTCCATTTTATTTGAGTTGGTGACTAGCCGGTGCTAGTCGTGAAATTGCCAGTTTATGAGTTGAGCGCTTTTGAGCTGCCGCATGCAGTATATTTTCTATAAAATTAAAATGGGAATGCATAAATATTTTGTTATTAAATTATTTTTGTCCACTTACTCTAACGTTATTAAATGTCTTCCCCTGGGCCTTTCGTTTTAAAATTCCCAGTCTACAGGATTGCATAGTTGAGGTCGGGCATGGAGAAGAGGCATAGTCAATAGTATAGCTTCCGCTCATTTCTATTTATTTCTAGTTCATTTCCTCTCAAATAGAGTTGCTCTGAATATGTGGTTGTTGGTTATAGGATCTTTGTTAGATTAGTAAATCTATATTGGGAGATGTTGTGATTTGTGGGGAGCACGAAGGCTCCAGGAGTCTATAAGGTTGGAGTCGGAACCTTTAGGAGTGTTTGCAGGTTTTCGCTAGGAAGAGTTGTTCATTTTCAGGGGAGGTTATACCGAATTTTGCGATAAATCTTTCCTTGGAGGTGGTCCCCGCACGATTTACTCTGGGTTCAGGGTGAAATTCGGTGTGGGTCGTGTCATTCTGTACTCGGTGAAAATGTCAATTAGTTGCCAACTCCAGAATTAGCAGAGATAGATACTTCTTCTCCTTCTACTACCCATCAACACCAATCTCCCTGAGGATGATCTAAAGGTAACTAATAACCCTTTGTTTGAATTTCATGATAATATAAATTCTGAGTCTAACCTTGAAACAGAACCAAGTAGCATCACAGGGATCCATAAGTTACCATTTCAAAAAAATCGAGGCCAACCAAAGGCTCAATATGAACTAGATCCAAAAGCCAAGGCCAAATATCCCATAAGCAATTACATGTCCTCCCATAGGTTATCCAAGTCATATGTGTCTTTTGTGTATCATTTATCTGCTATTGTCATTCCAAATAAAGTGTAGGAAGCTCTAGCTGATCCTAAGTGGACTAAAGCTATGGAGGATGAAATGGAAGCTTTGCAAAAGAATCACACATGGGAACTAGTGCCAAAACCCGCAGGGAAGAGAACAATAGGGTGTAGATGGATCTATACATTGAAGTATGCGGCTGATGGTACGCTGGATAGATATAAAGCCAGATTGGTTGTAAAAGGATATACTCAGACATATGGTATTGACTATCAAGAGACTTTTGCACCAGTGGCCAAGATGAATACTGTTCGAGTATTCTGTCATTAGTAGCTAACTTAGACTGGCCTTTGAAGCAGTTTGATGTGAAGAATGCTTTCCTGCATGGAGACTTGAAGGAAGAAGTCTACATGGATCTACCTCCAGGCTACTCTCTACCTTCACAAGCAGAATTGTGTGCAAGTTGAAGAAGTCGTTGTATGGACTAAAGCAGTCCCCGAGGGCGTGGTTTGGAAGATTCAGCCAATCTATGAAACAATTTGGTTACAAACAAAGCAACTTTGACCATACATTGTTTCTGAAGCGAGGAAAGACAAACTTACTGCACTTATCATTTATGTTGATGATATGATTGTGACAGGTAATGACCCAGAAGAAGTGAAGAGACTCCAAGAACATCTTTCGTCTGCTTTTGAGATGAAAGATCTTGGCGGACTCAAATACTTCTTGGGGATAGAAGTGGCTAGATCAAATGAAGGCATTAGTCTATCTCAGAGGAAGTATGTGGTTGACTTACTCGTAGAGACAGGCTTGCTTGCATGCAAACCTGTAGATACACCGATGGAGCAAAATCACAAGTTAGCTGAATATTCAGACCAAGTGCCTACTAACAAGGAGAGATATCAAAAGTTAGTAGGCAAGCTGATTTATCTCTCACATACCTGACCTGATATTGCATATGCTGTAAGCGTTGTAAGTCAATTCATGCACGCACCAAGTGAGGATCACATGGAAGCAGTATACAAAATTTTGAGGTACTTGAAGACAAATCCAGGCAAAGGGATCATGTTTTTCAAAAATAACCATACGAAGATAGAAGGATACACAAATGCAGATAGGGCCGGTTCCATCACTGATAGAAGGTCCACTTCAGGTTACTTTACCTTTGTGGGAGGTAACTTAATCACATGGAGAAGTAAGAAGCAAAAAGTGGTTGTTAGATCCAATGCATAAGCTGAATATAGAGGAATGGCTCATGTAGTATGTGAAATGTTATGGCTTCGTCATTTAATGAAGGACTTGTGATTCAAGTCCGAGTATGCTATGAATTTGTATTGTGACAATAAAGCAGCCATTGATATAGCACACAATCAGTTCAACATGACAGAACAAAACATGTCGAAGTTGATCGACATTTCATCAAGGAGAAGTTGGAGTCAGAAATAATTAACATGCAACATGTACCTACTGAAGATCAACTTGCTGATATTCTGACCAAAGCCGTTTCTGCAAAAGTGTTCCACAGCTCACTAGACAAGTTGGGTATGCGAGATATCTATTCCCCAACTTGAGGGGGAGTGTTGAGTGAGCTGCTCCATTCAAACAGCAAATCTGGACTACTGCTCCAACAACTGACATAATCACTTGTGTAGTTAATGCAGCCATATTGCATGACCTTTGTATTTATCTTTCATACATAGCTCTACTATTGTATTCTCCTTTCATACTTAGGTATAGGTTAATCTGTACTAGTATAAATATCCTCCAGTTTGGAGAAGAATACATATGGAAATTATACCATACCTCTATTCTTGACAACAACTACATATAATAACTCTCTTATGAATCTTACTAAGCAACTTTAATACTAATGTACTATATACTCAACAACTACATATATATATATATATATATATATATGGAATTAACGTGCGAAGGTCTTTATTTGACTCACTTTTCGGTCATATTTTTCGATCATACCCGGTCAGTGTCTAGATACATATCGTATGATCATCCTTACAAAGTTTCATCCAGTTTGGTGATCGTTTGTACACCGAATCAGATAAAATAAATCAATAGAACAAAATCTGTCCAAACAGAACCGTTGAAGTAAATCATGATTATGGAGGCTTAAACGGTCACCAAATTGGATGAAACTTTGTAAGAATGATCATACGATATGTATTTAGACACTGACCGGGTATGATCGAAAAATATGACCGAAAAGTGAGTCAAATAAAGACATTCGCACGTTAATTCCAGAGCAAAATTTTTCGATCATACCCGGTCAGTGTCTAGATACATATCGTATGATCATCCTTACAAAGTTTCATCCAGTTTGGTGATCGTTTGCACACCGAATCAGATAAAATAAATCAATAGAACAAAATCTGTCAAAGTAGAACCGTTGGAGTAAATCATGATTATGGAGGCTTAAACGGTCACCAAATTGGATGAAACTTTGTAAGAATAATCATACGATATGTATCTAGACATTGACCGGGTATGATTGAAAAATATGACCAAAAAGTGAGTCAAATAAGGACTTTCGCACGTTAATTCCAGAGCGAAGCTTCGCTCTGGATAGGGACTGTATATATATATATATATATATATATATACTTTCTTCTGAATCTTGCTTAGCAACTTTAATACTATACTATACTGTGTAGTTGTATCAGACTGGTATTCTAATAAAGTCAATGGCTTGTTCGATAACTAATTAACTATACAACTATCTAATTTTCAACTTTTTATTTTTCTAATCCCCAATATTGGATTTTTCTCAACCCGAAAAATGGACAGTAAAAGTAAAAGTAAACAGTGAATGACAAACCGCCCGGTACCATTTGGTCTAATGACATAAGTCTCTCTTTGTAAGTGAGAGGTCGTGAATTCAACTCACAGTATTGTAACACATTATTGTGCATTTGATAAAAAAAAAAAAACAGTGAATGACAAACCCACTGGGGCATCATTTTCCCCAACACATATAATTTCCACTGGGGCATCAAAAGAATCCGGAAACAAATATGACCTATTATACTAAGATCCAACATACTAAAGGTCGACAATATTATGCTCAATGATAGTGCAAATGCATCTATGTATACAAGTGTAATCATCATCTTCGATTTCATCAAATCTCAATTCAGGAGAGTGATGGAAACAAAATTTTCGGATGTCTCAACAGTGTCCAAAAACGATCACTATCACACTCAGGATCTTGATTCAATTGAACACTAGAAATAGAAGTCCATAATTCGTTCCATCGTTTTGATGGAATGGTGGTCTGCACAACTAAAACGGTATCATCAAGAAGCGAGAGTAACGAGAACTTCATCCGGCATTTGGCTAATGCTGTCTTCTCCTAATTCTTTTGGAAGCCATTCGCTCACTGATTGGTCATATAGAAGAACGATTAAATTTCCATAACTTAAAAACACATCAACAAAAGCAGAGTCATGAACTATGTACACAGTGAAATAATAAAGAGTAGTACTTACCTTTTTTTTTTTTTTTTTTTTTGCTCGAAGTACTTAGATGTGTCCTAAAACAACAGGAAATGAGTAAAGTGCAATAATGTGTCGCATGGTGTTCCAACTACACAAACTAAGCTAAGAAGTACAGATGCAAGTCATGCAAACTTATACGAGCGAAGGAGAGAAACTTGATTGAGAACAATAATCCACGGAGTAAAAAACCAAAACCAGATAAATAATTGTATTATTTAGTTCTTATGACAAATTAAATTCCCCAGAGCTAGAAAGAATTACTTCAACAAATTCTGAAAACATAAGACTACTCAGAGAAAATGCCTGCTTTATGTTGCTTTAAGAACATTGATAGCATATCGATGCTTACAACCATACGATGCATCTCAGATGGTATTCAACTTCGCAATTCTCTGAACTCCTTTTAAACATAGAAACTTCCTTGTTTAACTCCTCTTTTGTACACAGAAGACCACCAGCATAAATAGTCATCTTCTCCAGAACTTCACCATTGCTCAACAAATATTTCAACATTTCCAGATCATTGGGCTCACCCTTCAATCCCCTTATGGATATGCTTTTGAGGTGTGAAGCAATTAGGCACAAACTCTGTTGCTATCCTTTGATGCTCTGAATCTCCACCAATAATTATCGCCTGATCATCATTTAAAAGAATATATGATAAGTGAATCTCCAAGAGCTGCATGTTGGAATAACATAGCATAACTGGAGATAAATCTTACTTCATATTCTAAGAAGAGATATTCCAATTTAGGAATTCTCTCAAGCAAGTCTGGCACTTCCCAGTAATTGCAATAGTTAGTGACCAGCTTCAAGTGGCTCAAATTACCAAAAGTTGGCAGACAAAGATCCTACATGAAAGATAAACTTCAGACTAAACAGAAACTCATACAGGTTAAATGTTGCCTATCATATATACTATTTCAAAAAATCTTGCCAAGGCAACTCAAAAATATGCTCTCTAGATGATTCAACACAAAGATCAACTTCAACAGCATTACGTTGGATGGCACTGCAGACCCAAGTTTCAATACAAGCATAATCATCAACAGATGAACAACGAAGACGGAATTTTCGAATGTTAGAGTGAGGAAAGAACATTACTCGATCAACAAATGCCATAAATCCAGTTTTGTCAGACGTGGATTCATCGCAGATGTCTAGATTGGGAACAGAAGCCCATATGTTCTTCCATCTTGTGGATAAAATGCTGGTCCTGAAACTGTATTTTGTGGGAAGGAACGAAAGTATGTGACAAAGAACTGCTTCAGGCAATTCACTTATCCTGTCTTTAGTTCTTGCTTGACTCTTAAGACTCCGAATCCATAGGTAACCTGATGCATTGTCAATAACTTAGTCAACTTACAGCCATTATCATAACTTTTATCAGGGGTGGGCATAAAGCCCGTTGGAGAGAAAAAGCCCGATTCGGACCGGCTAGCTCAATCGGGTCGGGCCGGGCTTTTTACCAGCTAACCCAGTTCGGACCGGGCCCGTTTATAACTGGTCCGGTCCCGGTCCTTCAAACACAAAAGTTTGCAAAGCCTGAAGGCCCGACCTATGCATAATTATTGGGTTATGAGGTCCTATAGTAGTAAATATAGGCTTTGCTACACCTGATCAAGTCAAGTGTGGGACTAAAAAATAGAATCAAATCTCATCTTACCCACGTGCTCCCTCTTCTCCATGTTAATTTCTTCCTCTTTTCTTTTATTTCTTTTTATTTTCTTTTCTCTCCTCCAATTAAGGCTTGCCACGTGGCCCCAGCTAAGAGAAATCTTTTTCTTCTTCTCTCCGACCCCACACACACATTAGGGATGATCCTATTCTTTCTTATGCTCACACCTCCGAACCACCAAAAATCCCATCTCATCTTCATTTGCATCACCTCAAGACCGATCTTCACCTCTCCTCTTCACCTCAACATCATTCCCCTCACCCATTTTCTCCGCCGACATTGATTCGCAACGATAGGAGACCGGACGTTGATGAGTTCAACCTCGTCGTCTCCGATGAGTTCTTCTTGGGCGTTTGATTATCTGAATCGGATCGTTTCCGATAACGAGTGATCCAATCACGGCGCATACCAGAAACCGCTCCTTCCTCAGTCTGCCTCCTCAATCTCATTCTCATCTCAAATTAGGGTTTTGGGTTTAGATCAACTAGATTTTGAAATTTAGTTGTTTCTGGTTTTGGATTTGTGAATAGGGATAGAAAGATGGATTCTTTGTTTTGTAGGATGATGCAAACTATAAAGTTGGGTTATTTGTATTGTTCTGGTGATGAAGTAGAGGGGGATAAGCCATCTAATACATGTAAAGAATGTGGTGGTGGTAGCCTGCATATCTGAAGCAGCATATGCTAAGCCATTCTCATGAGGTATTGTGTTGAATTTCTGATTTTTCGTTTTGATTTGCCATCGTCAGAACCAGTCCGAAATAAGACCGAAGGCCCGAAGGACCGGCCGGTTTTTGGCCGGTCCGGGCTCTTGCCGGTCTCAATGATTTTCAGGTGAAGACCCGGCCGGTTGCAGTTGCTCCGGTCCGGTCCCGGTCCCTTCGAAACATTGGCCGGTCTCGGCCCATGCCCAGCCCTAACTTTTATAGCTTAGAAGCTTTGCACAAAAGAAATTGTCATAACAATGTTCTGGTATAGTTACATAGAATCTGAAGTAGAGAAAAGTCAGAAAACACTAATCCAGATTATATGTCACCGATCAACTCAATCAAAACATTCAAACGAAAAAAGTAGATTCTTTCAGATCCAATATCAATTCTGTTTTATATCTTTCAAACCTAGTTTATAATTCAAATCCAATCCCCTTCTATATATATAATCATCATATCCAAATACGAGATAAACACATTCACCCACAACACTACAGAATCACCGAAAGTATTCAATATGAAAAATTCATGAATTCCCATCTCAATTTAGATTTAAGCCAACAAATTCAATTTTTTACGATCAACAAAAAAAACATAGAATTTAACAGAAGCTATATACCGCTTTAGAACTAGAAACAAAAGCAAATTCTACATCTTTACACGACAAAAGAACTATAATTTGTTTGTGTTTTCAGTTTTGTTGGTAAAACAACAAGTTACAGAGAAAAGTACCTGAGACTGATACTGACAACAAAGCTGGCGACTTCTCTGAAATACGTACCGGGTTAGGTTAATATACTGGGGTGTAGATGGGACTCATATTTACGAACAATTTTCAACCCGACCCGGCCCAACGGCCCAACTTTTCTCTCCTTCTCAATAAAAAAAAAAGAAGCTTTTTTCTTTTCTTAATATTACGAGGGAAACTTCGAGCTATTTTTATCTGTCCTTGATGCTTATGATTCCCGACTTTCATGAACGAGTGTATGATGCACCATAAGATGGTACTATTATGTTGAGGTTTGACCTCGGTGCAATGCTTTTAGTTCGAACAAATATATATATATTGTGTTGCTAAACCAAATTACAGGCAAAAATCACAAAGATAATCTTTAATGGCTTGAAGATTTGGTAGGTTGCATTGAAGAACTCTGATTTCTCCCTTCCCTTGCATCACTTAGGAAAGGAAGACAGTTTGCAATTCTGCAAATTACAGCTGCAGCTACTGTACATCAACTTCACAGATTAAGAAGAACCAGCAAGCAAGCTGCATATGTACAGAAAGCCCGGATGTCTACTTTCCAACAAAATTTAATCTGATTTATTTCCTAAGTGATGCAAGGGTTTGTTGAATTGTGGGAAGACGAGTTATATTTGCTACTTCCATCCCATTCGGTTTCATGTTAAGAATCAAATAGGCAATTTGAGGTTTTTGTTGAGAAACAAAGAGGTAATGCCCATAAACACTTGAGAAAATTTGATTGAAAATCTGTTTTCAAGTCAGATCCAACTGTTTTCAGGTCAAAAATCTGGAAAACTCCTAACAAAAAATAAAATAAAATAGAACTTTCCAAAAGCTAGTAGTCTAGGAACCTACGAACTTTGCCTTTGATGAATTTGACTACACAAGTCTTTGAACCCTTCTGAAAGGAACAGAATGTCTTCTGTAATCCCTTCTCTGTTGAATACACTGAAAGAAGATCCCTGTCGGTTGTAATTGACTGTTTCGAGAACTTTACCCGCCATTAGTAGATACTTTGCCATTTTCATTTCCTCAGGAGCTCCTCTTACTCCCTTTAGGGTGATAGTCTTGAGCTGTGACAGCAAACAAATAGGCACCTTCTTTGGTCGACTCCAAAGACGATCATTGGTATGTTCTCCACACGTAAAATCCTGAAAATATAAGAGAATAGATGAATATGAATCTCATTACAACGTATGTTGGTTATGAGAAGAAAAGTTAGGCATATATCTCACAAAATGATTAATGATGAGAGATTCCAGTTTAGGTGATCTGTTGAGAAACTCTGGTAACAGCAATTCCAAGTGGTGGCAATCTTGAAAAACCAGCTCCAACTTGCTCAAATTATCAAAAGCAGGCAGATAACGAGCCTACATGAATGGTGAAACAATTATAAAACAGAAACCAGTCCGCATGCATATGACTTTGGATTATAAGGAAATACAAAATGAACCTTCTTATGGAATTACATCTATATTTCTTTAGCATTTCCTCTCCAAACAAAACTATTAATACGACTTGATTAATTTCATTCCAGCAACCAACTATGAGTTAACTGAAATTGATGGACCTGCATGCATTCCTTACCCTTCCACTCTTCATCTAAAGAAGAAGCGCACATCTTTGATTTCCATCCTCCAACACACGTCTTTTCTTCCTATAATGTCTATATCAAATACTGTAAGGAACAAGTTAAGACATACTTACCTTGAAACAATGAGCTGAAAGAGACAAATCCTTCACATTGGAAACTGCTGCCATAAGTGCAGTTGCAGTTTTAGCAAAAGCAGGCCGTTCACTTGAATCATGGTGAGTGAGATCAATATTGGCTTTCACTAGTGATTCTGAATTTTCGAAGAAGAAACTTGACAAGATATCGGTATGTATATCAAGGGTTTCAAGCTTTGGGGCATTAATGAAGAAGTTGTAGACATAATGCAATCAGGAGCTTCATCTTCATCATCGCTGGGATATTCATATGCATTTTTATATGCATTAAACAAATCTACTCTGAATGTCTTCAGTTCAGGTGCAGACTCTTTGAAATTCAAAACTGCATCTCCAATATTTGCCCTTACAGACAAATCTTCTAGTGCAGGGCAGCAAGAGAAAAGCTTCTCCATTGACTCATTGTTAGGATGATAAAGACAAGGTTCTCAACCTCAGTGATGGAGGATCAAAAGTAATACATCCCGCTACCACCTTCAGGGATTCGCACATAAAAAGGCTGTCTGGCAACTCATAAACCTGGCCTCTGTCGCATCCAAAATTAAGATCAACTTCAACAACGTTAAGCCTAACTGCAGTACGAATCCAGCTATCAACACGAGAGAAATCCCCGACATTGAAACATTCGAAACAAAACTTTGAATGTCCAAGTCACGGGAGGTAAGTACCCGTTCTACAAAATCCACAAAACCAGCTTTGTTCCTCATAGATATATCAAAGAAGTCAAGATTGGGACTAAAGGCCCATATTCCTTTCCATCGTTTGGACAAAATGCTGGTCCTCACAGCATATTTTGTTGCAAGAATGAAACCATGTGAAAAAGAACTCGGTCCGGCAATTCACTTATCCTATCTTTTAACTCTATCTTGAAGCTTTGAATGAGAATCCATTGGTACCTAGTACATCAAAAAAAAAAAAAAAAAAACGGAAAATCACGGCCACTGTTATAACTTATAACTTTGGTTGCTTAAGAAGCCTTTATATAACAAAAGAATATGACACAAATCCTCAGAATTGAAATTGAAGCAGAAGCAAATACCTAAACCCTAAGCCCTAAAAATCGAAACTTTTTGTTTCACTGTACTTAAAATTCAAGATTTTTCAAATGGGTAGTAGAACCGTAAAATTATCCTTGGCATTTACAGTATCCTGGAATACCCATTTGCATTAACATATATCTAAGAGAAAAATTGTACTATCTTACATGAATCAAACAGAGTAAAGATTGAACTAAACATGTTTCTATATTACCCTTACACATACGAGTGTAAACTGAAGCTCTCAAGAAAAAAAAAAAATATATATATATATATATATATATATATATATTTTCTTCTGCAGAGACATAAAAGACTGAAGATATATATATATATATATATTTTTTTTTTCTTCTGCAGAGATATAAAAGACTGAAGAAATAAAAGACTATTTTCTTCTGCAGAGACAAACATTCCAACGAATAAGACTTGATTTTTTATCACTTCATCATTATTGACCACCAAAATAGAAGAAAAGAAGTTAAAAAGTGGGGAAGACAGTTACCTAGAAGGGGTTCCGAGACAGACCCGGAAAATGTAGTGAAACCCAGAGAGTGAGTGGGAGTTTGAACTTTGAAGCCGAGGAAACAAAGACGAATCCTAACGACGTGGTTCCACCATTTCTGCTGCAACTCTTCGTTCTCCAACTTTGGAGAATTTATAGAGGCAAACCCTATTTGGGGTTTATCTGTTTGTTGAGTGGATTGGGCTTGTGAGTTTAAAGCCCAAAAGCAGTCATGTGCTAGACATTTCCCTTGCACTTGGAAATGTTGTGGCGTTGGCTGCTGCGTTCTAGAACTTCTCCTAATGTGATCTTCAAATGTTGAAGATTGTTAGCACCAATTTTCAAAACAGTTGGACAAATCTATTTTCATCCAATTTTCGTTGAAGAATGAGATTCCTAAGACTCAGTAACACATTTTCATCCAAGGCCAGATTTTAAAGTGAACAAGTAAAGTTATTGTCCGCAGTTGTCCCTCACACACTGACATTTCCTTAAAATTGTCCCACACTAGTTGCACATGTATATACTAAGGAAATAACTTTTATCCAAAAAAAGAAAAGAAAAAGGAAATGACTTCTATACCTTGAAGCATGCATATCTCAATACGTGGGCGTCCGCTTATTGTAGAATTACAACTTCTTCTTTTTAAAAAAATGAGAGGACTAAAAATTTTTTTTTTAAATAAATAGGTTGACTTGCAAATACATAATTTACGCCTATGTTGTAGCAAGTAATACGTAATTCACTTATATCACCTTTGAGCCAACTTTGAAATTTTTTAATAAAATTACTATATAATCAATTTTTATTGTGTCTCTAAATTGTCTTGTTAGTCGATTTACTCGTCCAATCCTGTGTTTAGGGATCACAAACATATTTTCATGAAAGACTAATGACAGATGAGAAAGACATTTATTTGAAGACTAACAAAGAGAAATAGTCCATAAACACTGGATAGAACATGTTATCCAATGAATTCCACATCAGCAGCATCATCTGCCAAATCAGCAAGTCCACCCTATGAAATCCCCGCAATGGATTGCCTAAGTTCCATAGAAACCAATCACCGGACATGGACAAGAAATCCAAGGTGGCAGGTCGACATCCACCAGCTCAAGCTTATAGTATAACGTTTCTCAGCCCCATAGTTTCCCACTACTAACAGTTAGTCACGTACCACCACAACCTTGCTATCACTTGCAGCTTCGACACTCCCCACTTTGGAAATGGCTTCTCTTGCAACATCGCCGGTTGGTATGTCGGAGTTGCTAGGAACTCCCCTCAGCAAGAGCAACTTCAGCGGCGCTGCACGGTCGGCTCCCACTGCCACTACCCCTGCCACCTTCAAGACCGTCGCGCTTTTCGGAAAGAAGAAGGCTGTACCTCCCAAGGCCAAGGTAGTCGCTGCCCCCGAGAGCGATGAGCTCTCAAAGTGGTATGGTAAGCAACTAAGTATAATTCATGGACATCACTTCACTTCAACTATGTATCATCACGTACTTTTGTGGTTTTGGTTTTGTTGGTGTGAATGTAACTGATTAGTATGCACATTGTGGTGGTTTTTTATTGTTTCAGGTCCTGAAAGAAGAATTTACTTGCCTTCCGGGCTCTTGGACCGATCAGAGATCCCAGAGTACTTGACCGGAGAAGTTCCCGGAGAGTAAGATTCTGTTGTCTATGCTTTATTTCTTTTGAAGTAACCAAACTAGCTATGTTTGTCATAGGTTGAACCATGTAATTAGCTCTGAGTTTAAGGAATGTACTATTGGTCTATGAAAGAATAGGCACATCAAGGTAGACCAACTTCCTATAGCACTAGTCGAGCTCCCTACAGTTGTGTGCTAAATTGAGATCTATCCTTTTTTTTTTTGGGGAAAAATTGAGATCTATCTGAACAAGTCTACTAATGTATGGAGCCAGTTTGCCTCAGTAATGTACCGTAGCCGAAGTAACAAACCCGTTTAAATCCTTAATTAAGCTATGTAAAAGTAGTAAAAATACTTAAAGTCTTAAACCATGAAAGTACTATTTAGTGATTTAGTCTATGAATAAATCTGTAATATTGTATGTTACTAACTTGGTATAATGTGTGTGCAACTGTGGATCTATGCAGTTATGGTTATGATCCTTTTGGTCTAAGCAAGAAGCCAGAAAACTTCAGCAAGTATGTTATACTATACCTTACTCTCTGTCTATATTTCTGTCCTTAAGTATTATATGTAATCTATACATAGATCAGTTTAATTTATGAGGACTACCCTAATTTGATTGCAGATACCAAGCATATGAGTTGATCCATGCTCGGTGGGCTATGCTCGGAGCTGCTGGGTTCATCATCCCAGAAGCCTTCAACAAATTTGGTGCTAACTGCGGACCTGAGGCCGTTTGGTTCAAGGTGAATTGTCATCTGAATTAGATATCTGCATCTGCATTCTTGGTCTCTGACTTAAATACTAAGACTAATTAAGATGAAGTTACAAAAATAGTTTGATGACAATCTCATTAATCAAGTGTTTTGGACTTAATTCATGACGTTTGTTATATGACATGTACGCAGACCGGAGCTCTACTCCTTGATGGAAACACATTGAACTACTTTGGCAAGAGCATACCTATTAACTTGGTTGTTGCTGTTGTTGCTGAAATCGTTCTTCTTGGAGGAGCAGAATACTACAGACTCACAAATGGTTTGGTATGTCACTAAAACTTGGTACTACCCTTTAGTTAAGTATTACGTAAATTACTGATTCTGAATTAACCAAGAACACAAGTTTGCCCTCTTGAATGTTAGTCCAATATCAAGGTGTACAAGAATCACAAAATAAGTTGGTCTCTGGTTATTGTTTACATACCTGTGGGCTTCAGTCAAAACTTAACTGGTTGTGTTATTCTCCTGGTAGGATTTGGAGGACAAGCTTCACCCAGGTGGTCCATTCGACCCATTGGGGCTCGCAAAGGACCCCGACCAGGCTGCACTTCTAAAGGTGAAGGAGATTAAGAATGGTAGACTGGCAATGTTTTCCATGCTCGGTTTCTTCATCCAAGCTTATGTCACTGGAGAAGGTCCTGTTGAAAACCTATCAAAGCATCTCAGTGATCCTTTTGGCAACAACTTGCTTACTGTGATCTCTGGAAATGTTGAAAGAGCTCCAACCCTGTAATTTCAAATTTTCTCTTGCTCCACCAATCAAAATTCAAGTGCATTGTATATCACATGAGTCTTTCTTAAGGCATTTAACCTTAATCCATGAATGAAACTGCAGACCTAGCATATATAACCTATGGTTGTAATGTCGTAGGGCTAGTGCTGTTTTACATATGTAATTCCTCAGAAGTATCAATCCATCCATGCATAAACATAATCATGTATTTTTTTTCCATTTTTCCTTGCAAATTTGCCATAGTCCATGCAGTTTGATGAGCTATATATCACAGTTATTATACTTGAAACTAAATTGCATAATAACTTGAGTCAAGATCGTTTCACAATAAACACAACACTACTAGAAGAAAGGCTTTAGCCGATGAAAATAAAAAAACCAGGCTAACGAATTATTTTTTCGTCGGCTAACGTGGACTTTAGCCGACGAAATTTTCCTTCGTCGGCTATGGTCAACTGTAACTGACGAAATTAAAATTTCGTCGGCTAAAATTTTTTTTTCGTCGGCTTTAATTTGTGAACTTTAGCCGAAGTCTATATAAAAGTTTAGCCAACGAAATATATAATTTCGTCGGCTAAAGTGCCTTATATTTGCAGATCTGGACATCAGCTCATCTGGGAAAAAAAAACAGGAGAAAAAGTTTGAGTGTTGTCGAAATCTGTCCATAATTAGTTTGTGGAGCTATATATAGGTACGTATATATGTTGATTTTGAGTTTTATTTGAGTTGATCGATTTTGAGTACGTTGGATGTATATATATATGTGTCGATCGATTTGGTTGATGATTTGATAATATATATGAAGTTGTTGTTAATAAGTAGTAGATATATATATATATATATATATATATATATGTTAATTAATTTATAATATTGTGTTGATGGTATGAAGTTGTTGATGATATGAGTTGATGATGATTTTGTGAAGATGTTGATATATAATATTGTTATGTAATTATTAAGTATATATATATGTGTTAATTAATTTATTATTAATTAGTTGTAGTACGTAGAATACTAAATGAATTGAGATTTTATATATGAAATATAATTAATTAGAGTTATACATATATATTTTGTTATATTTTCAAGATATAGATAAGAGTTGGATTTCGCTTCCAAAATGAGACAAAAAATATGGTAAATGAGTTATGAGTTTTCTGGAAAATGCGCTGGCTAATGCGAACGGGAATACAATTTTCTATTGCCCGTGCACGAAATGTTAGTGTCGCAGCGATATGCATCGATTTGCAATTGACAAAGTATGACAACACCTGAAGAGTAACGGGTTTTGGGAGAAGTACACATGTTGGTTATATCACGGTGAAACATCATCAGGGGGTCCGCATGATCATGGACAATTTTCTGAGACGGGCAGTACATCCAACGATCCAACAACGGCCTTGATCAACGACATGTTTGCTTATGAGAGCGGTGTATGTACTCAAGGACAGCATATGCCTGAGCTGGTGCAGCTCTTCCCTAGAGTTGTCAACACTGTTGGTATTGACAAATACAATAAACTGCTTGCTTTCCAACAGACCCATGTGTACCCCGGTTGTCAGAAGACCGTTCTTGAAAGTGTGATGGACGTAATGAAGATTAAAGTTGAGAAAAAATCGACCGTGAAGGCTATTGATGATTATTTACAGTACACTGCTTCGATGCTGCCCCACGGTCATCGTCTTCCTACCACTCATCATAAGGTCCGATGTATCCTGAAAGATCTTGGGTTTTCCTACATCAAGATCCATGCATGCAGATATGACTGCGTTCTCTTTTGGGGTAAAGATCCAGAAGGAAATGACCTTGGTGGCCTTGACGCATGTCCGGTATGTCACACTGACAGGTATAAGCTGACTCCTGCAGGCAATAGGAAACCTGTGAAGGTACTTCGGTATTTCCTGTTGAGGGATAGACTGGAGCGGTTATACATGTCTTCACACACGGCCAAAGCTATGAGATGACACGCTGATAGGGAATTGCATAACGAAGATACCCTTATACACCCTGCTGACGGGGAGGGTTGGAAGCATATAGACAAGGAGTTTCCTCATTTTGCGTCAGAGGTCCGAAATGTGAGGCTCGGGCTCTCATCCGACAAGTTCAACCCTTTTGGCAACATGAGTCTTCAATACAGTGTATGACCGGTGATTTTGGTACCGTACAACCTTCCTCTATGGATGTGCATGAAGAAGGAATACAATATGTTGAGTTTGTTGATTCCGAGGCCCGGTTGTCCAGGAAAGTGTCTTGATGTGTATTTGAGACATTTGATTGAAGAGCTTAAGTTTTTTTGGGACGTTGGTCATCCCACTTATGACAAGTATATGCACGAGATGTTCCAGATGCATGTCATGGTTGTTGGTACTATCAGTGATTTTCCTGCCCGTGGGATGTTGTCGGGCAACGTTGTTAGGGGATACAAGGCTTGTCCAGAGTGCCTTAGCGATGAGGGGAGCAGCAGTTATTGTAACAAGATATGCAAATTGGGTCACTGTACTCTCCTTCCATATAATCACGAATGGCGGTTTGATGACATGACATTTGATGGGATTGTAAAAAACGGTGTGCCTCCCAGAAGATGGACGGGGAAAGAAATTTTAGCAGTGCTTAATGAGTACGATTTTGGGCAGCTCAGCAATCATCCTAATATTGTGGCGGCAATACCTGAAAGACCCGACAGGTACAAATTCTAGACACATAAGAGCATATTCTGGAAACTCTCATACTGGAGTAAGTTGTTGATCATGCACTACCTAGATGTAATGCACATAGAAAAGAATATTTGTGACAGTGTGGTGGGCACAGTGCTGAACTTGGAAGGGAAGACGAAAGATGGTCCTAAGGCACGCATTGATCTAAAAAAAAATGCTTATAAAAAGACATTTGTGGTTGAAAGAAGGGAAGAAAAAAATGCCTCAAGCTCCTTACACCGTGAAGCCTAACCAGAAGAACGTAATTTTCAGGTGGATGAGTTGTGTGAAGTATCCTTCAGGCTATGCAGGAAATATAGCCCGGTGTATGAACTTCCAGGAAAATAAGATGTACGGGTTGAAGAGTCATGACTGTCATATCCTGCTACAACATCTCTTCCCTGTTTTCATTCGACCATTCCTTCCTTGTCAGGTGGTGGAGCCGTTAGTAGTGTTGGCAAGATTCTTCTAGAAGTTATGCACACGGGAAGTGAAAAAATCTAACCTCCGAGAAATGCAAGAGGACATCATTTATATCATGTGTAAATTTGAGAGGATATTTCCTCCAAATTTTTTTGACATCATGCCTCACCTGATGATCCATCTTCCCGAGCAATTGTTGCTTACCGGTCCAGTACATTACACTTGGATGTATCCTATGGAAATGCATGTTTTTTACACCTGAATTCCTCGATATACATGTTCAATAATCATAATACTTTGCAACTTGATTTATAGGCAACTTGGAGACTATAAAGCTTATGTGGCTAATAAATCCGCAACTGAAGGATGTATAGCTGAAGTATATATTACGCACGAGTGCGTCACCTACATGAAGTTGTATTTAGGAGCGTTCAAGGAAACTCCGCAAACCATACTGGTAGATGTACCGAAGTTCAATCTTTCAATACTCTCCAGTGATGTTGAAGTTTATGGAATTTTGTCAGACTCCTACAAGTTGCAACCACATGAGCTAGTCATTGCCCATTGGTGGGTATTGATTAACTGTCGAGAAGTTGAATACTGGAAAGACATCCATCTATATTGTCCAGACATTCAAGGTGATCTTGAGTACCACAACAGGGAGTTCGCAAATTATTTTGGCGGCTAGGTACGTAATTCAATATTTATGTACGTGTTTATGTTTATTGCATAATTATCCATATTTACAGTTGAATGGTTGGTTGCAGATGAACCATATTCAATTTCATGGTCACCCAAATTGGTCGCACGAACTAAGACTTCTAGCGATGAAGCCGATAATGTCAAGAGTTTATCCGATGTGCAAGGTGAATGACGTGCAATTTATATGTGAACAGAGAGACAGCAGACGGAGAACACAGAATTTTGAGGTCATGACGCATGGTGGGCGGAATGGAGTTGACTATTACGGTGTTCTCCATTCAGTGGTGGAACTCGTTTATGGGCAAGGCATGACAGTGCACCTCTTCAAGTGTAGATGGTTTGATACTAGGCCGCAGAGCATGAAGACCGATCAGTACGGAATATTATCGGTGAACACTGCTACAAGTTCTTACGAAGATGACCCGTTCGTTTTTGTCACATCGATAAAACAAGTATTTTATCTTGATGACCTTGCTAAGGGTGACGCGTGGAAAGTAGTCAACCTTGTGCACCCTCGAAACATTTACCGGACGACTACACTTGGAGAGGCCGAAGACGAGGAAGAAGATGTTACGTATCGAGTGCCCAGCGCAATAGGTATTCCTAACTTCTTTACCGTTCGTCTTAGTAATTTTAAAGCGGGTCGTTCGGTGCGAATTCGTGATGAAGAGCCAAGGCTTATTGATGTTGATCCAAATCAAGAGACAGACGAAGACTCTGGAGATGAGGAAAGGCATAGATTACCAGAAATTAATTCTAACATCGAAGAAGACTCATCGGATGATTCCGATTATGAGCCTTAGTTTTAATTCCGATTACATTAATTTGTAATAAAAAAGAATGTATAACCTTTATAGTTTACATATATTTTATCATGATGGTCAAATCTGACGGTCGGATTTTCGTTTCTCAAGTTTGATCATCACAATCACAACATGCCTACTAATGTTGTATAACTTGTTTACTAGTGTGAAGTAAATGTTCCGTTTCAAAAACAAACTATACGTAGAACCTTCAAATGCAAAAAAGTTGTGAAATAAGATATGACCAGAATGGTGAAATACGTCCACGGTTGAAAAATCATAGTATTCTGGTAAAGTCTCAGTGCCGATAGTTGCGGTTAATGCAATTTTCCATTCTTTCTCCCTATGGGTAGCCATATCTTTGGTGGTTATTTTCTGTAAATTTTTTATACAACTTGTTGCGTCTCATCGATTTGAAACTATTTTCAGTTGAAGGTCCGGCCAAAATACGTAATTTAGATGGTCCAATGACCTTTTCCGTGCGTTTAGGGGTTTGACTTACGGGATTGACCGTCCGGATCGAGCCCTTAACCTTGTCGGATCAAGTTGAATTTTTTCCCATACATGTATTTTATCATGATGGTCAGATCTGACGGTCGGATTTTCGTTTCTCAAGTTTGATCATCACAATCACAATGTGCCGAATGTATAAAAAGTACTATAGCCGACGACATTATTAAAAATTGTCGACTATAGTTAATAAAATAAAATAAAACAAATAAATTGAAAATATTAAATAAAAAGTACTATAGCCGACGAATTTCATTACTTTAGCCGACGAGATTCACAGGTTTAGCCGACGAATTTCAAGGTTTAACCGACGAAATAAAAATTTCGTCGGCTAAAGGTATAGGGTATATAATTAAACCCAGCGCTCGACAGCCTCCACAGCGCTCCAAAAAACCCTAAAAAACCCATCACCGCCTCCTCGAGCCCTCACCGCGCTCCACAGCCTCCACCGCCTCCTCGAGCCCTCCACAGCCTCCTCGAGCCGTCCTCGAGCCATCTCCGTTCTGCTCCAGCCCCGATCCCTCCTCTTCACCGTCCTCACTATCTTCCTCTTCTTCGTTCGCTGGGATCGTTTGTTGTCGCTCAATTCCATGTAAGAATGTTTGCTTGAAACTCAGCATCAAATTTTGGGTCTCTCTCTTCTTTCTTTTGCCTTGATTCGTAATTGTTGCCTGAGAATTGGATTAATTGATTGTGTTTGGATGTCCCTATTTCTGGATATGTTGCCATGTCCCAAGAATTATATTGTTGTCAATCAAGAATTTGCAATTTGTTTATCCATATGAATCTGAGCATGAAACTATTTTAAACAGGATAAGCGGTAATTTTAGATTGACGAAGGGTTCGAAGGGCCAAAGGTCCGAATCGTCTGAGGGAACCTCTAGCAACCCTCAAATGTCATTTCGGGGCCCCATGACAGCCAGACGTGCGACCCTTCTGGAGACGGTGCACAGGCAGCCGAGCGTTTCCCATTCCTCGAGGCAGCCGGAGGTGCCCCTTTCATCGAGGCAGCTGTGGCCTTAGACCCAGACGAAGGTGTCTGCACCCCGTATGCCTGAGATACACCGGGCACCCACTCCGGGTCCTACTACTCCAGATGGTGGGTCATCTGGGGTATAGATGCCGCTGCCTCATTTGTTCCTTCCGCGGATGATACCGGCCTTACCTGCAGTCGATGGCTCAGGGACGCCGATTTATCCACTGCCCCCGCTAGTGGCTCCATCAGTGGCGTACCAGTTCATGCCTTTTGATACACCTCTTATTTCCGCGAAGGTATCATCATCGGCGACAGAGACGGAATCTGTCGTGTCCGTCGCATCGCCCTCAGGTAATGAAAGATGAATGATTTGTTTTCTTATAATCAATAATAAAGGGTCTCCGATTTTAATAATCAATTTGGTTTATCATGTGATAGGCACCGTCGGAGCGAAGCTGACAAAGAAGAAGAGAGGCCCCGTCACAGGAAAGGCTCTCGAGAAGACCGTCAATACCTCATGGAGGATCGTCATCGATACTGAAGGGGATGACCACATAGTATCGGGCGGGAAGTCGAGGACGTACTCCGGCCGCGTGGGAGCGCTCATTAGGGATAGAGTCCCTATGTTGTGGTCAGACTGGGGTGAGGTCCCACAGGAGGTTAAGGACATGATCCACAACACGATGTCAGTGAGTTTACAAAATGCCTCAATAATATTATGTATTACATTTTTGATTTCTCGAAAAACGAAACTAATAAACGGCTAAATGCATGTGTGATTTGACGTTCCTGAGCACCTGAAGAACAGCCGGGTGGACGTTGTGCATGGGGGAAGGTACGTTGGGAAGTTAATGAAAAAACAAAATTGTATGTGATATTAATAATATTTCTAATATTTTTGTTGTATCTGTAGGTACAAGGAGTGGAAGAACAAGTTACGGACCCACTGGACTACGCACGGGAACGCACGTTCTAGTACACCTGCTGAGTTCCAGTACAGGGAGTACGAGTGGCGTTTGCTTCTGACATCAGAATTCAACAACCCTCATAAACAGGTATTTAAAAAAATTAATTAGTTAATTTGTCATTAAGTACGTCCGTTTTTAAATATTTTACTAATAGTTTATTTTTTTCTTTGAAGGCCGTTTCCCGGGCGAACGCTTAGAACCGGGAACGCAACACAAGGAACCATCATTCCGGTTCTAGACCGTTCACTGTCTTCATAGACGAGACGGCCAGGGAACATCCAAAAGTCAACTGGTACGTCTATACGTACGAGAAGACATATCCTGACGCCCAAGAGGATATTGTAAGTCATCTTACGTTTTTAAATTTTTAATTTTACTTATATATATGTCAAAATGTTAATTAATCATTTTTTTCCTATCCAATTAGGCGAAAGTGAGGGAGGCTAGTGACGAGGTGATGAGTGCTATAGTGAGGGAGGCATGGCCGGACATGCAGGAGGAAGAGATGTCCAAAGCCATGTCCCGGATCGACACTTCGGATCCGAGGGTTGGGGTGAGGATCATGTGTCACATCCCAACCCGTAAATTTTTATCTTATTTACTAGCTTGATTATAATAAGAATTTTACCGTCTCCGTCATTGAATTTATAGTTTAATTGGTCCCCAGAGGGGTTTGCGGGACGGTTAATTTCAGAGAGTTATTCGTATGAGAAAAATGTGTCGACGGTAAAAAATGGTGAATTTT
The DNA here is from genome assembly GCA_010134655.1 of Fragaria nilgerrensis. Classification (NCBI taxonomy): domain Eukaryota; kingdom Viridiplantae; phylum Streptophyta; class Magnoliopsida; order Rosales; family Rosaceae; genus Fragaria; species Fragaria nilgerrensis. Next base: position 12,403,365 of record CM020979.1, on the reverse strand, counting down.
AGCTAGTAAAAGGTAATTTTTTTAATAGGGTATTTTATTTTGGGGTGTTAAATTTGTGGAGTTGGGTATTTTTGTGGTGTTGGGCCGGGTTGGTGTGAGGCCCAAACCCATCTCCTCTCTTTTTCTTTTCTCTTCTCTTTTTCTTCTCTCTTCCTCCCGGTTCTTCCCCTCCCGAGCTCTCTCTTTTTCTGCCGGAACTTTCCCATCGTGGCCCGCCACCGTCCGGCTAGCAACCGGCCACCTCTCCACTCCAGTTCGGATCCCTGCCACCTCCTCTCTCTCCCCGGCCTAGTGTCCGAGCCGGTAGTGTTGTCGGAGAGGAGAAAACCCGCCGGATAGCAATTCGCCGGAGCTCCCTCCTCCGGCCACCAATCCGGGCAAGCTTGGTACGGTTTTGTAGCTCTCCTCCCGTGCAGTAACCCCTCCAAAAGGCTCACTCCCTCTTGAGCTAGGTAAGGAGAAATTCAAGGAGGAAATTCTAGGGATTTTAAGATGTTTGGCTTTGATTACCCTATTTAGGCTTGAAATTAGACTTAGTGATAGTTATGAAAGTTGTTTGGGATGTTGAGAGGAAGATGCTGTCAAAATTTCATAGGTATTGGAGGTCGCCGGAATCGGGCGCCGGCGCCGCCGCTGTTTTGGAGTTTTGGATGGTTTTAAATGTGTAATAATTAGAGGAGTTTGATGAAGTGAATTGTGGAATTTTTGGATGAATTTTGGATCAGTTTGTGAATTTCCGAAGTTTGGTATTTTTGACGGTTGAATAATGTAGAATCCGGCCGTAGGATTTAAGTCAATTTCTGAGAAATGTTGTATTTACGGCTACCGAGTATGGTATTAAAGTTTGGGTCGTTCGATTTAAGAATATCGAAGTTAGGCAATGATGAGTGTGTTTATGGATCTCGGTTAATTTTGCCTATTTTGAATAAATATTGGATTTTTAGTTGGGAAATTAATTATATATTTAGAACAGGACGTGAGGAGACTCAAATTGGAGAGACCTCGGATCAACGTTAGGCTTAGGCCTAAAGTTGTGAGTGGACCTTTGTTTTTAATTGAAAAGCATGCGATGAATGATTTTTGTTGATCATTTATTTCTTCTGATGAGACTTATTGATTTCTCGGCTATTTGATAATTTTTCCTCCTTTGGAGAGATCTCGAAAATGAGATTTTCAGTGGATATATATATTTTGGATGTTTATGAGTATAGTATGTATATAAATGCTAGCTAGCCATACGTGCTTGGTCCGTCATAATGAGGTAAAATACCATTATGGCGTGGCGTAAGTGTTAGAGACAAGCGTCATAGCCCTATATGAAAACTACTTTCTTTTTCGGTTTATTTAGGTTTTCATATAGGGAGTCCACACGTAAATACACTGTCCTCTTCGGTCATAATGAGGAAAAATACCATTATGGCGCAACGTGAGCGTTAGACGCCAGCGTTGTAGCCTTGTATGAATTTCTATTTTTCTAAATTGGTTTTAGGATTCATACAAGGAGCCTAACGAGTGTAAATACATACGAATATATGTTTATATATAGTTTAGCCTGAGAGGCTCCATTTTATTTGAGTTGGTGACTAGCCAGTGCTAGTCGTGAAATTGCCAGTTTATGAGTTGAGCACTTTTGAGCTGCCGCATGCAGTATATTTTTCTATGAAATTAAAATGAGAATGCATAAATAAATTTTTATTAAATTATTTTTGTCCACTCACTCTAACGTTATTAAATGTTTTCTCCTGGGCCCTTCGTTTTAAAATGCTCAGTCTGCAGGATTGCATACTTGAGATCGGGCGTACATGGAGAAGAGGCATAGCCAATAGTATAGCTTCCGCTCATTTCTATTTATTTCTAGTTTCTTTCCTCTCAAATAGAGTTGCTTTGAATATGTGGTTGTCTTATAGGATCTTTGTTAGATTAGTAAATCTATATTGGAGATGTTGTGATTTGTGAGGAGCACGAAAGCTCCAAGAGTCTATAAGGTTGGAGTTGGAACCTTTAGGAGTGTTTGCAGGTTTTCGTTAGGAAGGGTTGTCCATTTCCAGGGGAGGTTTGACCGAATTTTATGATAAATCTTTCCTTGGAGGTGGTCCCCGCACGATTTACTCTGGGTTCAGGGTGAAATTCGGGGTGGGTCGTGTCATCATGGGCACAACCTTCCCACCGCGAGGAAACAACTTCTACTGCCGGGGTCTAGGAAAGAAGGGCAAGGGGGTCCTGAAGACCATTCAAGGATTTCAACGAAAGACAGCCTCGACCAGCAGCAGGATGACTCAGCTAGAGTCGGAAGTTGAGAGACTACGGGAATAATAAGCTGCTCAGTCGCAACCTCCTCGCAGCAACCTCCTCCGCAGCAGCCCCCAGAATCGGATATTGATTTAGACAATCTAGATTTTATGTAGTTGATCAATTATATAGTTTTATATGCTTGTTGTTGGTTATATGAAATTGTTTTGGTGTATTTTGCAGGTTGCTTGGAATGGTAATTTAGAAATTTTGGGTTTTTTTTTACTGGAATAGACTTATAGCCGACGAAACATGTAAGATATTCGTCGGCTATAGTATTTTTAATTTTTTTTTTATAAGGTTTAGCCGACGAATTATGGTATGTTTCGTCGGCTAGACCCTTCTAAAGCCGACGAAACAGACTATATTTCGTCGGCTATAGTTATTTTGTTAATTTTTTTATTACATACTTTAGCCGACGAATATCTTAAATGTTTCGTCGGCTAAAGTTTCAGACTATGGTCGACGAAACATTAAAGATATTTGTCGGCTAAATTCTGGGACAATAGCCGACGACGTCTTCTAGTTTTGTCGGCTAAAGTAATCGTCGAAGACTCTTTCCCGACGAAACCATAGCAGACGAAGGCTCGTCGGCTAAGTCGTCGGCTAAGATCTTAGCCGACGAATTAAGCTAACAGGCCGACAAAACTTTTTTATCGGCTAAAGTGCTTGTCCTGGTAGTGTAAACACAATACTATAGAATCATAAAACCAATAGCTTAAAGAGTTTCCTAGTTGCATTAGGTGGTTACCATAAGGGCCACCATCAATTGGGGTTTGATAGGAGCACAAAGTGTGACGTTCTTAATATGTTTATACCCTTTATTTACCCTTTGTTAACTCCTATTTAGTTGTTTTAGCTTTATATTTGTGTTTAGTATAGAATAATTGCTTAATTTAGAAATATGTAGGTTTTAGTGTTAAAATACATAGTAATTTCGGAATTGAAGAATTTGGTGTTAAAATTGTGCTAAGTGTTGGAAATCCTTGTTTACTCAGGATTCCTATTTTGATTAGGATTCCATCTTTCCTCTTTCCTAGTTTCTAATTTTCTTATTTCTATTTCAGGAAAGTCTAAACCCGTGATGACTAGGAAATGTTTTCCTGACTCATGAGGGAAAGGTGGCGGCAGCTAGGAGTTCTGCTTGAGCTAGGAGAAGTACAAATCCGGGAAGAAGAAGGAAAAGAAGATGTGCGGCAATAAAGAGAGAAGTTTTCCAAGTTCAAGATGGTTTTGTCATTCCTTAATGCATGAGGATTCCTTGAAGAACAAGAGAAGAAATTAAATCCAACTTGGACTTGGTTTTGCCGATTCAATAGGATTCCTTGTGCTAGAAGAATTCTTGGAGATCAAGACTTGTTACTCTATAAATAGGGCAAGGCATGGCAGCAATAATCATCATCAACCCGTGCAAATACGTTTTATCAAATGGCGCCGTTGCCGGGGATCCTTCGGGATCCTCGATCTTTTTAATTGTCGAAATTTGCATAGTATATATGTCTATATGTTTATATTTGTAAAGTTAAAACCATGAATTTGTATATGATGTAATTGTGTTTTATTTTTGTCTTTCTACTTTAATACTTGTATGAATAATGTTGTAGGTTGTAATACGCAGGAATAGGTAGGATCCCTTTTGTTAATTCTAGCCTTAACCCTTCTTGTTTACTCTCGGGTTTGCATGAGGTTGTGGGCGGCTTTTATTAACACTTGGAGTCATGTTTGGTTCATAAGTTTGTTGCTAGCTGAGTACATTGGTACGCTCCTTCTATTGCTTTGGTGCATGGGACCAAAAATTGGATCTCAAGAGCCTTGAAAACATACATCTCGGTGATGGAGTTTTCATTGCTCACTAAACGAGTCCTACCATGTTCACTATCTCTGGATTGAGCTATTGACCTTTAGAAACAACGCTTCAAGCTTGTGATCGAAACATCAATATCCAGGCCGCACGTCCACCGTGTCTTACCATCTAGAATCATTATTTATTTAAGTGTTTTAGTAGCAACTCAAAAATAAACTTGTATGACTTTGTAATCTTAAAAGATTGGTGCCATGTATGATTTTGTATTTAATTTATTTCGAATTTTTCTTTAGATTTTTGAAATTTGTTTCGTTTTTCTTTGATTAATTTAGTTTATTGCTTTTGTTTTATACTCATACATTCTAACTTGATCTTGGCCGATTGGTTTTTCAGGTGCTAGACGTGCATGCAACCTCGACACACTCGTTCGTCTTCACAAGGAGCTCTTGTTCCATTGAATCCGGAGATTGACCGTGCTTGGAAAGAACAAAGAAAGAAGCAAAAAGAAGTATCAAGTAGCACGGTTGGACCTTTGGAATTTGAAGAGCAAGATCCTCCTTCTCCATTTCGGATCCATTCCGAATCTTCATCTTCATCTGAATCCGAGATTGATTGTGAAGAAGACAAGTCCGACATCGACATGGCCGACTCACCACTCAAATCTGCTTTCATCCCCACAGCCCCAGAATCACCTTCATGCATTGCTTTCACTGTGCCTAATGAAGCCAACTTCTCCATACCGGTTCAGTTACTTGGGCAATTGCCTAAGTACTCGGGTTCTGCAATGGAGGATCCTAATGTTCACATTAGAGAGTTTCTCGATATCAGCAGATTGCAATCAATCAATCATCTTACTCCAGAAGGCCTAAAATTGCTTTTATTTCCTTTTACTCTTAAAGATGATGCTAAGCGTTGGTTGTATTCTTTGCCTGCAGGAATCATCACCAATTGGAATGAGATGACCTCGAGGTTCTTGAAACAATTCTTCCCTGCGCAACTCACGAAGAAGCTAAGGAGGGAGATTCAGAACTTCACTCAAAAGGATGGTGACACTCTCTATGAGGCATGGGAAGAATTTCAGGAACTTCAGAGGAAGTGCCCTCATCATGGAATTCCTTTGGACGAGTTAGTTCAAGCTTTTTATGAGGGACTTGACAACACCAACAAGGGTATGGTGGACTCTGCATGTGGATGCACATTTATGAACAAGACCGGACGGCAAGCATATAACTTGATTGAGGACTTGGCGGATAACAATCGTCAATTCAGCACCAAGAACTCAAGGAAGTCGGCAGGAGGCCGTGGTGGTGTCTATGACATTGAAGCTAGGAATCAAATGATCACGTTGGATAGGAAGCTTGATGTCTTGGTCAAGGCTTTCAATGGTTCGAATCTTGGCAACCAAGCTTGTGGAATTTGCTCACTTTCGGTTCACTCTACAGATTCATGTCCAAATGGTGCTATGAGTGAGGCGGAATTGAACTTTATGGGACAACAGAGGCAACGTTATGATCCATATTCGAACACTTACAATCCTGGAACTAGAGATCATCCGAATTTTCGGTGGAGTAACAACAATGCTCAACCGGCCAATATGCAAGGTCAAGGACCTCGCCCTTCAGGTTTGTTTGTGAGGCCTCAGGTACCTCAAGGTTTTATTCCTAACTCTTCTAATTTCATGCCTAATAATGCCAATGTTCAAGGTTCAAATAACAATGCTAGTTCTTCTACTTCTAATTATGATGAAATCTTGAAGTCCCTTGCTCAAGGGCAACAGAACTTAACATCTGCAACTCAAGCTTTAGTGACAGGTCAACAGGCTAATTCTAAAGAGATCACGGAGCTCAAGAAACAGATGGGACAAGTTATCGATTTCATGGGTAAAATTCATGAAAGTGGTAAGTTGCCGGGCCAAACCTTACCAAACCCGAATGTCGGACAATTCAAGATCGTTACAACTAGGAGTGGTCGAGTTTTTGAGGAGCCTTTGTTGAAGAAGTCGGAGCCTTCTAAGGAAGGTGAGGCCCAGAACGTCTTTCTGCAAGAAGACGAAGATATTGAAGAGGTTTATGTCGAGAAGCAGCCGGACAAAGAGGCCGTGCCTCAGTCTGAGAGAGAGAGTACGGCAGTTCCTGCCGAGAAAAAGAAGGTGCAAGAGGCCGAGCCTCTTGCAGTCCCTGCTGATCCAAAAACCACTCAAGCCGTGCTTGAGAAAGATAAGTCTTCTAGTTCTAATGGTTTAGTTTCTACTAATGTCCATGCTCGTGCCCCTTTCCCCAACAGGTTTGCTAAATCAAAGCACGATGAAGCTGATCATGCAATGATTGAGTTATTCAAGAAGGTGGAAGTAAACATGCCATTGCTTGAGTGCATTCAACAAAATCCAAAGTATGCGAAATTCTTGAAAGAGTTGTGCACCAACAAGAGGCTACCACGAGAGAAGGATGTAGCGGTAATGAATGAAACCATCTCTGCGGTTTTTCAAAGGAAACTACCACCTAAGCTCAAGGATCCAGGGAGTTTTTCGATTCCATGCACCATTGGTACTCATAGTTTTGATAAAATCATGTTAGATCTAGGTGCTTCGATTAATGTTATGCTCTCTTATCTTTATGCGGACTTAGGTCTAGGCGAGTTGAAAAAGGATAACATTATCATTAGATTAGCTGACCGCTCCAACAAGATCCCTCTAGGATATGTTGAGGATGTTTTAGTGCAGGTTGCAAGTTTAACATTTCCTGCAGATTTCTATGTCATTGACATGGAACCGGCAGATGCAGATGACAAAGAAATTCCCATTCTGTTGGGAAGACCATTCATGAGAACCGCCAGGACCAAAATTGATGTCTACTCAGGGGAACTAACTTTCGAAATAGATGGAGACATCATTAGTTACAATATTTTTGATGCAATGAGGTATCCACTTCCTGAACTTTTTCGAGATTCTTTTTCTATTGATGTTGTGGATGCTCTTGCAGATGAATATGTGGAGACAATAGCTCAAGACACTTTGGCACTCACCTTGGCAAAAGGAATCGGATTTGATGCCATGGGGAACAAAGTCACATTAACCCAAGATGCCGTGCCCTTTCCCTTGCTTGAAACCGTGCACTCCCTTGAGGTGGCTGCCGAGGTAAGCTACTCTTCCCCTAGTCCAATTCTCTTTCCATCTAACAAGTTTCTTCCTTCCATTGTCCAAGCTCCAAAATTAGATCTCAAGGTTCTTCCGGAACATTTGAAGTATGTGTACTTGGGAGAGAATGAAATGTTGCCGGTTATCATATCATCATCATTAGAGAAGGAGCAAGAGGAGAGACTGATCGAAGTTTTGAAGAGACACAAGACGGCCATAGGGTGGACCTTAGCCGACATCAAGGGAATTAGCCCTACAATGTGTGTTCACCGAATTTTGCTTGAAGATGGAGCAAAACCGACCAAGGAGGGTCAACGACGTCTTCATCCACCTATGATGCAAGTTGTGAAGGATGAGGTGAGAAAGTTGCTCGATTGTGGAGTCATCTACCCAATTTCGGATTCAAGGTGGATTTCACCGGTTCAAGTTGTGCCAAAGAAGAGTGGAATCACGGTGGTGAAGAATGATGAAAACGAGCTTGTGCCGCAAAGGACCGTAACCGGCCACCGAGTGTGTATCGATTATAGGAGGCTCAATGCAACAACAAGGAAGGATCACATGCCCTTGCCATTCATTGATCAAATGCTTGAGAGGTTAGCCGGTCATTCCTTCTATTGTTTTCTTGACGGTTATAGTGGTTACAATCAAATAAGTGTTGCGGAAGAGGATCAAGAGAAGACAACGTTCACATGTCCCTTTGGCACTTTTGCCTACCGCCACATGCCTTTTGGCTTATGCAATGCTCCAGGTACGTTTCAAAGATGCATGTATCATATATTTTCTGAGTTCATAGGTTCTAAAATTGAAGTCTTTATGGATGATTTTTCTGTTTATGGTGAAGATTTCGATGCATGCTTAGAAAATGTAGAATTTGTGCTTAGGAGATGTGAGGAAACTAATCTTGTGCTTAATTGGGAAAAATGTCACTTCATGGTTAATCAGGGTATAGTGCTTGGTCACATTGTTAGTAATAGGGGTATTGAAGTTGATAAATCTAAGATAGATATTGTGCGTCACTTACCCATCCCCACAAGTGTGAGGGATGTTCGAAGCTTTCTTGGACATGCAGGTTTTTATTGTCGATTTATCAAAGATTTCTCCAAGATAGCTCGGCCCTTGAGTTCTTTGTTGCAAAAAGATGTGCCCTTCCACTTTGATGCCGAATGCAAGGAGGCTTTTGAGCGGTTGAAGACCATGTTGACATCGGCACCAATCATGGCGCCTCCGGATTGGTCCTTGCCTTTCGAGTTGATGTGTGACGCCTCAGACTATGCCGTGGGAGCTGTGCTCGGACAGAGAAAAGACAAGCAGCCGTATGCCATATATTATGCCTCTCGGACGCTCAATGATGCGCAACAGAACTACACCACCACCGAGAAAGAACTTCTTGCCGTCATCTTTGCTTTGGATAAGTTTCGTTCTTACTTACTTCAATCTAAAGTTATTGTTTATACTGACCATGCGGCTTTGAAGTATTTGTTGACAAAGAAGGATGCCAAGCCGAGATTGATAAGGTGGATATTGCTTTTCCAAGAGTTCGATTTGGAAATCAAAGACAAGAAGGGGTCGGACAACGTTGTTGCCGACCACCTTAGCCTATTGGTGCGTGACTCGGACCCCGTGGCCATCCAAGAATGCTTTCCGGACGAGCAACTCTTCAAGGTCAGCAAGGTAAGTGAGGTAAGTGAGACTTGGTATGCCGATATTGTGAATTACCTTGTTACAAAGCAATTTCCGAATTCTATGTCCTACCATGCTAGAAATAGACTTAAGGCATTAGCTAGACATTATGTGTGGGATGAACCTTATTTATGGAAACATTGTGTTGATCAAGTTATTAGGAGGTGTGTCCCGGAGAATGAGCATAGGTCTATTCTTAGTTTTTGCCATGATCAAATTTGTGGAGGACACTTTGGTTTTCGTAGGACTGCTTTGAAAGTTTTAGAATGTGGTTTCTTTTGGCCTACTATTTTTCGAGATGCCTATACATATTGTGCTTCATGTGATAGATGTCAAAGGACAGGAAATTTAGGACCTAGGGATGAAATGCCTATGCAACCTATTATACATGTTGAAATATTTGATTGTTGGGGTATTGATTTCATGGGGCCTTTTCCGAATTCTCAGGGAAATTTATACATTCTTGTATGTGTGGATTATGTTTCTAAATGGGTGGAAGCAAAAGCCACCCGGACTAATGATTCTTGAGTTGTTGCAGATTTCCTACGCTCTAATATTTTCTCCAGGTTTGGAATGCCGAAATTTGTAATAAGTGATGGAGGTTCCCACTTTTGCAATCAGACAATTGAAGCTCTAATGAAGAAGTATGGAATCAAGCATAAGGTTGCTACACCTTATCACCCCCAAACAAGTGGGCAAGTGGAGCTTAGTAACCGAGAAATCAAGCGGATATTGGAGAAGAGTGTGAAGCCGTCACGCAAGGATTGGAGCCAACGACTTGATGATGCACTATGGGCATATCGGACAGCATTCAAAAATCCTTTGGGAATGTCACCGTTTCGAATGGTGTACGGCAAAGCTTGTCACTTGCCTGTGGAGTTGGAACATAGGGCCTGGTGGGCAGTTCAGAATTTTAATATGGATATTGATGAGGCCGGATTACACAGGAAATTGCAGTTGTGTGAACTTGAAGAAATCAGGAATGAGGCTTATGATTCTGCCGTGATCTATAAAGAGAAAACCAAGGCATTCCACGACCGAATGATTCGAAAGAAAGACTTTGTGATTGGCCAGAAAGTTCTCTTATTTAATTCTAGACTTAGGTTGTTTCCAGGTAAGCTACGTTCTAGGTGGATAGGACCTTTTGTTATCACTAATGTTTTTCCTTCTGGTGCAGTCATGATTAAAAGCATGGTCAAAGGAGCTGAATTTCAGGTTAATGGTCATCGATTAAAGCCTTACATGGAGAACATGGTGAACCACACGGTGGAGGAAGTCTCTCTCCTAGAGGCTACGGCATGAGCAAGAGGAAATGATAGTCTAGGCTAAAGGACTATAAACACTTAAGCGCTGCATGGGAGGCAACCCATAGAAGGAGCCATCAACGAGAGTTTGCAAATTTCTTTATCCCTCCTTTTTTATTTTCGAATTGCTCTTAGTTTTCTTACATTGAGGACAATGTTGATTTTAAGTGTGGGGTGGGATGTCATTACTCGTTGATTTGCTATGCTTTGATATGATTTGAATTGTTTTTAATTTTTAGGATTAATTTTAAATTTTTTGTTTATGTTTTCCGATTTTTAGATAAACTTTGTTTCTTTATTTTGTGTTTTGCTTTTATTTTGTTGAGTCTTAGGTGCCTTCTAACGTGTCTAGGATGAATATATGATCTTTGATTGATTAGTTATTGAGATGAGCATGATTTCGAATATTTGAGCTTATATGTTATTTGATGGTTAATAAATATGTTGAAATTGTACGAACTTGTAATAGATGAGGACCATTGAAACTTAGGTACAGAATGAGCATGTTCCTTACTTGTTTGATTTCATGTTACCCTTGTGAGATTTTCGAGCCATATATATGTGCCTATTCCTTGGAGAGTTTACTCTATCTATTCTTTGATATATATGACCTCATTATACATTACTTGATCGATTTATATGCCATAGATTTAATGAACTAGAGATTGCTAGAACTTACTTATGAAACTTTCAAAACTTTTATCATAACTTGCTTTGATTTTGAATATGATTGTGGATCTTTCTTAGGACTATCACCACTTTATCTAAATAGCCATATATCCCTATTTTGAGCCCTGTTTGGGACCCCTTAGTCTAAACCCCCTAGAGCCTACGTTATGCATTTCTTGTTCACCTAACTTATCCCTTGCCTAGTATAGAATTCCTCTACCTTGTATCGAGCTTGGTAGAGCTATCTTTTTGTGGTGATTTGAGGTGATGATTCAATACAAGTGTGGGGTTGATCTAAGGAGTTTGTTGCCGAGATACACATAAAAAAAAAAAATTTTGCTCTTGAAAAAGAAAAAGAAATAAGCATGATCCGAGAGAAGAAGAAAAAAAAAAAGAGAAAAATTTTCGAATTGATATTGATGAAATTGATCTCGGCCTAGATGAAGTTTTTGTCAAATTGGAGTTGTGATTTGTTTGTTGAAGGCTCAATATGTTATACTTTTAGCCTTTGTTTGTTTTCACAATGTTTAAAGTGAAGGATGGGTCCAACATGATAATATTTGGCCCTTGATGGTGTTTGGTGACATAAGGTGGATGTTCTTGCTCTGCTAAGTCTTGAGGATGACCTTTGTGATTCCTATACTTTGAAAATTTTTCCATGCCGAGCCTAGCCAACCTATTTTCTAAAAGATCCGCATGATTCTTAAGATAAGTAACCTTTGATCTGTGGAGTCTGTTTCATGAGTAAGCGTATGGTTGTGGTTCATTTGTGCATATGATTGGTATCTTTCATGAGGTTTTCGAATTTATTAGGTTCTTTTTTAACTCTTATGTGTGAAAAGCTTTTAAGCATATGCCATGTTCTTGAGAGGAAAAAAAATTCGGAGTGCATATCCTTGTGAGTTGAATTTGAACTTGTTTGGAACATGTCGAGCTTAATTTCACCTTTGTTTCTGCCATGTCTTACTTGTTATATCGAAATCTCATGTTTATTAACCATTGAATTCACCTTTCAATTTCGATACTTGTGCTATTCTTGATGCTATGATTTTGAAGATCTCTGAGACAATTTCGTTAAAGGCATTAGATTGAGTCATTGTAGTATTTTCGATATTAGTTGTGTTGTTTTTATTTTAGTAGTTTTGCTAAGGGTCTAGCAAAGGTTAAGTGTGGGGTTGTTGATAGGAGCACAAAGTGTGACGTTCTTAATATGTTTATACCCTTTATTTACCCTTTGTTAACTCCTATTTAGTTGTTTTAGCTTTATATTTGTGTTTAGTATAGAATAATTGCTTAATTTAGAAATATGTAGGTTTTAGTGTTAAAATACATAGTAATTTCGGAATTGAAGAATTTGGTGTTAAAATTGTGCTAAGTGTTGGAAATCCTTGTTTACTCAGGATTCCTATCTTGATTAGGATTCCATCTTTCCTCTTTCCTAGTTTCTAATTTTCTTATTTCTATTTCAGGAAAGTCTAAACCCGTGATGACTAGGAAATGTTTTCCTGACTCATGAGGGAAAGGTGGCGGCAGCTAGGAGTCCTGCTTGAGCTAGGAGAAGTACAAATCCGGGAAGAAGAAGGAAAAGAAGATGTGCGGCAATAAAGAGAGAAGTTTTCCAAGTTCAAGATGGTTTTGTCATTCATTAATGCATGAGGATTCCTTGAAGAACAAGAGAAGAAATTAAATCCAACTTGGACTTGGTTTTGCCGATTCAATAGGATTCCTTGTGCTAGAAGAATTCTTGGAGATCAAGACTTGTTACTCTATAAATAGGGCAAGGCATGGCAGCAATAATCATCATCAACCCGTGCAAATACGTTTTATCAAGGTTCCACTCACGGTAGTCATCTTCTCAGCAACACAGCAACACAACTGCAATCTCACAAAACACAGTACCAAGGAAAATCTTCTATGCTATACTACTTGTTTCTTCACAGAATGGGACTGCTATTACTATAGGAAAAGCGTTTTTAGCATAAGGACTTTCTACTGGTATATATAGTGGCCTAGAAACATAACTCGTGCTCATCCCATAAGGAGTCCAAGTTTACTTAATGTTTATCAGATACAAGTCTTTAGGTTTATCTCAAGAACTCAATGTTGATCAGGTTAATCAACTTGATAAGTCTCCAACTTCTAATGAGAGACATACATCTCAATAGATAATAGGATAGAGTTTTACATTTATATTTCTACTTATTATATTCAAGTTAATCTCAAAACTATTTTATGCAGATAAAGATAAATACAGTGTCCAATATTATTTTCTAACAATCTCCCACTTGGACCAAGTTATCTTTGTTCATAGTAATTGAGATGTAATCAGAATTATATCAGTTCTAAAGTGCGCATTGATATATAAGAACAACTTATAACTTATCCAGCTTGGTCAATAAGCAGAAATGATGCAGAACCTAAGATTGAATTTAATCAGAAGACTAAATCAATTGAAGATCACTGACATCAGATACTGCACATCACATAAGCATAGGAAGATAAAAAGAAGAGCAAAAATAGAATATGTTTACCTTGAATTTCTTTTGCTCAAGTTCTTTGAATGATAAACCAAAATCTTGTCAGCAAGTTGTAGAACGGTGAACCTGTCACTTGCTATTCTTAACCTGCATAATGGTTCACTTCACAATATATTTACACATTCATATACATATATATACATACTGATATATATTAATCATTCAGAAGATATGGATTTTTTTAAAATTGAATTTTATTGATGAACTATGAGATACAATGGAATGAAATGATCCTAAAAATTGAATAGAAATCTACTAATGAGAACTAAAATCCTAAAAATGAAAAGGTGACTCCCACAGAACTCAGGCATCTAAATATGAGAGAACTCCCAGATTTTCAACATGTTTCTGAAAACATCCAACTGATAAAAGTTTAGTGAATGGATCTGCAAGTTGATCTTCTGTGTCAATATTGAGTACTTCTATGTCACCAAATTCAACCCTTTGTCTCACACTGTAGTACTTAAGGTCCAAGTGTTTTGAATTGTTTGATCTTTTACTGTTCTTGGCAAAACAAACAGCTACTTCATTGTCACAGAATATCTTAAGTGCTCCATGAACTATGAATTTTAGACTTCAATCTGTATCAAAAAATTCTTGATCCATAAGCCTTCACAAACTCCTTCATACAAAGCTATGGACTCAGCTTGCATTGTGGAGGTGGTGATTAATTTCTGTTTCATGGTTCTCCATGTCACAGCACCTCCTACAAGCATAAAAACATAGCCACTTGTGGACTTCACTACAAAAAAAAAGTAGTTTGGCCACGGCGAAAAACCGTCGCCAAAAGCCTTTTTGCCGTGGCAAAACAGCATTCGCGACGGCGTTGCGACGGCAAAGCGTCCGTCGTAAATAATGGCATCGCCAATACTATTTGCGACGGCAAAATGCCGTGGCATACTCTTTTGCGATGGCCAAAAGCGTAGGTTGATTGCCGACGCCTGTTAAGCGACGATTTTTTGCTACAGGTCATGCCGTCGCCAAAACAAAATTTTACCACAGCATATTTAACCATCAAATTTTTTACTGCCCGCCAAATTTTTTACTTCCATTTTTTACGAAATTCAAATTTTATTTGCGACGGCATAATGCTGTAGCTGAAATCTAACAATAATTTTTTTTTTCCCTTTCACAAAACCTGCACTTATCCACAGAATCTATACTAAACCAGCAACAATGGACAATATCAACAGTAATCAAGAAAAGTACCAATTCAATAAGGCAATCAAGTGTAGTACATAACAGTGTAATCAAGTTTAGTACATAACAATGTCATTAAGTTTATTAGCCATAAGAAAGTACCAATTCAACATTAAGAAGAAATCCAACAACACTCAGAAAACAAAACAAATTTAGTAGATATTGAACTATTGAAATGGTGCCTGAGGTGAGCCATCATTAGACTTGTTTACTCCATTCGGTAATTGGTTGCGATGGAGCAGAAGGTGAATGTGGTTGTTCGCCAATTGACTCTCTCCGGTCTGTTTCATAACCACTACTTGCATCCAGAACCTAAACATCAACAAACCAATTACACAATACTAAACACAAGTCAAGAAATGTTTAATTCACATAGAATAATCTAAGTCATCCGGTACCTGTCCATTGTGATTCCTCTCCTTGTTCTCTAGAGATTTTAGTCGAGCTTCCATCCTCTCAAACTTTTCCTCGAAGTGTTTTGCAATAGATTCAGTTATTTTCTGAACCAAATCATTAGAATTTGCAGATGGGGTTGATGACTGTGAATACACAAAATTTCGAGGCACACCAGATCCATAAGTACGACAATACCCATGTCCATCCTCCCCCATCACTGAATGAAATACTCGGTCTTTAACAGCCTTAAGGTTCCTCTGGTCCTCAGGTTCCTTTAAAAGACGCTCCTCATAGTCTGCCTACATTCAAGTACAAGTATAATAACTAGATTGTACCAAAGACTTGTTGTTTAGATTATTTGTAACATATTAAAACAAAAAAAGAACTTACAATTGCTTCAACTACTTTAGGGTTCGACATGTCTCACGCTTTTTTCCACTCACTCATCTTATCAGTTTCTTCTCCAATTTGCTACATCTGTCAATTATAAAAACCATAATGATATAGTTAATTATACAGTTAAGGATTGCTATATTTATCTGTTCCAAATAGGCCATCTAGCTAGAAATCGGTAAACTATAGACATTTGCATGATTGCTATTTAGACATTGCGAATATGTTGTACATAAATCAGTAAACTACAATATATGATTGCTACTCAGATTTTGCAAAAGATTATAAGAATCAATAATCCAGACCAACAAACTGTTCAATCTTTTTAGAAATTGCAAGAGCAAAATAGTACCTCATAGCGTAGTTGAGCAAAGTGTTTTCGACCAGTATTATGAACCGGTCCACGCAGCTCTCGGTTGCACGAATTTCTTCTAGATATCATTTGCAGTACCAAGTCACAGTCAATGTTATTAATCAAATCCCAAAACCACTCCTCTCAGATTCTTATAACTAAATGAATAAAAATGGTGCCGCCAGTACCTTAGCATCCTCACTACTCCAATAAGCAACTAGGTCAGCCCATTGCTCCATCACAATATGTGCAGGAGGATTGTTTACAAGATCTGGATCATCCTTGTTCTTCTCAAAGTAGTTGATCTTTGTTTTGCTTTTATGATCTTTCCACAAAGTATTGCAAGATCTCATACATACAGCTTTATATCCTTCTGGAACATTTAGCAAATTGTCCTACAAAATATCTAAAAGTTAGAACTAAAGCTACATTATGCTGATAACTCAAAAAGTGATAAGATATCAGTCCCCTGTACAAGCAGTCCAATATGAAGAATACCAAAAATATATATACAAAATGACAAAAGAACTAGAATTAAGCATATGGATACCTGAACCTCCTTCGATATTTCGTCTTTCACCTTCTTGCCAACAGACTT
This sequence comes from Fragaria nilgerrensis, assembly GCA_010134655.1. NCBI lineage: Eukaryota > Viridiplantae > Streptophyta > Magnoliopsida > Rosales > Rosaceae > Fragaria > Fragaria nilgerrensis. Next base: position 12,387,010 of record CM020979.1, on the reverse strand, counting down.
CCAATCTATTATTGTCAGGGGAATCCTTTGCCCATCTCGAACAATTTTTCCCAATTGCGACTTTAATTGGGCAGCCCTATCTCCCACAGGTTGAAAGTTCGAATCAAAAAGGACTTCGACTTTAACTCCTGTGTTCCACTTTGGAATACCCTCCTCTTCCATTTACAATATTATCTTCTGCTTCCATTTCTAACCATGTGTGCGAAAATCTCAAATTCTAACTTAAAGGAAAACATATATACCTGATAAAATTGATTGAACATTTATGTACCTGCTGTTGGAGAGGGTGGTGGTGTGGTGGTGGTGGTGGCGGTGGCGGTGGAGGGGGTGGCATTTGAGCGGGTGGTGGTGGAGGCGGCAAATGTGATGACGTTGTGGACGGCATTGATGAGGTGTTGCTGCTTGATGTATTAGATGCACTTGATTTCAAAAACTCACCCATGGTGCGCGGTCGACCAATCTTCCTTCTCTTCATGGTGAACTGAAAGGATACATTTACAATTAATGAGTCATAGTTAATATGATTATTTTATATGATATAAATAGCAGAGTCTATCCAAATTAAAAATACAAATGTTGAAGAATATTATCGGAACAAAATAGCCAACTCAAGAAGAATACCAACACAAAAATTGGTCTTCATATCTGTATATATAGAAGAGGAAAATCCTCAATAATACAGAAGTAGGAACTCAATTCCCAACTCATGTCAAAAATATGACAGACCACCAAGCAAAAAAGACCATAATCACATATGTCTACATCTAATATCTCAATCATCCACATCCAACACACTTGAACTACTAGCGTCTTTACTATTCTTAGTTTGCAGATGAGTTAAGTCTCTTGCAGGCATCCTCACAACATTCAACCAGTCTTGTCCTGAAGGATCTGGAGCATACCAAACTTGATGAGCTTGAGATGCTAAGATGAAGGGTTCATCCCCTATACAGTCATTCTTGTACAACAAACGCTTGAAGTTGACTAAAGGGAACTTAAAACGATCAAACTTTATACCTGTAGAAGGATTAACCCAGTCACACTTAAACAAAACATACTTGATATCAATGGAGTATGTGATTTTAATTATGTCTGTCAATTTCCCATAGTATGGTGAAGACTCCTCACTATAATCAGCTTGCAATAAGGTTACACCACTATTCTGTGTAGAGCGATGGTTATCAATACTCTTCACACGAAACAGAAAGCCATTGGCTTTATAAGACTTGAACTTTATAAGACTTGAACCTCTTTGCTGATGGTGCAGGAAAACTAGATAAAGCAACAATTTCTTCAGATAACATTACACCACGTCGTTGCAAACTCAGAACCTGATATAGATAAACTGCATTTAAAAACTGACAATTAAAACAACAGAACATTAACTTATTCTATCAAAACAGACCTAATAACATACATGTTCCTTGAACCATGTTGCAAATTCATGAAAATGAACACTCTTAACAAAGTGTTCATCAGCAGAAGGATATTGTCGTCGAATGGTAACAAGATGTTCACTGCACATGATTAAAAAGCAGCTCAATACATTTCTACCCATAAACTAATACAAGTATCAACTAATTAAGTAAGCTTAAAAACATACTCAAGGAATGGTGAGACTGCTTCTGTATGGAATAAGACCCAACGATGAGCTTGTGTCCGAGTAGTTTCCTGAAGAACAATGTCTTTTCCCTTTTTTGGATCATCATCATCATTTTTTTTCCCTCAATGGTCTATTAAACTTTCTTTGCACATCATCAAGGTATTGAACACAAAAGTTCATGCACTTTTCCATCAAGTAGCCACTAGCTATTGATGCTTCAGGACAAGCTCGATTCCGCACATATTGCTTGAGGGTCAGTAAGTACCTTTCTATAGGATACATCCATCTAAATATTACACAACCAACAAGTAAAGCTTCATCAGCTAAGTGAATTGGCAGATGTTCCATTACATCAAAGAAAGATGGTGGGAATATCTTCTCAAGTTCACAAAGTGTCAACACAATACGAGCACGAGCCGCTTCCAGATCTGCTACACAATTATCCACAGAGCATAGTTGCTTAAAAAACGTCCCCAAATCAATTAATGCTTGCACCACATTCGCAGGTAAAGAACTTTGTATAAATAAAGGAGTAAGCTGCTGCAACAAGATGTGATTGTCATGGCTCTTCAAACTTCCAATACTACGATCTAGGAGATGTACACGACGTGCAATATTGGAAGCAACTCCTTCTGGCATTCTTGCTGCTGATAAGCTTGAGAAGAACAAATCTTTCCCCTTATTGTTCATCTCAAAATCACCAGGATCAGCATACTCTACCCCAGCTTCATTGGTCTTTAAATGATACCGACTTCTAATTCCCATAAGTTGCAGATCATGAAGAGAATTTAAGTTGTCCTTTGTTTTTCCAGCAACTCCTAATATAGTGAAAAGAACATTGTCACAAATGTTATTTTCAGTATGTATTACATCAAGGTTGTGACGTATTAGGCTGTGTTTCCAATAAGGCAGCTCAAAAAATATGCTTTTCTTCCTCCAATTATGCTGCCTATTATCAGCTCTTGGTGCCCCTATCACATGCCTTCGCACCACATCTTCCCTTCCCTCAACACCAGATAATGACCTCGGCTCCAACCTATATTCTGTACTCCCATCAAATGCCATTGGATCTGATCTGTACTCATGATCATCTTCTAGCCATCGCCTAATACTCATGTATGAACCCTTTTTACCAAAATACAGCCGTTGGTAACCAGTTTCAGAGTTGCATGGGGGGCAGGCATATTCACCTTTTGTACTCCACCCCGACAAGTTGGCATAGGCAGGAAAGTCGTTGATCGTCCATAACAACCCAGCATGCATTTGAAACATTTCATTACTGAATGAATCAAATGTTGCTACACCATCTTCAAACAACTCTTTCAGCTCTTCAATAAGCGGCTGCAGGTAGACATCAATTTTATCGCCAAGTGCCTTAGGACCATCAATAAGAACAGATAGAAATATGAAGGGCTGCTTCATGCACATCAGTGGTGGTAAATTGTAGGGAACCAAGATGACAGGCCATGTACTATGAACTATATTTATAGACTTGAATGGGTTGAATCCATTTGATGCTAACCCGAGCCTTACATTTCAAATGTCTCTAGAAAAGATTGTGTTTTTCTCATCAAAATCTTTCCATGCAAGAGAATCTGCAGGATGTCTAAACACTCCATCATCAGTTCTTTCCTCTGCATGCCATCTCATTAGCTTTGCTGTTTTTGAACACATAAACAGCCTTTGTAATCTTGGTTTTAAAGGAAAATATCTTGCTTGTTTGGCTGCTTTTGGTTTCACATGTTCTACACCATCATTTGATATACCACCACTGCCCTATTTCCATTGTGATGCATTGCACACACTGCATTCATTCAAGCTTATATCATCACCTCTAAAAAGCATACAACTATTAGGGCACGCGTCTATTGTCATGTATGTGAACCCGAGATCTTCCACTATCTTTTGAGCCTCATAATATGACTTGGGCAGTTGCACACCTTCCGGCATTGCTTTCTCTAATATCTCCAATAAGGTTTTTAAAGAGTTATCTGACCACCCATGAAGAACCTTTGCTTGTAGAAGCCGAACTATAAATGATAAGGCTGTATGTTTCTTAGAACCAGGATACAAGGGAAGGTTTGCACCTTCTAGGAGCTTTAAGAACGCCTTAGTCGGCTCATTTGGCCCCAAAGATGGTTCTGTTGAGTTTTCCCCATTATGCTCATCATGTGCATCTATAATAGGAACTCATAAAGCTTCTTGGACAAGTCTAACTATATCATCCTCCATATAAGAAGACTCATTTTGATATCCATCCACCATATCAACAAAATCTGCAACCTCACCATGCTTCTCCCATTTCCTATACTTCTTCCAGAAACCATAATCTTGAAGATGCTGCCGCACAACTAATCTTACATACATATACCTATTTTCGTATTTTTTACAAGGGCAGTAAATCCTTGAACCCAAATCCCTATTGTTGTATGCAAATGTCAAGAATTTATCTATCCCATCATAATATATGCTTGAATGCCTATTTGCTAGGTCTATCAACGACTTGTCCATATTTATCTTTAGCAATCTTGTCAAATATCTACTACAAATATTCAAGAAAAAAATAGTTTATTAAATTAATATAACCAGAAACTACCAAGCAATCTAATGAATTTTATCAATTAACAAGCTAGCATTTTCCTAGAAAGTTATACCATCAAAGTATAACACATACGACCATACTCTACCCCAGCAGATGCACATCATATACAAAACAATAGCATAAACATTGAGTTAACATTAAGTTATAAGTTATGAAGAGAACATAATTATAAAGAATATATATTCTAGTGTGTGTGTATTCACATTTGTTCTAATTATTCATCTCTACTACAGTACTGTGCATGGCAATGTCATATGTCATATACAAAACAGCAAAAAGAATATATATTCTAGTGTGTGTGTATTCCGATGTGAACTTCTTCAAAGAAAACCAGCAAAAGTACTCCAGGCTATCATTTCAAGATTAAATACAAGACAAGGGTACTTATTACCCTGAATCAAAGGAACATCGACACTCAACAAGATTTTTATTCGACAAGCTATGTATGCTTGACAGTTTCAATCAAGGAAAAAAAATAGCAGAGAAGACATTCCAACACAATCACACCAAATACACATCAAACTAGAATCAAAGCTATAAAGAAAACTTTGTTTTCCCTACCTCAAATCCTAGCAGTCAGCAGGCAAAATCTCCAAGAGAAGCAAGCAAACACCAAACGCACAAGCACCCAATTTACATCATCGCTCAAACGCAAACACCCAATCTACTATAACAATCCAGCCACCTATCAAGGAATTTTCATATACGAATCATACTCTAATTTATTGGGAAATAGCTGAAACAAGAACTAGTTTGAGAAAGAGGAGATTGAAACTTACAGAAGCTAGCTGCAAATAGAGGGAGAATTTCAGATTCTATGGCCGAACACTAAATTCCACAACAAGAATATAGAGCAAAGGCCACACAAGAAGTGTGGCCTTTAGAGGTGTTGCATTCTTCATTATGTGTGGCAAGTGTGGGTTAATGTGAAGATGAGGGGAAAATTGCCACACAAGAGTGGATTGCAACACCTCTAAAGGCCACACTTCTTGTGTGGCATTTGCTCTATATTCTTGTTGTGTTCATAAACAGTAAAACGAATCTCACAATTTTACATACCCAAACACTAAATTCATAAACAATAGAACCTTAACAAGCACCAAATTGAAATACAAAACCACAAATTGCAAAATTGAAATAGGTTTTCCTTCAGAAATTGAAAAACAAAAGAGAGAGAGAGAGAGAGAGAGAGAGAGAGAGAGAGAGAGAGAGAGAGAGAGAGAGTACCGAAGATCGAGTTCAATAATTTGCCTCAGGTATCGAAGATCGAAGAGTAAAGAACAGGTTGAAGATGGAGTTTGGCTCAGACAAGAGTTTTGAAGATCGATGGAGTTGTAAAGTACGGGTTGAGTTGAAGATGGAGTTCAGTTGAGAGGGATAAGTTGCAGTAGAGCTGTACGGGTTTAGACGATTAAATGAGATGGGGTTTTTTTTTTTGGTTGTCAAATTAGAGATGGGCTTCTTCTTCTTTTTTTGGCGCTCAGAAAAAAATTTGGGACTCGGAAATTTTTTAGTGCGGCGGGATTAATGGCGCCTGTTTTTACTTAGTTTTTAGGGATTGTTTGCTACGGCAACTAAACCGTAGCAACAAATTTATACGACGGCATTGAATACTGTCGCAAATTTTTCGTTTCCATGCCACGACATGATATAGCCGTAGCAAATAATTCCATCATTTTCCACGGCATGTCGTTGCCTTCGCAAAATAAATTTCTTTTCTGCTACCCTACAAATGCCGTCGCAAAACAAGAACTATTAGCGACGGCATTTTTGCGCCGTCGCAATCTGTGGTGGCTAAAACAATTATTTTTTGTAGTGCTTCATATCATTAGGATATTCACCTGCAAAATCTGAATCGGTGTAACCTAGTAACTCAAGCTTTTCAACTTTTCTGTAGACTAGCATATGAGACTTAATTCTCTGTAGATATCTTAAGACTTTTCTTCCTGCACACCAATGTTCATGACTAGGATTTGACTGATACCTAGATAGAATGCCTACAACAAAAGCTATGCCAGGTCTGGTGCAGACTTGCGCATACATTAAACTACCAATTAACCATGCATAAGGCTTATTGTCCATAAGCTTGTCACCTTCATACTTCCCCCTATTTTTAGTGATTTTAGTGAGCTTATCACCCTTCGACATAGGGACTGGACCAGAATTACAAGTTTCTATATGAAAACGTTTCAAAACCTTACAGATGTAAGCATTCTGTGATAAACCTAAAGTTCCTCGTTTCCTGTTTCTCTTAATTTCAATCCCCAAAACAAAATGAGCTTCACCTAGGGCCTTCATATCAAACTTGCTAGATAAAAAGTCTTTTGTGGCTTTTAGCAGTTTCATATCAGTGCTAGCTAACAGGATATCATCTACATATAAGATGAGAAAAATAAAATTCTTCCCAACTGTCTTTAGGTATACACACTCATCAACTATATTTTCTGTAAAACCAAAAGATGAAATTACTGAATGAAACTTCTTGTACCATTGTCTAGAAGCTTGCTCAAGTCCATAAATTGATTTTTGAAGTTTGCATACATAGTTTTCCTTTCTAGGTTCCACAAAACCCTCAGGTTGCTTCATATAGATTTCTTCTTCTAATTTTCCATTAAGAAATGCAGTTTTCACATCCATTTGATGAAGTTCCATATCAAAATGTGCTACTAGAGCCATGATGATCTGAAAACAATCTTTAGTGGATACAGGAGAAAAAATTTCATTATAATCTATTCCTTCTTTTTGTGTGAACCCTTTAGCCACAAGCCAAGATTTATGTCTTTCGACGTTTCCTTTCTCATCTCTTTTTGTCTTAAAAACCCATTTATAACCTATGGCTTTATGTTGTGGATCTGGTTTTACCAGTTTCCACACTAAATTTTGTCTCATGGACTGAAGTTCAACTTCCATGGCCAACTGCCACTGTTGTTGATGATGTTCATCTTCAACAGCTTGCATATAGGTTTCTGGATCATTGTCTTCTACAAGAACCTCATCCATTTCTTGCAAATACACAATGTAGTCACTGTTTTCATCATAAGTGGGTTTTCTTTGTCTTTGGGATCTTCTAATTGATGGTTCAACAATTTCTGGTTGTTCTGCAGTTTCTAGCTTTATGTTTTCATTGTTTTCAGCTGCAACATGATCATTTTCTGCTGGTTCTTCTACTACAATTGGATTTTGATCTATGTTTTGAGTTTGCATATTTTCTGAATTTGTGGTTTGATCATGTAGTAAGGGTAGATAAGCTTTTAACGTTTCATCATTTGAGACTTCCTCAAAATCTGAAGAAAGATCTTCAAAAATTGAGTTATGTATAGTCTCATCTAGGAATTTTGCTTGACCTGTTTCAAAAATCCTTGGTGAATGTTTAGCTGCATAAAACTTATAACCCTTTGATTTTTCACAATACCCTATATTGCAACTCACTGTTTTGGACCCCAATTTTTCAATTAACTCATTCGGTATTTTAGCTTCAGTCTTGCATCCTCATACATGTAGGTGGTGCAGGCTTGGCTTTCTGCCACACCAAGTCTCAAATGGTGTTGTTTCTACAGCCTTGTTGGGTGCTCTATTGCAAATATAATTTGCAGTTCTTAAGGCTTCACCCCACAAGAATTTAGGCAGACCTGAGGTGCACATCATGCTCCTCACCATATTTAGGAGTATTCTATTCTTTCTTTCTGCTATTCCGTTTTGTTAAGGGTTGTAGGGATTAGTGTATTGGGCCTTAATGTCATGTTCTTGAAGGTAAATAGCAAAATGTCCCTTTTGCTGGCCTAGAGTGCTTGTGATTTTTCTTTCAAGCTGTTCAAATGACTGATCAAGATACTGCTACCATAAAATTCCTCTCTATCAGATCTCACATTTTTAATTTTCCTTTCAAGCTGTAGCTCCACTTCAGTTTTGTAAATTTTAAAGGCTTGGAGTGCTTGTGATTTTTCTGATAATAAATAGATGTAGCAGTATCTTGAACAGTCATATGTGAAGGTTATGAAGTATGTGTTTTTACATATAGTTTCATGCCTAAGGGGTCCACATATATCTGTGTGTATAAGTTCTAAGAGATTTTGGCTTCTTACTACAGTTTTGTTGTGTTTGTTAGCCAATTTCCCTTATAGCATTCCACACATTCGTTTAGATCATTAAAATAAAGTTCATGTAGAGTCTTGTTTTTTATAAGTGTTTTAAGCATGTCCTTAGAAATATGTCATAATCTTCTGTGCCATAAAATGTAGACTTATCATTATGAAGTGATCTTTTAACACCAAAAATAGTGTTATTCTTAAGTGTGCTTTCATTATTTTCAATTAACATAATATCTGGTTTTGCAACAGAACAGTTTAATTGTAAATAATCATTAACAAAAACACCACATCCAAGATAATCTGAACCTTCAAAAATTTGTAATCCATTATGATCAATGATTAGTTTGCATCTCAACTTAACTAGCAAAGAAACTGAAAGAAGATTCCTTTTAAGGGAAGGAATGAAGAAAATATTATATAGAAAAAGACTTTTATTTGAACCTAAATCCAACTGCAGTGAGCAATGGCTTTAACAGCCACCTTCATGCCATTTGCCACGCAGACTGTATTCTCATGCCTCTGAGGTGCCCTCCTGCTTAGCTAACCCTGCATTGAGTTGGTTATATGAATTGGTGAGCCTGAATCCAACCAAAATGAGTTTGCTTTCACATTTATAAAGTTTACTTCCAGAGCAAATGCAGTTTTATCAAACAAAGAAACAGAATAATAACCAAAAATATTACTGAAATCAATTAAAGAATTATAGCTCTTACCTTTCTTCACCATCCACTTTTTGAAGCCGTCGCAGTTCTTCTTGATATGGCCAACCTTTTTGCAGAAAAAACATTTCACTTTCTGCAATTTTTTGGTAGCAGCAGCGGGGAGGCAATCCTTCTTCCCATCTTTCTTAAATTTGTTCTTCTTTGGCTTGAGAGTGATGTCCCTCTTTCCCTTGTACTTTCCTACAAGGTTGATAGAGGTAGCTGGTGCCTTCTCCTTCTAATCCTTCAATATTATGTCTTGTTCATTGACGCAGATGGAGATCAGTTCATCAATATCACATTTTTCCTTTTGGGAGTTGTGGTTACTCTTCAAATTTCCATATTCAGCAGGAAGAGATTCAAGAGCTATATGCACCACCTGTGCATCATTGACCCCCATCTGTAGGTTCCTCAGCTTGTTGTTTATTTCCTCGAGCTGCATCAGGTGAGTCCTGATGTTTCTAGTGTCGTTGAACTTCAGTTCATGTAGCTTTCTCGATAATCTTGCCCCTTCTACCTTGCTTCATTCCTTGAACTTCTGCCTTATGGCATCCATGAAGTCAATTGCTAGCTCTGGTTCCTCCACACAGCTCCTGACAGTATTTGAGATGGTCCCTCTGATGACATTCTTTGCCATCCGGTTGGCTCTCCACCAATCATTGTAGTATTTCCTCTCTGTAGCAGTGCTATCCTTATCAAGCTCCTAAGAAAAATAATAGTGGACACTATATTTATCTTTATCTGCATAAAATAGTTTTGAGATTAACTTGAATATAATTAGTAGAAATATAAATGTTATCTATTGAGATGTATGTCTCTCATTAGAAGTTGAAAACTTATCAAGTTGATTAACCTGATCAACATTGAGTTCTTGAGATAAACCTAAAGACTTGTATCTAATAAACATTAAGTAAACTTGGACTCCTTATGGGATCAGCACGAGTTATGTTTCTAGGCCACTATATATACCAGTAGAAAGTCCCTATGCTAACAATGTTTTTCCTATAGTAATAGCAGTCCCATTCTGTGAAGAAACAAGTAGTATAGCATAGAAGATTTTCCTTGGTACTGTGTTTTGTGAGATTGCAGTTGTGTTGCTGTGTTGCTGAGAAGATGACTATCGTGAGTGGAACCCCAATTGATGCTGGCCCTTATGGTAATCACCTAATGCAACTATGAAACTCTTTAAGCTATTGGTTTTATGATTCTATAGTATTGTGTTTGTGTTTATTGTGAAACGATCTTGACTTAAGTTATTATGCAATTCAGTTTCAGGTATAATATATGGTATTAGAGCCATTGGCTCTTCACAATTTCACAAATCGATTAAAGTTTTGAATCAGTAAAAACCAATACAGGCAATTCATTGTTCTTGTTCTTTTTGGGCCTACAACTTTAGCCTAAAACCCAAGTCCATTAAGAACCCGTTTTTAAGCCCAACTTGTTTCTTTGTTTTTATTTTTATTTTTTATTTGGAACGGATATCCTTGGCATATGAGGCTAATCACCTCAGATGGGATTCAAACCCAGAAAACTTAGAATAAGATTAGGACTTATTGGCTGTGCGTTTTTTGTCACATCCCGACCCGTAAATTTTTATCTTATTTACTAGCTTGATTATAATAAGAATTTTACCGTCTCCGACATTGAGATATAGTTTAATTGGTCCCTAGAGGGGTTTTGGGGGACGATTATTTCGGAGAGTTATTCGTCGGAAAAAAATGTAATGACGGTAAAAAATGGTAAATTTTAGCTAGTAAAAGGTAATTTTTATTAGGGTATTATTTTTGGGGGTGTTAATTATTTTTGGAATTGAGTTGTATATAGAGGAGTTGGGCCGGATGGGTGAGGCCCAAAACCCATTTCTCTTCTCTTTTTTCTTCCCGGTTCTCTCTCTCCTCGAGTCCCTCCCGCTGCCCAATTTTTCGGCCGCCCGTCAGCCGTCGTCCGGCCACTGTTCGCTGCCGCTCCAGTCCCAAAAGGTCGGCCTCCAACCCAGCTTCCATTCTAGCCCGACAAGAGCCTCCCTAGCGCCGCCGTGAGGGAGAGCTGCCGCCCGAAAGGTTCGGCTGCCTAAAGCCATCCGTCGCCGGAACTCCCTCCTCCGGCCACCAATCCGGGTAAGCTTGGTACGGTTTAGTAGCTCTCCTCCCGTGCAGCAACCCCTCCAAAGGGCTCACTCCCTCTTGAGCTCAGTAAGTTGAAATTCGAAGTTGAAATTCTAGCTCTCCTCCCTGATGTTTTTGTTCGATGGACCTAGTTAGGCTTGGAATTGGTGATTGTGCTAGTTAGGAAAGTTGTTTGGGATGTTGAGAGGAAGATGCTGTTAAAATTTCATAGGATTTGGAGGGCGCCGGAATCGGCCGGAGCCGCCGTCGTTTTGGAGTTTTGTATGGTTTTAAATCTGTATTAATTAGAGGAATTTAATGGAGTGAATTGTGGAATTTTCGGATGAGTTTTGAATAAGTTTGTGAATTTCCGAAGTTTGGTATTTTGGCGGTTAAATAATGTAAAATCCGGCCGTAGGATTTAAGTCAATTTCTGGGAAATGTTATATTTACGGCTACCGAGTATGATATTAAAGTTTGAGTCGTTTCGATTTAAGAATATCGAAGTTAGGCAATAATGAGCGTGGTCATGGCTCTCGGTTAATTTTGTCAATTTGAATAAATATTGGATTTTTAGTGGGAAATTAATTATATATTTGGAACATGACGTGAGAAGGCCCGAGCAGAAGAAGCCTCGGAGCGTCATCAGGCTTAGGTCTAATTTGTGAGTGGACCTTTGTTTTAATTAAAAAGCATGCGATGAATGATTTTATTGATCATTTATTTCTTCTGACGAGACTTATTGATTTCTCGGCTATTTGACAATTTTTCCTCCTTTGGAGAGATCCCGAAAATGAAATTTTCGGTGGATATACATATTTTGGATGTTTATGAGGATAGTATGTATATAAATAAATGCTAGCTAGCTATACGTGCTTTTCCACCATACTGAGGTAAAATTCCATTATGGTGCGACGTGAGCGTTAGACGCAATCGTCGTAGCCCTATATAAATATAATAATTTATATAGGGGATATGCGCGTATATATATATATATATATATACACACACCGTCTTTTCGGTCATAATGAGAAAAAATACCATTATGGCGCAACGTGAGCGTTAGACGCCAGCGTTGTAGCCTTGTATGAATTTCTATTTTTCTAAATTGTTTCTAGGATTCATACAAGGAGTCTTGACGTGTCGTGTAACCGGGGTCAAACAACTTCAATTTAATTACCCTGCAATCGTAGTAGTATGGACAAGTAGGGATCGTTCTAGCCGGGGAAACCAAAGGGCGATCGAAAGAAGAGAAACAAAACAACTTATAAACAAATATTCACATATATACATCGAAATATTGGGGGTTTAAGATTGATTAATTCTAACAAATAACCTACTGAAAATTAAACCTAAGATTATTATATACAAGTGATCAACATACTCATGCAACACCTAACACGAAAAACCATCAAGAACACATAACAACTTCATGCAAGGCCGGGCAGCAATGTTCAAATTTTCCTAGACTCTAACCAATTCCGATTCTAACTAGAGCCTTTGCGGTTATCTAATTGTTAAGACTCCTCAAGTATTTAGAACCATCTTTGCGCTTGATCTTAAACATGAATGCTAACTCATTTAAAAACACGTTGCGTAGAGATTAAACAAGAAAACACTTTAGCACATGAGTCAATCAGAAACATGATCTAAGGCATGGCGTCACTCATCCTATTAGCATGCAAATTATCAGAATTATATCCGCCCTAAGTTAATAACAAAGACCAAGACAACTTTGCGTATGAATCGATCCAAAATTATTATGGTAGATGAAACCGCACCTTAAGGACAACCATGGCCAAGGCAGCCTCAAGGATTGATTTAGATGCACGAATTCATGACAATTAATCAATTAGAAATCAAAAACACATAAGAACATGCTACTGCCCCAAAACCTAAATCACGAAATCATCATATATTCAAGAAGTTACAAATCAAAATATAGAACAATCAAAGATCACAAAGAAATCCGAAAACCATGTTTGATAAATAAAACCAAAATCGAAAAGTATATTACAATAGAGTTCGAAACTATACAGAAAATAATACAAGAAGCCATGAGAAAATCACACTTTTACAACCTTGAAAGATTCGGCAAGTGTGGGGAAAATCGGTGGAAGGATGGAATGATTCTTATGGTTTGTGGTGGATGAATCGGCTAAGTAATTTTCTGTATAGAGTCTGGTAGAGTTTCGGCTATGCAATTGCAAGGGTAGTGATGATGATTTTCTGTACTTGAAGTCATGCTTTATATAGAGGAAAAACCCTAGAGAAGTCGGCCACAAAGCCTAAACCAAGTCGGTTTAGGTTTCCTAGTTCTCCTCAATTTCGGCAGAATGACCTCCGTCTGATGATTATGTCATAAATCCCTCTAGAAAATAGATATTGAGGTGATTCCAATTTATTTGGAAACTAGACTCCCGTAGCTCTCTATCCATATATAGCACGTTTTCTGATTCATTGTGAGCTGTCCTGGAGAGTCCGTTGAAGTTGACAGACGTGCACAGGAATTCTCCCGATTTAATCCGGATTTGCAAGGCTTGGATATTCTTGAAATTCTGCCGAGTTTAGATCTTCTTCTCCATATTGGACTTGGTTTGGACCTCTCCTTAATGGACTAGGCTTCGTGGATCAGCTGCTTTGCTTCCCTTGGTCCATCAGGAACACTTCTCTCGGCACTCTTCTACATGTCACCTAAGTATCAGAGAAGTTAAATCAATTTGTGACAATTTTCTACATCATTGATTTATGTTTAACACGTTTTACACACAACTCTACCAAAAACTTTCGACTCTACATTATGACTCTATTTTACGACAATAAGAGAGAATCAAAGTACAAATGGAGGTAATAACACATTAAAAATGTCGCATTTTATGCTCCTATCAAGTCTGACGAGTGTAAATACATACAAATATATAGTTTAGCCTAAGAGGCTCTATTTTATTTGAGTTGGTGACTAGCCGGAGCTAGTCGTGAAATTGCCAGTTTCTAAGTTGAATACTTTAGAGCTGCCGCATGCAGTATATTTTTCTTTAAAATTAAAATGGGAATGCATAAATATTTTGTTATTAAATTATTTTTGTCCACTCACTCTAACGTTATTAAATGTCTTCCCCTGGGCCCTTTGTTTTAAAATGCCCAGTCTGCAGAGTTCAGATTGGATCTAGTAGGAGACGAGGCATAGTCACCTGTATTTCCACCACCTTTCACCAGTAGGTTACCTGTTTAACCTACCTGTGTTTTCTTACTTCCGCTAGTGTCTAGTAGCTCTGAATAATTGGGTTTAATGTATATTATTTTGGTTGTGGGCGAATGTATGTTGACATTTTAGAATATTTGACGGAGGATGTATGTTATCTAAGTTGATGTTTATTATCTTGTTGGTGGTGATTGTATTTGGGGAGCACGAAGGCTCCAGAAGTTTAAGGTTGGATTTGGAACCTTTAGAAGTGTTTGCAGGTTTCTATTAGGAAGGGTTGTCCATTTTCAAGGGAGGTATGCCGACTTTTGCGGTAAATCTTTCCTTGGATGTGGTCCCCGCACGGTTTACTCCGGGTTTCAGGGAGAAATTCGGGGTGGGTCGTGTCATTTTTCGTATTGCTTTCGCTGACCTTTTATTGCAGATGAATGATGTTGATGCCAAGGTAAGACCTAAATTTAGTTCTTATGAGATTCATTGATTCTGTGATTGAAGTTTGGGGATACGAAATTGGAATACTGTGGTGATGGTTTTGAATTCGTGTACCCATATACATGTATCAATCATAGTTAAGAACTTAATCCATATGATGAACTATATATCTATAAATTTTGATCTCGTATGCAAATTGATCAACTGATGCATAAGACTACTAAAAGTGCATACTGTATGAATGCAAAATACATAATGGATATATAATTCTCCCAATTTGGTTATAGCCTCATATTTGCATTCATAAAATGAAGTTTTTGATGTTTCTTACAGACTGAAACTTAAATTTTAAACTTCAATGATTTATAAAACTCTAGATGTGGTATTAATTATGTTACACAAAGTAACCTTTACTATCATGTTTAGAGAGCTGAAGAAGAATCAAAACTTGTGTTATTGTTTATAAAGTTGTATTGTCTTGTGGTCTCCAAAGAGATATTTACAAGTACAATTTTATTTCAAATAATAGTGTCTTGCATGATCTGTATTTTTACTTTTGATATGTTGAGACTTTTCTTTATCCTACCAAAGATATTGACTGTTTTTAACATATATCTAAGAGTACATGGTTGTGGTAATACATTTGGAATATTAAGATATCAGATTTTATACCACAAATGTGTTATCTAGTATGAACTTTATGGGACTTTTAGATATGTTTTCAGTAGCTCAACTTACATGTTTAACTATATGGGCTGAAATGTATACTGCAGTACTACACACATATTCAAATATATATATACATGAATTTTGAAATTCATTTGCATTGATTTTAATCATTTTAGGAGTTGAGGTGGTGACACTAGGACATATCCACTTGCTCACAGGACTGAACTTTCAGAAATGGCGTAATCAGTTGCCAAATTCTCTCTCTCTAAAATTGAGAGCTTCTCACTCTAGAATAGTGAATCCACTTGCTTTCCCACCCAGCTCTCTCTGAGCTCATGTCATCCCCCTCTTCCCAAAACTCTAACTAATCCTCATCTCCACCCCCAAGTTCATCCTTCACAAGCGCCAATCCCATTTATGTGTCCAGGTACCACCCCAACAAATCCTTATCCATCTACCAAACGTTATTTCAACTGCCCAAAACTTCAATTTATACCCAGAAACATCTTGTTCAAACCCCAGAAACACAGCAGCGAAACTTCTAATCAACCGCCTCTGCCTCCTACCCAAACCAATAAGAATCCCCCACATGTTCATACTAGTTAGTCTATATGATTAGCTACAATCTCCAACTGTCCTTTGATGCCATGCAAAACAGATACAACTCGTTTGAAATCACTGAACTGACTGAAAAAATCCTGCAAATTCCTTTTGCTTGTCTCATACCACAGAGACACATGTTTAATCCCCAGAAACCTCCACCGCCCACCATTTATGATCTCCCGAGCCATTTCCCACCTCTCATAGTACCCAGAGAGCACCACAGCTGCATTGGAAAATTCTATTTAAATATCAATCAGATTGATCAGAAGTTCAATCCAACTCAACTCGACCATATAGCTCAAATATACAACAAGCTCCAAGAGAAAGGATACCCCAATTCACTTCCAAACTTTCAACCTTTCAACATCAAAATGGCCAATCCCCATGAAGATGCTGAGCTTGAGCTGCTGGATCTTGCTCAACTGGAAGAGGCCCCTCCTCAATTGGTCGGATACTTGGTGTCTGACAAAGCTCTCAATGTTGCAACTGTCATTCGGATGCTCTGCCAAGCTTGGCAGGAGATAGGTTGGACCCATTTAGAGCCAATACAGGCATACCATACCTACTCAATCACTGTAGAGAATGTGGAAGCTGTCCAAACCCTGAGAGAGCGCAGTCCTTGGTCAGTCATGGGGTGCAGTTTTGGCATTCACACCTGGCCACAGGAAGCACGACTGAAGGATCTCCCTCTACACATGATAGCATTCTGGGTGCAAGTCCACAACCTGCCCCGTCACCATCTATCCCTTCAAAATGCGACCACCATCGGAAGTGCAATGGAAACGCTAGTAGAGGCGGAAGATCCTAACAGCCCAGAAGGATATCGTGGGTTTCTGAGAATCAGAATTCAAATTGACTCTCGCCGACCACTACGAACAAATCTTTGGTTTAATAGAGGCAACCCCAGTCTCAAAGCTCAATTTCGGTATGAACGTTTGTTAGATTTTTGCTACTACTATGGATATCTGGGGCACACTTTCAAGTTCTGCTCCCAAATAAAAGAGATCGATGGTCGATCTATTGATCAAAGCAACTTCATGTATGGTGATTAGATGAGAGCTAGAGTTGCAAGGCGAATTCTTCCACTTAGAATCTTGAATAACGTGGCTCCAGTAGAACCTTCGATGGAGATGGAAGCAGAACATGCCATGCAGGAGTTTAATGCAAATCATATTCAACATGGATTAGGACAAGAGCATCCTGTTTTGGCTCCAAATCTCATGCACGATGAAGTGTTTATCAATCCTCATAGCCTATATCAACTGATCCCTCCACCAGGTTTCGACATCATTCCCTACTTCCACCAAGGTATTGGAGTCCAAGATAACCATGATCCTAATCTTCTCCAAAGAATGGCAAATTCCAATATGATGAATCAAGTGAACATGGGCCCCGAAGAGCTAGCCACTAACTATCAGCTCAACATGCAAATTACAGAGCGATCTGCTGCTTTTGATGAACAAATGGAGGCAATCCTGCAAGCAAATCCTCTTGTGAGCCAAAATCCTACGAACATGGCTCTAGATGCTTTTCTTGAGTACCAGGCTACGCACATGTTGCATCGAATTGGTTGCCCTCTTTACACTGATGAGTTTGGTGCTGGCCCATCTGATCCCCCACCTCGCTTCCTTGAACCCATACCCTTCAATTACCCATACCCAAATATGTACCCAAGCCCAAATCCAACCAATCTTACAGAACAAATCCAGATCCAAAATCTCACTACCACACAAATTCCTGATGGTTATGCTTATTCACCACCTCATATCGCTGGGAAAACTCTCAGTTTCACCAACCTAGAGACCCTATCACTTCCAAACATCCCCTCACCAAATATTCATGATCCCTTTGATCTCCAAATTCCTCCATCAGTTGACTCCACAATCACCTTCATATCATCCACCCTCGAAACTAGAGGTATCTTTAAAGCAGATGAGCCCCCATATACCAAACGCCCATGTCTCATTAGTCAGCACAATCAGGGGAGTATCCTTAACCCGGGCCTTGGTTTCTCTGATGAAGAAAATAATCAATCTAGCTCCTCTAGAGGAAGTAATCGAGTCTGTGGTAAAAGATCAAACAGGAGAAGAGGAAAAGGAAAAGCAAAAGCTTGGCTGAAGCAAGTGATGAGTCATGATCAAACCCACTATGCTCAAGCAAATGCAGCTCAGTTTCATGCCAATATTCTTGATGGAGAAACCTTGTACGAAGTGCAGATTCACAGGGAAGAACAAGTTCAGGTTCGTCGTCATGGAGACACTGCAATTCCAACCCCTCCCAATGTCCATTTCAGTGATCTATCTGAGCAGGATAAGGATGAAGGCTGTGGTGGCTGGCCGGGGACAGCCACAGACCAACCATGAGGCTAATCTCATGGAATTGTCAAGGCCTTGGATCCCCCCTGACGATTCAAGCACTCCCAAGATTGTGTAAAAGTCAATCTCCTCAGATCCTGTTTCTCATGGAGACGAGGCAACCGGAAGAACAGATCTCCAAATGGAAAAAGAAACTAAAGATGCAAGACTATTTTGTTGTTAACCCGGTTCGTACCGGAGGAGGTCTTGCTCTACTGTGGGATGCTTTAGTCTCTATTTCAGTTGTCGATTTTTCCCTAAATTTTATCGACACGGTTGTAACTTTCCTTTCTGAAGACTTCGTTTGTCAGATTACTTTTATGTATGGCAATCCTCATGATAATGAAAAAAATGCCTTCTGGCGTTCAATGTACACTCGTTTCATTCCTCGCTCCTCTTCATGGCTATGTGTTGGCGACTTCAATGAAATCTAATGGCCTTTTGAGAAGTGGGGAGGTGCCCCTCCTGATATTTGGAGGATAAAGTTGTTCCAATCCTTCATCTCAAATGCTCAGCTGAGGGATCTTAATTTTCAAGGTCCAGAGTTCACCTGGTTTGCAATGAGGAATCGAAGGGTCTACATTAAAGAAAGGCTACATAGAGAAATGGCAAATACTGAATGGTGTTCTAATCAAACTAGAACACAAGTTTTTCATCTTCCAAAGGTTGGCTCAGATCATAGACCCATTCTTGTTGATACTCTCCCTTCAGAAATCAAAGGCAAGCCTCTCTTTCATTATGACACTACCAGGACAAGCACTTTAGCCGACGAAAAATTATCGTCAGCCTGTTAGCTTAAGTCGTCGGCTAAGATATTAGCCGACGAGACTTCGTCGGCTATAGTGTCGTCGGGAAAGGGTCGTCGGTAATTGCTTTAGCCGACGAAACCATGTCCCGTCGTCGGCTATTGTCCCATAGCTAGCCGACCACAGAAGACATCGTCGGCTAGTCTCTCAGACTTAAGCCGACGAGTTTTAGCCGACGACGAGTTGTTTCGTCGGCTATAGAAAGAGACTAGCTGACGAAATAACTCGTCGGCTTAAGCTAAGGGAAAAGCCGACGAGTTGTTTCGTCGGCTATAGATAAGAGAGTAGCCGACGAGCTATTTCGTCGGCTTGTCTCTTCCTATAGCCGATGAACCAACTCGTCGGCGTTTCCCCTTAAGCCGACGAAACGCTTAATATATTCGTCGGCTATAGTATGTAATAAAAAAATAAAAAATAACTAAAACCGACGAAACAGACCGTATTTCGTCGGCTTTTACGGGTTTAGCCGACGAAACATTCCATAATTCGTCAGCTTAACCCTATTAAAAAATAATTAAAAATACTATAGCCGACGAATTATGGCGTATTTCGTCGGCTATAAGTCCATTTCAGTATAAAAAAAAAACTCAAAATTTCTAAATTACCATTCCAAGCAAGCTGTAAAAAACACAAAAACAATTTCATATAACCAATAACAAGCACATAAAAGTATATAATTCATCAACTACATAAAATCTAGATCGTCTAAATTAATATCCGGTTCTGGGGGCTGCTGCGGAGCTAGCTGGGGTAGCGGTATGGGTGGAGGCGGAAGTCCCTGGAGCTGGGCAGCTGTAAAGTCCTGCATGTACTGGAACATCTGCCATTGCTGAGCCTGCTGGATGGCATGTACCTCGGCATAATGGGCTGTCTGCGCGGCGTTATAGGTTGCCTGTGCGGCATTATAGGCAACATGAGCAGCTTGCTGTTCCCGTAGTCTCTGAAGTCCAGACTGTAGCAGCTGAGTCGTCCTGGTGGTCGTGGTCCTGCTACTGGTCGAGGCTGCCTTTCGTTGAAATCCTGGAGTGATCTTCAGGACCCCCTCGCCCTTCTTTCCTAGACCCCGGCAGTAGAAGTTGTTTGCTCGCGGTGGGAAGGCTGTGCCCATGATCCTCGCCCCAACCGTCGGATCCGAAGTGTCGATCCGGGACATGGCTTCGGACATCTCTTCCTCCTGCGTGTCCGGCCATGTATCCCTCACTATAGCACTCATCACCTCGTCACTAGCCTCCCTCACCTTCGCCTAATTGGATAGGAAAAAAATTATTAATTAACATTTTGACATATATATAAGTAAAATTAAAAATTTAAAAACGTAAGATGACTTACAATATCCTCTTGGGCGTCAGGATATGCCTTCTCGTACGTATAGACGTACGGGTTGACCTTTGGATGTTCCCTGGCCGCCTCGTCCATGAAGACAGCGAACGGTCTAAAACCGGCATGATGGTTCCTTGTGTTGCGTTGCCGGTTCTGAGCGTTCGCCCGGGAAACCGCCTTCAAAGAAAAAACTAAACTATTAGTAAAATATTTAAAAACGCACGTACTTAATGACAAATTAACTAATTAATTTATTTAAATACCTGTTTACGAGGGTCGTTGAATTCTGATGTCAAAAGCCAACGCCACTCGTACTCTCTGTACTGGAACTCAGCAGGGGTACCAGAACGTGCGTTCCCGTGCGTAGTCCAATGGGTCCGCAACTCGTTCTTCCACTCCTTGTACCTACAGATACAATAAAAATATTAGAAATATTATTAATATCACATACCATTTTGTTTTTTCATTAACTTCCCAACATACCTTCCCCCATGCACAACGTCCGCCCAACTGCTCTTCAAGGGCTCAGGAACCTCAAACCACACCTGCATTTAACCGTTTATTAGTTTAGTTTTTCGAGAAATCTACAATGTAATACATAATATTATTGAGGCATTTTGTAAACTCACCGACATCGCGTTGTGGACCATGTCCTTAACCTCTTGTGGGACCTCGCCCCAGTCTGACCACAACATAGGGACTCTATCCCTAATGAGCGCTCCCACGCGGCCGGAGTACGTCCTCGACTTCCCGCCCGATACTATGTCGCCATCCCCATCAGTACCGATGAAAATCCTCCCTAAGGTACCAACGATCTTCTCAAGAGCCTTCCCTGTGACGGGGTCTCTCTTCTTTTTTGCCGGCTTCGCTCCGACAGTGCCTATCACATGATAAACCAAATTGATTATTAAAATTCGACCATTATAATGTAGTAAATCATTCATCTTTCATTACCTGAGGGCGATGCGGCGGACGCGACGGATTCCGTCTCCGATGATGATACCCTCGCGGAAATAAGAGGCATATCAAAAGGCACAAACTGGTACGCCGCTGATGGAGCCACTGGCGGGGGCAGTGGATAAATCGGCGTCCCTGAGTCATCGACTGCAGGTATGGCCGGTATCATCCGCGGTAGGAATAGGTGAGGCGGCAGCATTTGTACCCCAGATGACCCACTATCTGAAGATGCATGTACTGGAGTGGGCGCCCAGTGTATCTCAGGCATACGGGGTGCATATACCTCCGTCTGGGGCTGAGCAAACAACTTCCTCGAGAAATGAGGGAAGCCCCGCTACCTCGATGAAGAGGGCACCTCCGGCTGCCTCTGCGCCGTATGCAGAAGGCTCGCATGTCTAGCTGTCATGCGGCCCTGAAACAACGTCTGAGGGTTGCTAGAGGTTCCCTCAGACGATTCAGACCTTTGGCCCTTCGAACCCTTCGTCGATCTAATATTACCGCTCATCCTGTTTAAAATATTAATTTGAATCAAGGCCACAAAATCAAAAAATGTAAACTCATTCAATTAGTCAAAAAAAAAAAAACATATACACTTCCTAAATACAAATTTTCACTTCCTAAATACAAATATACACTTCCTAAATATACACTTCATAAATAAAAATATACATTTCCTAACAATACCACAACATTGCAATTGACCGGAAAATAAAAGCAAACACAAAATACAAAACAAATATATACATTTCCTAAATACTAAATACAAATATACACTTATTAAATAAAAATATACACTTCCTAAATACAAATATACACTTTTTAAATAAAAATATACACTTCCTAAATACAAATATACACTTCCTAACAACACCACAACATTGCAATTGACCGGAAAATAAAAGCAAACACAAAATACAAAACAAATATATACATTTCCTAAATACTAAATACAAATATACACTTATTAAATAAAAATATACACTTCCTAAATACAAATATACACTTATTAAATAAAAATATACACTTCCTAAATACAAATATACACTTCCTAACAACACCACAACATTGCAATTGACTGGAAAATAAAAGCAAATACAAAATAAAACTAAAGCTCAGAAATGTACTCGAGGAGGTTTTAGTCGAGGACCGGAGCAGCAGCAGGAGGAGGCCGGCCGGACAGGGAGAGGGAGCGGAGGCGGAGACCGGGAGAGGGAGAGGGAGCGGAGGCGGAGGAGGGGAAATTCGGAGAGGGAGAGGAGGCGGAGGCTAGGGCTTTCAACCAGACAAGCGCTGGGTTATACCCGAAAACTTTAGCCGATGAAATTATTATTTCGTCGGCTAAAGATAATAATTTCGTCGGCTAAAATAATAATCTCGTCGGCTAAACATTTGCATTCGTCGGCTAAACATTTGACATTCGTCGGCTTAACCTATGAAATTCGTCGGGTAAACCTTTGAAATTCGTCGGCTTTATAACTTTTTATACATTCGTCAACTGTGATTGTGATTGTGATGATCAAACTTGAGAAACGGAAATCGGACGGTCAGATCTGACAATCATGATAAAATACATGTATGGGAAAAAATTCAACTTGATCCAATAAGGTTAAGTGCTCGATCCGAACGGTCAATCCCGTAAGTCAACTTGGACCGTCTAAATTTCGTATTTTGGCCGGACCTTCAACTGAAAATATTTTCAAATCGATGAGACGCAACAAGTCGTATAAAAATTTTACGTATAATAACCACCGAAGATACGGCTATAGTATGTAACAGAAAAAGTTAAGGGTTTAGCTGACGAATACCCTAATACATTCGTCGGCTATAGTATGTAATAAAAAAATAAAAAAATTCATAAAGCCGACGAAATATTAGGGTATTCGTCGGCTTAGATGGTTTTAGCCGACGATTTCTAATATAATTCGTCGGCTTAGATGGTTTTAGCCGACGACTTCTAATATACTTCGTCGGCTTAGATGATTTTAGCCGACGACTTCCATTTCAATTTGTCGGCTATAAGTCTTTTTAGCCGACGACTTCTAGTATTCTTCGTCGGCTAAGACGGTTTAAGCCGACAACTTCTAATATTCTTCATCGGCTAAGACGGTTTTAGCCGACGACTTCTAATATAATTCGTCAGCTAAGATGGTTTAGGCCGACGAATTATTTTGTATTTCGTCGGCTTAAGTAAAAAAGTACAAACCCTAAAACAGAAGGTTTAAATCATACTAATTTTCTGTTCATATATCACCAAAATTCATATAAAATAACAGAAATATGAATTCAACATATGTAAACTATAAATTAAGGTAATACAATCTTTCTTATTACAAATTAATGTATTACATCATCTAAATTAAAACTAATTAAGGCTCGTAATCGGAATCATCCGATGAGTCTTCTTCGGTGTCAGAATTAATTTCTGGTAATCTATGCATTTCCTCATCGCCAGAGTCTTCGTCTGTTTCTTGATTTGGATCAACATCAATACTTGGCTCTTCATCACGAATTCGCACCGAACGACCCGCTTTAAAATTATTAAGGCAAACGGTAGAGGAGTTAGGAATACCTATTGCGTTGGGCTCTTGATACGCAACATCTTCTTCCTGGTCTTCGGCCTCTCCAAGTGTAGCCGCCTGATAAATATTTCAAGGGTGCACAAGGTTGACTACTTTCCACGCGTCACCCTTAGCAAGGTCATCAAGATAAAACACTTGTTTTACCGATGTGGCAAAAACGAACGGGTCATCTTCGTAACAACTTGTAGTAGTGTTCACCGATAATATTCCGTACTGATCGGTCTTCATGCTCTGCGGGCTAGTATCAAACCATCTACACTTGAAGAGGTGCACTGTCATGCCTTCACTGTAAACGAGTTCCACCACTGAATGGAGAACACCGTAATAATCAACTCCATTCCGCCCACCATGCGCCATCACCCCAGAATTCTGTGTTCTTCGTCTGCTGTCTCTCTGTTCATATATAAATTGCACGCCATTCACCTTGCACATCATTATCGGCTTCATCGCTAGAAGTCTTAGTTCGTGCGACCAATTTGAGTGACCATCAAATTGAATATGGTTCATCTCCAACCAACCATTCAACTGTAAATATGGATAATTATGCAATAAACATAAATACGTACATAAATATTGAATTACGTACCCAGCCGCCAAAATAGTTTGCGAACTCCATGTTTGTGGTACTCGAGATCACCTTGAATGTCTGGACAATATAGATGGATGTCTTTCCAGTATTCAACTTCTGGACAGTTAATCAATACCCACCAGTGGGCAATGACTAGCTCATGTGGTTGCAACTTGTAGGAGTTTGGCAAAATTCCATAAACTTCAACATCACTGGAGAGTATGGAAAAAGTGAACTTCGGTACATCTACCGGCATGGCTTCGTCTGTTTCCTTCAACGCTCCTAAATACAACTTCATGTAGGTGACGCACTCGTGCGCAATATATGCTTCAGCTATACATCCTTCAGGCGCGGATTTATTAGCCACATAATCTTTGTAGTCTCCAAGTTGCTTATAAATCAAGTTGCAAAGTGTTATGATTATTGAACATGTATATATATTGAGGAATTCAGGTGTAAAAAACATACCTTTCCATAGAATACATCCAAGTATAGTGTACTGGACCGGTAAGCAACAATTGCTCAGGAAGATGGATCATTAGGTGAGGCATGATGTCAAAAAAATTTGGAGAAAATATCCTCTCAAATTTACACATGATATAAATGATGTCCTCTTGCATTTCCCGGAGGTTAGATTTTTTCACTTCCTGTGTGCATAACTTCTGGAAGAATCTTGCCAACGCTACTAACGGCTCCACAACCTGACGGGGAAGGAACGGTCGAATGAAAACAGGGAAGAGACGTTGTAGCAGGATATGACAGTCATGACTCTTCAACCCGTACATCTTATTATCCCGGAAGTTCACACACCGGGCTATATTTCCTGCATAGCCTGAAGGATACTTCACACAACTCATCCACCTGAAAATTACGTTCTTCTGGTCAGGCTTCACGGTGTAAGGAGCTTGAGACATTTTTTTCTTCCCTTCTTTCAACCACAGATGTCTTCTTAATTGTATTTTTTTAGATCAATGCGTGCCTTAGGACCGTCTTTCATCTTCCCTTCCAAGTTCAGCACTGTGCCCACCACACTATCGCAAACATTCTTTTCTATGTGCATCACATCTAGGTAGTGCCTGATCAACAACTTACTCCAGTATGGGAGTTCCCAAAATATGCTCTTATGTGTCCAGAATTTGTACCTGTCGGGTCTTTCAGGTATTGCCGCAACAATATTGGGATGATTGCTGAGCTGCCCAAAATTGTACTCATTAAGCACTGCTAAAATTTCTTCTCCCATCCATCTTCTAGGAGGCACACCGTGTTCTACGGTCCCATCAAATGCCTTGTCATCGAACCGCCATTTGTGATTATATGGAAGGAAAGCACGGTGACCCAATCTGCATATCTTGTTGCAATGACTGCTGCTCCCCTCATCGCTAAGGCACTCTGGACAAGCCATATATCCCCTAACAACGTTGCCCGAAAACATCCCACGGGTAGGAAAATCACTAATGGTACCAACAACCATGACATGCATCTGGAACATCTCGTGCATGTACTTGTCATAAGTGGGATGACCAACTTCCTATAAAACTGAAGCTCTTCAATCAAAGGTCTCAAATACACATCAAGACATTTCCTTGGATAACCGGGCCCCGGAATCAACAAACTCAACATATTGTATTCCTTCTTCATGCACATCCTTGGAGGAAGGTTATACAGTACCAAAATCACCGGCCATACACTGTATTGAAGACTCATGTTGCCAAAACGGTTGAACCGTCGGATGAGAGCCCGAGCCTCACATTTCGGACCTCTGACGTAAAATGAGGAAACTCACTATCTATATGCTTCCAAGCCTCTCCATCAGCAGGGTGTATAAGGGTATCTTCGTCATGCAATTCCCTATCAGCGTGCCATCTCATAGCTTTGGCCGTGTGTGAAGACATGTACAACCGCTCCAGCCTATCCCTCAACGGGAAATACCGAAGTACCTTCACAGGTTTCCTATTGCCTGCAGGAGTCAGCTTATACCTGTCAGTGTGACATACCGGACATGCGTCAAGCCCACCAAGGTCATTCCCTTCTGGATCTTTACTCCAGAAGAGAACGCAGTCATATTTGCATGCATGGATCTTGATGTAGGAAAGCCCAAGATATTTCAAGATACATCGGACCTTACGATGAGTGGTAGGAAGACGATGATCGTGGGGCAGCATCGAAGCAGTGTACTGTAGATAATTATCAACAGCCTTCACGGTCGATTTTGTCTCAACCTTAATCTTCATTACGTCCATCACACTTTCAAGAACGATCTTCTCACAACCGGGGTACACAGGGGTCTGTTGGAAAGCAAGCAGTTTGTTGTATTTTTCAATACCAGCAGTGTTGACAGTTCTAGGGAAGGGCTGCATCGGGTCAGACATATACTGTCCTTGAGAGCATACACCGCTCTCATAAGAAAACATGTCGTTGATGAATGCCGTTGTTGGATCGTTGGATGTACTGCCTGTCTCATAAAATTGGCCATGATCATGCGGCCCCCCTGATGATGTTTCACCGTGATATAACCAACATGTGTACTTCTCCCAAAACCCATTACTTCTCAGGTGCTGCCATACTTTGTCAATGAGAAATCGATACATATCGCTGCGACATTGACATTTCGTGCACAAGCAATAGAAAATTGTATTCCCATTAGCATTAGCCAGCGCATATTCCATAAAACTCATAACTCCTGCACCATATCTTTTGCATTTTGGAAGCGAAATCCAACTCTTATCCATATCCTGAGAAATCCATGTCATATATAAAATCTCAATTCATTTAGTATATATTCTACGTACTACAACTAATTAATAACAAATTAATTAACACACACACACACATATATATATATATATAGACTTAATAATTACATAACAATATTAATATAGAGATATATATAGATATCTACATCATCACAAAATCATCATTGACATATATACCAGCAACACAAGATTATAAAGGAATTAACAGAGAGAGATAGCGACTACTTAGAAACAACTTCATAGAGATTATAGCAAATCATCAACCAAATCGATCAACATATATATATAGAGATAGAGATACACAGCCAACATACTCAAAAGCAATCAACTCATAACAATATTATAGATCAACATCATCACAAATCATCATCAACTCATAGAGATCATCAACAACTTCATACCATATCAACACAATATTATAAATTAATTAACATATATATCTACTATTTATTAACAACAAATTAATTCATATATATTATCAATTCAAATCATCAACCAAATCGATCAACACATATATATATATATATATATATATACATCCAACGTACTCAAAATCAATCAACTCAATCACACTCAAAATCAATCAACTCAATCACACTCAAAATCGATCAATTCAAATAAAACTCAATTAATCAACATATATATACATATACGTACCTATATATAGCTCCACAAACTAATTATGGACAGATTTCCATAACACCCAAACTTTTTCTCCCGTTTTTTTCCCCAGATGAGCTGCTGCTGTCCAGATCTGCAAATATAAAGCACTTTAGCCGACGACAGTTTAATTTCGTCGGCTAAGCTTTTAAATATTTCGTCGGCTAAAGTCTGTGAACTTTAACTAAAGAAATAAATTCTTTAGCCAACGACGTTTTAATTTCGTCGGCTAAAGTTTACCATAGTCGACAAAAATATAAATTAGCCGACGAAGAAAAATTTCGTTGGCTAAAGTGGACTTTAGCCGACGAAAAAATGATTCGTCCGCCTGGTTTTTTTATTTTCGTCGGCTAAAGCCTTTCTTCTGATAGTGTGAGCAATTTTGGAATGAACATACAAAATGCATCCCTTTAATTAGGGAGGTCTGGAAGTATGAACATATGGCTTCCCCAATGCAGAACCTTATCTCAAACCTGGGTGCTTCTTGCCAAGCTTTGAAAAAATGGAGTCAAATCGCATTCCCAACTTCTCATGCACAAGTAAGATCCCTTCTCAAAGACCTTGAAGCTTTATATAATTCTGAAAATGTGGATATTGCGCCAGAAGCAAAGGAAATTATGCAGAGCATCTCTTCTTTATGGAGAAGAGATGAATTATATTGGCAACAATGCTCGAGAATCAGCTGGTTGAAGTCTGGTGATAGAAATTCAAAATTCTTTCACCAATCAACCCTACAAATAAGGCATTTCAACAAAATTCTGAGATTGAAGAATGAAGCTGGAGCCTGGATTCATGAAGAGAAAGAAATAGCAACAACTTTTCTATCTCATTTCAAGAATATCTTCACTTCTTCTGGTCCTCAACAATGGGAAGAAATTCTAGATTTTATTGATCCGATAGTAAGTACTGAAATGAATAACTCCTTACAGGCCCCCATTTCCATGGAAGAAGTAAAGATGGCTGTTTTTGATTTGGGTGCTCTCAAGGCCCCTGGCCCTGATGGTTTTTCAGGTACTTTCTACCAACATCACTAGGAAACAGTTCAGGAGGTGATTCATCAATCGGCACACCATCATCAAAGTACCTCTAATCTGATCAAAAACCTCAATCAGACGCATATTGCCTTGATCCCAAAGCTGATCCCTCCCATAGAACCAGTTCACTTCAGGCCCATTGCTTTATGCAACTTCTCGTACAAGATTTTGTCCAAGATTATTGCTACCCAACTCAAAGTGTTCATGCCTGAGTTGATTACTTCAAATCAATCAGCTTTTGTCAACGAAAGACTTATTCAAGACAATATTATGGTAGCTCATGAAGTTTATCATCATCTAAAATTACAAAAATCTGATGAAGAAGGTGCCTTCGGTCTTAAGCTTGATATGAATAAAGCTTATGATCGGGTAGAATAGTGTTTCTTGGAGAAGGTTCTACAAAAACTCGGTTTCTTTGATTCTTGGGTCAAGTTGGTGATAAGCTGTGTAACTTCAGTGAACTACTCTATAATTCTCAATGGCAAGCCAATGCCTTGGTTCACTCCTTCTTGTGGTCTTAGACAAGGAGATCTACTATCCCCGTTCTTGTTCCTCTTTGTTAATGATGTCCTATCAAAAATGTTTCTCAAGACCACAGCTTCTAACCTTATTAGACCGGTAAGATTGGGTTCTCAACAGATTCCTGTTAGCCACCTGCTCTTTGCCGACGACTCTCTCTTTTCCTAAAAGCCTCACTGGATAATTGCTTGCACTTATCTGATATCCTACATACTTACTGTACTGCTTCCGGTCAGCGGATAAACACAGAGAAATCTTCTCTCTACTTCAGCCCCAACACCCCTCCATATTTAATTGACCTCATCAGTTCAGTTCTTAACATGAAGGTGGTACATGATCCTGGTAGATACCTTGGTCTTCCGACAATTTGGGGTCGATCAAAGAGAAAAGCTCTATGTTTTGTGAAAGAAGCAATCTCGAGGAAAGTAGCGGGTTGGAAGCAATCTATTCTATACCAAGCAGGAAAAGAGGTGCTAATTAAATCGGTAGCTAGTGCAATCCCAGCGTACACCATGTCTTGTTTCAAGTTCCCTCTTTCAACCTGCAAAGAGATCAACTCCAATCTAAGTGATTTTTGGTGGGGAAATTCTGCTTCAAAAGGTGTTCATTGGAAAGCTTGGGATCGTTTGGGTTTACCAAAAGCTGAAGGTGGCCTTGGCTTCCGAAATTTTCAAGAGTTCAATGACACTTTGCTTGCAAAACAAGTATGGAGACTCCATCAGTTCCCAAACTCTATTTCAGCACAGGTTATTAAACAACTCTACCATCCTACTACTTCCATTCTAGAGGCAAAAAAAGGTGGATCACCTTCATGGCTCTAGGCAAGTCTCCTTGTTGGCAGAGATCTCATTAAATCTGGCTCTTGCTGGGACATTGGCAATGGTGATTCGGTTAATTTGTGGTCTGATTCATGGATTCCGGGTCCAAGTCCTTCTCCCTTAAATACTAGAAACGGTCATCTTCAAACAAAGGTCAGCTCCATGATCAATTGGCAAATAAAGTCTTGGAATCAGTGAAGTCATGTTACAATCTCTTGGTCTCAAGGAAAAGCCTTACTCTCAATTCTCATCCTCATCACTCTCACTTGCCTTCACCTGAGACCTGGAAATGGATCTCTCAAATTAGGACACTTCCTAAAATCAAATTGTTTCTTTGGAGAGCAATTCAAAACATCTTAGCTACAAAAGAGGCCCTGCATAAAAGATATATTGCCAGAAATCCCATATGTTCCATCTGTAATTTATTTCCAGAAACTATTGAACATGTCCTTTTCTCTTGCACTTGGGCAACAACAACTTGGTTTGCTCACCCGTTTGGGTACCAGGTTCCTCTTCAGTCTATGTCTTCTCTTCTTGGCTGGTTGGAAACCATTCAAGCTCTTTATGCTCCTCAAGAATTCCTGACCCAAGTTTCCTTCTTACTCTGGGCAATCTGGATTAGTCGCTGCAATTGTGTTTTTAATCACAAAAACCTTGACCCAGTTCAGCCGGCCTTACGTGCACATTCCTCTGCCCAGGAATTCATTCAATCACAACCCATCAATACAAAACTTCATCAGCCCCCCTCTCGCCTTCATGTAACGAGATAGACCCCCCCTCCGCCGAACAGCATCAAGATCAACTCGGATGCAGCCTGGGATGCCGACTCGAATCTTGGAGGAATTGCAGTATTAGTGAGAGATAGCTCACCGGAAAATCTTAGGCTTGTTCTGCTCTTGCAGCGGAATTGATTGCAATTTGTGATGGCCTCAATCTTCTCAACTCTCTTCCTTCAACTCCGGTAATCTTCGCATCTGATTCAAAAATCCTAATCGATGCCTTCAAGTCAAATATTCCCCCAAAGGATTGGAAAATTGCTAACCTGTTCTCGTAAGCCCGGTATCTTTCTTCAACCCGGCAAATCAGCTGGCTTTGGACCAGCAGGAAGGCGAACCGTGCAGCAGATCATCTTGCTGCCCTTGCCTTGTGTGATTCTTGTCCTGCGAATTGGATAATTAATCCCCCAGTTTCTCTTATGAATGTTTTAGTGGCGGATGGGTACCCAGGCCCTCCTTAGCTTCTTTTTTCTTCTTTGGGGGTTTTGTCCCTTTGTTCTGTTCTCTTTCGTTTTAATATACTCTCCTTTCGCCAAAAAAAAAAATGGCGTAATCAAGTTGAATTTTACATGTCCATGAATCTAAACATGGATATGTGCCTTAGTGAAGATCAGCCTGAGGAGCTTGATGAGGATAGTACTGCTACGGAGATGATATACTACAATGATTGGTGGAGAATAAATGCACTGCTATGGTGTTTTTGCTTTCATTTTGGTCTTGCGGATTGACCAACATCAATCTGCAAGACCATACTGGCTTTCACAAATTCAAAAAGTGTTATTCTCACTTTGGTACTTTTAGCCATAGAATTCAAGTGTCAAAATAACATAATTACCGAGTTCTAAAATCTTTGCCACTTTTATCACCCGCTTGACTGCTTCCACAGTTTCACCTCCAGATCTTTGTAAAGTCTTGAGGTTCTGTTGAGATACAATAAATAGGCAATGCTGATGGTCTCTTTAAAAATTCTGTTATGAAAGTTCAAGAACAGCTAGCAGTCACGAAATCCAGGCCAGGCTAGTTCAAGTTAAAGGAAATACTACAATGATTGAGGTGTTAATTTCTGCATTTCATAAATATTCAATATACTAATATCCTATGACAGATTCTAGATCAAATGTAAATATGTTTGAAATACTAACTTGGTAGATTCGAGTTCATATCCATTTCTGTTCTTCTTCTAGATTCACACTTGATACTCTATTGCTTGATGGGACAATATATAGGAGTGTGTCTGTGCTCTAGAAGGGATCAGAATGGTAGCAGTTATATTTCAACTGCTTTTGACAGTTCTATGACAGTTTCTTCCATCAAGAAACTGTCAAGATAACTTCTTGTCTTAATCCAATTCTTGTCTTAACAACCTATATTTTGAATTTGAATTCTTAACAGATGTCATTACACATAAACTTATTCGATAATAAACTTTATATCTATATGTAACTACTGTATAATACATGCTTATATAGTTCATGAGTTTGTTTATAAATAGGCTGTATATAATGCTAGTTCTAAATGCAGCAGAGCTGCTAGGTTAATTTTACAATCTCCCACTGATCTAAAATTATATAAAGCACCACTCATAATCAAACTTTTCTAAAATTGCGCACATGAACCTTATGTATCATCTGTTTTCAAAATCCTGTCAATTAAATCTATCTACAATGGACCATGAGAGAATTTGATATATTTGAAAAATTATCAATCTCTCACAATCACAGTATAGTAAATCGAATTACATGGACTACCACAAATATGGTTATGCTTGATCTGTAGTAATCGAAGTCAAGCACAATGATCCTGATGGCTTAAGTTTTACTGCATGCTGATATGAAATATAAAACTTGAGTGTATATACATTATGAAATTATGCAGTAACTCTATGAATAAATTTAAAATTCATCCAATGAAGCTTTTAATGAATGTTAAAACAACTAACAACAGCAAATACTTATATACTGCAACATATCAATGTTTTACAGTAAATTGCATTGCTAATCATCAAAACTACTGAGAACTCCCATATGTTTGACATGATCTGCAAACACTGAAACTGGCAATGCTTTAGTTAATGGATCTGCTAGCTGCTCCCTTGTACCAATCTTAACTACTTCAATCTCATTGTCTCTTACACTTTCTCTTACTGAGAAATATTTCACATCAATATTCCTAGAAGCAGATGTCCTCTTATTGTTCTTTGAAAAAAATACGGCTGCTGCATTATCACAGTGAACAACCATAGGCCTTTCAATTGAATCCACAACCTTCATTCTGGAAATAAAATTCCTTAACCAAAGAGCATGACTTGTTGCTTCAAAGATTGCTACATATTCTGCTTGAAAAGTTGAAGTAGCAGTCAAGGATTGCTTGTTAGTTCTCCATGATATTGCTCCTCCTGCCAACATAAAAATGTATCCAGAAGTAGACTTCAAATCATCAAAATCTTGTTTGTATGAAGCATCTGTGTAACATTCCACTTGTAATTCTTGATCTTCAATTCTCTTATATACCAACATATGATCTCTTGTACCCATTAGATACCTCATCACCTTCTTTCCTGCTATCCAGTGTTCTTGTCCAGCATTTGACTGATATCTGGAAAGCATATTAACTGCAAAACTTATATCTGGCCTTGTGCACACTTGTGCATACATAAGACTTCCAACCAAACCTGCATATGGTACATTCTCCATGTTCTTTTTCTCCAAATTGTTCTGTGGACACTGCCCTTTGTGTAGTTTATCACCCTTAGACATAGGTGAATTCCCTGATCTACATTTCTCCATGCCAAACCTTTTCAAGATCTTCCCAATATAATTCTTTTGTGACAGTCCCAACATGTTTCTGCTTCTATCTCTACTAATTTCAATTCCAAGTACAAAATGCGCTTCCCCCATGTCCTTCATGTCGAAACTTTTCATCAAAAAATCCTTAGTAGCTTTCA
This sequence comes from Fragaria nilgerrensis, assembly GCA_010134655.1. Lineage (NCBI taxonomy): Eukaryota > Viridiplantae > Streptophyta > Magnoliopsida > Rosales > Rosaceae > Fragaria > Fragaria nilgerrensis. The sequence continues at coordinate 12,352,914 of CM020979.1, read as the reverse complement.
GCAGACCCACATCATTGCATGCTAATAAAATGTCATCAACATATAGCACCAAAAACACAAAATTACTCCCACTGATCTTGCAATACACACACTCATCCAATTTGTTTTCTTCAAATCCAAAACCAGTAATCACTGAGTCAAACTTTAAATATCATTGCCTGGATGCTTGTTTCAAGCCATAAATTGACTTTTGTAATTTGCAGATCTTCTTTTCGTCCTCAACAAAACCATCAGGCTGCAACATGTATATGTCTTCGTTTAAAACCCCATTTAAGAACGTTGTCTTAACATCCATCTGATGTAACTCAAGATCATAGTGTGCAACTAATGCCATCATCACCCTAAAAGCATCTTTGGTGGAAACGGGGGGAAAAGTTTCATTGTAGTCTATTCCTTCCTTCTGGTCCTTCTGGTTGTATCCTTTTGCCACAAGTCTGGCTTTATATCTTTCTACCTTGCCTTCCACATCTCTTTTGGTTTTGTAAACCCACTTGCATCCAATTGGCTTCATCTCCTCAGTTCTATCAATCAAGGTCCAAACTCCATTCTGTGACATACTCAAAAGTTCATCCTCCATTGCTAGCTTCCACTTGTGACTATTTTCTGATTGCATAGCTTCAGTGAGTGTAGTTGGATCAGTTTCTTCCCCCAAATCAAATTCAACAGCAGTATTAAACACATGATAATCACTGGAAATTGCTGATTTTCTTTCTCTTTGTGACCTCCTTAAAATTGGTGCATTTTGAACAACATCATTTTCCTGTGGGACATTCTCTGCTACTGTTTGTTCTTCTACAATTTCATTTTGATGCTCCTCAACAATAGTTGCTGGTATTGGTACTGCTGAAATTTGATTTTCAATAACTACATCTGTTTCTGTCAACGCACTGCTAATGGTGCTGCCAACAGCTTGAATAATTTCTGGAAAAATAAACCATTCCTCCATGTTTAAGTACTGCTTTTCCACTTCTCTAACCATCCCTGGATCTCCAATCTGATCAAAAACTTCATCAAGAAAAGTGGCTCTATGAGTTTCGAAAATCCTGTTGAATCTTGTATGATCATAGAACTTGTAGCCCTTTGATTTCTCTGAGTAACCAATGAAATAAGCACTGATGGATTTCGATTCTAGCTTGTCATTGTCACCATTATAAACTCTTGCTTCTGCTTTGCAGCCCCAAACATGCAAATGATTTAAGCTTGGTTTGTAACCATACCAATTTTCAAAAGGAGTGTTGACAACTGCTGTACTTGGTAGCCTATTGCAAATGTAATTTGCTGTTTTTAATGCTTCTCCCCATAAGAATCTCGGCAAACCTGATCTGCAAAACATACTTCTTACCATATTCATGAGAGTTCTATTTCTTCTCTCATATACACCATTTTGTTGTGGTGTATATGGTGTGGTATATTGAGCAACAATGCCACATTGTTCTAAATATATAGCAAATGGACCCTTATGTTGCCCCTTTTCTAAGTATCTTCCAAAGTACTCACCACCTCGATCTGATCTCACAACCTTAATTAGCTTTTCTGTTTGTCTTTCCACTTCAGTTTTGAAAATTTTGAAAACATCTAACACTCGTGACTTTTCTGAAATCAAGTAAATGAAACAAAACCTGGAAAAATCATCTATGAATGTCACAAAATAAGAATTTCCACAAATCGTTTGCACAGAAAAAGGACCACATACATCTGTATGGATTAACTCTAATAAAACAGTAGCCCTTTTTGAATGAAAATTCCTTTGATTAGTCATTTTTCCTTTCAAACAGTCTATGCATGTATTGAAATCAGCAAAGTCTAATGAAGGTAGGATATTTTGTTTCACTAACTCTTGCAATCTAGGCTTAGATGCATGTCCTAACTTCTTATGCCACAAAAAGGAGGATTTCTCCTATTCAAACTTTCTTTTGACACCTACTGTATTTGAAATACTGAAAATTTCATGACCCTTATTCACAATAGGAATGCAATTTACATGCCAATAACCATCGATTAAATCAGCATCTCCAAAACAACATGAATCTTTATAATAAAACATACTTTTATTATTGCTAGAGAAGTCATAACCATCATTCATTACAAATTGAGAACCAGATATTAGGTTTCTCTTTATTGAGGGAATACAATACACATTATCTAATAATAATTCAAACTTATTCCTAAACAACAATTTCACACATCCTACAGCTTGAACTGCCACCCTTTGTCCATTTGAAGCACAGACTCTTGTTTCATTCTTTCTTGGGATTGTTTGACTGTATAATCCCTGCACAGAATTCACAATATGAATGGGTGAGCCAGTATCAAACCACTAAGAATTTTTATTGACACATGCATGAGACTCTAATGAAAAGATTGATTTTAACAGAAAAGTACCTTTCTTGTTCAACCAGTTCTTGAAACCATCACAATCCTTTTTGAAATGTCTAGGCTTCTTACAAAAGAAGCATTTCATTGGACCATTAGTTTTGTGTGGCTTCCCTTTATTTGCATCATGTTTCACACCAGAACTTGAAGCACCATCTTTATTGCCAAAGTTCTTTTTGCCAAAATACTTTTACCTTTGCCATCCTTGTTCTTTGGTTTGGCAATGTAGTAAACATCAACCTCCTTTCCCCTCTTGGCTCTATCCTCTTCTTCCTGCACACAAATGGAGATAAGTTCATTAACACTCAATTTTTCCTTCTGTGTGTTGTAGAGGCTTTTCAGATGGCTATACTCATCTGGGAAAGAGTTCAGCAACAGGAACACCAGAAAAGATTCCTCAATGTTCATCTTCAGCCCTTTCAGTTTCTCTGCAATATCAGCCCCTTTCATTATATATTCTCTGATGCTTCCTCCATTATACTTCAGACCAGTCAACTTGTTCATAAGCCTCCCTATTTCAGCCTTGTTGGAGACCTTGTATTTTTCAGCAATTGAGTTCGTGTATTCCTTTGCATATTCAGAATCTGGTATGTTTCCCATCACAAAGCTATTCATGCTCTTTTTGATACAGATCAGTGCCATCTTATTGTGCCTTTGCCAATTGAAATACTTTTCCTTCACTTCCTTTCCAGCATTTGCAGCAGGTTCAACAGGTGGATCTTCCTTGAGCACATGGTCAAAATCCAAAATTGCCAAATTGAGTTCAATGTCACCTCTCCATTGATAATTGAATCCATTAAGGAGTTCAATCTGACTGATACTCATGGGAAAGTGCATGTCTGTAATGAAGTTTCAATCTTAAGTCAGTCATTTTGATAAAACTATATTTGCATATATACATAGATAAAGCTTCTGGTTCTTCTGAAATACCAGAAAAGTTTATATATAGTTGCATATCCCAATGTCAACTCAGATAAAATTAGCAGAACATTTGTTGTATGTGAGATTCACATCCTTATGCATTTATCTTTAGTGCAATGCTTATAGATATCTGATATGTATAACTTAAAACATGAATCTTGGTTCAAAAATATAACTGCTATGGAAGTTAAAATTTTATTCCAAAATTTCATGTTGTATACAGGTTCTTTCTAAAGTACTAAAGCATCACATATATTTCAGCCAATATGTCAGCATTGAAGATATATATGAGTTACATAATGTATAAGTAGAAAGAAGATTTAGCACTAATATGTATATCAGTTCATACATGGCTACTATGGCAGCATTATGTAATCATAAAATACATATCAGTTTGATGGAACATATATACAAAACATACATTCATGTGTAAACATGTGAATAACAGAAATTGAAAGACTTAATCATAAATGTACATATGCCAGAAAACTATAATTTTCAAAGAGAGGCATCACATGAACTTTCAGTTTCAGGTTATGAAATTCTACGGATATGCTTGTTATTTCCCAGGATACAAAAACGAATTTCAACAAACACATATACACCAATCTAGCATCTGAGCATAGTAGCTCTGATACCAATTGTTAATTTCTGCATTTCATAAACATTCAATATACTAATATCCTATGACAGATTCTAGATCAAATGTAAATATGTTTGAAATACTAACTTGGTAGATTCGAGTTCATATCCATTTCTGTTCTTCTTCTAGATTCACACTTGATACTCTATTGCTTGATGGGACAATATATAGGAGTGTGTCTGTGCTTTAGAAGGGATCAGAATGGTAGCAGTTATATTTCAACTGCTTTTGACAGTTCTATGACAGTTTCTTCCATCAAGAAACTGTCAAGATAACTTCTTGTCTTAATTCAATTCTTGTCTTAACAACCTATATTTTGAATTTGAATTCTTAACAGATGTCATTACACATAAACTTATTCGATAATAAACTTTATATCTATATGTAACTACTGTATAATACATGTTTATATAGTTCATGAGTTTGTTTATAAATAGGCTGTATATAATGCTAGTTCTAAATGCAGCAGAGCTGCTAGGTTAATTTTACATGAGGATAGCACTGCTATGGTGTTTTTGCTTTCATGTTGGTCTTACGGATTGACCAACATCAATCCGCAAGACCATACTGGCTTTCACAAATTCAAAAAGTGTTATTCTCACTTTGGTACTTTTAGCCATAGTATTCAAGTGTCAAAATAACACAATTACCGAGTTCTAAAATCTTTGCCACTTTTATCACCCGCTTGACTGCTTCCGCAGTTTCACCACCAGATCTCTGTAAAGTCTTGAGGTTCTGTTGAGATACAATAAATAGGCAATGCTGATGGTCTCTTTAAAAATTCTATTATGAAAGCTCAAGAACAGCTAGCAGTCACGAAATCCAGGCCAGGCTAGTTCAAGTTAAAGAGAGATCCAAGGCAACCAAGTGAGTCAATATGTTTGTGCCTTTCAGTATATGAGCATCAAGTTGTGCATGTCATCATGATTCCTTGACTAATATTCCGATAAAGCTAAACAAGGTTGATATGAATGTACACAACTAAAAGCAAAAAGACTGGAAATAGGTCAAGATGGTGCTTTTACAACTGAAACAAAAACCGGACTGCAAAGAAAAATTACTGGATATTAAGAGAGCTAAAAAGCCTCAATCACAAAAGATGGGGGTGAAACCAAACCTCCCAAGCAAAAGCCAAACAACTAAACCAACACCAACTACTGAAGTCCTAGCCGGTCTCTATTACCTGAAAATCTATAACCAGGAGTTGCAGCAGCTTACATAAACTCAACCTCGCAAGTCTTTGAACCTCTTGAACACATACGTAAATTCTCATGCACCTTCTCTACATCTCCACAAGTAGTCCTTAAAGTAGAGATGGTCATCGTCTTCAAAACTTGACTGTTCTTCAACAAGTACTTCACGACTTTCACCTCTTCCGGAAGTCCCCTGAATCTCATTATGGAGATAGTCTTAAGATTGGAAATTAAACAAAACGGCACAGGTTGTAGAGTTTCCAATGGATTTTCCGAGCATTGAGAAGTACAGTCACAACTGTCAACCTGATGGTCATTTAAACAATAAACAATTTTATACATATTTGTTAAGAGCTGTGTGAGTGTGTGTGTGTGTGTGTATCAAATAGTGTATAACTTACCTCACGATCTAGGATAAGACATTCTAGATTCGGTGATCCGTCGAGAATCTTCAGTAACAGTGATTCCAACCGATTGCAATCTTGAAGAACCAGCTTCACTTCCTTCAATTTTTTAAAAGAAGGCAGAGAAGAAGCCTGCACACAATGATCAAACAGAAACTACTCGTGCTCAAACTCAACATTCCTACCAATGTAAATCATACATGTGATAAACATATAATACTTAAGAGAACTAACAAGTTAAGCTAGGATTAGTTAAGTCGAGCAATACTTACTTCCAAACAATGAGCTGAGAGAGACAGATATTGCGCGTAACGAACTGATTTAAGAAGGGCTGATGCACGTTTGGCAAATGTAGGATGCTCACTTGCAGAATGTTCATAGAGATCGATATTGACTTTGGCTGCTGGTAATACTCCAAATTTGAGTTTCCAGTATGATGGAACATCCACCCTAACACTTAAGGTTTCCAGCTTTGGCAAATGATCAATATCGAAATAGTACGCACCAGTGACATCATGATCTTCGTTTTCATCATCCTCACTGCCTTCATACTCATCTTCATCTTCATCTTTAGCTTCAGTGCATAAACATATTGTTAATGTCCTCAGCTCTGGCGCATTTATGTTCAAGTTCAGGTTATCATCTCCTATGGTTCCATCTATAGTCAGATCTTCAAGCACAGGAAAGTACGTGAAAAGATTCCTCATGGACGTGACGTTCGGATGAAGTAAATGGACAGAGAGGAACTTTAAGGTTGGGAAAAGATTTGCAATCGGGAGGAATTTCATGCGTGAAGAATCATATGCAACAGGAGCGTCAATAATAAAGTTGGACCTGAAAGTTAAAGCCTTCAGTGTTTCGCTTGTGTAAACACTTTTTGGCAGCTTAAAAGTCTGGTCTGTCTCTGATATAGCACAAACATCAACTTCAACGACATTACGTCTTAGTGCAGCACGAATCCATCTCTCAACGCCGGAGACATCATCCAAGCAACAACGAAGACGAAACTTGTTAATCTCTGGTAGTCATGGAAGGTTAGTACACGACTGACAAACCTCTTGAAACCAAACTCATCATGCGTATCTTCGTCGTCGAAGTCCAGATTGGGAACATTGGCCCATATGTTCCTCCATCTCTTAGACAAAATGCTGGTCCTCACAGCATATCTTGTTTTAGAATGGGAAAGTATATGAATACGAATTTCATCTGGCAATGTACTTAACCTATCACTTTCTCTGTGTTGAAGCTTTGAGATGGAAGCCATCTTTACCTGATCAAAATATAAAATAAAAGTAAAAACCTTTAGCAACCTTCTTGTAAGCACTTTCTCTCATGAAATGTCCAGAGCAAAACGAATTTTGAATTCATTATGTTCCACTAATTGAATGCCAAAATGCCTCCTAATTTTGTATATACTTTTTGGCATCATGTCTTTTTAAACCCATCATCGATATTAAGCATTTATTAATGAGAAATTTTAAATACACACCTCTAATCTCTTAATACACACCCTTATTATTTTATATTTCACATCAGATTTTATAGGTATGTTTAATTACAAAAACATTCATCAATTATTAAGGAAAAAAAAAACTTCATCTTCCCTAAAGCCTAACTCTTCTCCACTATTACTACGCATCAAAAGAAAAGAAATAAAAACTTTTTCTCCAAAATTCATAGCCTGAATTTCGACTACTGTCGTAAGTAATCACATGTGTTATTTACCGATTTATTTGGTTTTTTTATCAACTTTAGTTTTTAACTTACAGACTAAAAACTAGTTTTTATACTATATATTATACTACTACTGGTTTCTCAACTTTGAAAAAATTATGTATGTTCAATAGTTTTTTTTTTTTTCAAATTCTAGCCAATTGATGTTATATTAGAGATCTGGAATTCGAATATAATATTACTCTTTTGATTATAAATTTAAAAATATCAAATATATAAAGAGAGTTGTGAAATAGTAAATATATAATAATTATATTAAATAACAAATTATTATTAGTTTTAGATATTAAAGGTATTTTAGGCAGTTTGAGATATGTATTTAGTTTAATATTGAAATAAAAAACTAGATGAGTGGTGTATTAAGTAAGAGGTGTGTATTTAAAATTACTCTTTATTAATTAGCACAAATAAGTCTTCAAATTATTAAAAAGTAAAAAATATATCATGAAATTTTATGGGCTTGTCTATTTTGTCACGTGAGAGCAACCAATATTTCAACCCAAATTTCATGTATAGATGATGTCACACTCAGGTGTAATTATTACGCATGTTACGATGTGAATTTGAGCGAATAGTTTAAAATGTTAAAACGAATACAACATAACTTTTAAGAGTTTTTCTTTTTACTTGACACTTAACATAACAGTTAATAAATTCAACCATTAAATTTCACATTATATATGTACAATTAAGACAACGGAGAAAAAGCAAAAATATTTTCCACGAAATCACATTATATATGGACAATTAAAACAACGGAGAAAAAAACAAATTTCCTGCGAAAATGTGTTGTTTCATTCATTGTGAATCAGGATAAGAGTTGACATCCGCTACATATTTATACCAAAGGTAACGAAGATTTAGATTCTTAGCTAAGAACGAAAACAAGGTCAAGATGCATATGTGCATGTTGTATGAGTACAAACAACAACAATGAGCTTATTAGTTTCAGACAACAATATAAGATGATTGCATATATGAAGAGGAAAAGTTGTGAACAAACTTAAATACCTTACGAGGTGATGAGATATGCTGAAATATCTTTTCTCCGATGGTGTTCTATGAAACAATGAATAGGCTAAGTGAAAAATGAGAACTGCAACAAGAGTGTTTCTAAGTTTTTAACAAACCTCTCAAACTATCTGGATCAAACTCGAACTCTGAATCAAGGACCAAATTTCTTTTGATTTCAATTAGGCTAGCAAGGGAAGAATGAGGGTGTAGGATGAGTATATCAATACTGACCGATTCTTTATATAGTGGTAGAAACGTTCACCTACCATTAAATGAATAAAATGTGCCTACCATTGCATGAGTGTACATGTTGATACATATATACCTAGATATTTTCAAAATGATCCCATGTCTAGGTACATTATTTTCAAAAATTAATTACCAAAAATACCGTGTCACCTAAATTCTTTCCCATTTTAATTTTGATGCACGAAACATTTCTCATTAGAGTCACTTTCTGCTTTGTGCATGCATGTGTCTCATATACTGCAATAACCTGCACAAAATTGCAATAAAAATACAAAACTAGCAGTAATAGCAAAAATGGTAGTTACATTAGCAAGAATTTTCAGTTATTCGAATGGTATCGTCAATTACTTCATGGCACTAGCAATCTTCATGTGAAGGGCTAACACGGTTGTAGCCTATGCATTTTTTTCCAACCAACGTTTTAGTATATGTAGTCGTTAGTCTCAAGCAATAACAGTAGGGTAAATAATAAAGGGTTAGTGTGAATAGTACGTGACCATTTATTTAGGTCTTCCAAGACTTTGTTTTCGGTAGCTAGTTTTTGCAAGTCCTCAACATTTTCTTCTACATAAGTTCATCCTATCATTTTTACCCACATAAGTTCATTTAAGGGCCCCAATTCACTAACTGATTTATACTAGAATTAAATTTAGTTTACCTCATTCTAGTTTAGAGGTGAATTTATGTTAGTCTCTAAACTTTCAATTTCATCAGGTTACCTCCCGAGCTCTTGTTTTTCTGGTAATTTAGTTTCTCAACCCCCAAAACGTCATCACACGTCGTCAAATTTCAACGTCCCAATTGGACAGAGCATGAGTAATAGGAGACGGCAGACAAAAAAATAAGAGTTCGAGAGGTAATCTAATAAAATTAAAAGTTTATGGACTAACATAAATTCACTTCTAAACCACAGTGAGGTAAACTGAATTTAACTCTTTATACTATACCCAACATACCCTCCTCACTCTCCCACGTTCACAAACACACTCTCTCTCTCTTTATCTCTCTCTCACTTCATTATTCATTGGAAGACACCACCGCCTCGACGACACTGCTTGGACGCCGCCTCGACTTCATGACATTTGTCGTGGTCGAAGGCGGTAGTTGAGGAAGATGATGACTGCGCTGAAATAGATCAGACTCTGATCGAGAAGTACAAGATCACATCGATGGATTCCGATCGAGAAGAACCAAGTCTGGTCGACGACAAAGATTTCTCTCCCTGAAGATCATATCGGCGCCAACAACCTGTACTCTTCATCTCCCAGACTTCGATTTTGAGGCCAATGTCTCCGTCGCTTTACTTCCCGCGCTTCTCTCCATTATATCTCACCCACTGATCAGATCTAAGGTACGCTTTTCTTCTTCGCTAGGTTTCTGATTCAGATCTGCTCGATTCTAATTGTTTCGCGTTTCCGATCAAATCTGTGATAAGCTACATGTTCGTTTGCCTATAAGAGATTGTGAGGAAGTGGAATCGATTTGGATTTATGGATTTTGTTGATGCGATGGTGAATCTCGAAGTGATTTTGCAATGATCGCGGTGGTGAAGATGTTGGTCACTGCCTCGCATAGCTGGTTAAGATGGGAGTCGATCCGTTGACGAAGGAGGAGTCGAAGGTTTTTCATTCTTTGTTGGTTTTAGGGTTTGTGAAGGAATTGGGGCTTCAATTGGGAATTAATGCTTGGATGATCGATTTGTTAGAGAGTAGATGCATCACAAAGGAGACACCTATACAAGCAAGAGAGATTTCAAAACAACAAGCCTACAGAGAAATCTTCATTCCTTTCGAGCGCATAATCTAATCAGGAGGCTTAAAGTAACTCAACCACAGGCTTAACACAATCCATCTGTTCTGGATGAGATAAAAGGCTTGTAAACACTGTTTCTCAAGCCCAGAGACTGTGAAGAAAGACGAGCTTCTTTACCGTAAAGATTAAAAAGAAAAAAAAATGTCATTTGAAGGAAAGACCAGATATTCATGTCATGCAATGACCAGAAATTTGGTGTTGATTATCTGACCCATTCTCATGTTTTCATGCCCATATAATAAAAGGGGCTAATGTTGAGGCTAAAAAATCTAGATAGCAGGCCCAATTAATTCGTTAAGCCCGATTCATGCTTTAAAGTGAATCTTACTCGCAACATCACACCATGCATGTGGACCCAAGCCACATTCATGCATTTGGGGCTTACAAGAATGAGTGTGGTGTGGAGAGTAATAGAATTGCATGAGGTCCGTTATAAGTTTTAGAATTGTTGGTAATTTTAGACTTGGGATTAAAATTCATGCCCAACGGCCTAACTCATTATAACATCCCGAATTTTAAAATTTCTCAAAATGTATTTTTCTTCTTAGAATTAGAAACTATATATCGTCACGAGTTCGTCGTATTTTTCGGTAAATTTTTCAGAGTCCCAAACTATATTTTTAACAATTTTTTAAAGTTTCGTCAAGTTTGCTCGGATTGGTGACGTGGTGTGAGTTTGTTGGACCTTGCCCTGACTTGGACCCCACGTTGCAGCAGACCCACGTGTGGCTAGTGGGCATGTTGGCTTCATATGTTGCCACTTGGCAGATGAGGATGAAATAGATGATTAAGAGAGTGACATGTGGTGATGTGGTGTTGAAAGCATGGAATATGTTTTAGCTTGTTGACAAGTGGCACGCTGTGATTGGCCCAGCCACTAAAACCGACCTTTGATGGTCGAGAAATTTTTCAGTACTACCATAGCACCACCATGGTGGTGGTGCTACATGCCTATAAAAAGTCGCCACATGGATGTCTATATTTAACTCTAACTCGCCGTTACTAAAAAACAAAACAAGATCCAAAAACAAAAAAACCAAGATTTCATGATTCTTATTTCATAGTCTCATAATCAAGACTTCTGCCACGGAATGGATTGAAGATCTTTCATGCAATCTCATAAAGATTGATGGGCACCCAAAGTTAATATCAGATCATTTTTCTACTTCTGTGTGAAATTTCCAAAGGATTGAGATCTGGATTTTGTTCTGGCTTTAACAAATGTTGTTATATTTTCTTTGCTTTTGATCAAATTACTAGGAGTGGGCGCAGTGCGGTGTGGTGCTGTTTAGGGCCGAAACCGTAGTGCAAGCTGCATTTTCGGTGTTCTAATTTTGCAGACTGCAACTGCTTTTAAATAATGCAAACTGCATTTTTGGTTGAACTGCATTTTCGGTGTTCTAATTTTGCAGACTACAACTGCTTTTAAATAATGCAAACTGCATTTTCGGTTGAACTGCATTTTCGGTGCAGTTCGGTGCGGTTTTTTTCAAACCGCATTACATAGTTAAACCTTATTCGTACTGAAATAAAAACATTCATTCAACTGATATTTCAAAGTTCCAGCCTTCAATCTACAAAAGTCACAATCTCTAAAAGTCCCAGCAGCCTTCAATTTTCTTCATCACTCACATCCCCTACACCTATCACATTGATCTTGATGTTTAGAAATACTACCCAGTTAGTCATCGATCCCAAATTCATGTCTATAAAGGAATGTAATCATTGATATTGATTAAAAGGAGTAGGATAGAAAGAATAAAGCGAAAGACATTGGACCATAAAACAATTTCATTGTCAACAAATTCATACCACCAAAACGTATCATGTTTGTGTTCCACTGTATCACAAATTCATGCCCAAACGTTTCATTTATACCACAAACGAAAAACAACAATAATAAGATCATACATGAAACCAAGTGAACCACAAACAACAATGACCAAACCATTCAAAGAGAGAAATTAGAGAAGAATAGAAAAGTAGGAAGAGAAAATAAGAAGTTAGCAACGCAACTGAGAGAGCGTGGTGAACTGGTGATGGCGGAATGAGAGAGCAAGAGACCCAGAGCTTCGAATCCTTCTATGGTTTGATTGATTGAGTCTCTAAGTTTAGGGTTAGGAATTGGGAGGGTGAGGGGAGAGGGGAGAAGAAACATATGCGGCTAGGTTATTTAGGTTGAGAAAGACACCGAGTTAGTCTTCGTCTCTATATATACCTACATATATAATACATATATAAATGCGGGTTGATCGGTTTGAATGCGGGTGGTGTTATACCCGAAACCGCAACTGCACCTAATATTTCAGTGTCGGTGCGGTGTGTGTGAAAAAAAAATAATAATATTATCTATTATATTATTATATATATATATATAAGATTGCCTTTTCCAACAGCCTTCTGTATTAAGTGTATTAAGATTAAGAGTAGAATATTGGGATAGAATGTGATTCTTATTTTTTGGAGGTTTTCACAAATTTAATTGAGTTCAAATAACACGCATATGAAATAGTAAATTGAATTCATTTGCGATTCGTTAAATAGTAATGATTTTACAGTATAAATATTAAAAAAAGAACAACATAAAATTTCAATCTTCTCTTACATCAGTGTTTTTTTATCTATTTTTTTTTAATCACAGATTGTTTAATCTAATATTTTTTCCCTCTCTCTTACTGATGATAAAATGATAATAAAAAACGAAAGGTCCTTGCTGGAAAACTTTCTGTTTTTCAAAATGCAAATAATTATATCGGATAGGAAATTTTTCAATCAATTAAATCTTTGTAACGAACCCCTATGAGTTCTTGGTACTTGAAGAAGTGTGAAATTGTTGAATTTATTATCACTATTATCTTACTTGAAGATACAGATTCAAAATAACTTGTTTCTTCGTATTATATTTATTTATTCGTGTTATATTAGTTATAATTTAGTTAACTAATTTGATTTTTACAAAATAGAAAAATAGTTTAAAATTTACAATGATTAAGAAAATAGAATTTCCAATATTAAATTCTATTAATCTCTATTAATCTAAAAAAATGGGGTTAAATTAATTTATTCTTGCTGATACTTAGAATCCGGCGTAATTAATGAACAAAATATTGCCGAATCAAAAGTGGCTCTAGTCTATGGTCAGATGAATGAACCGCCCGGAGCTCGTATGAGGGTTGGTTTAACCGCCCTAACTATGGCGGAATATTTCCGAGATGTTAATGAACAAGACGTACTTCTATTTATCGACAATATCTTCCGTTTTGTCCAAGCAGGATCCGAAGTATCCGCTTTATTGGGCAGAATGCCTTCCGCTGTGGGTTATCAACCCACCCTTAGTACCGAAATGGGCTCTTTACAAGAAAGAATTACTTCTACCAAAGAAGGGTAAATAATAGAGAATTGAGGGCTTGTTATTCAACAGTATAACATGACTTATATACCCATGTCAACCAATAGCAACATCCATAAATATCTATATTCTTCTCTATCTAGATTTATCCGTTTTTTTAAATAACTGAAATGAATTAAAAAATTAGCTTCTTAAACGGTGAGGTCCTCTCTATACACCGGAGCCCTTCCTTCATTTAATCAATGTTATTGTTAACTTGTACAGTTCACACTCTTTGGCTCTACCCAAATTATCTAGTACTAGATCTTTCACAACGAGATCCATTTATACAGTAACGGTATTTAATTATGAAGATTTGCTGAGTAGCTGACCCTGTTAGTCCGTTCTTGCAAGAATAAAGCCTAAAATTTTGACCTTTTAAAAAAAAATTTCCCCCGCTTAATGAATACCATTTGCTATTAATGGGGAATCCTTTCTCATCTTATCTTAAATTTTAAATTGAGGTGATTGGGTTTGCACCAACGGGAACCATACATTTGATACCCCAATCGAAGGATAGATCTTTTTTTTAAGCTATTGAATATTCAATGGAGTTCGTCCATTCTATCCTACTCACTGGTACGGATCGTTGATACTGGATCAAGTGTTTTCTCCTAGTCCACGGTCTGAACGAGTCGCACATACACCCTAGTACATGTTCCTCGTCGCTGAGGACATCCTCCAAGAGCGGGGGATTTCGTGACATTTCTGATTGGCTGTCTTGTATTTCTAATAAGTTGTTTAATAGTTGGCATGTTGAATCATATAGATAATGGGCTGGTTTAGATCGATCTTAACCGGATCTGTTCGAGACCCACGATTCTATTTTATCATCAATTCAATCACCGTTCACGTTTTTTCTTTTTCTTATCAATGAATAGATCTCTTTACTTGTATGACTTAGATGTCTCGTATTTCTCGAAAAAGCGATTCGATTGATGGGATTTGGTATGATACTTATGAAATCGATGATATCGATGAGATTTATATTCAAATATTTCTTCTTAGAACGTATTGATTTGACCCCATAAGTGGGACCAACGACGTCGTTTTGCCTACATTCGGTTAACTGCACCTAATATTGCGGTGTGGTGCGGGCGGTGACTGCATTTTGGGCTCAATATGCCTAGCCCTACAAATTACAATAAAAAGCACATTATTCTTTAATATAACTCTTTGGGATCAAATTAAGCCAAATAAGAGCCAAAAGAAAGCACAAACGCAGACCTAGTCATCACCTGGAGAATGAATTATGCTCTTGGGAGTTCTTTATGAGAGGCATGGAGGACCCCTTTCAATTATGATTTGATATCATCCATTTCAATTATTCTGATTTTGTATTTCTTATATGAGACATGTTCTTCTTTGATATAACCCTTTAGATCAAATTAGGGCTCTTATTCTTTTCTGACATAACCCATTAATTGGAAAGCAAAGTTTTTTACACAGTGAATCAATGATGGATGAATTTGGGTTTGTGTTTTTTTTTTTTTGGAACCTTGAACTAACTGAATATTTTCTCCGTTAGATTATGTGTTTAAGTTGTACACATGGTGATTTTTTAGAGGCATGTAGCACCACATGTCATTGCCACGTGGTGCTACGGTAGCACTGAAAAATTTCTCTTGATTGTCGGCTTACATTCCTATAAATAGATCAGCTGCCTTTCGTTTTCATTTAAGCCGCCAACACTCTCTCTCCTCATTTCTTTCTCTCTCTAGAATTTTACGACTAAATTTCGACGGATCATAACTTTTGATCCGTAACTCCGATTCTGAATTAGCGAAAGGCTACAGGTTCGTCTCGATGTCCTCTTTCTATCCTTGAGGTTTGGGTTAGATCTAACGGTGATTTCTAGATGGCTTGTTTTTCGAGGCTCGATTTACGATCGATGTTCTTGGTGGGGATTCGTATTGACGAGGTGAGTGGATTTATGTAATATGTTTCAAATATTCTTATTTGCTATTAAAATAGTCAAAAAGCATGATTTTGATCTATTTATGAAATATCTCTTTATTTTCATAGTGAAGCATGTCGATTTACGAAATGTGTGGAGTTTATATATATTTATGTGTTGGATATATTATTTGACTAGTCATGGAACATTTGAACTTCTTGATTGGTTATGCCGAAGTAAGGATGTGACACACGGAGATATAGGACTTGAAGGTCATCAGGTTCCCGTGGGGATCACTAAATTGAAGGATATCCAATAAGAAGGGATTGGGCGATGTGATGAATTACGTGACTCGATGTGTATACGATATACGTATTTTGTAGCGTGTGTAAAATGACATGGCTTTGCGGGCATATTACATTGGTCTACTCACTGAGCGCGTGGTTATGCTCACCCATCAATCTCTGGTATTTTTTGCAGAAAAGTACTTAGGTTGTACCGAGCCAGAAAAATGGTAGACGACGAGCCTAGAGTGAAGAGCCTAGAAATTAGTGCTTTTGTTTACATTCCGCTTTGTAACACTCGTTCACGCCTCGGAATCGGCGTCCGGTGACTTAAAACCTACCGACGTCAGGACCGGGGTGTGACACTCATAGTACGGATAAATAAAGAAGAGAGACCCAAAAGCCAAGCTCAAATCCTTTCAAATCTAAACAAATAAACTTTAACATAGTATTCTTAATTCCAGCCAACTACACAATAAAATACCATAGAGGTGTATTTTCCTAGCAACACAACAACACAAAGAAAACCATAATGGAGGAGGTTAGCAAGCTCTCTAGCACTCTTCTTCTGCCATGTTTCTTCTCTCCCAACCAAGCAATTCCTCATATCCATCCCATTCAAAGATCCAAATACAACCTTAAAAGCACATATGCAAACCAAGTAGCAAGCTCAAGCAATCCACCAATATCTATCCTAAATAACTCAACTCATATCCCTTATACCCAATGTCACATCCCGATCTTTAAATTTTTACCTTATTTACCAGCTTGATTATAATAAGAATTTTTACCGTCTCCGGCATTGAGATATAGTTTATTAGTCCCTAGAGGGGTTTTGGGGACGATTATTACAGAGGATTTATTCGTAGGAGAAAATGTGACGACGGTAAAAAATGGTAAATTTTACCCAGTAAAAAGTCATTTTTATTCGGTTATTATTTTTGGGGTGTAAATTTTTGGTGGAGTTGGGTATAGTTATAGGGTTGGACCAGTTGGGTGAGGCCCAAACCCATTTCTTCTCTCTCTCTTCTCCTCTCCTTCCCGACTACTCTCCCGAGCTCTCCCGACCTGGAAACTTTCCGGCCGCCGTACGCCGTCGTCCGGCCACCGTTCGCCGCCAAACCGGTCCCATTCGGTTCGTCTCCAACCCAGCTTCTATTCTAGGCCGGTGATAGCCGCCCTAGCGCGGCCTTGAAGCAGTTCTTCCCCACGAAAGCAGCGACTGCTGTGGTGGTTTCTTCGCCGGAACTCCCTCCTCCGGCCACCACAGCCGGCGATCCTTGGCTCGTTTTGTAGCTCTCCTCCCGTGCAGCAACCCCTCCAAAGGGCTCACTCCCTCTTGAGTTAGGTAAGAAGAAATTCGAGGAGAAAGATCTAGGGCTTTTAGGATGTTTTTGCTCGATTGACCTAGTTAGGCTTGGAATTGGTGATTGTGCTAGTTAAGAAAGTTGTAGAGCATGACGAGAGGTTTATGCTGTCAAAATTTTATAGGAATTGGAGGTCACCGGAATCGGTCTCCGACCGCCGCTGCCGGCGGAGCCGCCGCCGGCGTCGCCGCTGTTTGGGAGTTTTGTATGGTTTTAAATGTGTAATAATTAGAGGAGTTTAATGAAGTGAATTGTGGAATTTTTGGATGAGTATTGAATAAGTTTATGAATTTCCGAAGTTTGGTATTTTTGACGGATGAATAATGTAGAATCCGGCCGTAGGATTTAAGTCAATTTCTAGGAACGGTTGTATTTACGGCTGCTGAGTATGGTATTAAAGTTTGGGTCGTTTTGATTTAAGAATATCGAAGTTAGGCAATGATGAGCTTGTTTATGGCTCTCGGTTAAGTTTGCCTATTTTGAATAAATATTAGATTTTTAGTTAGGAAATTAATTATATATTTGGAACAAGACGTGAGGAGGCCCGAGCAGAAGAAGCCTTGGAGTAACATCAGGCTTAGGCCTAATTTATGAGTGTACCTTTGTTTTAATTGAAAAGCATGCGATGAATGATTTTGTTGATGATTTATTTCTTCTGATGAGACTTATTGATTTCTCGGCTATTTGGTAATTTTTCTCCTTTGGAGAGATCCCGAAAATATGATTTTCAGTGGATATGTATTTTGGATGTTATGAGTATAGTATGTATATAAATGCTAGCTAGTCATACGTGTTTGGTCCGTCATAATGAGATAAAATACCATTATGGCGTGACGTGAGTGTTAGACACAAGCGTCATAGCCCTATATGAAAACTACTTTATTTTCTGGTTTATTTAGGTTTTCATATAGGGAGTCCACACGTAAATACACCGTCCTCTTCGGTCATAATGAGGAAAAATATCATTATGGCGCAACGTGAGCGTTAGACGCCAGCGTTGTAGCCTTGTATGAATCTCTATTTTTCTAAATTATTTCTAGGATTCATACAAGGAGTCTGACGAGTGTAAATACATACGAATATATGTTTATATATAGTTTAGCCTGAGAGGCTCCATTTTATTTGAGTTGGTCACTAGCCGGAGCTAGTCGTGAAATGGCCAGTTTATGAGTTGAGTACTTTTGAGCTGCCGCATGCAGTATATTTTCTATGAAATTAAAATGGGAATGCATAAATATTTTTATTAAATTATTTTTATCCACTCACTCTAATGTTATTAAATGTCTTCCCTGGGCCCTTCGTTTTAAAATACCCAATCTGCAGAGTTCGGATTGGATCTAGTAGGAGACGAGGCATAGTCACCCGCATTTCCACCAGTTTTCACCAGTAGGTTACCTGTTTAACCTACTTGTGTTTTCTTACTTCCGCTAGTGTCTAGTAGCTCTAAATACTTGGGTTTAATGTATATTATTTCGGTTGTGGGCAAAGGCATGTTGACATTTTAGAATATTTGACGGAGGATGTATATTATCCTAGTTGATGTTTATTATCTTGTTGGTGGTGATTGTATTTGGGGAGTACGAAGGCTCCAGAAGTTAAGGGTGGATTGAGAATTTCAGGAGTGTTTGCAGGTTTTCGTTAGGAAGGGTTGTCCATTTCCAAGAGAAGTTATACCAAATTTTGCGGTAAATCTTTCCTTGGAGGTGGTCCCCGCACGATTTACTCCGGGTTCAGGGTGAAATTCGGGATGGGTCGTGTCAGTTGGTATCAGAGCTTTAGGTTTCCTTTTCCTACTTCCTTGTCACTATCATATTTGCCTAAGTAGCACGTAGTGTCTATAGAGTGATGATCCGTCCGCGGCGGATTCATTGGCATTTTATGCTTTTGATGCTATGTGTTATTGGGTATGTGTGATAGTTGAGTTAAGTTGAGTTAGTCTTGTTTATGGACTACTAAATATTTTCTTCCTCATGTACTATGCCTCCTAGGCGCCCACGGCAAACCCGTGTGGCTACTTCGACCAATGCCGTTGAGGGCAATGAGGTCAGGGGATTGGTTGATGATATTGGAAATTTGCTGAGAGATGTCATGGATCGAGCTCCACAACCTCATACAGTGAAAAGGAGAGAAGTTTATAAGGCTGGAGCCAGACAGTTCAAGGTGCCAAGGGACCCCTTGATGCTCACAATTGGGTGGATAAGATGGAAAATGCTTTTGCGATCACTGAGTTACCAGAAGAAAGAAAGGTGAAGATGGCAGTGACTTTTCTGGATGATTCAGCACATCACTGGTGGTCGCTTGCCAGCAGGAATGTTGAGGATGCTCTGAGTATGTCGTGGGAGCAGTTTAAGACTCTTCTTGGGGCAGTATTTCAATCATGCCCGCCGCAGCAGAATTCAGTCGGATTTCCTGCATATGACAAAGAGGGATAATGAGGGGATCATAGAGTTCCAGGAAAGATTCACTTCCCTGAGCTACCATGTGTCATATCTGGTTCCTGATGAGAAGACCAGGATTGAGATGTTCATTGGGGCACTTGGTGGAGTGTATGCAGATAAGATGATGGGGGTAATTTACCCGACTTTTATGGATGCAGTTGGTGCAGCCATGGCTATTGAGTCTAGGGGGACATATGGTGCTCGGCCCCGTGATTACAGTGGCCCTAGTCAGGGTCCATCCAAGAAGGCTGCTTCATCATCCACCTCTGGGTTTTCTGCTGGTAGTGGTAGTAGTGGGGGATCGAGCTCTGGTGCTCGGAACAGAAATAGAGGACGTTTCAGGACACCTTCTCGGAGTTATTTGGGTAGGCAGCAGTCTAGGCAGTATGGTTCTAGTGGCAGTTTCCATGGTGGGTCATCCGGTAGCCAGACTTATTCCTATGGGCAGCAGCAGTTTTCTAGGTGCTATGAGTGTGGTAGTCTGGATCACTTCAGGAGAGATTGCCCATTGTTGGTTCAGAGGACCACCCCCACCCCTACTCAGTCAGTTGGTCAATCTTCAGCTAGAGTTTCTAGTAGTAGTGCCCAGGGCAGTGCTTCGGTCATAGGTGGCTCTCAGCGGGACAGTAGTCAGCGTGGACGTCCCATGACTCGCGCTAGACTGCATGCTATGACCCAGCAGGAAGGTCGTACTTCTCCGGATGTCATCATTGGTACGTTATTAATTTTTGGTCAGCCTACATGTACTTTAATTGATCTTGCAGCCACGCATTCATTCATGTCTAGTAGATTTGCCCTCCATGCCAATGTGCCATCATCGTCTCTTCCAGGCGAGTGGCATGTGTCTCTACCCTCCGGTGAGGTGATGAGAATTAATTGGGTGTTTAGTGGATGTGAAGTTTTAGTAGAGGGATTTAATTTCAAGGCCGATTTAATTCCTTTAGAGATAGTGAAGTTTGATGTGATCTTGGGGATGGACTTTTTGGAAGCATATAGAGCTTTGATAGATTGTTTTCAGAAAGTAGTGGTGCTTCGAAGTCCAAGTGGATTTGAGGTTGCTTTTCAAGGGGAAAGAGATGTTATTTCGAGTTGCCTAATTTCCGCTGTTGCTACAAGAAAATTATTAAATAAAGGCTGTCAGGCGTATTTAGCTAATGTGGTGGATACAAGTATGGGAGTTTTGGGAGTAGAAGATATTCCAGTAGTAAGGGAGTTTCCGGATGTTTTTTCTGAGGAGTTGCCTGGTTTGCCTCCTGCAAGGGAGATAGACTTCTCTATAAAATTACTTTTCGGTACTATGCCTATCTCTCAGGCACCTTACAGAATGGCTCCAGCGGAGTAGAAAGAGTTGAAGACTCAATTGCAGGAGTTAGTAGATAAGGGTTTTGTTCGGCCTAGCATGTCTCCATGGGGTGCTCCAGTATTGTTTGTTAAGAAGAAAGATGGCACCATGAGACTATGCATTGATTATAGGAAGTTGAATCAGGTCACGGTGAAGAATAAATATTCGTTGCCCCGCATTGATGATTTATTTGATCAGTTGAGGGGTGCTTCTGTTTTCTCCAAGATTGACTTGAGATCTGGGTATCATCAATTACGGATCAGGGAGAGTGACATAGCCAAGACTGTCTTTCGATCACGTTATGGTCATTATGAATTTATGGTGATGCCATTTGGACTTACTAACGCACCCGCTGCTTTTATGGATCTCATGAATAAGGTGTTTAGTCTATATCTTGATCGTTTCGTGATCGTATTCATAGATGATATTTTGGTTTACTCAAAAAATGAGAATGAGCATGCCAAACATCTAAGAATAATATTGCGGACTTTGAGGAATTCGCAGTTATATGCTAAGTTAAGCAAGTGTGAGTTTTGGTTAGATAAAGTGGGGTTCTTGGGCCATGTGGTTTCGGCAGAAGGAGTTAGTGTAGATTCCCAAAAGGTGGAAGCAGTGTCAAATTGGAGAAGACCCACCACTGTGACGGAGTTCCATAGTTTCTTGGGATTAGCATGTTATTATCGGCGCTTTGTGCAAGATTTTTCAAGGATTACTGCTCCTCTTACATGGTTGACCAAGAAGAGTGTTAAATTTGAATGGTCAGATGAGTGTGAGCAAAGTTTTCAAGAATTGAGGAATCATTTGATTAGTGCCCCTATTTTGGCACTTCCGGATGATAGTGGGGAGCATGTGGTCTTTTGTGACGCTTCTGGACGTGGTCTAGGTGGGGTATTAATGCAGGATGAGCGAGTTATTGCTTACACTTCTAGGCAATTGAAGCCGCATGAGGGGAATTATCCTACTCATGATTTGGAGCTTGCAGCGGTAATTTTTGCTCTCAAGTTGTGGAGACATTATCTTTATGGAGCCAAGTGTCAGATTTTTACCAATCACAAGAGTCTTCGGTATGTGTTCACTTAAAGAGAGCTAAACTTGAGACAGAGAAGGTGGATGGAGTTGATCAATGATTATGATTGCACTATCGAGTATCATCCTGGAAAAGCTAATGTGGTAGCTGATGCTCTTAGTCGAAATCCCTCCATATTTTTATCTTATATAAAGATGGTTTGAGTTCCACTTCTTTTTGAGTTGCGAGCTTCAGGGGTGGATTTATCGGTGGATGAAGTGGGTGCCTTAGTAGCTAGTTTTCATGTGAGGCCAATTTTGATTGATAGAGTGCGGGAAGCACAGAATAATGATCCTTCCATAGTTCGATTGATAGAAAGAGCTTTGAGCGGAGCCGCAGCCGATCATTTTTCAGTTAAAAAGGATGAGACTTTATTGTTTAAGAATCGGCTTTGTGTTCCAAAAAGAAATGAAGAGTTGAAGAATGAGATTTTGGAGGAAACTCATAGTTCTGCTTATGCTGCTCATCCGGGTAGCACAAAAATGTATTGGATTTTGAAGGATTATTATTGGTGGCCAAACATGAAGAGGGAAATTGCAGCTTATGTGAGTAGATGTCTGATTTGTTAGCAAGTAAAAGCTGAAAGGCAGAAGCCTTCTGGATTGCTTGAGCCATTGCCTATTTCAGTGTGGAAGTGGGACCACATCACCATGGATTTTGTTTTCAGTTTACCTCGTACCCGTGAAGGGCATGACGGTATTTGGGTGATTGTGGATAGACTCACCAAGTCTGCACATTTCTTGTCAGTGGGAAAAAATATAAATTGGATAAATTGGCGGAACTTTATGTGAATGAAATAGTGAGGCTTCATGGTGTGCCTGAATCAATAGTGTCAGATCGGGATCCTAGATTTGCTTCTAAATTCTGGGGAGCTTTTCAAGCAGCTTTAGGTACCCGATTACACTTCAGCACTGTTTTTCATCCTCAGACTGATGGGCAGTCCGAGAGGACTATTCAGACTTTGGAGGATATGTGGAGAGCTTGAGTCTTGCAGTTCAGAGGGAGTTGGCATAAGAACCTATCTTTGATGGAAATTGCTTATAATAATAGCTATCATTCTAGCATTGGTATGGCTCCCTTTGAGGCGCTTTATGGGAAGCAGTGTCGTACGCCTTTATGTTGGAATGAAGTGGGGAAAAAGGAGCTTTGTGGCCCAGAGTTAATCTATGAGACAAATGAGAAGACTAAAGTGGTTAGAGATAGACTCAAGGCCGCTCAAAGTAGGCAGAAGAGTTATGTAGATGTCCGTAGGAAAGACCTTGAATTTCAAGTGGGTAATTGGGTGTTCTTGAAGCTATCTCCTTAGAAAAGGGTAGTACGTTTTGGTAAGCATGGGAAGCTTAGTCCGAGGTATATTGGCCCATATGAGATAATAGAGCGAGTTGGCTCACTTGCTTATCGGTTAACTTTGCCTCCAGAATTAGCCAGGATACATAATGTGTTTCATGTATCCATGCTTCGCTCTCATGTGCTGATCCCTCTCATGTGTTGCATGAGCAGC
This sequence comes from Fragaria nilgerrensis, assembly GCA_010134655.1. Classification (NCBI taxonomy): domain Eukaryota; kingdom Viridiplantae; phylum Streptophyta; class Magnoliopsida; order Rosales; family Rosaceae; genus Fragaria; species Fragaria nilgerrensis. The sequence continues at coordinate 12,329,288 of CM020979.1, read as the reverse complement.
CGATCAGTTTGACGAGAGATTTGTCCTATGAAGAGGAACCGGTTCAGATTCTCGACCGAAAGGAGCAAGTGCTTAGGAACAAGACAATCCCACTTGTCAAGGTGCTCTAGAGAAGTCATCAAGTAGAAGAAGCTACTTGGGAATCAGAGGAGCAAATGATGCAACAGTATCCCTATCTCTTCAAATGACAGGTATGTAAATTTCGAGGATGAAATTTTTATAAGGAGGGGAGAATTGTCACATCCCGACCCTTAAATTTTTACCTTATTTACCAGCTTGATTATAATAAGAATTTTTACCGTCTCCGACATTGAGATATAGTTTATTGGTCCCTAGAGGGGTTTTGGGGACGATTATTACAGAGGATTTATTCGTAGGAGAAAATGTAACGACAGTAACATATGGTAAATTTTACCCGGTAAAAAGTCATTTTTATTCGGGTATTATTTTTGGGGTATAAATTTTTGGTGGAGTTGGGTATAGCTATAGGGTTGGACCGGTTGGGTGAGGCCCAAACCCATTTCTTCTCTCTCTCTTCTCCTCTCCCTCCCGACTTCTCTCCCGAGCTCTCCCGACCCGGAAACTTTCCGGCCGCCGTACGCCGCCGTCTGGCCACCGTTCGCCGCCAAACCGATCCCGTTCGGTCCGTCTCCAACCCAGCTTCCATTCTAGGTCGGTGATAGCCGCCCTAGCGCCGCCGTGAAGGAGTTCTTCCCCCCGAAAGAGGCGACTGCCGTGGTAGTTCCTTCGCCGGAACTCCCTCCTTCGGCCACCACAGCTAGCGATCCTTGGCTCGTTTTGTAGCTCTCCTCCCATGCAGCAACCCCTCCAAAGGGCTCACTCTCTCTTGAGCTAGGTAAGGAGAAAGATCTAGGGCTTTTAAGATGTTTTTTCTCAATTTACTTAGTTAGGCTTGGAATTGATGATTGTGCTAGTTAAGAAAGTTGTAGAGCATGATGAGAGGTTTATGCTGTCAAAATTTTATAGGAATTGGAGGTCGCCGAAATCGGTCTCCGGCCGGCGCTGCTGGCGGAGCCGCCGTTGTTTGGGAGTTTTGTATGGTTTTAAATGTGTAATAATTAGAGGAGTTTAATGAAGTAAATTGTGGAATTTTTGGATGAGTTTTGAATAAGTTTGTGAATTTCCAAAGTTTGGTATTTTTTTGCGGTTGAATAATGTAGAATCCGGCCATAGGATTTAAGTCAATTTCTGGAAAATGTTGTATTTACGGCTGCCGAGTATGGTATTAAAATTTGGGTCGTTTCGATTTAAGAATATCGAAGTTAGGCAATGATGAGTTTGTTTATGGCTCTCGGTTAATTTTGCCTATTTTGAATAAATATTAGATTTTTAGTTGGGAAATTAATTATATATTTAGAACAGGGCGTGAGGAGGCCCGAGTAGAAGAAGCCTCGGAGCGACATCAGACTTAGGCCTAATTTGTGAGTGGACCTTTGTTTTAATTGAAAAGCATGAGATGAATGATTTTGTTGATGATTTATTTCTTCTGATGAGACTTATTGATTTCTCGGCTATTTGGTAATTTTTCTCCTTTGGAGAGATCCCGAAAATATGATTTTCGGTGGATATGTATTTTGGATGTTATGAGTATAGTATGTATATAAATGATAGCTAGCCATATGTGTTTGGTCCGTCATAATGAGGTAAAATACCATTATGGCGTGACGTGAGTGTTAGACACAAGCGTCATAGCCTTATATGAAAACTACTTTCTTTTCTGGTTTATTTAGATTTTCATATAGGGAGTCCACACGTAAATACACCGTCCTCTTCGGTCATAATGAGGAAAAATATCATTATGGCACAACGTGAGCGTTAGACGCCAGCGTTGTAGCCTTGTATGAATCTCTATTTTTCTAAATTATTTCTAGGATTCATATAAGGAGTCTGACGAGTGTAAATACATACGAATATATGTTTATATATCGTTTAGCCTGAGAGGCTCCATTTTATTTGAGTTGGTCACTAGCCGGAGCTAGTCGTGAAATTTTCAGTTTATGAGTTGAGTACTTTTGAGCTGCCGCATGCAGTATATTTTTTATGAAATTAAAATGGGAATGCATAAATATTTTTATTAAATTATTTTTGTCCACTCACTCTAATGTTATTAAATGTCTTCCCTGGGCCCTTCGTTTTAAAATGCCCAGTCTGTAGAGTTCGGATTGGATCTAGTAGGAGACGAGACATAGTCACCCGTATTTCCACCAGTTTTCACCAGTAGGTTACCAGGCCCAGTCTGTAGAGTTCGGATTTGATCTCTTCTTCTGAAACTTATGTTTTTCTAGCTCTCACGCCATGCACCTCTTGCTAAGCCTTTCGAGAATGTTCGATTCACTATTGTTAACATGCAAGGAGATGCCAAAAAAATACAACAGCCAGCTTACTTGGATTCTCAGTCATTCGAAGCTTTCTGGGTCTAGTTTTCGCTAACTCAGACAAAGGGGACTGATTTTGGGCTCGACCATGCTTGTCTCACTGTTGTATAACCCTTAATCAAAAGCACCCTCCACAATGTCTATAGTAGCTTTTGTTACTAGCGGTAGTTGTTTTTGTTACCAATAGTAGTAGCTTTTTTTGTCAGCGGTAGTAGTTTTTGCTAAAGGTGGTAGTTGTTTTTGGTGTTAGTGGCAATAGCTATTGTGGTAGTATATTTGTTGGTGGCGATAATATCTTTTACAACCTTTTCAGAGATTGTCGGAAATCTCACTATAGTAGTTTTAGTTGTTGGTGGTAGTAGCTTTTGTTGCTGGTGACAGTAACTTTTATGATCGTCGAAAGTTTGCTGGAAACCTCGCCGGAGGTTGGCTGGAAACCTCGGCAAAGGTCTGCAGACGACTCACCGGAGGTTGCCTGGAGACTTTTCTAGAAAGGAGAGAGATTGTTGACTTTTTACTCCGTGATATTTTCGTAAATATAAGTAATTTTTTTTTAGGTTGGATGACAACCTGTAATTTTATTGAACTTCAATACCTAATTAAAACATATATTCAGACTTGAGTGGACTTACGTGGGTAAAAATGTTTGAGTGAATCTACATGAAAAAAAATGTCTGATAATAATATATATAAAAGTGTGAGAACATCTTATAATAATAATTAGGAGTCTCAACAAAACTTATTCATTCTAATAAACAGCATTTAACAATTAGTGCATCATTTGTTACTGTATTTTCTTTACAATTTTTGTGACATATAGGAAAATTAATGCTCATACACAGCCATATATTAATATTTCTATCTATTCAGTAGCGCCACAAAACAACTATGGTAATGTACTTACCAAAAAGAGATTTTTGATCCTAAACTGAACACATCAAGATTTGACTGAATACACAAAATCAATGTATTTCACCAAGAAACTTTGAATTAGTCATTATACATTTCACCACAAGATATGAAGAAAATAGGATAAAAAAAATAAAAGGTAACCTCATGATTATCAAGCGTTTTACTCTCAACCACATATTAATCAAATGCAAATAACCACAAGATTCAAGGTCATTAATTGGCATGGTGACCAGGTTCACATCTTTATCAAAATAAATAGGAAAAATGCTTATTTACACAAAATTAGAAAAGTCATGCCCTAGTTAAACGACAAAAAAAGTCAAAAACTCATTTACACAAGTCTTAAGACAATAACGTTTATACCCTTAATTTAATTTCAACCACTAAACTCTTATCTCTACTCTCTCTCTCTCTCTCTCTCTCTCTCTCTCTCTCTCTCTCTCTCTCTCTCTTCTTCTTCTTCTTCTTCTTCTCGACCAGGTCTCCTCCACCAGATCATCAAGGCCGGAGATTCGTCTTCGGTTGCCGTTGGGAAGAGGATCGACACGAAGGAGCAGTCAAATCTAGAACCATCGTGGTGGAGCCACTGGCTTCATCTAATTTTCTCGATCTGGATGTCTGTTCGAAGCAGAAGCGGCGCTGCCTCGTCGACGAGCTACTCGATCTCAACATCGACCTTGATCTTCGACCGCACTCGCTCCAGCCGTGTCTGCCGCGCTTGGAACTCCATCTCCGATCAACAGATCGTGGCCAACGCCTTCAAATCACCATGAAAACTGCCTCCGACGACTACGTCTGCCGTGCTCACTACCGAGACATCATCCAAGCCGCCGACGACCTCCGATCTCTCCTATTCAATGTCGACTCCCTCATTTATACAAGCTGTGACTGTTCGATAAAATGTCAGAGTTACCGGAACAGCTCCGGTGCTATCCAGACCTCACCAAGATAACACTAGTTAGCACAGAACTGAAGGGTGACCAGATAGAAATACTGGAGAAGAAGCTGCCAAAGTTAAGGGTGCTTTACCTTGGTTATAAGTCTTTCGAGTTACGAACAATGGTTTTCTCCCAAGAGGCTTTCCTCATCTGGAATTTCTTACCTTACGTTAAAGGTTACATACCAAGTCAGTTAGAGGGTTTTTTTTTATTCTTTATTCTTTATCCTTACGTTTGAATATTGAGGTCAATAAGTGATTATTGAGGATTGATAAGTGATTATAGGGGTCAGTAAGTTATTATTTGAGGTTTATAATCTGATTATTAAGGGCCAGTAAGTGATTATTGGGTGTCAATAAGCAATTCTTAGGTGTCAGTAACTGATTATTGGGAGTCAGTAACTAAGTTATTAGGTGTCAGTAACTGATTATTAGGGGTCAGTAACTGATTATTGGAGGTCAGTAACTGATTATTAGAGGTCAGTAACCAAGTTATTAGGGGTCAGTAACTGATTATTGAGGGTCAGTAATTGATTATTGGGGGTCAGTACCGGTGACCAGAGAAAAATTGAGTTACTGGGGCTCAGTAACCGAGTTACCGGTGACCGGAATCTAGCGACAGGGAAAATCAGGCAACCAAAGTCCGGCGGCCGGTGACCGGAGTCCGGTGAGGTTCCGGCCAAGTATTCTCTCTCTTCCATTTTCTCTCTCTATGCATATTTAAGGGGTAAGGGTAAAATAGTCTTAAAATAATATGGTTTGTTAAGACTTTAATAAAGATTTGTGCATTTGTGCATAAAAAATGTTACCTTATATTGAAATGGGTTAATAAAAAAGATTGTCATTAGAATAGGAAATAAGATATTTAAATTAGTACTAAATGGGCATTTTCCTAAATAAATAACGGTACATATTTAATGTGTACGTAACAGAATTCTCTCAATTTTCCTATATAAACAACATGAAGATTGACAGTTATTTGTACATGTCTCTCATTCCTAATTCTTTATGTGCTAGATAGGTCTTTGATTTCATAAAGGCAATTATGAAACCTTTTGCAGCTGCATCAGATCTGGGGGAATGGTTCTGATATACTCATCAAATCTATGATTTACCAAAGGTACGTTTTATTGTATTATATACAATAACTTTTTCAATCATCACTTCACTTCCATGAACCCTTATATTTCTAGTCTGTTTTTTGATGTGACAGAAAGATCGCCTTCAACTACATTACGCCTTAGCGCAGTGCAAATCCATCTCTACTCCAGAGATACGGTTGATGACAAATGTCTTGAAACCAAGCTCATCATGCTTATATTTGTCGACGAAGTCCAGATCGGGAACATTGACACCCTACGTTTGCTAAACGTGCATCAGCCCTTCTTGAATCAGTTTGACAGTACCGCTCAAGATCAACCATCAGGCTGACAGTTGTGACTGTACTGCTCAAGATCTCTCGGAGAGTCCATCCAGAACTCTGGTTGATTTCAAAGTTAACTCAATTCCTAACACTCTGAGTTGATGTCAAAGTTAACTCAATTCCTAACACTCTGAGTGTGCATCAAAACTATATTTAGATCCTCGAGAAAAGATTGATTTAAGTAAATCCTTGCAACATTTCATTATTGAAAAATAGTTATCTGGTGCCCCATTAAAAAAAGTCTCATGTAAAATAGCTGTAACTCAGCCAAACATTGCTGAGCTATTGGCTGGCCATGATGCTTGTTATATTTTCGGTATTACATCACATTTGTAAAACGAATAAAGTAGCCAGCAGCACCAACCTCATTTCAAAGAAAGTTGTGATAATGTGTATTATATGAATTATTAAAGAACAGTAACAATTAATCAACATAATCATCTTTTAACATTTTCACTGTACCATTCACAGTTTGAGCTACATATTACAATACCATCATGAATCCTGGAGACATACAGTGAGTTCCCACGAGTTTAAGCACTGTGTATATAGGCTAATTGATACCCCTTGGTCTTTTAAGGAAATTGAATATGCATCAATAGCTATACAAACCTTCTCTGTGACTACCAGTCATCATTTCCCTTTGTGGCACCAAGGATAATTGCGATTGTAGCAAGAATAGCCTGCACATGTAGCGGTATCAGAAAAAAGTGTTTGTGGCAACAATATGCAATTAGCACCGCAAGCAAGCAAGTACTATGCCCATACTCAAAAGATCGGATTTAGATGAAGGATAGGGGAAACAAATGGCAAATGTAACGAAATATGTTACTCACAGCAACTGTGCAAGCGATATATCCTGGTTTCTCTCGGTAGTCTATCCTGGAACAAACTAGAATAATCACCCCAACATACCATGGAATAGCAGCAAGGAAGAAACCAATGATAAACCTGCAAAAGAAGCAGAGATTTATTTACTATTAATAGCCAAACCACATCCTAGCTAGCAACTGATTCCGTTATTTCTAGCAGCGAAAAGAATACATGCTTAGAATCAATAGAGTGAAGGTGAGGAAAGGGTCCCAGGGAAAAATATCGTGATCGGTGATAATGTAATGATAGTTAAATTGTCATGACTCATGATAATACTGATACCTAAGTTACTATCACCGATCATCATCATAATAGTATTAAAATTCCATAGGTGCCGTTTGAAAATTTCCACAGAAACGATTTTTCTCACTACTAGTAAAGTAGTAATCGATACATTGATGTTCACGATTTCATGTCAGCTTTTATGTTTTGTAACTTTAGAGCATTATGAAACCTTGATCAGTCTTTATATTATTTGATTAGAGAATTCTAGTACTTTAGAACACTACTAAACTTGTTCAAATTATCCGATTAGGATGAGAACTAAGCACTTAACCCACATCCACCACAGAACCTCCCCTCTATCCATTCAGAAATCTTACATTCAATGATATAAGAGCCAAACCCAGAAAACAAATACAGTGCTTTGTCATTTCTATCATCTACTGCAAATCTATCTGAACATCACGCAGAATAACTTACAAGCACCAGCCGAGACCCAAACCACAGCAAGGCAGGCGACGCTCTCTTACAGGTCTTCCCTCAGCAACAGCATAACCTAGAACAACAATAAAACGCATTCGCTTTAGTTATATCATCAATAAGAAAACATAAACAACAAATGAAGATCTACTCAATACCGAATACAAAATGGATACAAACAACAACAAAATATAAACCAAACCACCCAATAACAAGCTTCCCACTAAAGAAAATCGATCTTTTCAACCACTACACAACCCGATCCAAACGCACCACTAAATAACTGATCTAATCACACAATGACCACCGTTTTGAATATGATTTCATCTACAAAATCTAAAAAGAGCAGACTTGTCAGTTGCAAATTCAATAATTGAGGTTAGTTGAACATATATAAAACCATAGTAATAACGTTGTTGCAGTGACTAGTAAGTCGATCAATCACAACCCAAGTAACCAATCAACACAAAACAGATTCTCTGATCCTGTGATCCATTCTTGTACAGTCAAAAATCCAATCTTTGATCTGATCAGCAACTCAAAAAGCATTAAAGTCATTGTGGTACTTCAAAAAAATAAGAGATACTTACCGGGAACGGTACTCTGGTAGCCGTGAGCGTAGTACTGAGGAGGTGGGTCGGTGGCTCCCGGCGGAGGAACTGGCTGAGGGAAGCCGCCGTGTGGCGGTGGAGGAGGGTAGTTGGCGACTCCTTGGAAGGTTCCGTACTCGGGAGCCGAAGGAGGAGGAGGAGGAGGATGATGGTGCTGATGACCACTGCTGGATATACCTCTCTTCTTGTCGTCTTCGCCTCCGCCCATGTTTAATCTTGTTTTGGGTGTGTTTCTGTTTCTGTTTCTGTTTCTGTTTCTGGGAAAGGTTGCTACTTTTGTTGTTGTGATTTGGGGTTTGGCTTGGGAGTTGAGACTTGGGAGAGAGATTCAGATTGGGACTGTCGGACGAGTCAACAAGTCTAAGGCTTTTCTTTATCTACTTGTTGACGATAAAATGTTTTCAATTTAAGTTTACAATTGTTAGCGGTTGTGTTAGGATTAGGAGTTGAGATTGGTTAGTTTAGTTCCATCATAACCGAGATAGCTGAGGCCATCTTAAGCTTGTCCGTGGTGAGCCGGGCTCAACCTCAGTGGTAATAGGGGTCGGGACCAATCACGGAAGGAGAAGAGAGAGGTCCATACATGAAACAACAACAAAGACACTTGTCTCATATCGATTAGCATATAGAAAGAAAACTCACATTGGGTCATAAATACGGCATAGTCACCAGCTTGTCATAGAACATTAATTACGATAGTAATTATATTTCAACTACAAAAACTGACTTTACCATCGAAGGAGGAGAGACCGGAAGCCCCCGGTCACCCTTTTACTCGCAGGTTACCGCAGACGAAGACTTAATGCCAGTAAGATACGCCTTGGGCTTCTACAACCCCCTCCGGCCTCCGGGATTGTACAGAAACAGTTAGTTTTGTTGATCCAATGTGTGAATTGCAAGTTTATTTGTATACTAACCAACGTGACGTTTTCTATGTTAAGATTTTGACAAAATTTGATCGAGTTAGGCCAACAAGGTTTGACTCAGTTGGTAAGGATGGGTTTGTGGTGGAGACCACATCCAAGTTCGATCCCCGTAGCCGGCCTTGTTGGTACGTGTCCACCGTAAATTCTTCAGAGTTGTGATTGCAGGTTTGTCCTGACGACGATCCCCGTTGCTAGCCTCATTGGTCAGAGTTGTGGTTGCAGGTTTTGTCCTGACGATGATAGTATAGCGTAACCAAGCTCTCACTTAAACTTTTTGTTCTGCTATGGTCATTCAACTAATCTCGTCTGGTCTTTAGTCATTCAACTAATCTCATATGGTCGGGTAAGTAATCGAAAATACCCTATTTGATATATTGAAAATTGAAATAAACACTAACTTTGTTCTAATCTAGAAATGGGTTTAATGTTGAATGGCTAAATTCTTCACCGCATAGGGTATAAGAGTTCAGTGAGCTGGTTTCTTGGTGTTATTTGGTTTTTTCCATCCTCTTCAACAAATTTCTTATTGTTCTATTTTGTGAGGAGCTATTTCAGTTGGGTCCCATGTTTATCCAACTATCTTCTATCTTTTTCGTCTCCTATATCATCAATTCTGACCTGTCTTGCCTAATTGCCAAATTGACATATGACTACGACTATTTGTTTGGATAAATTATGAAGAAAAGATCTAATCTGAAAAGAGAAGGAATGGTTATATGTCCATTTGCTCATCTTTGACGATGGTCCATAATTTGCCCAGCAATATGCCATTTACACATATCTTTCCTTGTCTTTACATCTCACCTTCCTGCGTCCGACATCCACGCACACCGGCCGGTCACCTATCTTCGATGAAGTTGTCGTCTGCCTCTGGAGACGCGAGAGAAACAACAAAGTACTGCGGTACGTAGACAAATAGTCTGTTTGGTCTATTAGATCTCTGTTCGATTTGGACAACCAAGCTTTGTTTTAGTTTCGTTATTGTGTTTATGTTGTTCCTTGAACAAAATTGTTTAAAACAATGTTGTGCTAAATGGGGCGTTCATAAATTGATTACTCACTTCACCTGGAGCTGGAGGGTATGGCTTTGTATACAACAATTTTCCAAACTTCACCACTAATCCTTACCAATTTTTGGTGCACATCTAGAGAGAAATCACAACATTATAAGTTGATCTCGATATTGCCATGAGGCATGAGCCATGTAGCTCATTCATTATTTGATTTAGTGATTTTAGATCCGAATGTGATCGGTAGGAGTCATGTAAAATTTGAAAGGATTCCTTTGTTCATTAGCAAGAATAACAATGACGAAAATCTGAGGCCCAAATACTTCATAATGAAAACAAAATCAGAAACCCAAAACCATAGTTGTCTATGTCCAAGAGCATGAGCAAATAAGACCAGTTCCAATAGAAGTTCCAGTTGAACAAAGACAAATTTGCAAGCCGAGAAAATAAAATAAGAAAAGGATGGCTAGCTACTTCCCCCCACCGTGTTGGAAAAAAAAAAAAAAAAAACAAACAAACAAATGTACAGGACCAATTGAACAAGAACACGCCCAGTGGGATTCGAACCCACAATCGCCTAATTAGAAGTCAGATGCCTTATCCATCAGTCAATGGGGGCCACCTCTGAACTTCCCCTATAAGGTACTATATTTCAGCTTTTCTAAGGGTTTGACTTTTTTTTAGGTCAATATGTGGGTTTGACTAAAGATTAAGACTTAAGAGGCAAGTAGATAATGACGTCTATAATTATTTGCCAAGCATATTTGGTGAATCAATTCGATAGATTGACAATTTGGCATTCAGATTGTATTGCTTGGCCGACTAACATGATATTGTTTTATTTTCTGACGAGATTATTTGACACGACCTATCCCGAATTTCACCCTAAACCTGGAGTAAATCGTGCGGGAACCACCTCCAAGGAAAAATTTATCGCTAAATTCGGTACAACCTCCCTTGGAAATGAACAACCCTTCCAAACCAAAACCTGCAAACACGTCTAAAGGTTCTAAATCCAACCTTATAGACTCTTGGAGCCTTCGTGCTCCCCACAAATCACAACATCTCCCAATATAGATTTAACAAAGATCCTATAACCAACATATTCAGAGCAACTCTATTTGAGAGGAAATGAACTAGAAATAAATAGAAAAGAGCGGAAGCTATACTATTGACTATGCCTCTTCTCCATGTACGCCCGATATCAACTATCCAATCCTGCAGAATGGGCATTTTAAAACGAAGGGCCTAGGGGAAGACATTTAATAACGTTAGAGTGAGTGGACATAAATAATTTAATAACAAAATATTTATGCATTCCCATTTTAATTTCATAGAAAAATATACTGCATGCGGCAGCTTAAAAGCGCTCAATTCATAATCTGACAATTTCACGACTAGCACTGGCTAGTCACAAACTCAAATAAAATGGAGTCTCTACCAAAATAATCCCAACTGAGTTTCTCTACGGACAAGGGAGTTGAAAATTTGGTCATCAATCAAGACTTCTCTAAATGATAGTCTTTTTATTAGCCACAAATCTCCCGTGACTAATTAGCTCAAAATTGAGTCCTCAACAACTCGCATATGTACCTCTTTGAATGACTAAGGGTACCTCTCGCATCACTTCAACCAACTCTTACCTCAAAATAATACACCACTATTTCGAACTTCCTTTCCAACTATTTTCTCCCAGAAGTCACGATCTCGATACCAAGATTTTTCCATCGGACTACTACAACTTCAAACTTGCCCACCATAAATAGGAAATTCCAAGACATTATTCGAATCAAATATTTCACCTACTACAGATTCGCACAAGATGTTCACCTTAACATCTTAATCAAAACCCAATCAATCATTGATCAAATGAAAGGAATGCTATCACGCATATGAGTTCCCCACTGGAGTTTCCAACTCGCAATTGAACTCTAACAATTATGATATCAACTCAATAACCTTTGAAAAAGGCATCATCCATACACATTTTCATTACGCAAAGCATAATGATTACTCAAGAGGTCGGCGTACAGAGGCATAGTCTTAAAGATATAAACATTTATGGCACAATACTGTCCATAAATAAGACAAGAATAACTACATCACAAACATAATCAACACATAGTGTCTAAAGCATATAATGCTAATAGATCCGTCGCGATCGGACCATCACTCTATAGACACTAAGTATGACCAAGAATATGAGATAGTACTAAAACGAGAAAGGAATCGAATAACCTAGTGCTCTGATACCAAGCTGACACGACCCACCCCGAATTTCACCCTAAACCCGGAGTAAATCGTGCGGGGACCACCTCCAAAGAAAGATTTACCGCTAACTTTGGTACAACCTCCCTTGGAAATGGACAACCCTTCCAAACCAAAACCTGCAAACACGTCTAAAAATTCCAAATCGAACCTTATAGACTCCTGGAGCCTTCGTGCTCCCCACAAATCACAACCTCTCCCAATATAGATTTAACAAAGATCCTATAACCAACATATTCAGAGCAACTCTATTTAAGAGGAAATGAATTAGAAATAAATAGAAAAGAGCGGAAGTTATACTATTGATTATGCCTCTTCTCCATGTACGCCCGATCTCAACTATGCAATCCTGCAGACTGGGCATTTTAAAACGAAGGGCCCATGGGAAGACATTTAATAACGTTAGAGTGAGTGGACATAAATAATTTAATAACAAAACATTTATGTATTCCCATTTTAATTTCAAAGAAAATATACTGCATGCGGCAGCTCAAAAGCGCTCAATTCATAATCTGACAATTTCACGACTAGCACTGGCTAGTCACAAACTCAAATAAAATAGAGCCTCTCAGGCTAAACTATATATAATCACATATTCGTATGTATCTACACTCGTCAGACTCCTTGTATGAATCCTAGAAACAATTTAGAAAAATAGAAATTCATACAAGGCTACAACGCTGGCGTCTAACGCTCACGTTGCGCCATAATGGTATTTTTCCTCATTATGACCGATAAGAGACGGTGTACATATACGTGTGGACTCCCTATATGAAAACCTAAATAAACTGAAAAAGAAAGAAGTTTTCATATAGGGCTATGACGTTTGTGTCTAACACGCACGACACGCCATAATGGTATTTACCTCATTATGACGGACCAAGCACGTATGGCTAGCTAGCATTTATATACATACTATTCTCATAAAATCCAAAATATATATATCCACCGAAAATCTCATTTTCGGGATCTCTCCAAAGGAGGAAAAATTATCAAATAGGCGAGAAATCAATAAATCTCATCAGAAGAAATAAATGATTAATAAAATCATTCATCGCATGCTTTTTATTTAAAACAAAGGTCCACTCACAACTTTAGGCCTAAGCCTGACGTCGATCCGAGGTCTCTCCAATTTGAGTCTCCTCACATCCTGTTCCAAATGTATAATTAATTTCCCACTAAAAGTCCAATATTGATAAAATAGGCAAAATTAATCGAGAGCCATAAATACGCTCATCATTGCCTAAGTTCGATATTCTTAAATCGAAACGATCCAAACATTTATATCATACTCGGCAGTTGTAATTACAACCTTTCCCAGAAATTGATTTAAATCCTACAGTCGGATTTTACATTATTTAACCGCTTAAATACCAAACTTCGGAAATTCACAAACCTATTCAAAACTCGTCCGAAAATTCTAAAACTCACTTCATTAAATTCCTCTAAGTATTACACATTTAAAATTATACAAAACCCCAAAACGGCGGCGGCTCCGCCGGCAGTGGCGGCCGGAGGTCGATTCCGGCGACGTCCAAAATCTACCAAATTTTAACAGAATCTTCCTCTCATCATCCCAAACAACTTTCATAACTATCACTAAGTCCAATTTCAAGCCTAACTAGGTCAATCGAACGAAAACATCCTAAAAGCCCTAGAATTTCAACTTTGAATTTCTCCTTACCGAGCTCAAGAGGGATCGAGCCTTTTGGAGGGGTTGTTGCATGGGAGGAGAGCTTCAAAACCGTACTAAGCTTGCCCGGATTGGTGGCCGGAGGAGGGAGTTCCGACGACGGAAAGCCCAAGGCAGCCGCGCCTTTCGGGCGGCGTTACTCCTTCACGGCGGCGCTACACGGCCGGTCACCGGCCCAGAAAGAGAGAGGGGACGGCGGGGGTCCGAACGGGACCAGTCCGGCGGTCGCTGGTGGCCGGATGGTGGCGGACGGCGTTGGAAGAAATCCGGCAGCGGGAAGAAGAGAGGGAGAGCATCGGGGGAGAAAGAGAGAGAAAGAGAGAAGAGAAAAGAGAGAAAAAAATGGGTTTGGGCTTCACACCAACCCGGCCCAATATCATAAAAATACCCAACTTCACCAATTTAACACCCCAAAATAAAATACCCTAATAAAAATTACCTTTTACTAGCTAAAATTTACTATTTTACCGTCGTTACATTTTTCTCCTACGAATAACTCTCCGAAATAATCGTCCCTCAAAACCCCTCTAGGGACCAATTAAACTATAACTCCATGTCGAAGACGGTAAAATTCTTATTATAATCAAGCTAGTAAATAAGATAAAATTTACGGGTCGGGATGTGACATAAATGGTAGACATTTCTCATGAAAATAGTAGTTGTGTCTTATGTTAAATGTAGACTTTGCAACTTTTTCCTTTAATGGGTTCAATATCAAGAACCATTTTGATTTCCAGAAAGTCTACTTTTTTGTAATTTTGCTCATTTAAATGTTAGACACTTTTAATGAAAATGATAGATGTGTCTTATGTTAAATGTAGACTTTACAACTTTTGCATTTAATGGGTTCAATAGAACCATTTTGATTTCTAGAAAGTTTACATTTTTGTGGTTTTGCTCATCTAAATAGTTAACATTTCTAATGAAAATAGTATATGTGTCTTATGTTAAATGTAAACTTTGCAACTTTCACCTTCAATTATTGATTCAATCTCAAGAACAATTTTGATTTCCAGAAAGTCTACTTTTTGTGATTTTGCTCATCTAAATGGTATACATTTTTCATGAAAATAGTAATTGTGTCTTATGTTAAAAGTAGACTTGCAAATTTTACATTCGGTTGGTTCAATCTTAAGAACCATTTTGATTTGCAGAAAGTCTACATTTATGTAATTTTTCTCATCTAAATGGTACATATTTCTCATTAAAATAGTAGTTGTGTCTTATGTTAATTGTAGACTTTGCAACTTTCACCTTCCATTATTGATTCAATCTCAAGAACAATTTTGATTTCCAGAAAGTCTATTTTTGTGTGATTTTGCTCATCTGAATGGTAGACATTTCTCTTTAAAAGAGTAGTTGTGTCTTATGTTAAATGTAGACTTTGCAACTTTCACCTTCAATAACTGATTCAATCTTAAGAACCATTTTGATTTGCAGAAAGTCTACATTTATGTGATTTTTCTCATCGAAATGGTAGATATTTCTCATGAAAATAGTAGTTGTGTCTTATGTTAAATATAGACTTTGCAATTTTCACCTTCCATTATTGATCAATCTTAAGAACAATTTTGATTTTCAGAAAGTTTACTTTTCTTTGATTTCGCTTACGTTAATGGTAGACTTTTCTAATGAAAATAGTACATGTGTCTTATGTTGAATGTAGCTTTTCCAACATTTACCTTAGGTTGATTCAATCTCAAGAACAATTTTAATTTCCAGAAAGTCTATTTTTCTTTGATTTCATTTTTCTTTGATTTCTCTTATGTTAATGGTAGACATTTCTTATGAAAACAGTAGATGTGTATTATGTTAAATGTAGACTTTGCACCTTTTACCTTGGGTTGATTCAATCTCAAGAACATTTTTGATTTCCACAAAGTCTACTTTGTTTTGATTTAGCTTATGTTAACGGTAGACATTTCTAATAAAAATAGTAGATGTGTGTTATGTTAAATGTAGACTTTGCATCTTTTACCTTGGGTTGATACAATCTGAAGAACAATTTTGACTTCCACAAAGTCTACGTTTCTTTGATTTCTCTTATGTTAATGGTAGACATTTCTTATGAAAAGAGTAGATGTGTCTTATGTTAAATGTAGACTTTCATCTTTTACATTGGGTTGATTCAATCTTAAGAACAATTTTGATTTCCAAAAAGTCTACTTTTCTTTAATTTCTCTTATGTCAATGATAGACATTTCTAATGAAAATAGTAGATGTGTGTTATGTTAAATGTAGACTTTGCATCTTTTACATTGGGTTGATACAATCTCAAGAACAATTTTGATTTCCATAAAATCTACGTTTCTTTGATTTCTCTTATGTTAATGGTAGACATTTCTTATGAAAAGAGTAGATGTGTCTTATGTTAAATGTAGATTTTGTATTTTTTACCTTAGGTTGATTCAATCTCAAGAACAATTTTGATTTCCAGAAAGTTTACTTTTCTTTGATTTCTCTTATGTTAATGGTAGACATTTCGAATGAAAATAATAGATGTTTGTTATGTTAAATGTAGACTTTCCATCTTTTGCCCTGGGTTGATTCAATCTCAAGAACAATTTTGATTTCCAGAAAGTCTACGTTTCTTTGATTTCTCTTATGTTAATGATAGACATTTATTATGAAAATAGTAGATGTGTCTTATGTTAAATGTAGACTTTGCAACTTTTGTCTTCGGTTGATTCAATCTTAAGAACAATTTTGATTTCTAGAAAATCTAATTTTCTTTGATTTCTCTTATGTTAATGGTAGATATTTCTTATAAAAATAGTAGATGTGTCTTATGTTAAATGTAGACTTTGCATCTTTTACCTTGGATTGATTCAATCTCAAGAACAATTTTGATTTCCACAAAATTTACTTTTCTTTTATTTGGCTTATGTTAACTGTAGACATTTCTAATGAAAATAGTAGATGTGTCTTATGTTAAATGTGGACTTTGTAACTTTTACCTTCGGTTGATTCAATCTCAAGAACAAGGGTGCCCAAGAACAATTTCGAATTCCGGAAAGTCTACTTTTCTTTGATTTCGCTTATGTTAATGGTAGACATTTATAATGAAAATAGTAGATGTGTTTTATGTTAAATGTAGACTTTGCAACTTTTTCCTTCGGTTGATTCAATCTCAAGAACAATTTTGATTTCCAGAAAGTCTACTTTTCTTTGATTTCGCCTATGTTAATGGTAGAAATTTCTAATGAAAATAGTAGATGTGTGTTATGTGAAATGTAGACTTTGCATCTTTTACCTTGAGTTGGTTCAATCTTAAGAACAATTTTGATTTCCAGAAAGTCTACTTTTCTTTGATTTCTCTTATGTTAATGGTAGACATTTATAATGAAAATAGTAGATATGTCTTATGTTAAATGTAGAATTTGCATCTTTTACCTTGGGTTGATTCAATCTCAAGAATAATTTTGATTTCCAGCTTATGTCTACTTTTCTTTGGTTTCTCTTATGTTACTAGTAGACATTTCTTATGAAAAAAGTAGTTGTGTCTTATGTTAAATGTAGACTTTGTATCTTTTACCTTAGGTTCTTCAATCCCAAGAACAATTTTGATTGTCAGAAAATCTATTTTTCTTTGATTTCTCTTATGTTACTAGTAGACAGTTCTTATGAAAAATGTAGTTGTGTCTTATGTTAAATGTAGACTTTGCATCTTTTACCTTGGGTTGCTTTAATCTCAAAAAAATTTTGATTTCCAGAAAGTCTACTTTTCTTTGATTTCGCTTATGTTAATGGTAGAGATTTCTAATGAAAATAGTAGATGTGTCTTATGTTAAATGTAGACTTGTAAATTTTACCTTCGGTTGGTTCAATCTCAATCACAATTTTGATTTCTAAAAAGTCTACTTTTCTTTGATTTCGCTTATGTTGATGGTATAGATTTGTAATGAAAATAGTAGATGTGTCTTATGTTAAATGTAGAGTTGCAAATTTTACCTTGGGTTGATTCAATCTCAAGAACAATTTTGATTTCTAGAAAGTCTACTTTGCTAATGAAAACAGTAGATGTGTCTTATGTTAAATGTGTCTTTCGACTTGCAGCATTTTCTTTGATATTTTTCATGACAGTAGTAGATGTTTCTTATGATAGTTGTAAACAGTCTCAAGAATCATTTTGATTTCCAAAAAGTCTACTTTTGTGTGATTTTGCTCATCTAAATGGTAGATATTTCTAATGAAAACTGTAGATATAAAGAGACTTAATGGAGAGTTAACGGTGTTAGTTTGTTTTAACCTGCTATAGCAAATCAAAACTTGTTGGGTATCCATATCTTAAGGCACACAAATGGCACCCATAAACCTATATATCAAGGTTATGATTAGCTTTCCAACTCCAAAAATCTGGTGGCGCCAACCTCTCATGTATTAGTAATAACATGCATATTCATCAAAATGTAGAAAGAAAGTTCTCAAAGTAATCCAAACTCTAAAACATCAAAAGAAAAGAAGAGACAACAACCTCACAAACTGCACTCATCATATGAAAACGAGGCATAATGTCAAGAAAACTTACACAATAGTGTGCGGTACTGTTTTCTTTCTATTGCCATTAAAGAGCACAATAAGATTCATACTCACATATGGTTGATTATTAATTTTTATTAACATTATTGATAACAAATTTGTTCTTTTTCAAATGTTTACTATGATTTAGAGGAATTCTTATCAATTCTACAATCACTTGTATGTGCGGATATCTTATAAGTTGTTATTTTGAGATAAATCATTCATTTAATCGAAATTGTTCATGCCAAAAAGGCATGCATTTAGTGTTAAACATGCATATGGCTCACCTTGAACATGATCGATGAAGTACATCATAATGAGTTTCCCTAGTGCCAACAACTCAACAAGTATTGGATACCAACAAGAAATGATGCTTCATGATTTCATGAATGACCACTCATGTTTATACTCATACGCCACGTTAGTAAAGCCAAGGCTAAAAGTACGTACTATCATTTCCACATTCATCAAATTGGTTAACTGAGCTAGGTGGTGAAACAGTGCTTGCAGATGTCTCACATGTTCTTATAAATGCCAGAACACAAAAATGCAGAAGCAAGAGAGTGAAATACGTCGATCTGAACAACCCTATAGCCAGTTTTGGAAAGTAGATCGATGATCCATACTTTTGAGAATGATGAAGCTTGATTCTTGCAACTGGCAATTTCAGAAAGGACCCGAAACCCTAGTTCATGGATCTCGATGCATCATTTTCTTGATCTGCAGACTAAATAAGGCAAAGAAGGTCGGTTTCTATGATCAAGTTAAGGGAGGGGACCAAGTGATCATGAATGGTGCTCAAGTGCATTGGAGCCAGGTCGTTGCTGAGTTCTTTCAAAGCCGAACCAATTCTGATCCATCTTTTTCCAACTAATCCACCAACCATAATTAACGAACTCCATAAGTCCATAGACAAGTACCTAAGTACGATGTAAAGCTATATATATATATATATATATATATATGTTACTATGCTTTATATTTGTAAGGATGATCGACATATTTTCTTTGTTGGGTAAGGATGATTGAACTGAGAACTTGTATGTATGATCTTTTCTTGTTTAGCAAGAGTACAACGACCTTAATGCAACTCAATTATATATAAGATGCTAGCTTCTCACCGGCAAGTCTCACCAACTGTTCTGTGAAACAAGTAACATCAATAGATCAGTCCTCGTTTTAGTTGGCGTTCTAAATGCATCCCCAGTGGAAAACCAAACACGTCCAACACTAACACATTTATAAATTTGGAATGTCCATGTCATTCCTAACGTTTAAAAAGAAAGAACTATTCTTAAAAAAATCGGTTGTTTTTGATATTTTGATAAAAAAAATTTCAATAATGTCTTCATTTGATATGTGATTCCAATTAGTCACACGATTAATTTAACTCAAAAATTTATTTGAATACTGAGATTTAAATCTCTTTGATAATCGTTACAGTCTCTTGTAAGAATACTTTTTAACAAAATAACCTCAATAAACATTTCACTATGTATGATTCACATAATGAGAGAAGTCGCTAGCTACTAAAACAGGAGAGCAAGATGATCAATCTATATCCAAAATACTACATAAGAAGGGGATGATTTTTATCCCAATCAGAAGAAGCTACCAAGTCATTGCACTTGATTAGGCCTTAATTCAATTGTGTGTACCATTTAAGCTCCTCAACAACTTCACTTCCCCATTATTTATAAGTTTTTATGACCTATCATGAAGCCAATAGAGGAAAATCCAAGGAAAACAAAGAGAAAGGGAGAGAGACATGGACACATGGTGATAGAAACAAACTAACGGATTAAACTAACTATTTTACTCGAAAAAAAGAGAAGAAAAAAAAGCGAATTAATCTAGTGTTGTGTGGGTGGAAGAGGCCAGTATCATGATCATGATCAATAGGCTGCGATTTTGCTGCCGTGTCCAAATGGAGGCATGTGAGATCACAATTAATACCCAACTTAAGCAGGAGCCATGTGAGAATGTGAGAGATTAGCCTCCTTAATTGAGATTAGTCGATTGATTAATTTAATCGGAAATGGAAAACGGAGAACAATCATGTATCAGATATCGAAAGCTTTAATCCAAATCCGAAAATGCCGACACACGTATTTGACGTGGTTTTATATACGTGGCTCGCAAAAACCAGTCAAACCTTCTCTTCATACATTCCTTCTCTCAAACCCACCTTCCCCTATATTACTCTGCTTTCTTTTACTTCTCTTTTGTTCTCTTTGTCTCTCTGCTCCTTCCTCTCCGCCGGTTACTTCATCCTTACGGTTCCATTTTGCCTGAAAAACACCAAAACATTCCTCCCTAAGCTTTGTTCATCTACTTTGATCTCACCCAGTTTCTGCTTCATTCCATTTTCCTATTTGGTTTTGCTGTAAAGGGTGGTCAATGCTGTTCTGGGTAACTCTAAAAATCCAATCTTGCATTTGTTGATTTTGTCTTCTGGGGTTTGGTTCTTTTCTGGGTTTCAAGGGTTTTGGGGTTTAAAGCTTGCAACTTTGGCTTTTTACTTCCATTTTTGGCTCTCATTAGTGATCTTGTGAGATAGTTGGAGATGGGTTTGTGGGTGAGTTGAAGTTTTGGGTTTCTGAAGTGGTGGTTTTGGGTTGAAGAAGAAGAAGAAGAAGAGAAGAGATGGATATAACAGAGGTGACACTTATGCACCATGTGGGGATTGTGCTGGGTGTGCTTTGGTTGCTCTCTTACTACAATTGTTGCCATGCAATTGCCTACTTTCTCTCTCTGATTTATCTCTTTGCGGTAAGGATCACTGCTCTTCCTCACTCTTAGATTTTGTTAACACTCATTGTTCATTAGTAAAAGAATCAACTTTGTTCTAAGAGATTAAAGCAAGTGGAGAAAGGAATTTTCTTTATGCTAGGAATTAGAATCAGTTACAGAATAATTTTCTTTCTTTCAACTTTCAAAGTTATGCAGTGTAATTTGGTAATTTGAAAAATGCTAAAAGGGACTCTTTTGCTTGTGCTTTTGAAAGGTTCATGAGCGGTATGTTATGCGACTGCGGAAGAAGCTACAGTTTGAAGAAAGAAAGCAGGGCAATCAGAGAAGGGTAATGTCTAATTTTCCCCTTGTGCATTGATTGTTTTATCACTGTTCCACTTATCAGTCCATGGATTAGAAGAGTCTCTGTTGATTTTGTTAGCCTTATAGAGAATTTGTTATAAATAAAGTACAAAGAAAGAAGACCACACAAGAAAGGTTGTTGGATATAATGTCAGATTAAAACTTTGAGCATCTATTATTTGTGCTTCTTGTTTGTAAATTTTCCTATGGCATTGCAATATTCTCATTACATGTTTCTTTTTCATCTTTGGTCATTTCCAATTTTTCAGGTACTTTCTGATTCTGAAACAGTGCGGTGGCTGAACCATGCAGTTGAAAAGATATGGCCTATATGTATGGAACAGATTGCTTCCCAGAGAGTTCTCCTCCCAATCATACCTTGGTTTTTGGAGAAGTACAAACCATGGACTGTTGTATGACTTTACCTTCTAATTTACATTACCATGATTCTGTTCCTCCATTGAACTTGGATTGGTCTTTTGGTCCAAAATGTCTTGGAGTTTGGATAGTATCTCCATACAAATTGATGTAATTTTAATTGACTCTTTTCTCTATGGGTGCAAGTGCAAGTGCAAGTTTTGGATGTCTTTAAAATGCCTTAACTTCTTAATCTTTGTTGTATGAATATCTAGAGCTACTCATTTATATACAGCTGTTAATCGAATTTAGTTTTGAAATTTAGGGATTCTTATTTAAATTTTTGGGGTGTGAATAGCTAGAGCCAAGTATTTAATTGCAATATCCATGTCAAGTTGGTGGCAAAAACTTTTTGTTCTATGTTGCATCAGCATCTCACAGAAGAATTCAGAATATTGGTATCATATATTAGGTTAGTAATTACTATATTGTTTAAAGGGGATTGTAAACTATCTTGAATTCTGAGCTTCAATTTTTAGTGGTTCACTTAAGTTCTATATGTATGTATATACTACCTATAAATCTTTATCTAGTAATACCTGCAATTAACTTTTCATGGTGGGGTTATGTTTTGATAAACTTTTTATTGTTTAACGATACTAATTTTATGTTTCCAGAGTAAAGGTGTAGTACAGCACCTTTATTTGGGAAGGAACCCACCTATGTTCACAGAGATGAGAGTTCTTCGCCAGTCTACTGGTGATGACCATTTGGTATGCCTTACTTTCTCCAGCGTGCTGGTCAATAGTTTTCATGTGCTCTTTGTGGTTTCAGTGCTAAAACTCAGCCAAGCTTAAGTATTATAGTCTACTGAATGCAGGTTCTGGAGTTGGGAATGAATTTTCTGACAGCTGATGATATGCTTGGAATACTTGCTGTCAAGCTAAAGAAAAGGCTGGGCTTTGGAATTTGGGCGAAGTTGCATATTACCGGCATGCATGTTGAAGGCAAGGTATGTGATCTTTAGTCATTGGTCAGACAAAAGCTTCTGAGTGCTGATCACTTGAATAAATACTTGTAAGCATAGCCAAGTTTTATGTGCATGTATTTTTGGTGGCTTATGAGCACTTAAACTCAAAACAAAAAATTTCATTTTGGTTGCACTCTTGTTCTTGCTAGAACACAGACATGTATGCCTTGTTTGTTTGCCTATATTAAGGTTTGTACGTGCTTCTTCATTTGTTTGTGGTACATCCTCTTACCATGTTGCCCTTTTCTAAAGTGTAGAAGAATTTTATCAGGTGTTGTACTGCATTGTTCTTAAATGAGATTTACAACTTTATATATCACCTTTTAAGCCAAATCCCATTAATTATTATTCATTAAGCATGTAGGGGTTGCCATGATGCAATCCTTATTTTCTGTACTTAACCAAAGTAGCCATTTTGATGGTAAATCTATTTTGCCCTCGTTGACTATTTGTCATTACAATTGGGTTTTTCACTTTTTTTTTTTTTATCTGTAGTATGTTTGAAGGGAAAGTATGTGATTTATGTTTTAATGTCCTATAATCAAAAAGTTGGTCTCTCCCATAGATGGCAGAAATGAATAACCTTGTTTTCAGGGGAGTGAGATGTCCACAAGCAGTTTTCATATTGATGAAGCTGATTTTCTTTTTATTTTGTAGGTCATGATTGGAGTGAAGTTCCTTCGCAAGTGGCCTTTTCTTGGCCGTGTGCGGTTATGCTTCGTCGAGCCTCCATATTTTCAAATGACCGTCAAGCCTATTTTTACTCGTGGGCTTGATGTTACTGAAGTCCCAGGGATTGATGGATGGCTGGTAATTCTTTACATATTTTAAGCAGATAAATTCTGGACTGTTCCCTCAACTCCCATTCTGTGCTTCTTTGTGTCTTTTCATTTCTGACTTATTGTTTATTCTGTCTTCCAGGATAAGCTTCTCTCAATTGCCTTCGAGCAGACACTTGTTCAGGTAAAACTTTGTACTTTGTACTCAAATATGGAATTGTTTGATATCCATTGGCTATGCTTTAAATGCCCTTTACATATTGCCTAGTTGTGAATGCACATTTGAGACAACTCCTTGCACCTTCGTGATTATGCCTAAGAGTCACTGTCAACATTGATAAAATGTTATCTTCATTTCTCCCTTGGTAGGTAAAAGTCTTTTTATCTACCCTTTGTATGTTTTCATGTCTTAGTAAAATCCCATTTCTCTTCGAGAAAAAAAATAAAAAATACAAATTTTCCATCCATAGGTATTTGGTAAGCTTGTCTACATTGCCTTGAAGAAGACACTTATTCAGGTAAAGTTTTGAGCTTTGCCACTGCAAAATAATTCTTCGATCGACCTTTGCCACTGCAAAATGTAATTCTTTGATATCAATGGGTGTGCTTTACAAAGCCCTTGCATCTTCCCTGCCTTTGAATGCAACACTTGTGACACCTGTTGCAGTTTGCACTGGTGGTCTTTGTCATCAGACCAAAGAGACATTGGCCCAAGATCTTTTTATCTATTGCAAACTTCAGTGATGGTAGAAATGTTCTCTTTATATTTCTCTATCCGTAGGTTGAAATATTCCTGATCCACCGTGTATATAGTATTTTTCGTATAAATAAATCTCGTTCTCTTCCAACAAAAAAGAACAGAACATTCCATCCGTAGGTGTGGGATAACTTCCTATAATAGAGGTCGGTAGAATTTCTTTCGACTTACTGTACAAAATATAAGTTTCTTTATTTGCTAGGCTGCTTCATATTGCACAAATATCCAGCTGTTGGTGTATATAGTTGCATATGTTAGTCAGAGGTATGCACAAGTTTTTAAAATCTAATTATTAATATTTTTTTGCAGCCTAATATGCTAGTTGTTGACATGGAGAAATTCACTACACCAGAAGAGGGTAAGGATCAGAGAAATATGTATTTCATACTTTTATGTGGGCTTAGTTAGATGAAGTGCATTTTATTTCTTCTTGCCCATCAAAGATGGGCAGGTAGCCATGAAGCAATTAGCATTAAATATCATTTTATTATCATTTTGTTCTCCTGCATGTTGTGTGGATATTGAAAGATTCTCTTGAATTCACTCTCGAGATAATAGCTTTTCAGTAATAATCCTAATCATCATTCTCTCTTTAGCTGCCAAATGTTATGACTAATAATTTGTGTTCCCGTGTATAACAGAAAATTGGTTCTCTGTGGATGAGAAGGAGCCTGTTGCGCATCTCAAAGTAGAAGTTATTGAAGCATCCGACATGAAAGTCTCCGACTTAAATGGTTAGTTTTTTCCTTTCCTCTTTTTTTTTTTTTTCCCACTTTTTTCAATCACAGCATGTCAGCAAGGTTATTAACACAAAAACTTTTAAATTTTTTCAGGGTTTGCTGATCCTTATGTGAAGGGTCAATTCGGCGTTTATCAATTCAAAACTAAGATACAAAAGAAGACGCTGACCCCAAAATGGTTCGAGGAATTTAAGATCCCGATTATTACATGGGATTCACCTAATGTGCTAGCTATTGAAGTTCATGACAAAGACATTTTTGTTGATGATACCCTTGGGTTTGTTTCCAAACTTTTTTATTGCATCATGCTTCTAGTGCTGAAATATGTTACAAATTACAAACAATACTGTGATGATGCTGTAGAGGAATACTGATCAAGAGATTAGTTGATTACTAAACAGTGATGTCCTTCTTCCACTACCAATCGCTGTTTCTTATTACATTTATTTAATTTTGAAAAGCCTGATCGACAGTCAGGTCTTAGAGTTTATGAGCTGTGGTTACTAAACTTTATGTGAAAGTTTCCTGGATCCAAAATCATCTTGCTGACCAATGATATTAGTGTCCATTTTAGTTTCACTTATTTAGAACTTTGTTTTTCTTCTTTTTCTGATTTGATTCTCTTAAGTACTGTAAATTTGTGGGATTAACTGACTCTTCTTCTATATCCAGGAACTGTTCCATTAACATTGGTGAACTTAGGGATGGTGTGAGACATGACATGTGGTTGCCTCTTCAGAACATCAAAACAGCAGGGAGGCTGCATCTTGCAGTAACTGTGCTCGAAGTCAGTGGGGAGGTATCTTTTACTTCTTCCAAATTGTTCTATTGATTGGTTCGATTAAGAAATGGAAGCAAAAAGATCGTAACTCTGTCTAGCTATTGGAGAAACTTTAACTGAGATTTGCATAAAATGCTCAATTGTGTATTCCAAGTTTTTGACTTGAGCTATATATATGCAGGGCAGTGATCCCCCAAATGTTCGGGAATTGGAAATGCCAAATATGGAAGATAAAAGAAATTCCTTTTCCAGTGAGACTGCTAATAAAAATTCCTTCTCGTCTTTATCATCAGAGAAATCTCCTAGGGTGGCCGATAATTATGAGCCCATTGATGTTGAAGGACAAAAAGAAACTGGTATATGGGTCCATCACCCAGGAAGTGAAGTTTCACAAACTTGGGAGGCTAGAAAAGGAAAGGGTCGACGTCTTAGTACCCAAATTCAAGGGGAGCCTAATGGGAGCAGCGGCACTGATGATACTCAAGATGATAAACATCCAATGCAATCAGTTCGCCGGGGTCTACGTAAACTTGGTTCAGTATTCCAGAAGAATCCCAAAAAGGAGGATAATTCAAACAGCTTTACAGAGTCACTCCAAAGCCCAGTTACTCCACGTGTCAATCTAAGGGCAGTTAATGAAAAGGACATTGCGGTAAAATTTGTTGTCGAAGATGAAATTTCTGGTAAAGTTTCAAGTTCTGGAGAGAGTAGCTCAGGTAGCCCAGGAAAGGGCAGGGTGAAAGGCATGGCAAAGAGTTTCTTCAAACATGCTGAAAAATCAGTAAAGCATGCACTTTCACGGAAAGGTTCAAGAAAGTCACAGACTGATTCTTGTGAAAGGGAAATCATAGCAGATTCCAACTCTTCTGATGATGATGATACTCCTCCCTCCCCAATAGTTGAATTGATACCAGTTGTCTCCAGGGATATACCTCATCCCCCTGTTAATGATTCGTTCACGTCAGATGAGAATTTGGTTCAGCCGCTTGCAAGTGCTCTAAGTAACATTCCAGAGGACACTGAGGACCAGGTGAAGAAGGTTGAACATAAAGACACAGAAAACATGCTTGAGAAGCCGGACGACCCTGAAAAAAGTGACAAGGGATTGTCTGAGCCGTTAAAAGTTGAAGCTAGGTGATGCAGTTGCAGATTCGATGAAAAGAATATAGATCAAATTGCGATTGTTGTAAAAGGATATCTCACACCATCCTACTTGTGGCTGAATTAAGAACTAGAGAATTAGGTTTGCATGTCCGAGGCACATATTAATTTTCATGTATGAACATCTGCCGAGATAGGTACACTTTTGTTTTAGGTTTGTGAATCACATGTAAGGGATCTAGCTTTTATACCGTGGAAAGAGATCAGCTTCTACACAAGGTTTTGAGAATTTGTAGCAGATGCAGGCTGATCTGTCATATTTGTAGATTGTTGGAGCGTTGGAGGAAGATTCTGATTTCTGTTTGTAAATATGTTGGAAAATATTCCATATATATGAAGTCGTTTTGGTATGGAAATTACCTCATACTAGGTAGCTTACCCGCGCGAGAGAGAGACATGCATCAATGATCTAAACAAGCGAATTAGAGCGAGGTTGAAGCTAGCTAGGCCGTTAGGTCATCATATATCTTCCTCATGAGCGATCATCACTCATCAGGATGCTCTCCATCTCCTCTAAGCTCATTTTCTGTGAATCTTTGCGATCATTCTTTTTCATGGCCTGGTCAGCAAAGAGTGAATAATGCAAGTATTTGTCCCCCAACCTTTAGATACATGCTAGATTGCAAGTCACAAAAATTAAACAAACATTCACATAGTTAAAAGCTGGTAAAGATTTTCAATCATTAAGGGAAAACAGAATGCATTCAATGATCTAAATACATAAACAAAGACAATGAGTAAAAAATCGAGAATTTCGGCGATATATTGAACCCTAAAATTCAACCAAAATTGCAGTCATCATGATTCGAACCCTATTCAGCTAGTTACCAACCTGAAGTGTCAACCAACCTAGCTAGCCACCAATCTTGTTAACCTAAGTATCTTCAAATAATATATTCGTTCTCTACGATTAATTAACTAACTTAAAATTATTTTTTACCTACACTTCATAATTCCTATTTAGTATTTATCATAATCTATGTGGTTCTAAATTACTCTTGTAATTCCATGTGAACTATATCATATGTAAAGTAATAAAAAAAATAAAAAATTACCAATGGTTTAACACTTACTTATTCACCTTAAATTACTACAATTCATTCACTACGTCAATTTTGCCTTCAGACGAGCCGCAATGCCCGTCGTCTGATTACTTTTTTGCGTGTCGTCTATCCAGCTGCCATCTGATAACGATTCAGTCGATAGGCATAATTTGTCGTATGAGGAAGGTTATACGACATATTGTATGTCATTTTTATAAATCCAGGTTCGCAACACAAAAAATGAATCTGTCGTTAGAAAACGTTACAATGATAGTTCTCTGTTGTTGAAAGAATAATTAATTAACAAATAATTTCATCCGTCTGTCGTCTCAAATTTATTCTAACGTCACTTATATGACGTCGGAATGACTTTTTTATCTACTTAATTTATCTGTTGTCTGTATTCTAGTACTACTATGCTTTTCTGTCGTTATAATAGTTTAAAACCTCAAAACTCAGACGACACACACTATTGTCTTCTTTTACTTTAAGACGACATATAAAAGTTATTTGAAAGATGTAAGACGTCAAAGTTCATGGGATATCTGTTGTCTGATTTTGATTTGGAGGCTAGGTCACCAAAGCATTTGCACAAACTAATTTAGAAATCTAAATTCATTCTCATTGCCAAAACCAACAATATTTACAAAGAGTTATTTGTCCTAAGTAGACATATAAGCTATAACACCAATAAGTTATTACTCTAAAAGGACGTACAATACATATTTGCAAGTTCAAAGTCACCTATTTCCTTGACCAAAGCTATAACACCTACTAGACATTCTGCGGTTGGATTAGTTGAGTTCCTTCTTTGCTGAAAGATATAGTCCTAGTAGAAGGCTTCAACCACCAAGGATCCCAAGGCTTAATCATCTTGCTCAATTCCCCATGTGCAACAGCTCTTAGAAATAGTTTCTTTTCTTCTACAAATAGAACCAATAAGGCAATGTAATTTCACTAATAACTGAAATTTCGATCAAAGCAATAAAGAAGTCAATTCTAAATGATACTAGATTTCTTATGACTAAGATTTCTATTATTGAAGTCTTATCAATTCTAGATAAAGGCAACTCCAACAAATTAAGAATGGGATTACCTTGAGAATGTTAGAACTTGAAAGTATAGTAGTTCCTATACTTCATGAAAGAAAAATCAAGAAGGCAAGATAGTAAGAACAAAGAATTAATCAACTTCCACTGGATGCTTACTGTATTCTCCACCATTCCAACCTGATGTATAGTACTAAGAAGCTCTCCTTTATAAAAAGGGATCAAGCTAGGTTTCCACCATTCCAATTTTATGAGCAGATATGCAAACAACAACATATCTATCTTTTCTGCTTCTATTCTGATGCTGTCAGGATTGCTCACCTTATCAACCTGCAAAATTATTGTTGTCCATCATCAATCTTGTGTATAAATTAAAGGATTAAATTCAGTTTACCCCCTTGAACTTTATAGCTAAAATCAGTTTGGTACCTTATCTTTTTTTTTAATCACGTTGGTCCTTGAATTTTCCAATACACATCAACTCGGTCCAAATTTTGAATTTGACTCCAATCATGATGTCATATGTTGAGTTGGCTCCGACATGGGGTCCGTGTTTGCACAAAATGTCAAAATTACCCTCTGGGTCATTATAAAAGATTTAGAATTTTAATTCCAAAAATATTAAAACCAAAATCTGCATCTGCCAAAGGTCGACTGTTGCCAACTTATATCATAAGTTTCTCCCCACTACACCAAACGCATACCTGTGATCTGTGATTGATAATGGGAATAAAGTATTTATACGGTATTTTTTTCAGCTTCATCCATTATTCATTCTCACTCTATGAGCACTCTCTCTCTCTCTCTCTCTCTCTCTCTCTCTCTCTCTCTCTCTCTCTCTCGCTCGACCTCTCGTCGACGCGACAAAAACTCAATTTTCGACCGTAGGAGTCCGATCTTTTATTTCGGCTATGGTCTCCACAGTCCGCATATCGAATCCAGACTGGTACTAGATGTCGGCGACAGACCACCACCCGTCCCTCCACTGTGCTGTTGACGTCTCCGGTGACTTCGTCTCCCTCCCCCTTCACCGCCAAGTCCTCCCCGAAGAGAATACCATCTCCGAGATCTCGCCTCTAGATTGCGCCGGGATCGCGACCATCGAGGTCACGACTCATGAAGATGATGCCTTCCCTACTTCTCTGTATTTGTTTAAGCTTCTGTATTGTTCTTGTTATTGAATCAAGAAGTGTTGAAAAGTCGAGAGATCAGTGAATACTCTCATTAATTGATCATTGATGGGATTATGGGAGGTAAGAGCATAATATATATAAACATTTTATTTGAACAAAGTAATAGATGTAATTTTGACTAGTGGTGTATGACTTGAAAATTGAACTTGTATCTAAGTGGGGAAGGTTCTACTCTCGGCAGATGCAAGAAGTGGGTAAAAAATTTTGGAATTAAATTCTAATTCTTCTATATTGGAGGCCTAGAGGGTAATTTTGACATTTTGTAAAAACATGGACCCTCATGTCGGGGCCAACTCAGCGTATGACGTCATGATTAGAGTCAATTTCAAAATTTGGACCGAATTGATATGTATTGGAAAGTTCAGGGACCAACGTGATTAAAAAAAAAGATGAGGTACCAAACTGATTTTAGCTGTCATATCCCGACCCGTAAATTTTATCTTATTTACTAACTTGGTTATAATAAGAATTTTTACCGTCTCCGAAATTGAGATATAGTTTAATTGGTCCCTAGAGGGGTTTAGAGGGACGATTATTTCGGAGAATTATTCGTAGGAGAAAAATGTAACGACGGTAAAATGGTAAATTTTAGCTAGTAAAAGGTAATTTTTATTAGGGTATTTTATTTTGGGGTGTTAAATTGGTGAAGTTGGGTATTTTTATGATATTGGGCCGGGTTGGTGTGAAGCCCAAACCCATTTTTTTTCTCTCTTTTCTCTTCTCTCTTTCTCCCCCGATGCTCTCCCTCTCTTCTTCCCGCTGCCGGATTTCTTCCAACGTCGTCCGCCGCCGTCCGGCCACTAGCGACCGCCGGACTAGTCCCGTTCGGACCCTCGCCGTCCCCTCTCTCTTTCTGGGCCGGTGACCGGCTGTGTAGCGCCGCCGTGAAGGAGTAACGCCGCCCGAAAGGCGCGGCTGCCTTGGGCTTTCCGTCGCCGGAACTCCCTCCTCCGGCCACCAATCCGGGCAAGCTTGGTACGATTTTGAAGCTCTCCTCCCGTGCAACAACCCCTCCAAAAGGCTCGATCCCTCTTGAGCTCGGTAAGGAGAAATTCAAAGTTGAAATTATAGGGCTTTTAGGATGTTTTCGTTTGATTGACCTAGTTAGGCTTGAAATTGGACTTAGTGATAGTTATGAAAGTTGTTTGGGATGATGAGAGGAAGATTCTGTTAAAATTTGGTAGAATTTGGATGTCGCCGGAATCGACCTCCGGCTGCCGCTGCCGGCGGAGCCGCCGCCGTCGCCGCCGCCGTTTTGGGGTTTTGTATAATTTTAAATGTGTAATAATTAGAGGAAATATGTAATAATTAGAGGAATTTAATGAAGTGAATTGTGGAATTTTCGGACGAGTTTTGAATAGGTTTGTGAATTTCCGAAGTTTGGTATTTAAGCGGTTAAATAATGTAAAATCCGATCGTAGGATTTAAATCAATTTCTGGGGAAGGTTGTATTTACAACTGCTAAGTATGATATTAAAGTTTGGATCGTTTCGATTTAAGAATATCGAACTTAGGCAATGATGAGCGTGATTATGGCTCTCGATTAATTTTGCCTATTTTATCAATATTGGATTTTTAGTGGGAAATTAATTATACATTTGGAACAGGACGTGAGGAGACTCAAATTGGAGAGACCTCGGATCGACGTCAGGCTTAGGCCTAAAGTTGTGAGTGAACCTTTGTTTCAAATAAAAAGCATGCGATGAATGATTTTATTAATCATTTATTTCTTCTGATGAGATTTATTGATTTCTCGCTTATTTGACAATTTTTCCTCTTTTGGAGAGATCCTGAAAATGAGATTTTCGGTGGATATATAAGTTTTGGATTTTATGAGAATAATATGTATATAAATGCTAGCTAGCCATACGTGCTTGGTCCGTCATAATGAGGTAAAATACCATTATGGCGTGTCGTGCGTGTTAGACACAAGTGTCATAGCCCTATATGAAAACTTCTTTCTTTTTCGGTTTATTTAGGCTTTCATATAGGGAGTCCACATGTATATGTACACCGTCCCTTTTCGGTCATAATGAGGAAAAATACCATTATGGCGCAACGTGAGCGTTAGACGCCAGCGTTGTAGCCTTGTATGAATTTCTATTTTTCTGAATTGTTTCTAGGATTCATACAAGGAGTCTGACGAGTGTAGATACATACGAATATATGAATATATATGGTATAGCCTGAGAGGCTCTATTTTATTTGAGTTTGTGACTAGCCAGTGCTAGTCGTGAAATTGTCAGATTATGAATTGAGCGCTTTTGAGCTGCCGCATGCAGTATATTTTCTTTGAAATTAAAATGGGAATACATAAATATTTTGTTATTAAATTATTTATGTCCACTCACTCTAACGTTTTTAAATGTCTTTCCCTGGGTCCTTCGTTTTAAAATGCCCAGTCTGCAGGATTGCATAGTTGAGATCGGGCGTACATGGAGAAGAGGCATAGTCAATAGTATAGCTTCCGCTCTTTTCTATTTATTTATAGTTCATTTCCTCTCAAATAGAGTTGCTCTGATTATGTGGTTGTCGTATATGATACTTGTTAGATTAGTAAATCTATATTGGGAGAGGTTGTGATTTGTGGGGAGCACGAAGGCTCCAGGAGTGTATAAGGTTGGATTTGGAACCTTTAGACGTGTTTGCAGGTTTTGGTTTGGAAGGGTTGTCCATTTCCAAGGGAGGTTGTACCGAAGTTAGCGGTAAATATTTCTTTGGAGGTGGTCCCCGTACGATTTACTCCGGGTTTAGGGTGAAATTCAGGGTGGGTCGTGTCATTAGCTATAAAGTTCAAGGAGGTAAACTGAATTTAATCCTAAATTAAAGGAATGAAAAACTAGTACATTACATATACTATTACTATAGTGAGTATAATCTAGCAATTTCCAATTAAGATAACATTTAACATGCAAAGCATTTGTAAATTCATCAAGTGGTGGTAAATTCATCAATAAAATATGGAACTCAAAGCATACAATTAGCCATAGCCTACTACTGAATTTCAAATCAACCATCTACCTATCTTATCACTAGGTCAGTAAGTATGCTTATACGTTTACGTTTCACTGGTCAGAAAATGGGATTATGATTTCATATTCAAGTAGGAATATATGTATTTCATATAGGAATAGTATGAGACTATGTATCCTATTCATAGAGGGATAATAGAGAATTAGTGCATCTCATATTTTGAATAGTAAAATTTTCTATGCTGCAATTCTGACTAGTAAAAGATACTAAAACAAAAAAGGGAACTGCAGAAACATTTTAAATACAATAGCTGTTGTTAGCCAATTTGGCCCCTGAGAAGCCAATATATGTACTAACCAAGACCTGTTCTTGCTTTTCTGCTAGGTGAAACATTTAGAATACTATACCTGTTGCTTTTGGTTCAATCACCAAATATACAATAAGGCACTACCATCTACAAACCCAAAACTCATAAAGTCATTCATATATGTTGATGTCTCTCATTTGCATTTTGAATAATACAATCATATATCTTGATCAGTCCCATTACATACCTTCCATGTAGAAACCTTGCTATTTCTGTCCACTTGTTACCATATTGTTGGTGGTAGAAAGCAAGCATTCTCTCTTCAACTTCTGTCCATGCATCTTTAATTATAGCGGGGCTTAAATAATTGTACCACCTGAAAACAATTAATTAGTTTGGGTAATGTGTAATAGATAATTTCATAGTGAAATTGGTAAACTTAAATCATCATGATTTTGAGAACTCTGTTCTTTAAATTAAGCTAACCTAAGTCACAAAAGAAAACAATCATTCATTCAATTATAAGTGCTAGCTATAATATTACAAAGATAGCTCAGATCTTTGTCTTGCTTACAGTATATCCTCTCCCATTAGCCCATCGATCCTAATATAACAAGATAATTTAAATCCCACAAATTATATCACTGATTCATCATATAACCAGAGAGATACATCTAAACAACCCAAGCTTGAACATACATACATGTACGATCTAAACAACCCAAGCTTGAACATACATACATATACGATCACATATTCATCATTCATTATATATAGATATAAAATCAAAAGAAACACGAAAAAAAATTGGCCATAGTTCAACATTAATATGGCTTATGCTCATACACACAAGCCTCCTACACATCTCTTACTGCAGCTTGCTCCACTATGTTCCTCATCAAGAACCTCTAGGTAACATTGTCATATTCCAATCCAAAACACTTGAATCAAAATCCAGTCCGCCTCAATTTCACACGCTTATAGCTAAATGCGTTATATAGATGTATAGCTATGAATCCAAACCCTAGCCCTAACGCTTACCTTGAGCCAGCACTTTGCGCAGATGAACTTGGTGTGGCCGCGACCGTGCTTTTTACGACCGTCATTCCTGTGCTTGAAAACAATAGAGATTAGATAAGAATAAATCGAAAGGAGAGGTAGCGAAGACGAAGAAGAGAGAGAAACGGAGGAGGAGATCTACCACAAGTCATCTGCTTCTCTAAGTTGAGCAATTGCTCTATTGCGCGTCTAAATTGCCTCTTCCTTCCTGATAATTTCAACAATTTCAGAAAGCCCATAGCGATTAAGCAAGAACGAAGATACCAGACATAAAACAAAAATAAACACAAACTCATAGTGTCTGATCCCTGTCGTCTGATTTCCAGAACATAAACACAAACTCATATCTAAACCAAAATTTATTACAACCACTGTCTCCTTTGAAACACAAGTGTGCACATATGATAAAGTTCCTGAGCCTGAGTTCAGAATTCAAATTACATATCTTTCCAAATTAATACAACTGTAACCAAGTTGCACAAATTGACAAGTTCAATCAACACCAGAAGAAAAAATTAAAGAGGTAGAAAATAAATGAAAGGATACATACTTCAGCTTACCATATCAAATCAAATAGGTTAGCTTACTTCTTGTAAGCAGTCAATGTAAGACACTCGTGCAGAATTCAAATTACATATCTTTCCAATTTGATACAACTGTAACCAAGTTGCACAATTTGACAAAGTTCAATCAGCACCAGAAGAAAAAGATTAAAGAGGTAGAAAATAAATGAAAGGATACATACCTCAGCTTACCATATCAAATCAAATAGGTTAGCTTACTTCTTGTAAGCAGTCAATGTAAGACACCTAAAGTTAACCACATATAGTCAGTTCCATAGAACCACCATTTTGGTTTAGAAGTATAATCAAGAATCATACTCGTTGAAGCAAGGCAACAAGATAATAAATGACATGATACAGTAAGCTAGGGAACTCGACTTCAACCATATACATATGTAGTCTACTTCAAACATTAAAAGTATATATAATTGTTTCATATATTAGGACAATAGAGTCATGGCTATATAAACTGACATTTCAGTGTGGTAGATGTATAAGTTGAACAATCTTATACTAGATGAAGTATACAACGAGATGATAAATTAAGAGTAATACTGATGTCATTCTTCAAAATTTTAGTTAGTAGTCTCACTTGGTTCTTAAGGGCATTTAGTCGAACACCTAGAGTGCAGTTTTTTCCCTTTCAACAATTGTCGATGGCAAAAGAGGCCCTGTGAATTCCCTTTCAACAATTGTCGATGGCAAAAGAGGCCCTGTGAATAGCAAAAGAGACTAATTCAAAATCATATGTCTAGAATCATTCCAATTGAGACTAATTCCAACTAGGTTACCTTCTAAATACCGTCAAAATCATTAACAAAACCCCCAATTCGAACTGGATTACCTTCTAAAAACCCGCAATCGTTAGCAAAACCCCAATTCGAACTGGGTTACCTTCTAAATACCTAGCTTCTAAAACAAAGAAACAACTTTACCAGCGAACAACGGTGAATCATACTTCAAACCCAATCTGTCTTTTCAGAAGGAGGGAATCTCTCGTGATTTTGAAACGAAAAATTTACAGAAAAAATCACAAAAATCCCTGCACCCCCAATCCAACAAAACTCAATATCAATAAGCAAAACCCCAATCCAGAAAAAACCCTAAATCAACCCAGCGAAACCCCAATTCAACAAAACACTAAACCCTAAATTCGATATAGAATTTCGCATGAAACTTACTAGGTAATAAAAATTTCTCATAATCTATGACTGTGGATGGAGGGTGAGAGACGAACTATTCATCTTTCAGAACGAAAGCAGAGAGTTGAGATCGAAAGTGGTAGCTGAGAGAATGAGTTTGGGTTTTCTAGCAGCTGAGACAATTGAGAGAAATGAATGAGTGACGCTAGGTATCGGGGAAGTTAAGATTGAGAGAAAGGTTTTTAAGTGTCAAAAATTATCCATACAGTTACGCCAAAAAAAAACACAGGGTCAGACACAATTATCTTTTTCAAAGTATGGCAGTTTTCTGTTGTCTTAAAATCTCTATATTAATTGTCAAATTCTCCTGTTTTTAAGACGACACATGATTGTCATCTCATGAACACATTAATTTTAACTGTTTGTATGTTGCTACATTCAAACGACATATTTTTAAATGTCTGTCATAAAAATTTATCAGATGACAGCAAAAACGTCTTCTGTCGTCTGATACCTGTCGTATGATTGCAAAATTGGCGTAGTGATTATAGATCAGTATTTATTTAATGTTTTCTTTTCAAATATAGTAGATAACTGAGAAAACTAACATCTCTCAAAGTTTCATTCACAATTTCCTTGTTTATCTTTAAATTTCCGTCAATTTTCATAATTTTTTACAGCTATCAATATTTCCCCGAAATTTCCTTCGAAATTTCTATTTTTCGAAGGGTCAATATTTCCATAATCATCGAAATTTTACTCCTTGAACAAAGATGAAGGTTTCAAGATACAAAATTCATGCTTGCTCAAAGTGTTAGAGTTATATCTAATGTGGACTCAAGATTAACACATGAAAGTCCAACATATATAAACATCTTGTGAAATAAGTAAATGAGGTTAATCGATAATATTTAACTTGGATATTTATCTTAGTAATCTGATTACATAAATACAAGGAGTTTGAGATAACACAGAATATATGTTATAGTTGTCACATAAGGTAATTGATTGGTTTATTAGAGTTGCCTTGTGAGATGAGACTCTAAGTGAACTTGTCAATATATAAAGGGTCCATGTGTAAGCTCATTCTACGCCTCTAAGTTTTCATACTCATTGTGAAGAGGCAATATGGAGAATTACACAGAAGACTTTCTCTGCTCTAGCTTGATGGCGTTGAACATGAACAACCAAGGTTGGTGTTTCTAATCTTTATATATGTTTATGTGTTCTTGTTTTGCTGAAACATGATGCAATGTGTTTATGTCTTTATGTGGTTTACAGTTCAAGAGTTGGTATCAGAGCCAACCACATTTTTTTATAAACCTTTGTTGTATTATGCATGATCGTTGAAAAAATTTCTAGAAATTTTTTCTTCTGCTATGAACACTAATGAACACATTTGTGCCAAGAACCTTGTTGAGGCCCAATACACAAACCCAACACAAGCATGAACCCAGACCCGTTTTTAAACACACAGATCTTTTGACCCGACCCATTTTTGTTTTGTTTTAAAACCAATACTGATCGTTATACACACAACGGTCAGTCTTTTTGCAAACCCAGAATTGGGGATTAGGGTTCTTCTACTAAAGTTTTGATTTTGGGATGTTTTTTCGCTGCTTGATGATTTATTATACATGGTTAGTGCGCGATTTTGATTCTAAAATACATATTGTTATTACTAACTATGTTTTGTAAGCGCGGGAGCGTTCTGGTACGTTTTCAATCTCAATAAAATTTGAGATTTTACTGTTTTGTGTGATTGAATCATGCATATGAACCTTAGAACTCACTTGGGGAGTAGGTTGAGGTGCCTAGATGAAACTTCAATTTCGAATTGTTTGAAAGGTGGCATGCATGATATGAAATGTGAATTACTGTGATTGTATGCTTATGAATGATTTAATGAAATTGTGGTGATTCTGAGTGCTCGAATGTATGATCACACATAGCTTAAGATTGAAATTGACAGATATGTATATTTTTACTCCCAAATCTATATATGCTTGTTGAAATATCAAGATTGAGCATGATTGGTTTTCTGACAGTTTTATGAAATTAGAATTAGGAAAACGTAAAGTAACAATCACAGGTATTTAGTTAATAGAAATTTTGGAATACATGTTGCCGCAACAAACTATTTTAGATGGTTCTTGTAACTAAGGCACATGCCTGAAATTGCATGTTTTTATTGAAATAAGGACTGTATCATCCACAGATGGCTTTAAACTTTACCTATCTTTCATAACAAATATGGTTATAAATATGAGATATTTTAGTTCTTAAAGTGCAGTATGGTCTTTTCTTCTTGCCCACAGGTGTTGACTGATCATGTAGGAATTAAAATGTGTTGTAGTTCAGAAAAACTAAGGAATAACTTGTGTTTTGCCCACAGGCAGACTAGTTATTGAATTAGACTAAAACACTGTTTTGGTTTAAAAGTATGCTTCTATATGTATATATTTTGAAAATGCTTAAACTAAAATTTGTTTTAGTTTCTTACACCTTGTGTTATATGGAATCACCTTGTTTTGGTTTGACACTTGAAGTGTTGTATGAGAAATGCCTGTTTTGGTATGTTTCTGGTGTGATTTTCATGTTTTTTGAAATTTTTTTACATATATACTGATATATATCTATATGGATATAGATAACCAAAAGTACTAAACTTTTGTTTTCTTTTATGGACGTGGAGAGATGATATAGGGAGTGTGATGCCTTTGAATGGTAGCAACTGTAGGACGTGGAGAGATGATATAGACCTGAACCTAGCTCAACAGAATGTAGATTGGTGTCTGAGTGTCCCGATGCTTGCTGAAAATGGTGTAGCTAGAGATAACTAGGTGAGAGCCAATAAGATCTGTAAGCTCACTATTCTGAGGACTATGTCTGATGTTGTGAAAGGTGGTATTCCCGAGAAAGAGATAGCTAGTGAGTACCTTACTGCCATAGCTGAGAGGTTCACGATTAGTGACAAAGCTGAGACTGCTATGTTGTTAGACCAGCTGCATGGTATGAGGTATGATATGAAGATGAACATCAGAGAGTATATTCTGAAGATGATTGATATAGGAGCTAAGCTCACTGCCCTTAATATGACCATGGAGAAAGACATGATTGTGATGCTAGTTCTGAAATCCCCCCCTGTTGAATTTGATCAGCTTAAGACCACCTACACCACTCAGAAAAACAAGTGGACACTAAATGAGCTGATTGCTATATGTGTCCAGGAACATGAGAGGATCAAGAAGGTTACCATTCACCTAATCACCACTAAACCACAGTGAAAGAAAACTGACAAGAAAGCCAGCCTCTCTAAGAACCTTGGAGTTGGCAAGAAGGCCATGAAAGTCAGTGGCAACAAGGGAGGCATCAAATGCTTCTTTTGTAAGGTTAAGGGCCACATGAAGAAGGACTGTGGCAAGTATAAGACCTGGAAGGCAAAGAGAGGTAATGAACCACTGTTTAATTTTTATATTGACGTGAATTTAGTTAACGTTCATACTGATACTTGAAGTTTTGACACTGGCTCACCTGTGCATATCACCAATTCTCTACAGGGGCTGCAAAGCCAGAGGAGGCCAAGGGAAAATGAGATCAGGATCCATGTTAGAGAAGGCACGAGAGTAGGAATTGAAGCAGTTGGTTTTGTTAAATTAGTTTTGAGGCCAGGAGTTTTTCTAGTTTTAGAGAAAGTGTATTATGTTCCTTCCATGTCTAGGAACTTAATTTCAGTTGTTGTTTTGGTTAAAGACAATTGTCAGTTTTTGATTGATTCTGATGGAATGAAAGTAAGTCGTGCTTCTCATTATCTTGCTACTACAAAGTTTATTGATGATTATTGGTCTTTGCCTAATACTTGCCACATAGAAGTTTTGTTGATTGAGAATAATGTTATTGATTTAGTTAGTGGAAATAAAAGAAAATTCAGTGAAAAGTCTGCTTTCCTTTGGCATAGGAGACTTGGACATCTCTCAAAAGAGAGATTGAAATTGATGGTGAAGCAAGGAATTTTACGTGAGTTAGACTTCTCTGATTTGGTGGATTGTATTGAATGTGTTAAGGGTAAATTTGCTAAACAGACTAAGAAAAGAGCAACTAGAAGTACAAGCCTTTTGGAATTGGTTCACACTGATGTTTGTGGACCATTTGTGATTCAAACTATATGTGGAAATAGCTATTATATCACATTTATTGATGATTTTTCCAAATATTGCCATGTATACCTTATGTCTGAAAAGTCTCAAGCCTTAGAGAAGTTCAAAATCTTTAAGTTAGAATCAGAAAAGGAGTTGAATGCAGTTGTGAAGTGTGTGAGAAGTGATAGGGGTGATGAGTATTATGGGAGATACACCGAAGCTGGTCAACATAAGGGACCATTTTCTTCGTTTTTAGAAGAGAATGGAATTATAGCACAATATACCACACCTAGAACCGCTGAGCAGAATGGAGTTGCAGAGAGGAGAAATAGAACCTTTATGAACATGGTGAGGAGCATGATGTGCACCTCAGGTCTCCCACATTTTCTTTGGGGTAAGGCACTTAAAACAACTAATTATTTGACTAATAGAACCCCATCCAAATCTGTGTCTACAACCAAAGCCCCATTTGAGTTATGGAAGAATAGAAAACCTAGCATCTATCACACACATGTTTGGGGTTGTAAAGCTGAAGCTAGGCCTTATAATCCAAACGAGAGCAAGCTAGATCTTAAAACAGTGTTTGCATCCTTTATTGGCTACTGTGAGCATTCCAAAGGCTACAATTTCTACTGTCCCACACACTCTCACAGAATCATAGAGACAAATAAGGCAGTGTTCCTAAATGAAACCAATTATTCTCATTCTTTTGAGGATTTTATTTTTGAGGAGCCATCATATAAAAAGATTTTCGTTTATTTGTGTTGGAATTCGAAAAAACTTCTTGGTTATTTTTTACGTATAATGAGAATTTATAAATTGAAGAGTTGTCTTTATATGATTTCCAATGAGATCATAAAATAAAGTAAAATAAAGAGAGTGAAAGGAATCTGTTGGAATGTTTTAAATGGAGTTCCTTACTGAAAATGTTTCTACTGTTGTCACTTCACTACAACCTCAACCTGTAATTTTAGAAACCACAGCAGCTGTTTTCAGTGGGATTGATACACCTGCACATATTCATGATCCTCCCGCACATGGGATTGATGCACCTACCACTATCCCAAATCCTCCACCACCACCAGTTATTAGAAGATCACAAAGAAGAAGAAGATCAAGACTTGAAGCATTGTCTACTGATTTTCAGGTGTATGATGTTGAGGTAGATTATGATGCTGGTGAGATTGAAGACCCCAAAACCTTCAAAGAAGCCATTGCTGGAGATCATTCACATGAGTTGGAGAAAGCTATGATTTCAGAAATAAAATCTATGCATGTCAATGATGTCTGGGAGCTGGTTGAGCCTTCAAAGTTGCAGAAAGCAATTGGCTGCAAGTGGGTGTACAAGACCAAGCTACATGCAGATGGAAGCATAGAGAGGTACAAAGCAAGGCTAGTAGCTAAGGGTTTTACACAGAAAGAAGGTGTGGGCTACAATGAGACATTTTCTCCAGTCTCAACCAAAGATGCTTTCAGAGCTATCATGGCTATGGTTGCCCATTATGACATGGAGCTGCACCAAATGGATGTAAAGACAACCTTTCTGAATAGAGAGTTGAGTGAAGAGATCTTTATGAAGCAGCCCGAGGGATTTATTGAACTTGGGAAGGGACATCTAGTTTGTAAGCTGAACAGGTCCATATATGGATTGAAACAAGCTTCAAGATAGTGGTATTTGAAGTTTGATTCAATCATCAGTGGTTTTGGATTTAAGGAGAATCAAGTTGATGAGTGTGTTTACATGAAATCAGAAGGTAAAAATTTCATTTTCTTGATTTTATATGTAGATGACATTTTGTTGGCTAGTACAAATTTAGACTTGCTGAAAGAGACTGAGTCGTTCTTGTCAAAGAAATTCGACACGAAGGATTTAGGTGAGGCTCAGTATGTACTGGGGATAGAGATAAAGAGAGATAGATCGAGGTTCCTACTTGGTTTGTCACAGCAGAGCTACATCAACACAGTTTTGAAGAGGTTTGATATGCATAATTGTGCAGCTGGTGCAATTCCAATGTCAAAAAGTGACAAGTTGCATAAAAATCAAGGTCCAAGAAATGCATTGCAGAGAGAACAGATGGTGAACAAACCATATGCAGAGCTTATTGAGAGCATCATGTATGCACAAGTGTGCACAAGACCAGACTTGTCATATGCAGTTGGCATCTTGTCAAGATTTTAGTCCAATCTAGAAATTGAGCATTGGACTGCAGGGAAAAAGGTTCGCAGGTA
The DNA here is from genome assembly GCA_010134655.1 of Fragaria nilgerrensis. Lineage (NCBI taxonomy): Eukaryota > Viridiplantae > Streptophyta > Magnoliopsida > Rosales > Rosaceae > Fragaria > Fragaria nilgerrensis. The sequence continues at coordinate 12,286,618 of CM020979.1, read as the reverse complement.
TCTTCAAGGTACTAAGGGTCATTTGTTGGTTTATAGAAGAGTGAAAGAGCTCGAGGTTGTTGGTTATACAGATGTAGATTTTACATCTTGGTTCAGTACTACACTACATATTTTACATATCAAAGTTGCAAACTTTTGTGTTGCCTTTTAATCTCAATGAGCTCTAAAGATTTACTACATTCTAACTAAGTTTATATCTTGTTGTATGAGTTATTCTTGGTCCAAGTGGGAGAATGTTAGAGTTATATCTAATGTGGACTCAAGATTAACACATGAAAGTCCAACATATATAAACATCTTGTGAAATAATTAGTAAATGAGGTTAATCGATAATACTTAACTTGGATATTTATCTTAGAAATCTGATTAGATAAATACAAGGAGTTTGAGATAACACATAATATATGTTATAGTTATCACATAAGGTAATTGATTGGTTTATTAGAGTTGTCTTGTGAGATGAGACTCTAAGTGAACTTATCAATATATAAAAGGGTCCTTGTGTAAGCTCATTCTACGCCTGTAAGTTTTCATACTTACTGTGAAGAGGCAATCTGGAGAATTACACAGAAGACTTCCTCTGCTCTAGCTTGATTGTCACATCCCGACCCTTAAATTTTTACCTTATTTACTAGCTTGATTATAATAAAAATTTTACCGTCTCCGTCAATGAAGTTAGTTTAATTGGTCCCTAGAGGGGTTTTGTGGGACGATTATTTCGGAGAGTTATTCGTAGGAGAAAATTAAGACGACGGTAAAAATGATAAATTTTAGTTAGTAAAAGGTAATTTTTATTCGGGTACGGTATTATTTTTCGGGTTGTTTTTTTTTTTTTGGAGTTGGGTTGTATAAGGGTGTTGGACCGGGTCAAGAGGTGGTCAAAAGCCCAGCCCTCTCTCTCTCTCTCTCTCTCTCCCGATTTTCCACCCGAACCCATCCCGCAGCCAAAACTTCCGGCCGCTCGTCCGCAGTCGTCCGTGATAGGAGCACAAAGTGTGACGTTCTTAATATGTTTATACCCTTTATTTACCCTTTGTTAATTCCTATTTAGTTGTTTTAGCTTTATATTTGTGTCTAGTGTAGAATAATTGCTTAATGTAGAAATATGTAGGTTTTAGTGTTAGAATGCATAGTATTTTCGGATTTGAATAATTTGGTGTTGAAATTGTGCTAAGTGTTGGAAATCCTTGTTTACTCGGGATTCCTGTCTTGATCAGGATTCCATCTTTCCTCTTAGCTAGTTTCTTATTTTCTTGTTTCTATTTCAGGAAAGTCCAAACCCGTGTTGAATAGGAAATGTTTTCCTGACTGTTGAGGGAAAGGTGGCCGGCAGCTAGGAGTTCCTGTTTGAGCTAGGAGAAGTACAATCCGAGATATGTATGGAGATGCCATGAGGATTTCCCAAGTCACGAAGGAGAGAGAAACCGTGCGGCCCAAGAGAGGAAGTTAAATCCAACTTAGACTTGGTTTTGCCGATTCAATAGGATTCCTTGTGTTTGAGGAATACTTGGAGATCAAGACTTGTTACTCTATAAATAAGGCACGGCATGACAGCAATTGATCATCATCAACTCGTGCAAAATTACACCAAAGCTTTGCCGAAACTTCATCATTCTCCAAACACCATAATCCGATTCTCACTATCATCCTTGATCCGAAGCAAGTAGCCTAGGGTTCCGCTCACTCGAAGAATAGAACAAGTAGGGATATTCTGAGAGTGTATTCCATCTTTTACTTTCGGATTAGAATGTGTTTGTTCTTATTGATATTTGTTTTAGGTTTTTGCTTAAGTATATTTCGATTCTTGTTTATGAGATAGAAGTACTTTTGAGCCATGTTTTGAATTGAAGTTTACAATTTATGATCAATAATTTTAGGTTTTTTGCCGTGAGTTTTATGTCCATCTACTTTAAGATTTTCGGTGCATTCTTCTATTTTCATGTGTAATTGATACAAGTAGTTGATGTTGCATGTGTTAATCATCCAAGGTTCGACTTTGATACAAGTAGTTGATAAGTTGCATTGTCTTTGTTATTTCACCGATTTTCTACCTATATTTGATTTGGACTTGTGCTTAAACACATCGATTCTTTATGTGATACGTAATTGCATGATTAGTTTATGTGTGTGACCTATAAGTAGAGCACGTAGCCGAGCTTGTTTGTATCACGATGTTGAATGAAACCTGTAGTCTAATTCAAAGTATGTCTATGTCATAGGAACCACGTAGGAACTTATGTGCATATCAAATTTAGGTTGTGTATTTGCTCACGGTGTGGACTTAAATGAGATTAGAGATTGTCTTCTTTGTTCTTGCATGGTTGTTTGGTTGTGTTTGCATGATTGTTGGTTGATCATATGTAAATATGTATAGAGGTAATTTAGGATTTATTTTCAATGTCTATTCAGAAATCATCAAACCCTTAAACCTTATATACTTATTTCGACATTTATATTAGGTTAGATGGATCTACCCTGTAGTTGGATCTCCGGTTTAGAATGATCCCTGCTTGCTTTATACTATGATTGATTTGTTCACAGGGTTAATTGATGCGTGTGCAAATACGATTTATCAAATGGCGCCGTTGCCGGGGATCCTTCGGGATCCTCGATCTTTTTAATTGTCGAAATTTGCATTGTATATATATCTATATATTTATATTTGTAAAGTTAAAACCATGAATGTGTATATGATGTAATTGTGTTTTATTTTTGTTTTTCTACTTTAATACTTGTATGAATAATGTTGTAGGTTGTAATGCACAGGAATAGGTAGGATCCCTTTTGTTAATTCTAGCCTTAACCCTTCTTGTTTACTCTCGGGTTTGCATGAGGTTGTGGGCGGCTTTTATTAACACTTGGAGTCATGTTTGGTTCATAAGTTTGTTGCTAGCTGAGTACATTGGTACACTCCTTCTATTACTCTGGTGCATGGGACCAAAATTGGATCTCAAGAGCCTTGAAGACATACATCTCGGTGATGGAGTTCTCATTGCTCACTAAATGAGTCCTACCATGTTCACTATCTCTGGATTGATCTATTGACCTTTAGAAACAACGCTTCAAGCTTGTGATCGAAACATCTATATCCAAGCCGCACGTCCACCGTGTCTTACCATCTAGAATCATTATTTATTTAAGTGTTTTAGTAACAACTCGAGAATAAGCTTGTATGACTTTGTAATCTTAAAGATTGGTGCCATGTATGATTTTGTATTTAATTTGTTTCGTAATTTATCTCTTGATTTTCGAATTTCCTTTGTTTTCCTTTGTTTTGTTTTGTTTTCCTTTGATTTATTTATAAGAACCCTTGGTTCTTAGCTTAGTCTAGTTTATTACATTTGATTTCGTTTTATACTCATGCATTCTAACTTGATCTTGGCCAAATGGTTTTTCAGGTGTTAGACGTGCATGCAACCTCGACTCACTTGTTCGTCTTCACAAGGAGCTCTTGTTCCATTGAATCCGGAGATTGACCGTGCTTGTAAAGAACAAAGAAAGAAGCAAAAAGAAGCATCAAGTAGCACTGCTGGACCTTTGGAATTTGAAGAGCAAGATCCTCCTTCTCCCTTTCGGATTCAGTCCGAATCTTCATCTTCATCTGAATCCGAGATTGACTGTGAGGAAGACGAGTCCGACATCGGCATGGCCGACTCACCACTCAAATCTGCTTTCATTCCCACAGCCCCAGAATCACCTTCATGCATTGCTTTCACTGTGCCTAATGAAGCCAACTTCTCCATACCGGTTCAGTTGCTTGGGCAATTGCCTAAGTACTCGGGTTCTCCAATGGAGGACCCTAATGTTCACCTTAGAGAGTTTCTCGATATCTGCAGATTACAATCAATCAATCATCTTACTCCAGAAGGCCTAAAATTGCTTTTATTTCCTTTTACTCTTAAAGATGATGCTAAGCGTTGGTTGTATTCTTTGGCTGCAGGAATCATCACCGATTGGAATGAGATGACCTCGAAGTTCTTGAAACAATTCTTCCCTGCGCAACTCACGAAGAAGCTAAGGAGGGAGATACAGAACTTCACTCAAAAGGATGGTGACACTCTCTATGAGGCATGGGAAGAGTTTCAGGAACTTCAGAGGAAGTGCCCTCATCATGGAATTCCTTTGGACGAGTTAGTTCAAGCTTTTTATGAGGGACTTGACAACACCAACAAGGGTATGGTGGACTCTGCATGTGGATGCACGTTTATGAACAAAACCGGACGGCAAGCATATAACTTGATTGAGGACTTGGCAGATAACAATCGTCAATTCAGCACCAAAAACTCAAGGAAGTCAGCAGGAGGCCGTGGTGGTGTCTATGACATTGAAGCTCGGAATCAAATGATCACGTTGGATAGGAAGCTTGATGTCTTGGTCAAAGCTTTCAATGGTTCGAAACTTGGCAACCAAGCTTGTGGAATTTGCTCACTTTCGGATCACTCTACAGATTCATGTCTGAATGGTGCTTTGAGTGAGGAGGAGTTGAACTTTATGGGACAACAGAGGCAACGTTATGACCCATATTCGAACACTTACAATCCTGGAATTAGAGATCATCTGAATTTTCGGTGGAGTAACAACAATGCTCAACCGGCCAATACTCAAGGTCAAGGACCTCGACCTTCAGGTTTGTTTGTGAGGCCTCAGGTACCTCAAAGTTTTGTTCCTAACTCTTCTAATTTCATGCCCAATAATGCCAATGTTCAAGGTTCAAATAATAATGCTAGTTCTTCTACTCCTAATTATGATGAACTCTTGAAGTCCCTTGCTCAAGGGCAACATAACTTAACATCTGCAACTCAAGCTTTAGTGACAGGTCAACAGACTAATTCTAAAGAGATCACGGAGCTCAAGAAGCAGATGGGACAGGTTATCGATTTCATGGGTAAAATCCATGAAAGTGGTAAGTTGCCATGCCAAACCTTGCCAAACCCGAATGCCGGACAATTCAAGATCGTTGCAACTAGGAGTGGTCGAGTTTTTGAGAAGCCTTTGTTGAAGAAGTCGGAGCCTTCTAAGGAAGGTGAGGCCGAGAGCATATTGCTGCAAGATGACGAAGATATTAAAGAGGTTTATGCCGAGAAGCAGCCGGACAAAGAGGCCGTGCCTCAGTTCGAGAGAGAGAGTGACCGTGCGGCAGTTCCTGCCGAGAAGAAGAATGTGCAAGAGGCCGAGCCTCTTGCAGTCCCTACTGATCCGAAATCCACTCAAGCCGTGCTTGAGAAAGTTAAGTCTTCTAGCTCTTATAGTTTAGTTTCTACTAATGTCCAGGCTCATGCCCCTTTCCCCAACAGGTTTGCTAAATCAAAGCACGATGAAGTAAACATGCCATTGCTTGAGTGCATTCAACAAAATCCAAAGTATGCGAAATTCTTGAAAGAGTTGTGCACCAACAAGAGGCTACCACGAGAGAAGGATGTAGCGGTAATGAATGAAACCATCTCTGCGGTTTTTCAAAGGAAACTACCACCAAACTCAAGGATCCAGGGAGTTTTTCGATTCCATGCACCATTGGTACTCATAGTTTTGATAAGATCATGTTAGATCTAGGTGCTTCAATTAATGGTATGTTCTCTTATCTTTATGCGGACTTAGGTCTAGGTGAGTTGAAAAAGGATAACATTATCATTAGATTGGCTGACCGCTCTAACAAGATCCCTCTAGGATATGTGGGGGATGTTTTAGTGCAGGTTGCAAGTTTAACATTTCCTGCAGATTTCTATGTCATTGACATGGAACCGGCGGATGCAGATGACAAAATTCCCATTCTGTTGGGAAGGCCATTCATGAGAACCGCAAGGACCAAAATTGATGTCTACTCAGAGGAACTAACGTTCGAAATAGATGGAGACATCATTAGTTACAATGTTTTTGATGCGATGAGGTATCCACTTCCTAAACTTTTTCGAGATTCCTTTTCTATTGATGTTGTGGATGATCTTGCAGATGAATATGTGGAGACAATAGCTCAAGACACCTTGGCACTCACCTTGGCAAAAGGAATCGGATTTGATGCCATGGGGAACAAAATCACCTTAGCTCAAGACACCGTGCCTCTGTCCTTGTTTGAGACCGTGCAGTCACTTGAGGTGGCTGCCGAGGTATGCTACTCCTCCCCTAGTCCAATTCTCTTTCCATCTAACAAGTTTCTTCATTCCATTATCCAAGCCCCAAAATTAGATCTCAAGGTTCTTCCGGAACATTTGAAGTATGTGTATTTGGGAGAGAATGAAACGTTGCCGGTTATCATATCATCATCACTAGAGAAGGAGCAAGAGGAGAGATTGATCGAAGTTTTGAAGAGACACAAGACGGCCATAGGTTACACCTTAGCTGACATCAAGGGAATTAGTCCTACAATGTGTGTTCATCCAATTTTGCTTGAAGATGGAGCAAAACCGACCAAGGAGGGTCAACGACGTCTTCATCCACCTATGATGCAAGTTGTGAAGGATGAGGTGACAAAGTTGCTCGATTGTGGAGTCATCTACCCAATTTCGGATTCAAGATGGATTTCACCGGTTTAAGTTGTGCCAAAGAAGAGCGGAATCACGGTGGTGAGGAATGATGAAAACGAGCTTGTGCCGTAAAGGACCGTAACCGGCCACCGAGTGTGTATCGATTATAGGAGGCTCAATACAACAACAAGGAAAGATCACATGCCGTTGCCATTCATTGATCAAATGCTTGAGAGGTTAGCCGGTCATTCATTCTATTGTTTCCTTGACGGTTATAGTGGTTACAATCAAATAAGTGTTGCGGAAGAGGATCAAGAGAAGACAACGTTTACATATCCCTTTGGCACTTTTGCCTACCGCCGCATGTTTTTTGGCTTGTGCAATGCTCCAGGTACGTTTTAAAGATGCATGTACCACATATTTTCTGAGTTCATCGGTTCTAAGATTGAAGTCTTTATGGATGATTTTTCTGTTTATGGTGGAGATTTCGATGCATGTTTAGAAAATGTAGAACTTGTGCTTAGGAGATGTGAGGAAACTAATCTTGTGCTTAATTGGGAAAAATGTCACTTCATGGTTAATCAGGGAATAGTGCTCGGCCACATTGTTAGTTCTAGGGGTATTGAAGTTGATAAATCTAAGATAGATCTTGTGCGTCACTTACCCATCCCCACAAGTGTGAGGGATGTTTGAAGCTTTCTTGGACATGCAGGTTTTTATCGTCGATTTATCAAAGATTTCTCCAAGATAGCTCGGCCCTTGAGTTCTTTGTTGCAAAAAGATGTGCCCTTCCACTTTGATGCCGAGTGCAAAGAGGCTTTTGAGAGGTTGAAGACCATGTTGACATCGGCACCAATCATGGCGCCACCGGATTGGTCCTTGCCCTTCGAGTTGATGTGTGACGCCTCAGACTATGCTGTGGGGGCTGTGCTCGGACAGAGAAAAGGACAGCAGCCGTATGCCATATATTATGCTTCTCGGACGCTCAATGATGCGCAACAGAACTACACCACCACCGAGAAAGAACTTCTTGCCATGATCTTTGCTTTGGATAAGTTTCGTTCTTACTTACTTCAATCTAAAGTTATTGTTTACACTGACCATGCGGCTTTGAAGTATTTATTGACGAAGAAGGATGCCAAGCCGAGGTTGATAAGGTGGATATTGCTTCTCCAAGAATTCGATTTGGAAATCAAAGACAAGAAGGGGTCGCCCGACCACCTTAGCCGGTTGGTACGTGACTCGGATCCCGTGGCCATCCAAGAGTGCTTCCCGGACGAGCAACTTTTCAAGGTAAGTGAGGTAAGTGAGCCTTGGTATGCAGACATTGTGAATTACCTTGTGACAAAACAATTTCCGAATTTTATGTCCTACCATGCTAGAAATAGACTTAAGGCATTAGCTAGACATTATGTGTGGGATGAACCTTATTTGTGGAAGCATTGTGTTGATCAAGTTATTAGGAGGTGTGTCCCGGAGAATGAGCATAGGTCTATTCTTAGTTTTTGCCATGATCAAGTTTGTGGCGGTCACTTTGGTTCTCGTAGGACTGCTTTGAAAGTTTTAGAATGTGGATTCTTTTGGCCTACTATTTTTCGCGATGCCTATATGTATTGTGCTTCATGTGATAGATGTCAAAGGACAGGGAATTTAGGACTTAGGGATGAAATGCCTATGCAACCTATTATACATGTTGACATATTTGATTGTTGGGGTATTGATTTCATGGGGCCTTTTCCGAATTCTCTGGGATATTTGTACATTCTCGTATGTGTGGATTATGTTTCTAAATGGGTGAAAGAAAAAGCCACCCGGACTAATGATTCTCGAGTTGTTGCAGATTTCCTACGTTCTAATATTTTCTCCAGGTTTGGAATGCCGAAATTTGTAATAAGTGATGGAGGTTTCCACTTTTGCAATCGGACAATTGAAGCTCTAATGAAGAAGTATGGAATCAAGCATAAGGTTGCTACACCTTATCACCCCCAGACAAGTGGGCAAGTGGAGCTTAGTAACCTAGAGATCAAGCGGATATTGGAGAAGAGTGTGAAGCCGTCACGCAAGGATTGGAGCCAACGACTTGATGATGCACTATGAGCATATCGGACTGCATTCAAAAATCCCTTGGGGATGTCACCGTTTCGTATGGTGTACGGCAAGGCGTGTCACTTGCCTATGGAGTTGGAACATCGGGCTTGGTGGGCGGTTCAGGCTTTTAATATGGATATTGATGAGGCCGGATTACACAGGAAGTTGCAGTTGTGTGAACTTGAAGAAATCAGGAATGAGGCTTGTGATTCTGCCGTGATCTATAAAGAGAAAACCAAGACATTCCATGACAGGATGATTCGAAAGAAAGACTTTGTTATTGGCCAGAAAGTTCTCTTATTTAATTCTAGACTTAGGTTGTTTCCAGGCAAGCTACGTTCTAGGTGGATAGGACCTTTTGTTATCACTAATATCTTTCCTTCTGGTGCAGTCATGATTAAAAGCATGGTCAAAGGAGCTGAATTTCAGGTTAATGGTCATCGATTAAAGCCTTACATGGAGAACATGGTGAACCACACGGTGGAGGAAGTCCCTCTTTTAGATGTTACGGCATGAGCATGAGGAGATGATAGTCTAGGCTAAAGGACTATAAATACTTAAGCGCTGCATGGGAGACAACCCATAGAAGGAGCCATCAACGAGAGTTTGCAAATTTCTTTATCTCTCCTCTTTTCTTTTCGGATTGCTTTTAGTTTTCTTACATTGAGGACAATGTTGTTTTAAGTGTGGGGTGGATGTCATTACTCGTTGATTTGCTATGCTTTGATATGATTTGAGTTATTTTTAATTTTTGTTTGTATTTTCCAATTTTAGTTGAACTTTTCGACATTTTTAGGTTTTTATTTCCTTAGATTCGGATTACAACTTTGTTTCTTTATTTTGTGTTTTGTTTTTATTTTGTTGAGTCTTAGGTGCCTTCTAACGTGTCTAGGATGAATATATGATCTTTGATTGATTAGTTATTGAGATGAGCATTGGTATGGCTCCCTTTGAGGCTCTTTATGGGAAGCAGTGTCGTACGCCTTTATGTTGGAATGAAGTGGGGGAAAAAGAGTTTTGTGGCCTAGAGTTAATCCATGAGACAAATGAGAAGATTAAAGTGGTTAGAGATAGACTCAAGGCCGCTCAAAGTAGGCAGAAGAGTTATGCAGATGTCCGTAGGAAAGACCTTGAATTTCAAGTGGGTAATTGGGTGTTCTTGAAACTATCTCCTTGGAAAAGGTAGTACGTTTTGGTAAGCGTGGGAAGCTTAGTCCGAGGTATATTGGCCCATATGAGATAATAGAGCGAGTTGGCTCACTTGCTTATCGGTTAGCTTTGCCTCCAGAATTAGCCAGGATACATAATGTGTTTCATGTATCCATGCTTCGCAAGTATGTTGCTGATCCCTCTCATGTGCTGCAAGAGCAGCCGATCAGTTTGACGAAAGATTTGACTTATGAAGAGGAGCCGGTTCAGATTCTCGACCGAAAGGAGCAAGTGCTTAGGAACAAGACAATCCCACTTGTCAAGGTGCTCTGGAGAAGTCATCAAGTAGAAGAAGCTACTTGGGAATCATAGGAGAAAATGATGCAGCAGTATCCCTATCTCTTCGAATGACAGGTATGTAAATTTCGAGGACGAAATTTTTATAAGGAGGGGAGAATTGTCACATCTCGACCCTTAAATTTTTACCTTATTTACTAACTTGATTATAATAAGAATTTTACCGTCTCCGTCAATGAAGTTAGTTTAATTGGTCCCTAGAGGGGTTTCGAGGGACGATTATTTCGGAGAGTTATTCGTAGGAGAAAATTAAGACGATGGTAAAAATGGTAAATTTTAGCTAGTTAAATGTAATTTTTATTCGGGTATTATTTTTCGGGTTGTTTTTTTTTGGAATTGGGTTGTATAAGGGTGTTGGACCGGGTCAAGAGGTGGTCAAAAGCCCAGCCCTCTCTCTCTCTCTCCCGGTTTTCCACCCGAACCCATCCCGCAGCTGAAACTTCTGGCCGCCCGTCCGCCGTCGTCCGGCCACCATCTGCCGCCGCACCGGTCCCGTTCGTTCAGTCTCCAACCCAGCAACCTCCTTGGACCGGTGACAGCTCCTCTAGCGCCGCCGTGAAGAAGATATCGGGCTCGAGAGGTCCAACTGTGTTAAGCTCCCCGTCGCCGGAACTCCCTCCTCCGGCCACCAAAGCCGGTGATCCTTGACTCGTTTTGTAGCCCTGCTCCCGTGCAGCAACCCCTCCAAATGACTCACTCCGGTTCGCTACAGGTAAGGAGAAATTTGAGGTGGAAGTTCTAGGGCGTTTTTGATGTTTCCGTTCGATTAGCATAACTAGGCTTGGATTTTGGGTTTGTGCTAGTTAGGAAAGTTGTAGAGCATGATGAGAAGATTATTCTGTCAAAATTTCATAGGAATTAGAGATCGCCAGAATCGGCCTCCGGCCGCCACTGCCGGCGGAGCCGCCGCCGCTGTTTGGGAGATTTTTAAGGTTTTAAATGTGGAATATTAAGAGGAGTATATTGATGTGAATTATGAAATTTTTGGATGAGATTTGGATAGGTTTGTGAATTTTCGAAGTTTGGTATTTTTGGCGGTTGAATAATGTAGAATCCGGCCGTAGGATTTAAGTCAATTTCTGGGGAAGGTTGTATTTACGACTGCCGAGTATGGTGTTCAAGTTTGGGTCGTTTTGATTTAAGATTATCGAAGTTAGACAATGATGAGCGTGTTTATGGCTCTCGGTTAATTTTGCCTATTTTGAATAAATATTGGATTTTTAGTTGGGAAATTAATTATACATTTGGAACAGAACGTGAGGAGGCCCGAGCAGAAGAAGCCTCGGAGCGACATCAGGCTTAGGCCTAATTTGTGAGTGGACCTTTGTTTTAATTGAAAAGCATGCGATGAATTATTTTGTTGATTATTTATTTCTTCTGATGAAACTTATTGATTTCTCGGCTATTTGGCAATTTTTCCTCCTTTGGAGAGATCCCGAAAATGAGATTTTCGGTGGATATGTATTTTGGATGTTTATGAGTATAGTATGTATACAAATGCTAGCTAACCATATGTGCTTGGTCCGTCATAATGAGGTAAAATACCATTATGAAAACTACTTTCTTTTCTGGTTTATTTAGGTTTTCATATAAGGAGTCCACACGTAAATACACCGTCCTCTTTGGTCATAATGAGGAAAAATACCATTATGGCGCGACGTGAGCGTTAGACGCCAGCGTCGTAGCCTTGTATGAATTTCTATTTTTCTAAATTGTTCTTAGGATTCATACAAGGAGTCTAACGAATGTAAATACATACGCATATATGTTTATATATATAGTTTAGCCTGAGAGGCTCAATTTTATTTGAGTTGATGACTAGCCGAAGCTAGTCGTAAAATTGTCAGTTTTTGAGTTGAGCGCGTTTGAGCGGTCGCATGCAACATAATTTCTTAGAAATTAAAATGGGAATGCATAAACAATATTTTTATTAAATTTTTTGTCCACTCACTCTAACTTATTAAATGTTTTCCCCTTGGCCTTTCGTTTTAAAATGCCCAATCTGTAGAGTTCGGATTGGATCTAGTAGGAGGCGAGGTATAGTTACCCGTATTTCCACCACATTTCACCAGTAGGTTACCTGTTTAACCTACCTGTGTTTTCTTACTTTCGCTGGTGTCTAGTAGCTCTGAATACTTGAGTTTAATGTATATTATTTTTGGTTGTGGGTGGAGGCATGTTGACTTTTTAGAATATTTGCAGGAGGATGTATGTTATCTTAGTTGGATATATGTGTTGGATTGGAAGTTGATGTTTATTATCTTGTTTGTGGTGATTGTATTTGGGTAGCACAAAGGCTCCAAAGGTTAAGGGTGGATTGAGAATTTTAGGAGTGTTTGCAGGTTTTCGTTAGGAAGGGTTGTCAATTTCCAGAGGAGGTTATACCGAATTTTGCGGTAAATCTTTCCTTAAAGGTGGTCCCCGCACGATTTACTCCGGGTTCATGGTGAAATTCGGGGTGGATCGTGTCATTGATGGCGTTGAACATGAACAACCAAGGTTGGTGTTTCTAATCTTTATATATGTTTATATGTTCTTGTTTTGCTGAAACATGATGCAATGTGTTTATGTCTTTATGTGGTTTACAGTTCAAGACAAAGTTCATCATCATCTTTCCAGAGACAGAGTTCCAAAATGCCTTTAGAAACAAAAATTACATCCTGATTAAATCAACGTACTTTACAAGTCATCGAAGCCCTTAATTTCAAACATCTAAAAAACTTGTATAATTCATTCTCTTTTTTACACAGACGGCTTCTGTAGATTATCATCTTATTCAAAACATGACCATTCTCTAACAAGAACTATGCAACGATATTTGATATATATGTATCTAGGATGATGCCAAGTTTCTATCTGTAAAATTGAAAACTTAACTTGAAGCTAATCAGTTTAAGCAGCAAGATATAACACGTACAAGATGGAGTAGCCTCAGACAACGGATCATGATAAGATACACATCTTCTTCGATCAGTCATCACTCATCAGGTAGTTCTCCATCTCTTCTAAGCTCACTGTCTGTGAATCTTTATGATCATTCTTTTTCTTAGCCTGGTCACGAGCATTCTGTTTCATTAGGCCTACCTCAAACTCCATAGCCCATGTTCGAAGTTCGTCTGATTTCTTTAAATCATTATGATCAATCTTTTTCATAGCCTGGCCAGCAATACGGTGTATACCTCAGTCTCCATTACACACTTCCGAAGTTCGTCCGATTCCTGTGAACCTTCCACAGCCTGGCCAGCAATCTGTTGCTGTAGGTATACCTCAGACTCCACCGCAGCTTTTGGAGTATGTTCGTCTAATTTTTGAGTAGTAGTACTGGTTTCTTCTTCAACGAACTCAGGTTCAGGAAGGTCTCCATCTTGTTCATGATCATCACTTGCGTCGCAACTCATATCATCTCCTTCTTGATCATCTTGATCTTCTGAATTCTTTTTTACCGATCTGCTTTTCTTTCTAAGAATACAAAGAACGTAGTCCTTTGCTTTACGTTTGTTTCTCAATACAGATGCATCAAGTTCAAACTCGTGCATTTGTTTCGGGTCCTCCTTGTTTTCGTAGCGAAATCTTCTTCTCTTGCCAATCACCGTTCGAGAAGAAGCAGCAAGTACTCCCTTGGGGGGGGGTCTTCGTCTTTCCAGGTGCCGCTGCCGACTGTTCGATTTATGCGCTTGTCCCTTGCCCTTGGAGTCTTCGTCTTGTGCTGTGTGATGAAGTAGATCGAGGCCTGTCCTTTCTTTGTCTTTCGCTGATAATTCTTGTAAATAATCATTCCATATCTGCCATGGTTCTTTATTTCCATACAGGTCGCATAAAGGAACAAGCCCTTGGGGAAAGTCTTCTCCGTCGAGTTTGGGACGAAGATTATGAACAAGGAGTTGTTCCGTGTCTGGCCTAACCTTGTAGCTCTGAGGAAGATCACCGTACTGCCACGGAATTTTGTACGGACGAACACGAAGCGTACATATACGTGCTTTGTTTCTTGTCTTCTTGAATAGTTTCTAATTTCCGCTGCGCAGTTCATATTTATAGATAATGAAGGCTAGGTAATAAGGTAAACCTAATCCAGGTGGGAGAAGAAGGAATATTAGACACATGCACACGTATAGTCCAGATAAACCTACTGAATACCCTTGATAACTATTCATCGATCAACACCATCCATACTGTGGAGCTAGCTTAATCGATCATATACGTGGGCGTGATTAATCTGCTTGGCATGCGAGATCAGTTAGGGCAGTCGTCGCATGCACGGCATCGATCAACGCATGCCCACCGTATCTCTGGCGAGGTTGCATACATGCACCACTACGTACGTACTATATCGAACCCTTGAGCAATCGTTGGACATGCTACGAGCCAAACACATATTTGTTTCTTGTCTTCTTGAATAGTTTCTAATTTTTGTTGCGCAGGGATGGTGAGAGTGATGGACTAGCTAGTGTGCACTACGAAATCGTTAATCTTCAGCTTGAAGAAACCTAGCTAAATCTTAGGTACAATACTCGTACGTGCGTATTAAGTTAGTAACCCTATTTCCTTTTTCTTTTCGATGAGTAGTAACCCTAATCCCTTCAGACGTACGATCCACATGTGGATATATACGATTGATCTTCTCATCAATTAGTCGAGTGGCATGTACGATATGAGACAACGTACAATGATATTTCACTTGTACGTCTAAGAGCAATTCTCATTTGGTTGGAAAGTTTTTCGAACAAAAAAATATCGATGTAATCGTTCTTGTATTGATGTGAGCCATTTCTATTATATAGAAACAAGAGGAACTAATCTAGCTCATCTAATCTAGCTCTATTCTAGGAAAGCAATAACGCTAATTACATCTGCATATTCATGATCCAACAATTACTCATATCAGATTGCTAGGATCACTACCATAAAAAAAGAAAGTCAACTCCAACAATCAAGGAGAATCAAGACAGCAAGCTAAATCAATAACTCGATTTTCTTTTAATACTCCCCCTCAAGTTGGAGTGTGAATGTCAATGACACCCAACTTGCTGAGATGTGTATTGAAAATAGGTCCTCGCAATGGCTTGGTGAACATATCTGCTATTTGATGTCCAATTGGCACATATGCGGTTTTGACTTCTCCCCTTTGAATTCTTTCACGGGCCATGTGGCAATCTAACTCGATATGTTTTGTTCTCTCATGGTAGACCGGGTTTGCTGCTATATGTAACGCCGCTTGATTGTCGCAAAATAGTCTTGCTGGCTCAAGATGGAGTACATGTAAATTCGTCAGCAAGTATCTAAGCCAAGTGAGTTCACAAGTAGCTGCAGCCATGGAGCGGTATTCAGCTTCGGCTGAGGATCTAGACACTGTAACCTGCTTCTTGCTTTTCCATGAGACAAGTGACTGACCAAGAAAAATACAATATCCTGTCACAGATCGACGTGTAAGTGGACATCTAGCCCAATCCGCGTCACAATACCCAATTAGACGAAGTGAACTTTGTGATAAAAACAATAACCCTTGGCCCGATACAGACTTGAGATATTGGAGAAGACGATGAGCTGTCTTTAGATGATGGAGCTTGGGTTCTTGCATGAATTGGCTGAGGGTATTGACTGCAAATGTAATGTTTGGTCTAGTAATTGTCAAGTAGATCAATTTCCCAATCAAACGCCGATATCGAGCTGGATCCTTTAGAACATCACCTCCCTTTGTTGTTAATACCAGGTCTGGCTCCATTGGTACTGTTCACTCCCAGTAATCCAGCTTCTTCTAAGATGTCCAATGTGTACTTTCGTTGGCATATTATAATCCCAGCTTTAGAACGTGCAACTTCAAGGCCAAGAAAGTATTTCAGAGGTCCAAGATCTTTAATCTTGAAACAACTATTAAGGAATTATTTTAGATTTTGAATGGCCTCCTCATTATTCCCTGTTATGATCATATCATCCACATAAAGAAGCACCACAGTAATAGAGTTATCATGAACCTGAGTAAATAAGGAATAGTCGGCACGAGACTGTTGAAAACCAATTGCTTGAATGGCAGATGAAAACCTTTGAAACCAGCTCCTGGATGCATGTTTTAACCCGTATAACGACTTGTGGAGTCGACATACCAAGTTCTCCCCATGTCGACGATAACCAGGAGGCGGCAACATATACACTTCCTCAAGTAGTTCGCCATGTAGAAAAGCATTTTGAACATCCATCTGGTGTAATGGCCAGTCCCGGATAGCAGCAATAGCTAGCAAGCAACGCACAGTGATCAGTTTGGCCACTAGAGCAAAGGTGTCTTTGTAATCAATCCCTTCTCTTTGATTAAAACCCTTGGCAACCAGCCGGGCCCTATATCGTTCAATTGTGCCATCAGAGTGATACTTGATCTTATAGACCCATTTGCAGCCGATAGGACGCTGGCCTGGGGGCAAAGGGACCATGACCAAGTATGATTGTCCTCAAGAGCCTGAATTTCATTATTCCTGGCGGTAACCCACTCGGGATCATTACAGGCCTGTTCATAGTTAGCTGGTTCTACCAATTGAGAAATATTGTGCACAAAAGACCGATAACCAGATGATAATCCAGAGTAAGAGATATACCTCTACAACGGGTATCGAGTGCCGGACGTGGAAGAAGGAACAATGTCTGGGCCAAGCAGAACAACATGATTGGTTTTTTAGTCGCGGAGGTATGGTGGTGGTTGTTGAGGGTGAGCTGATCGACGTGGAGGTTCAAGAGGTGGCGTTGGGATTGGTTGTGATGGAGGATCGACAGTTTCGGCTGATGGAGGACTGGGGGTGACCGGAGGGGATGAAGAGTCTAGTGACGTGGTCGTCGGCGACTGGGATGGCTCCGGTGGCTGGATCGGCGTCAATTGTGAACGTATAGGGCGCTGGTAGGTGAGGAGGGGTTGGCAGGTTGTGTTGACGGCGGTGGTGACTGGGGTAGGGAGTCGATGATGGGGGTAGAAGGAGGTGGTGGTGGCGACGACGGGGATGAGGTCCCGTCGACGGGATTTGAGACTGAGCAGGTGATGTCGGGCGATATGGGTGATGTAGAATTTAGGTTGTGATTTTGGGTAGGCATGTGTTGGGTTGGAGTGTGGGCTGTTGGTGTGGGCTGGGGAAGAGAAGAAAACAAGGGAGCTGGGCTGGGCTCAATAACTGGTAAAACTGGTGAATCTTCTTAGTCTTCTTGTGGGAAATCGGTAAAAGGAAGAATATTTTCATGGAAAACAATATCTCGTGAAGTGAAAAAATTCTTTTTGTCAAGATCATAAACACGATAGCCTTTTTGCCCAAGTGGATACCCAAGAAAAATGCAACGATGTGCCCGTTTGTCAAACTTGTGGGTAGGATTAAGATTGGTGGCATAACAAAGACAACCGAAAACTCGAAGATGAGAGTAAGTGGGTGAGGTGCCATGCAAACGTTCGTATGGAGTTTTATGAGAAAGAAGTGGTGTAGGAAGTCGATTTATGAGGTAACAAGAGGTTTGGATGCTTTCACCCCAAAATTTTAAAGCTAAGTTCGCTTGAAACCGAAGAGCACGGCCGACATTTAAAAGATGCCGATGTTTGCACTCAACAACTCCGTTTTGTTGAGGAGTATAGACGCAAGTGTGTTGAAAAATTGTACCATGTTCGTCAAGGAAGGGACGTAGTGATGTAAATTCCCTTCCATTATCAGAACGAAGGATTTTGATGTCACGATTGAATTGAGTTTTGACCCAAGAGAAGAAAGATTTGATCAATGGTTGTGTGTCAGACTTAAATCGCATGAGATGAACCCAAGTAAAACGAGAAAAGTCATCAACTATGGTGAGAAAATAACGAGCACCAGAATGGGTACGTATTTTATGTGGACCCCAAATGTCGCAGTGAATCAAATCAAAGGGTGCAACCGTTTTTATTGAACTTGATGGAAAACATAAATGAGATTGCCTGGCTAAAGGACAAATATCACATACATGTTGGGGATCAAACATAATTTCAAGAATGTTTTGGGACAAAAAATGGAGGGGTGAGAATGATGGGTGCCCAAGTCGTTGGTGCCAAAGGTCTGAGGTACGAGTGACATGGTGGGCAAGGTGAGGGTTTTGGCTTGGTGTGAGGTAGTAGAGTCCGTTGAAATGCTTGCCCAGGCCAATTGTCCTCTTTGTATCCACGTCCTGCACAACACAAAAATCCGGATAAAATATCACAATGCATTTCAAGGCTCGAGTCAATTTACTCACAGATATCAAGTTTACTCAAAATTTAGGAACATGCAAGACACCATCGAGAGATAATTCTTGAGACAGTTTGATAGATCTAATGCTCTCAATTGCAGTTTGTCCTCCATTGGGTAAACCAACAAAATCATGTGATGTCTTGATGTTATTATGAGTAGGAGTGAAGTGTGATACGTGATCTGTTGCTCAACTATCCACAATCCAGTATAATGTCGAATACGGATCATGATGTGTAGCATTGCAAGTAGGTGTGACTATGCGTCGAAATTGTGTAGGATAGGTAGGTATGTCATATCTGTTTGTTTGGCTTTGGACAGTGTGTCCTTGTGTGTTGGCCATGATGCCGGTTTGGTAGTGTCTAGTTTTGAGTGTTTGATGTGTTTGCGGAAGATGGATGAGTCTCTAGAGTCACCAAGATCGGTGCTCTGATACCATAAGAAAATATGGATGTAATCGTTCTTGTATTGATGTGAGTAACACTGTACAACCATTTCTATTATATAGAAACAAGAGGAACTAATCTAGCTCATCTAATCTAGCTCTATTCTAGGAAAGCAATAACGCTAATTACATCTGCATATTCATGATCCAACAATTACTCATATCAGATTGCTAGGATCACTACCATCAATAAAGAGAGTCAACTCCAATAATTAAGGAGAATCAAGACAGCAAGCTAAATCAATAACCTGATTTTCTTTCAATATAATTGGTGTAGAGGATGTAATGACAATATCCCTTTCTCATGAAGTTAATTAACTAGAAACCATGAAGCTGCTTCGGAAACCATGACAGTCCATCACTAATCTGCAATGAAAATGTCCCATTTCTTTTGTAGAATCATTGAGCTAGACTCGTATTTGAATCACATGTTTCTTACGGCTTTAAGCCAACTATAGGCGCGCGACCATAACAACTCAACAAATTATAGTTGATGATAAGTACTATTATCGTTATATATAGTCGTATGCTTTTTGCTTAATTATTTAATCTACAGTTAAAAACTCAGAAGTTAATCAGATACATCTGATTACGCGATCGATAAGGGTTGAGCTTGAGACTATCGGTATGGTTGGTTGGTATGGTGTTTTGTCCGGAATCACAGTCAATCGATCGACTTGCTCGTTTTCAACAATTTTGGTTGATGTGTACTATTCTTTTATTTTTTGGATAGAGCATTGCTTTGGAGAATTCTGCTGTGCCGGAAGGCATGCCATGCCTGCTGCAAAACACAAGCAAAACATAACCCCTGCTGGACCCCCTTCTGGACCCCCACTGCTGCACCTCCCTCGGCATGCGGGAATAGCAGCCAAACCCGCTTTTAAATTGCTCCTTTTGGAAGAAGAAGTTGGTGGTCACTATTCACTACAGAAACATTTTAGTTGATTTTTTTTCGCGGGAATCAATCACTACTGTACAGAAAGAGAGTTGGAAGAGCAGGCTAGGACTGTACATATATTATTTTAATATGACGAAAAATTAATTTAATCATACTCCCACTCAATCCTTATTATAACCCATATCTTTGGATAGTCTATCTGTAAAGATTGCCGCCGGCACTGCGCGCATGTGAGTTAATCTTTGTACTGTGCCAGTCTTTATATATATGGACTTGGAGTGTGTTCTTTTTTATGAAACTCAGGTGGTGGAGTTAGCACAATGGGCATAGAGGTGAAGGTTGAAGTTCTTCACAAAGAAACAATTAGTCCTTCCTCTCCAACTCCTCACCCCCTTCGATTTTTCAGCCTTTCTGTTTTCGATCAGTTTTCTCCCACAGTTTATTTCCCACTACTTCTCTTCTACCCCAATACTGTTCAACCTCGCGATCGTGAGCTTAATAGTATTGATCCCCAAAGTTTGGTTATTGAAAGAACCAAGCTTCTGAAAACATCACTCTCTGAAACCCTAACTCGCTTCTACCCCTTTGCAGGAAGAATCCACGATCATGCTTCAATCTGTTGCAATGACCAAGGAGCTATGTTTGTTGAAGCTAAGGTCAAGTGTTCCATATCAAGGGTCTTGGAAGAACCCGATCTTGAGTTTCTAACAGAATTGATTCCTAAGTTGGAATCTACTGATGAAGGAGAAACAGGCTATGTTCTTCTAAATGTCCAGGTCAACTTCTTCGAGTGTGGTGGAATCGCTATTGGATTCAACGTTTCTCATAAGATGATTGATGCCTACACACTCAGCACATTCATCAATAGTTGGGCTGCAACTTCGCTTCGCTTTGGCACCAGTGATCATACAGTGTTTCCTTCACATCAATACGTTGGCGCAGCTTCTCGTTTCCCACCACTGGATCTATTCAAGCCACCGCCACAGTTTGGAAAACTTGCTAAAGAAAAGTGTATAACAAAGAGATTCGTGTTTGAATCCTCGAAAATTGCATATCTCAAGTCTGAAGCTGCCAGTGCTGCCGTGCCAAATCCGACGCGAGTCGAAGTCGTGTCAGCACTGATTTGGAGAACTGCTATGAAAGCATCAAGTGCGAACTCGGATTCTGTAAGATCATCATCAACATGGTTGCAAATTGTGAATATGCGGAACATATTGGCGCAGCCATCTGGGAAAAACTTGATGGGGAACCTTTTGGGATTCTTTGCAGCAAGATCGACGGGAGGAGGTGAAAGCAATGATGATATTCAGGGCTTAGTTTCTGCGATGAGGAAGGGGTCTGAGGAATTTAAGGTGAAGTATGGTACTAAATTTGTTAGTGGGGAAGATGTAAGTAAACTCATGAACGAGTACGGGGAGCAGATGCAGAAGGATGATACAGAGTGCTATTGTTCCACCAGTTGGTGCAGGTTTCCTTTCTATGAAGCCGATTTTGGATGGGGGAAGCCATTGATGAGTGTTCCTGCAACTGTAGAACTCAAGAATTTGATTACACTAATGGATACGAGCGATGGACGTGGCGTAGAAGCACGCTTGACTTTGAAGGAAGAAGACATGGCCATATTTGAAAAGAATGAGGAGCTTCTCGCATTTGCTTCTCTAAATCCCACTGTCACTCAGTGCCTAAAACAGAAAAGCTAGCCTCCTCTTGTGCTTCTTACTTCTTAGATTATTGTTTGCTGTTATCACCGGTCTCTGTCTCCATGCTCTTTCGATATTTTTCTATTTTTCTTTCTCATATTGTTGTATGATTAATGCTGATCTCAATGAACAAACTCTTGATTCAAATTATTAAGTAGGTAATTCGAGAGGGGATGCCATAGTTAATTTGATGTTTTGTCCAGAACTAGTCACTGTATTGACCAACTTGTGAAAAAGCACAGATTACTCTGCAGTGTCTAATTTGTTTGTTTTTGGTCATTCTCAAAGTCATCACTTCATGTCCGGAGTTGAGGTTAGTTAAAGTTGTTGAAGGTCTTATCTTAGGGTCCCAAAAGCTTAATGGAATATGAACATTGTGCTCTGGAAAAGTAGGACTATATATGATAATGAAAACTATTAAACTCCCACTCAAGTTATTAATATAGAATTACGTAATGATTCTGCAAATTTTAAAACTCTTCTCTTTTTTTTTGTCAGAACGGGGTCTGGACTGGAAAGGGAATATTCTTTAATCCCAATAGAAAAATGAAAAATTAGAGTTGCAACCAAATGGAGGAACAATGCTTCACATACAACTGATACAAGTGATACAATGCAAATGGAGGAACAAACAGAACTGAATCATCCGATAAACTTAGGCCAAAACATTAGAAACAACACAACAAGACATACTGCCTAAAATATCTGAAAGTCGTATGAGAACAAGTTCATCTCGCTGACAATAGTAATAGATGGAAAGACAGACTGCCTAACATATTCGAAAGTTTGGGTGACCAAGTTCATCTTGCCGAGAATAGTACGTAATAGATGGAAAGAGCAAGGAAGAACAACGTAATAGATGAATATATGAGAACGTTTCTGATTCCCCTATCAGCAAATTTGAGGTCGTTTCTGAATTCCGATTAATTGGACACAGTAGCATAACATATTTGACTATTTGAGTGGTGTAATCAACTAATCATAAAACCTCGCAAAGCAGTCATCACCCACCCCCACCTAAATAATAGCACTGAGCTGGTGACTGAAAAATAAAGTTTTTGGCGCTGGTGAGAACGAACGGCCACCAAAGCTGAACTCCTCCTTCTATTGGCCTCTAGTGCAGCCATAGATTTTGACTGGATGCTATTAGATTAGGCCGGATGCCATCTAATCAAATTAAAACTTTTCCTTCTCAATCATGATCCATAACTATGCATTTGAAAAATCTATACATACCTACCAACCTCTGTCCATATTGGCATCGTGACGTAGCGTTTACAGTGGCTTTATATGAAGTGTTATTTGTTACGAATGAGTTATGAAAGAGAAGTCGTGGAGGTACAAGATGAGCTTAGCGGTCAAGGTTGAAGTTTTTCACAAAAACAGAATAACACTTTCCTCTGCAACTCCGGAAATATAAACGTTGGAATCCACCAACAGCGACTTGAATCCACAAGCCTAGATTTTCTTGAATCCACGAGAGAATCTGAAATCCACTGGAGAATTAAGATAAACTCAAGGGTTTTTATTAATATCAAACCTGACAACTACAATTGACAAAAGTTCTTTATATAGGAAAATAAACCGTAAGACAACTAACAACCAAGCCTAAAAGCCCATTAGGTTAAAAGAAAACAAAATCCAAAATAAACTAAAAAAACCTAAAATAATACTAAATGCCGAATCGGATTAATAAAACGATATCTTTTGGCCTTAATCTGATAGAGATCACTAAATTGAGTCTTGTAGATCTCGTTGTTTTCATTCCGAAAATGTATTATGCGTTCCAAACAGACATTCTGGTCAAAAGTTACTCCAAATCAAATTTAACAGATTTGCACGACAAACCCGAAAAGTCCAAAACAACATCTTGAATATTCCAGCGGCTAGCAACCTCATGATACGAGAATTACCGATCTTCAAATCATTCTTTTTGATTATTCGCCGTTTCCTTACTTTTATTTTTTTCTATCTAAATTTGGTCCATTCTCGTTCTACATCAGTCTCCTTCACTACGAAATAACTCGACCTCGAGTTCATCTTGAATCCAAAACAAGAACTTGTAGAAGACAAACTTAATAATAAATTAAACAACTGAACCTGTGGTTTGTAAGCTTGCTCTTTTGCGAACTCGAATAGCACAACCATGAACCCAACGCCATAGATGAGTTTGTCATATGCTTCTTCTCGGCTCTCAAGAATATTACAACCTTGAATCACAATTGTTTCTGATTGATATATCAAAGGCTGCAAGGTTTCTTCAACAAGAGCAATTTCTTCTTTAATCTCCAAAGTGACTTATTCATCATTCTTTTCACACACCTCAGGACGGTCAATCTTCACTACAGGAAATCTCGTCCTAGGCGACGGAATCAACCCGTCGCTTAAGACGAAATATTCGTCGCCTTAGATCCTAAGAGACGAATTATCCGTCGTTTAAGTTCCGTCGCCTAAGTGTCGTGAGGTAGACACTTACGCGACGGAACTGAAGTTAGTCGTCGACTAAGAGCGATCAAACCCGACGAACTCTTACATGCCTTGTCGACAAACTGATTCGTCGACAATTATCCCTGTCGATGAAAAATTTTTGTCGGAAAGGTTTTTAGCCGACGAATACGAAATTTTTCTTAGCTGACGAAAGTACGTCGGTATATATGCTTGCCGACGAATATTGCGTCGTTCGTAGGCGACAGAATAGTCGTCGGTAAAGTTGTAATCCGACGAATGCCTAACAGTTCTTAGTCGACGATTGATCTTTGTATTCGTTGGATAGGTTGTTGATCTCACACGACGGAAGTTACTATTTCCGTCGCCTAGGTATTTTATCTTGGTAGACGAATGTTACTATTTTCGTCGCTTGGTTTGTTTATCTTGCGCAACGAAGGTTTCAGTTCCATCGCTGAAGATATTTACCTTTTACGACGAATATTGTTGTTTCCGTCGCTCAAGATTACCTTGGACGACGAAGGTTACTGTTCCGTCGACTAAGTGATTTTATTATGATGAAAAGACACTGAATTTTTTTTTTTACTGTTTCTAAAAATTACAAATTAGTAACAATAATCAGACACATACATACAGATATATTGATCATTATACAGTAACAATATATACCGGAAGCAATGGATTTGGACCATTTTTTCATATATTGATGATAGATGGACAAATATTATTCATATATACGTACAAAATAATTAATGAATTAACTAGGTAGAAAATTGTTCATACAATCTAGCTAAACTATGAATAATGCCAAGGAGCACTGTTGTTCCAATCCTACACGTTGTCGCCTCTATCATCACTGTTTTGTGGGGAAACTTGTCGAGGAGGAGAAGATTGAGGAGGAGGAAACTGTGGAGGAGGAGGATAGGTGGCATACCTAGGTGTGCATATATGGCTGCAACTTGGGACTGCACAGCACTATACATAGACTCGGCACGCAGGGCACGCTGCTGGACCTCTTGGAATTGCTATTGGGCACGCTGCTGGACTCTTGGAACCGCACCTGGGCACGCTCCTCTGATTCCTTTAGTCTCTGCTCATAGCGCTCCTGCACCTCTTGGAGTTGTTGCTCATCAACTCTAGGAGGACGACTATGTGAAGTGGAACTATTGAAGAAGGCTCAAGTCTCGCTCGCCTCCTCGTCCCATCCCTCTGATCTCCTTTCTTTCTGAGTTTTGAGCACCTTACCCAACACCTCAATTGTTAGAACTGAACACTTTCCATAATCTCCTCCGTCGCGTCAGGATGTTGTTCCTTAAATGCATCATTTCGTTTATTGACCTCATCAACCATGTCATTCTGCATTTAAAATACATCAATTAATAAACAAAACATGCAGCTCAACATTTCCATAATAAAGTTTACTGGTTGCATAATAAACATGGAATAAGCTACTGGGGGTCAGTAAACTCATTAAGCCAAGTAGAAGTTTACTGTCCCCCAGTAAACTTGTACTGGGGGTCAGTAAACTTGCAATTCATTATCTTCCTTTCAATTTCATGGCCACAACACAAACATATACCCTAATAAACAACTTTAGTGCTCCCTCGTAAACCCAGTAGAAGTTTACTAGCCCCCAGTAAACTTCTACTAGGGGTCAGTAAACTTGCAATTCATTATCTCCCTTTCAGTTTCATGGCCACAACACACAACAGATACCCTAATAAACAACTTTACTGCTTCCTAGTAAACCAGTAGAAGTTACTGCCCCCTAGTAAACTTCTACTGGGGGTCAGTAAACTTGCAATTCACTATCTCTCTTTCAGTTTCATGGCCACAACACACAACAGATACCCTAATAAACAACTTATTGCTCCCTAGTAAACTGTAGAAGTTTACTGCCCTAGTAAACTTCTACTGGGCTGGGGGTCAGTAAACTTGCAATTCATTATCTCCCTTTCAGTTTCATGGCCACAACACACAACAGATACCCTAATAAACAACTGTATTGTTCCCTAGTAAACCTAGTAGAAGTTTACTGCCCCCTAGTAAACTTCTACTATGGGTCAGTAAACTTGCAATTCACTATCTCCCTTTCAGTTTCATGGCCACAACACACAAATATACCCTAATAAACAACTTTACTGTTCCTTAGTAAACCCTGTAGAAGTTTACTGCCCCCCAGTAAACATCTACTAGGGTCAGTAAACTTGCAATTCAGTTTCATGGCCACAACAGATACCCTAATAAACAACTTTATTGCTCCCTAAAACTATACATCTTAATTAATGACTATATATACCAATAGCCGGATTTACACATGCTTGAACCATTTGCTAAGCTTACATTCTAGTAAAAGGAAAGACACTTACATATTTCTTGGTTGTATCTTCATCACCGGCCCTAACATAGGTCTTCTCAAAACCTTGATAATTGGAAGATGCTCGCCTTGTATTCTGAGTTCCCCATTGTGTAGATGATAGGAGAAGACCCCGTGTGATGGTGCATAGTCTTCTCCCCACGGTTCCGCTTGTTTGCCAAGGAGAGTCTCTAATACACGAAAAAAATATTAAATAAATTAGTTCTAACATCTTGCACATTTCACATTTCAAGTTATAAATACATAACTATACATGAATGAGCTAATAATAAAACAAGGGAAACAATGAAGGTAATTAAAAAAAATCACATTGAAAGCATCTGACTCGAAGTGCTTGCATAGAAACTCCCACTGGTCCTCTCTCCCAATGAAATCTACTGGCATGCCAGAGGGCCATTCTTTCAGATAAACTTTGTAACACTGGTACTTCAGTCCTTATACCTCTCATGTGCCCTCTTCAGTATCCAATTGAACATTGGCTCTCATTTTCATCCCACTCGGTACTTCGGCTAAGTAAGAAATAAAAAAAATTCCCATGTTAAGCACTGAAAAATAAAATAAAATAAATTAATACACTCAATTACTATCACAAAACACATCTTTGAATTCATGTCAACACACAATACTTTACACACATTCAATCATACTGTATACATATCCATAACATTTCATTTTATAAGAAAACTCAGTCTTATGCAAACATATCCTTAGACATGAAATTTTATCAACAGAGAGATGTCAATTCAGTCAGTTCATGCCTTCCAATTATAAGCAATCATATATATGTTATCAAACAAATGTAATTAAGTAAATTTACTTTTCATATACTTTTCAGTTACTTACGACATTGCATTCCACACCTTCCACTTCTCAGTCTGATCAAGGTCGTAGAACGTGCTTGCCTTCATTCCCACCAGGCTCCGTATGGCGCAACCGATATCATGTGTCACCAAGCTGTTTATCCCCCTCACGCTAGGGCCTTTTACATAGGGGCAATACTCCAGCTTTGATCTTCTGCCTGTTTGTTGAACGATATCCTCCGCCTTTTTCCAGAACAAAAACCCCGCTTCTTTCGGGCCGGAGCTACAATTAACATGTGAAAATACATTATGATATATACTTAATATACAAGAGGATATCTGTTTGTGTGTAAGTGGCATGAAAATGAGACATATTGTACTGAAAGTTTACTGACCCCCAGTATAAGTTTACTGACCCCAGTAGACGTTTACTGGGGGCAGTAGAAGTTTACTGACCCCCAGTAGACATTACTGGGGGCAGTAAAAGTTTACTGACCCCCAGTAGAAGTTTACTGGGGGGCAGTAAATTAATACACTACCTGTTGGGCTTCTAACTTGATTCGAGCACTGCCGACGATGCGTCTTGCAGATTCGGGTGCAGTTGCAGTCTCGGGTGCGGTTTCAGACGCCGATTGAGATCCCGTGAACAACTGTCAACTGTAGGGCGCCGCACGATCAAGGGGGGAGCCCTGGTGGTACTGTCTCAGCCGGCATAGAGTTAGGATGGCTGCTACTGGTAGCTGAGTCGACGCTCTGCCGTATTGACTCCATCCAAGCACTGGCCTGAGTGGCTCGGCCCTTCCTCTTCCCATGATCACCATATCTTGCACATGAATAACACACAGTTGTTAGTAAATGAGTGAGTAATAGATAAAGATTATGAAAATAGTCCATAGAAAAAACATACAAGTTGATCAAACAACTTGTATTTCTTCACTTTTTTTTATTTATTTTTAGACTTGATGCATTAGTGATACTACAAACACTAACAAAAGCTGTGAGCCACTTAAGCAAAAGATACAATGTGATATTGGGTATTTTTTGGATAATTAAAAAAAATAATAAATAATAATAAAACACAATCAACGAATTCGTTTACGATTCAGAAGTAACAAGCATGATCAATCTGAGAAGAGAGGATACGGACCTGCAAAGGAGCGGCGGTGAGAAGGTGAGAGCAGAGAGATCGTAGCGGCGGTGAGAAGGTGAGAGCAGAGAGATCGGAGTGGCGGTGGATGCGGTGGCGATGAGTGGAGGAGGTGGGTGGATGCGCGCACTTTAATCGGTTGCCGATGCGTGGATGGGGTCTGGTGGCGCAGCTCTGGTGGCATCTGGTGGCTGGTGACTTGTGGGAATTGTGTGTGGGTAATGACGGAGGAATTGTGATTTTTGCGGATTGCGCGAGGGAGTTAGTATAAGTTTTAAATTAGGCCTAAGACAAATATTCGTGTCCTATGTAATACGAAATTTCGGGAAAAAAAAAGGCGCAAATTCACCCGCCTAATATTTCGGGATCCTACATGACGGAAAATACATTTTCGTCGCATAAAACTTATTTTCCGTCGCTAAAATGTGACTAATATTTCGGGTATCCTAAGCGACGGAAAGTCCATTTTCCGTCGGCTTAAGAGTATTAAGGTGACGAATTATTCAAATTCCGTCGACTATGTATATTTTTTAAAATTTTCAGAATTTATTATATTAGCATCCGAGCATTTTCGTGTAACTTTTCAAACTAAACCCAATTATAACTCCACGTAAGTATTGTACTTAAAAAACATACATATATATATATATGCATTTTAAAAATTACAATGAAATTTACATGAATATTATATAATTAATAGTTTGACGTACGTACGTGGTTAATTATAAATTTAAAAATACATTTGATATTAGAGTCGTCCGAATAATCGTAATATATACTAATCGTACTCATGATAATCTGAGTCGTCTGAATCATCATCCTCCTCAGTTTGGTCAGAATACTCATCATCCTCTATGTATTCGTCATCTATGAAGTCGTCGTCATCATGACTGGGGTTGCGACGTTGTAGCGAGATCAGTTCATATGGTGTAATTGAAAGGTAACCTATGATAGCCGGAACATGTTGGTTGTTGACACGAATATCCTCAGTATCAGGGACTACATGTGGAGAATTCTCTTGATATGGTTCATTCGGTTGATTAGTTGTGATTGGTTCACTGAGCCCAGTCTCATCATCCCCTCCCAGTGTAGCTGCACTCCAAATACTCCTATGTGACATCACATGCACCACTTTCCAACCCTCACCCATAGCCGGATCATCAAGATAAAATACTTGTTTTGCCATGGTGGCAAGAATAAACGGCTCATGAATAAACGGCTCATTATCATATCATACACTGTTTGAGTCCACTAATAACAAGTCACGATCCAGAATTGTACTCCTCCGTCTGATTGGGTCAGTATTGAACCATTTGCATTTGAACAACACGACTGGCATATGGTTGCCGTAGATTAGTTCGATGACACTAACAAGAACTTCGTAGTAGTTGAAACCCAGACCCTCAACCATGACTCCATTGTTTTTGGTGACATGGCCTTCATCTCGTTCTGACGTCACAAACTTAACACCGTTCACAAAACATCCAGCATGAACTCTGTGGCTTTGGGGTCCTCCAGCAACAAGTGCAACTCCGGGTCGTAAAAGAAGCAGGAAATTTGTTGAATCTGTATCATTTGTAACAATTTTAAGAGCAACGTTGTTACATTATGTAACATAAAAAAGCAACATAATTTTAATTTATGTAACATCATATATAGAGATCGATAGAAAGGTACGTACCCAAATAGGGAAGTAATCAGGAAATCTCTCTTATGTATGGCTTCATTACCATACTGCATTTCCAAATGCCTCTTGAAGTATCGCTCAGCTTCTTCGCAATGTTGAAGGACAGACAATGAGCCTCTTTGATCTCATCATTACTTAATCTTTCAGAATTACTTAACCTGCCGTACGGTTCAACATCGTTTAAACAACTGATAGATTGAATTGCTGGCTACTACCCGATCCAGATGATTCCCCCACTGTGTCTTCATCATTGAGATATGCGCTGCAGTAAGTTACGCACTCAGCCTGAATGTATGCCGCCGTGATCGACCCTTCAGGGAAATGTTTGTTTTTGTTCTTCTTCTTGAAATCCCCTAGTTGCCTGCAAAACAAATATGCAATTCTTACAATAAATATTTAAAATACCATTTATCTTAATTTGAAAGGATGATTAATTAGAATAAATATGAGTTCATACCTCTCATTTGGATAGCACTAGATATACTGTACCGGACCAGTAAACAACACTTGTTCGGGAAGGTGGATCATGAGGTGAATCATGATGTTAAAGAAAGTCGGGGGAAAAATCTTCTCTAGCTTGCACATGATGTACACAATGTCTTCTTGCAATGGCCAAACATCAGACTTTTGGACAAAGCCACTAACGTGTCTTCTAAATACGGTCTAATTGACCATAGGAAGAAGACGTTACAGCAAAACATGATAGTCATGAGTCTTCAACCCAGTAACTTCTTTTCCCCCCATCTTAACACATCGAGCGATATTCCTCCTGCATACCCGTGAGGATACTTAACGTTTCCAACCAGTGAAACACTTCCGCCCTTCTTTTGAGGATGCTGTGTAGCCTGCTTTCGGTATATCTTTTTTTGTTTTTTGTTCTCTACTAGCCATAGCTGGGGGCGTATACCCATCATCTTAAGATCAACACGGGCTTTGGGGGTTCCTTGTTCTTATGTTTGTGATTCAGAATTGTTCCAAGAACGCTGTCACAAACATTCTTCTCTATGTGCATGACGTCTCAGTTGTGTCTGATTTTCAAGATCGACCAGTAAGGCAATTCAAAGAATACACTTTTGTGCGTCCAATACTTAAACTCATCAGGCGTGGGAGGATTCAAGTCTGTTACTTCTTTACTGGAGCTCAAATATCTGAACCAGTGCTGGTTAAGCCTCACCAAAATCCACTCACCAGACCTCCCTGGGGGTTTCGGACTATGCTCCTCAGTCCCATCAAATGCCTCAGCATCCCACCGCCACTCGTGATCCTCGTCAAGATGTCTACGAGATCCCAAGAAACAAATTTTGTCGGCGTGGCGACTAGAATTGACGTCATCTAAACATACCGGGCAAGCCTTGTACCCTTAGTTTGTTGGCCAGACAACATCCCGTAAGCTGGAAAATCACTGATGGTCCAAATAGCAACTGCTTTCATCATGAATGAAGTTTGACCATGCCTGTCAAAAATAGGAAGTTCATTTTCTCATAACTCCTGCAGCTCGTCAATTAATGGTCTCATGTACACATCCAAACACTTTCCTAGAGAATACGGCCCAGGTACCATGAGCGTAACAAAATTGTACTCCTTCCTCATACACATGTTGGGAGGTAGATTGTACCGAAATATTATCACAGGCCAAATGTTGTAAGACAAATTCATGTTTCCAGTAGGATTGAATCTGTCTGTTGCAAGTCCGAGTCTGATATTTCGACAGTCTCCAGCAAATTCAGGAAAAGAACGGTCAAAGTGCTTCCAAGCCTCCCCGTCTACGGGGTGTGTGAGATTATCTGGATCTATCCTTTCCTCTCCCTGGTGCCTTACCTGGTGCCATCTCATATGTTTGGCCATATGTGAAGACATGTACAGACGCTGTAGACGAGGACCCAACGGGAAGTAACGAAGAACCTTCCTAAGAATGGGTCGGTTTTTCTATTTAGATGAAGTGGAAGCTGCATACCTTGGCTCGTAGCAGTGTGGGCACTCAACTTCATCCTTGTTGTCTTTGTAATACAAGATGCAGTTATTGACACAAGCGTCTATCTTCTGGTGATCAAGACCGAGGTCAGCCAACATCGTTTTTACTTGGTTGAAATTTGTCAGACAGCTGTTACCTTTGGAAAGCACTTTCTTCATAAGTGCAATATCCTCATCAAAATATGTGTTAGTCTTTCCCCGCTTGTTTTTTATCTGCATGTGCTCCATGACGGTACCCAACACAGTATGCTCACTACCAGGATACAATGGGGTTTGTACTTCCCGTAGAAGCCTGTTGTATTTATCATAATCACTGTTATGGTCAACGTGGGAGACATTAGGGAAGGTGTCAGGGGCGTTGTCATAAACAACATTTTGCTGATATCCTGAGACGGCGAACGGGAAGGCATCGTTTAAGAGGTTCATCACAGCAGGGTCTCCGTAACTAGCATTGGAATATCCTGCCTGCTAATTATGTTGTGCTTGAATTTCTTCAAGTGTAGGCATTTAAACTTGATTTTCGCCGTGCCATGTCCATGTGGTATAACTAGGACAAATACCGTTTGATGCCAAGTGAGAATACATGTCTTCATATGTTACTGATTTCCGATTGAGACATTTGTTACACGGACATATGTGAATAACGTTGTCTGGAGGACTATGTAGACGCACGAACTCAAGAAAATCAAAAATGCCTCATATAAACTGGGGACCCCCTCCTTAATTGCATCCAGCTCTTTCCATGTTGTACACTATAATAACAGTAAACAACAATATATAATCAAAAAATCGTGAATAAAATAAACGGGAAATATATATAAATATATATATATATGTATATAAATATATATATATATATATATAATTTGTTGGAAAAATAAACATTTACTCAAAAACAAGGATTTTAAAGCCCATTTCAATGAAAAAATTGTTGAGTAACACATTAATGTTTTAACGCCTCTAACAATTAATATTATACCCTTATTGCATTAATTAATTACAGGTTCTCTCTCATGTTCAAAAAAAAAATTAACACGTTCTCCCAGACTCTCTCTGTCCACGATCAACCGAACTCTCAGCTCTCCCACTCTCTCTCTCTCTCTAACACTCGATAACGATCTCTGGTTTAGGGTTCTTCATGATCTCTGTGATTCCATCGATCAGGCACGTCACTCTCTCGTTAAATATCTGTCGACTCCGTTGCTCTCCGCAGATAAATCCCAGTTGAGCAGGAAATCGCTCTCTGCCCTAATCTCAGTCGATCGAAGTTCATTTGTGGTTCAATCTCGGCGTCGCTGTCACGTTCAATCGCTCACGCTCGGCGTCACTCTCTGGTTGAATATCGGCGTCGATATCTGCTTCAATCGCTCTCACTCGACCTCGCTCGAGAAAACCATAAAAACGGGTACATTTTGAATTTTATTGAATTTATGCTTATTTTGGACTTATCTGATGATATTGAAGCTTCATTCTCTGATTTAAAGCGATTAAAGGCCATGAATATGAAAACATGAAAATTATAGGGTTTCTCTGGTCATAATTGTTACAGATTGAGATTAATTTTGTTTAAGAATTTTTTTCAAAGATTTACTGTGTATAATTGGCATGAAATTGAAAGGGAAAAACTGTATTAAAGTTTACTAACCCCCAATAGAAGTTTATTGAGGGGCAGTAAACTTTCACTGTGTTTACTAGGGGGCAATGAAGTTGCTTATTAGGATAAGAATAGGTATCTGTTGTGTATAATTGACATGATTATGAAAGGGAGAAACTGTATTGAAGTTTACTGCCCCCCAGTAGAAGTTTACTGGGGGGCAGTAAACTTCTTTTGTGTTCACTAGGGGGCAATGAAGTTGTTTATTAAGGTAAAAATGGGTATCTGTTGTGTATAATTGGCATGATTATGAAAGGGAAAAACTGTCTTGAAGTTTACTAGGGGGCAGTAAACTTCTTTTGTGTTCACTAGGGGGCAATGAAGTTGCTTATTAGGGTAAGAATAGTTGTCTGTTGTGTATAATTGGCATGATTATGAAAGGGAGATACTGTATTAAAGTTTACTGACCCCCAGTAGAAGTTTACTGGGGGACAGTAAACTTCCACTGTGTTCACTAGGGGGCAATGAAGTTGCTTATTAGGGTAGGAATGGGTATCAGTTGTGTATAATTAGTATGATTATGAAAGGGAGAAACTGTATTGAAGTTTACTGACTCCCAGTAGAAGTTTACTGGGGGGCAATAAACTTCCACTGTGTTCACTAGGGGGCAATGAAGTTGCTTATTAGAGTATGAATGAGTATCTGTTGTGTATAATTAACATGATTATGAAAGGGAGATACTGTATTGAAGTTTACTGAACCCCAGTAGAAGTTTACTAGGGGGCAATAAACTTCCATTGAGTTCACTATGGGGCAATGAAGTTGTTTATTAGGGAAATAATGAGTATCTGTTGTGTGTTGTGCCCCTGAAATTGAAAGGGAGTTAATTTTTGCAAGTTTACTGATCCCTAGTTGAAGTTTACTAGGGGCAGTAAACTTTATTTTTTGCATATGCAGCTTATAAATGCAAGTTTTTACTACTTATATGCAGGATGAGAAGAAGTTCAAGGCCTTTAGTTGTGAATTCTGATACTGAAGAGGATTCGGTTCAAGAATCTGTAGCTTCTATGAGGACAAAACAAAATATAGGAGAAGTTTTACAGAAGATGAAGTCGAAGAAAAAGAGAAAAGAGGCCCATAAGGGTGCCGCTGCTGAAGTAGAAGAAGATGATGATTACACTGAAGATGAAGAGGGGGAAACAGAAAAGTATCTTTTTCAGAGAAGATCAACAGGCAGAAAAAGAAAACAAGCGGAGATTCAGAAGAGCTTAGGAAGATTCAGAAGAAGAAGAGGGATTCAAGGAAGATAGCCTCTTTGGTTAAAATGTACCTTATGGCAGCTTTATTTTTCAGCAAAAGCGGGAACCACATTGAATGGAAACTGATACTCAAGTGTGAAGACCTTGAAGGCATCGACAAATACAACTGGTCACATAAGGTATTAGAATTCTTGCACCAAGGACTTCACAAGCACGTAAGGGGGGAGCCAAGAGTTTTGAACGGATGCCTCCTTCTGGTTCTATACTGGTTCCTTGAGAAAACAAAAATAAAAAAGCAGATTATCGGGAAAGAGAAGGAGACTCCCAGATTTATAGTCAATACAAGAGATCATCAAAGAAAATGAGTATTTGAGAAGACCTGAATTGCTAGAGGTAATGATATTTTATTTATATAGCCATTTTTATAATAAAAAAAAATATTGCATTGTATTGTTTGTTTTTTTAAAAACTAAATTAAACTGATTTGTGTCTTATAAATGTAAAAACAAGAACTCATAATAGAATGTCCATGGATGGATGAGGAGGAAACGAGTTCCGGCAATGATAAGCGGCAGCAAGATGACAATGGAATACCAAGGACAATTGATTTGGTAAGTTTGAATGGTTACTAACACCTAGTAAAACTATTAGCAATGAAAATGGAACTTCAATTGCAAGTTTACTGACCCCTAGTAGAAGTTTACTAGGGGGCAGTAAACTTCTACTGGGTTTATTAGGAGGCAATAAAGTTGTTTATTAGGGTATATTAAGTGTGTAATTGTCATGAAACTGAAAGGGAGATAGTGAATTGCAAGTTTACTGACCCCCAGTAAAAGTTTACTGGGAGGTAGTAAACTTCTACTGGGTTTACTAGGGGGCAATAAAGTTGTTTATTAGGGTATATTAAGTGTGTAATTGTCATGAAATTTAAAGGGAGATAATGTATAGAAGTTTACTGACCCCCAGTAGAAGTTTACTAGGGGGTAGTAAACTTGTTTATTTGTATATAATTGTTTAACAATAACGATTTCGTTGTTATAACGTGTACAGGAGCTGCCGATGGAAGATATGAAGAAGAAGCTGACAGAACTTGCCAAAGCAAATGAAGAACTGGTGAACAAAAACACTGAATTGCTCGGCAAGTTAAAAAAGCGGACAACCAAATCATTGAGCTAGAGAAAGAAAGGAGGGCAGACAAAAATGAAATCAACGCTCTCAAGAAACAGTTGCACAAGGGGGCAAAACATGCTCAGAAAAAGTAGATAATATGTGTAACTGAGGAGAAGGAGGAGGAGGAGGATAGGTCAAAGCCGGTTAAAGAGGAAGAATATAGTTGTAGAGAGGAGCAACCAGGAACTGAAGAGGTAAGAGTACTTAGAAATCAGTTTATTGACCCCTAATAAATATTGTGTTTTCTTCATTTTTTTTAGGATAACTTGTGTGTTTTTTTTGTGTAATTTTTTAAACAAGTAGCAGAACCAGTTCTGTTGATATTTCCAGAAGACGATGAACCTGTGACGACCAATATCAACCTGTCTAAACTAGACAAACTTGTTGCTCAAGCGGTGGAAATGGCCGGAAAAAAAATGAATGAAGAAACCAGCTTGAAAAATAAAGAACAGGAAACAAGAGGGCTCAAGAAATATGTCAAGCAAAAGGGCTCAAAACAAACTGTGGAGACTGGTTCGATTGAAAGAGACGTCAACCTGAAGAAGCGTGGGGGCACAAAAGAGGAAAGAAGAAGAATGGGAGTATGACACCCCTGAAGGGCTAAAGCCAGCAAAAAGAACAAAGGAGGTGGAGCGTAAAGTCCAAAATCGTATTGTTATTAATAGAGTGAACTACAACACTCCAACATGGAAGGTCTTAGATGAAAAGGTGGCGAATCACTATAAGAACTGGTTTGATATGAACAAGGACGAGAACGATGAGTAAGTTTATTCTTCCCTAGTATATATATATATATAACATTACAATTAGTTCCCTGGTTTGACTTGCTTATGACTTATTTGTGTCTGCACAGTTTCTGGTATTGGGAGTGTTGTGATGGTATCATTGACATTACCAAATATGACTTGAAGAAAATAATTCAAGAAGGAGAGATTACATCTAATGTGAGAAAAAATTACTGGTCTTACTAACTGCAATAAAGTTGATGTTTGAGTAACCTAAGATGTATTATTTGTTGTAATTATCTGTGACTTATATATGTTGTACATACAGACCATCAGGATGTACCTCGCAATGTTGAAGAAGGAAATAGAAAAGAAGAAGGTCTCGGTCGGATTCCTAGACATAGAGGCAGCGGTAAGTAGTCTAACCTGAAATAGCAGCGTGCCGCAAAACCGCGATTTCCTCCGTTACTTTTTTTCAGTTAACACAATGTTACTACTTGCTTTTATAAATACAGCGCGCTACGGTGGTACAAGAACAAAAACTGAAGGAGTTCCTAGCTGGAGGAGGAAAACAGGGGGAATTCAAATGTAATGAATTGGATATAGAGTTTTCCATTATTAATCCTCTGTGGTCCATCTTCAGAAAGGACCTGGTTTTCATTCTAGTACATCACGGGATCAGCCACCACTATACCTTGGTCCTGATTGGCAACAAAGCTGGATGCTTCTATCACCTGAACTCAATGCT
The DNA here is from genome assembly GCA_010134655.1 of Fragaria nilgerrensis. Lineage (NCBI taxonomy): Eukaryota > Viridiplantae > Streptophyta > Magnoliopsida > Rosales > Rosaceae > Fragaria > Fragaria nilgerrensis. The sequence goes on along the minus strand of CM020979.1, from coordinate 12,249,390 downwards.
ACCGCCAAGGAAAGATTACTCTGTCGACACCAACAACCACTTTCAGAATGCAATGGCAGTGGTGAGTTGTAACTGATTTATTAAGGTAAGAAGTTTACTGGGGGGCAGTAAACTTCTACTGGTTTTTGTTTGTTACTTGTTCTCTTAGTTTGTTTGAGTTGTAATTTACTTGTGTGTTGGAACCAACAGGTGAAGCACATTATGGTGTTCATCAAGCACGTATATGATTCCACCAAATACCCTCTCAGCCAAGACATAGACCCTGAGGAATGGAGGGAAAACTATGACAAGCAGGACAACCAAGGAATAGTGGTTGATGGTTACTCGATGATGAGTGCTGAAGAGAAAAGAACAAGTGTTGATACCCGAAAAATCATGCATTTTTCCACGCTACGATTTGTTACGCAATTCATGCAAAAATTCATAATCTTGGGTTAAATCCTTGATTATAACCTGTCAAGCAAACATGCTCATTGGTGTGGGCCCAAGCCACATCCACGCATCTTTGGGGCTTATAGAAGTGGGTATGGTGTGGATGGTTACGGAGGCACATAACGCTCGTCCGCCGATTTAATGTTGTTAAGAAGTTTCGGTCTTGGGCCCGAAACTCAAGCTCGACGACTTAAGTCGGCAACGAATCGGTGAAGAATGTGAGAATTTGACTACTCATCTTTTAAACCCAAAATATCTTTGAATCCAAAGCCCAAAACCCTTTTTTTTAGAAAAGCCCAAACTGTCTCTCCTTTTAGGAAAAAGCCCAACCCCTTTTTATGTTCTCATTATTAATTAAACCAGATGCCACACCTTATTTCTTCCCCGCAACAGAACGACGACAAGCTTTGTACAACAAAAAAATCCCATTCATTCCCAACCCGAGGAAGAAGAAGGGCAGTGATTGGTTTCAAGGTAGCTCTTTCATCCTTGAATGACGAAATCGTGGGATTCAAGCTACTTGGTCCACCTCATTCCTGGATTTCCGTCTCTGCAGCCGCCCTCGTAGCACCCCTGCAGTGAGTTATCTCTCCCATCTCTCAAAGTCAACCTCTCTCTGCCAGCTTTTGAGACTAAGATCATGTGCTTAAGAAGAACAATCCTTTTACACAATGGATTAGGTATTGTAACCCATTGCAAAGCCCACCAATTGATCTCTATAAGAAGAGAGGTTTGAGAGCTGCAAAGCTATGAGGCAACAACCCAGGAAAATCCCCAAAGACTCAAGCTTTCATGCCTTTCAAGCCTCAAAGCCAAAACCCCCTTTCCAGCCATCCTTCAATCCCCCATTCTTGAAACCCATATCCTTCCTAGAAATCTAACCCTAAAACTCGGTCCAATTTTCATCACCGCAATGTGCCTTTAGCTCCCACGTCGGCTCACGCTACAAGCTTCTTTCGTCTTTAAATCACGCACAAGATTAACTCAGAAATCCAAATATTTGGGTTAATTTTGGCCTAGTTACCAATCAAATCAAAAAGAACCCCCACATTTTGGCGACTTCACTGGGGACTAGGTTGTGATTTAGACAATTAGTTCATCTTGCAATCCTGCAATTCAAGCATGGTTTATGTTATTCACGACTGTTGTTTGAGATTTTGCATCATTCACGGTTGTTATGTTTCTTTTCGTGATTGATGATTCTTCAGCTCTAATCCCTGCACCACAAAATCCTTCTTTCTTTTATCGTTATAGTCATAGCTATTTACCAAAATCTCACTAGTAACAGATGCCAAAACCTATTGCTACAAAGTAGATAGTTCTTTGCAAAGTTGTTTTCAAGTTGTAGGCTTATTTGTTGTAGAATGAGTTCAGACAGGAACAAACAAATTTTTATTTGCCATAGCAAATCGTGTAGCACACCAGCAATATTTGTTATCAGCTTTTCTCAAGTCTAAATTTCACTGCCATAGTCAAAAGTGTTCATTCCAAAAATCATTTTCGCTAGCTTTTCAAATATGAAACTTTCAGTGCCTAGCCAAAGTCCTTACTCTCAGAGCCAAATCCTCTATTGCAGTGAAAGAACAAAAAAAAAACAAAAAACAAAAAACTAGTACCTAAATTCAGATGTTGTTGTTTACTGTGGTAGCATTGGACTACAGTTGATGGTTTTTGAATTCTGAAGAAGTCGTAAACAAGTCTAATACTCATGCTACATGCAATTTAGAAGGTGATCTTCTCAAGTCTATTATATTGTTGGAAACAAGCAAAATATTGTTGGCCTCGTTAAAGCTTGTGTTTGATACTCTAAAGCATTGATATTGTTACTACTGCTATACACCCCCGCAACTATAAGCCATATAAACATGCAGCAAGCACGACTCTACTTCAACATTGTACAATGCTGAATAATACTCGTGGAAACACTTAGGGGCTGACAAATTGTTGTTTCAACCTATTTCCCATGTCTATATGATCACTCTCCTTGATAACATCCCCAATCATAACCAAATATTGCCAAAGCTTTCGTTACAGCAACCAAGCCCTCATTTGTGTACCTAAATATCAAATCAGTGCATCAATCATCAGAGTAGAAGTTCTCACTGCAACAACCAAATTCAATAGTCAAAATCTTGAAGCTCAAAGTTTAGAAGCTTGACATCAAATCGAGTACTGTTTCAAGCCTTTCTCAATGGTTTAGTGCATAGTATAAGTTTTCACATAGTGGCCAAATATTGATACAACATAGTTTTAATAACTAAATTCGGTTGAAGTCAGATTAAAATTCCTAATTCAAGCAGCATTTCTAAAGCTAATGCATCTACTAAAATCCTATGTTACAAGCTTCTAGTATACAAAACATGTTATCCAAGCTAATATCATCATCAACTCCTAGTGCACAAGTCTTCATGTCAATGTGGTTCAAGGTATGAAAGCTCTCTTCACATTTGAACAACAAATCTTTTTGGTGAACCTCCTACAGCAGTTTTCAGAACCAGCAAGCCTGTGCATATAACAAAAAATCCTAGCAGCTTCCTTTAGTTGATCCAACATGCAACTCACTCCAAGTTCCCAATCGTTGATGTATCGGCATGCATATCAAAAAGGTCTCATCAATCTTGACTCCCTCAAGCTCCATGTTATGCAACACAAGACCAAACACCTTAATCAATATTTGCTTCAAGCATACTTTTTCCTCTGGAAAGAAGCTGTCCCCACCATACTCTTCAACAAACTACGTAGAAGGGATCAAAAACTCTGAAGGAACCATCCCATCCTCAAAAGAAGAACGTGTGCCACTCAAATGATATGCAAAATCCTCAACAACAACACTCATGTGATCCCCTGTATCAAAACAAGCAATGGAATACACATCTTTAGATCACTCTTCAATTTACCCGAGCTGGAAGGAATAATGAAGATGAAGTCTCCCCACAAAGTAAGGCCAAGATACTTACAGTATTGCCACAAACTACTGCCTTAGGAACATGATGCTCAGAAACTGATCCAACCTACACGAGAAAAGTGATGCAATTAGAAGACCGCAGTAAGATGTGCAAGCAACATGCAAAGCAAGCAACATGAAACCTTGATTATGTGAACTATAGTTATGCCGCTCCATACTTCACATAATCATGAGGGCTAAACACACTACATTATTACTGAGTAAAGCAACGTTGCATACTCCCTCATTATTACTCGTAAAGACCAAGACCTACTGCACAATTCCTTTGTTGAAGCATCCACACCAATATCCTAAAAATTCAGATACAAGGAGAATGTCAAGGAATGTACATAAAAGAATAAAGACATGCAGCAAGCTAGAAGCACGTACTCTGCAACTATAATGTCATCATCTACAAGTAAACAAATCAGTCTCTACATACAAAAAGAGAAATATATATACCACAAGCACATGCCAAAATCCTTGTATATGCAAAAGGACCAAAAACCGAAACCAATTACATATCAAGCTTTCACCGCAGCTACCCTCTCCCTGCGCAACTGCGGTTAAGTTGCCCTGTAAAGTCACGATAGCAAGCACGCACAAGCACATGACAATAGTCATACAAAAATAAACAGTCAGGGCAAAATCATTACGGTATGCAAACAATACTCATTCAAGCAACAAGCAATACTCAACACACAAGCACATGACAATCATTCAAGCAACAAGCAATACTCAACACACAAGCACATGACAATAGTCATACAACAATAAACAGTCAGGGCAAAACCATTACGGTATGCAAACAATACTCATTCAAGCAACAAGCAATACTCAAGCAAGTAACAAGCTAAAGCATTAGAGCAAGCAATCTAAACTCAATCAGGCAGCAAACAACACCCAATCAAACCAAAATAATTATACCAAGCAATTAATATTCAATCAATTAGAGCAAGCAATCACCACTCAATCAAGCCAATTTCAAGCAAGAGGCAAACATCATATTCAATATTACTTGGGGGCTGAGTGATAACAATCTTGTTCAAAGTCATTGTTGAAGTGTTAGTCACCAATTCATTTATGAGATCATCCGATCCCATGTCAATCTGGAATTTGTATCCTAAGTCTTCCTCCGAGCTAAAGAACCAATGCTTGTCTTTAGACTGTTATATATATTCCGGATTATTATTTCTCCCTGCAGCTCCTAACCATGTCTCATACTTCACTACCACAGTAAAAAGCTTCTTGCCACAGTAGCTAATCTGCTCATAACCTATACCTGAACATGATCACAACATGTACTCTGCTCTATACAAACAATACTCGACTCTATACCCAACCTAGCCTTATGTCGGACTTAGATCATTACTGCAGTTTCCCCCAAACCAAAAGTAATATGTACCATATCCAAAGTTTTACTCCTGCAATAATCACAACTCCCTATACAGCAGTCACAATTTCCATATACGCTAGTCTAAGGCTACAATACATATTCCTCTAGTAAACTTACTTGAAGGTACTATTGCAATACCAAGCTTGGCCAATAAATCAAGCTACATGCTCTTTCCTAATTTCTACATATGCCCAAAATAAACATGCCATATAAATTCGTATACCAAGCTCATATCTAGACACAACAAGCTAATGCATACTTCAATCTTATAATCGCGTCAAGCTCAACCCCATGCCAAGCGGATTCATGACTAAGAGGATTACTCCAAGCGATTACTCCAAGCATACAAACAATATCTACATGCATATAAGTCTGATACATTCAAAGAATGTATCCAAAGCCATTCTAAAAGCCAACATGTAGCAAACATGAGCCTAATACAACATGCATATATATGCTAAGCTCCTCTTTTAAAAGTCATGCATCCATTCTAAAAAAAAAAAAAAAACATGAGAGAGCCACGCCAAACCCATCTCTAATGCAAATACTTTTCGATGCATGCATGTTCTTTCATGGTCACTCAAATACAAAAGGCAACCACTAGCCGAAGCAATCAAAATACATGTTTAATACAAGCCTATGCAAGGTTGCCACAAGCTAAATCTCACTTGACGTCAAGCAATTGCAACATGCATATTCATTCAAATGCAAACTCAAACAAAGTAAGGCAAATGAAAAAAAAAATCTTTATATACCGCATGCAACCACTTTGCTGCAAATAGATGCCCATGAAGTCATACACAAGAAAAAGAAAAGAAAAAAAAAAGCAAGTTCAAATGGATTTTCTCCATTTGGGAGAGTATTGCAAAGATGACAACAGACTTCAAGAACTCAAATGCATATTGTAGAAGACATGCCAACATGCTAATCGTTGAGTCTCTCATGCATTTCAGGGACACGAGCTCCATTTTTTCCAGCTACGAAAGCAGCCAAGCTAATTGCCAGTACTGTTACTCATCATCAATCAATGACGCCCAAAATCGATTTTTTCATACACAATCCTTCATGCCTACACTACATGCTAATTCATTCTTCAGTTTAAGTATCAAGCAAACAAAAACAAGTCTCACCAAACAAGCTATGACCAACATTACCAAACACATCAAGCCGAACAAACATTGCACTCTTTCCTATTTTATTTTGAACTGAACACATATAGACCTTTCTTAGTGGCTGCCTATTCCCTCACCAGCTATCTCTTTATAGTCGGCTTACCCCTAGTAATTATACTCTTTCAACTTTTACCCTAAACCATTGTTAACGAATCGACTCCAACACATTCAGCCTCAATCTCCTAGCTTTTACATTTCCCTATAGCAAGCTAAATACAGTCATTCTCTCCCTATTGATACAGACCCCTACATAAGCCTCATTCATAATTGGCAAGACCAAAGAAAATCACATTATGCCTAGGCAAGCAATATCCAAGCAAGACAAGTAAAGCCAAAGCAACAATTGACAATTGTTCCTACCTCTTACAAGGCGTGAGCAAAGTTTCATAGCTATCTTTATGAACTATTCAAGCAATTTCTATCCCAAAATAACTGAAGCCAAGCGAGAAGATCAACCTTATAGAAATCAGAAGTTTGTATAGCTTGAAAATGCCAGAGTCAAGCCACATGCAAATCGCAGCAACAATTGGTTACAGGAAAATACCCAAACCGCAACAGAAGCAAAAGATCAGTCCTATGATAGAGTTCAATGCGAGCACAACCAAGACAATCTTATTCACCAACTCATTAATCATCATAGCAAAAGGGAAGACCAAATTCAACCAAGGCAAAGAGTTGATACTACTAAAAATAAGAAGAAACAAAGCTTCTACATTCAAGACCCGAGTCCTAGAATACCGAATTTGGAGGCTCAAACTCACCTGAATGATATTGGTGCAATCAAAAGGAGATTCACAAGTAATCCAGACGAACCAAGTAGGCAATCTCTCCCTGCAGCAAGAAGGAGTTACGCATCCCCGCAGCAAGCAAAAAAAAAAAAAAAAAAGAAAGAGGCATTGAATCATTGAAAAGAAGATGTTCGGGGAATCCGAACTCACCTAAGCAAAATTGGCACAATCAAATGTCAGCAATTGAAGGAGAAATACGATTAAATTGAATAGCTCATGTCAGCAAATTGGTCCCTGCAATCAGAAGAGATTGGGCGTCCCCGCAGCAAAAGAAAAGAAATTGGAGTCGTTAAAAGGAAGAGTTCTGGGATTTTTGAAACAAAGAGAAGAGAATGAATCAGAGAAATTCCATTAACGTACCTCAGGGCTACGATGAACTCTCATTCAAAGAAGCTGACAATCTGCCATCACTCTAATGCACACAGCCACACACTAAGAAATTCAACTTGAAATACAGTCTTCTCTAATGCACACAGCCACACACTAAGAAATTCAACTTGAAATACAGTCAGAAGACCAGATGGTGAAAGTCCAAGAAAAGAAGAAGAGAAGCCGGAAGAAAATAGAAGACTTAGTCGATCAGTTTGAGCTCTCCTACGCAAAGTAATTGGGCCAGGCTGATTTTTCTAGCTCTCTTTGATTATGTGGCCCATTTCATGCCTAAAATGGCCCAAATAATCAAGGGGGCTAATATTGATACCCGAAAAATCATGCATTTTGCCACGCTATGATTTGTTACGCAATTCATGCAAAAATTCATAATCTTGGGTTAAATCCTTGATTATAACCTGTCAAGCAAACATGCTCATTTTTGTGAGCCCAAGCCACATCCACGCATTTTTGGGGCTTGTAGAAGTGGGTATGGTGTGGATGGTTACGGAGGCACATAACGCTCGTTCGCCGATTTAATGTTGTTAAGAAGTTTCGGTCTTGGGCTCGAAACTCAATCTCAACGACTTAAGTCGGCAACGAATCGGTGAAGAATGTGAGAATTGGACTACTCATCTTTTAAACCCAAAATATCTTTGAATCCAAAGCCCAAAACCCTTTTCTTTTAGAAAAGCCCAAATTGTCTCTCCTTTTAGGAAAAAGCCCAACCCCTTTTTATGTTCTCATTATTAATTAAACCAGATGCCACACCTTATTTCTTCCCCGCAGCAGTACGACAACAAGCTTTGCACAACAGAAAAATCTCATTCATTCCCAACCTGAGGAAGAAGAAGGGCAGTGTCTGGTTTCAAGGTAGCTCTTTCATCCTTGAATGACGAAATCGTAGGATTCAAGCTACTTGGTCCGCCACGTTCCTGGATTTCCGTCTCTGCGGCCGTCCTCATAGCACCCCTGCAGTGAGTTATCTCTCTCATCTCTCAAAGTCAACCTCTTTCTGCCAGCTTTTGAGACTAAGATCATGTGCTTAAGAAGAACAATCCTTTAACACAGTGGATTAGGTATTGTAACCCATCGCAAAGCCCACCAATTGAGCTCTATTAGAAGAGAGGTTTGGGAGCTGCAAAGCTATGAGGCAACAACCCAGAAAAATCCTCAAACACTCAAGCTTTCATGCCTTTCAAGCCTCCAAGCCAAAACCCCCTTTCCAGCCATCCTTCAATCCCCCATTCTTGAAACCCATATCCTTCCTAGAAATCTAACCCTAAAACTCGGTCTAATTTTCATCACCGCATTGTGCCTTTAGCTCCCACGCCGGCTCACGCTACAAGCTTCTTTCGTCTTTGAATCACGCACAAGATTAACTCATTAATCTAAATATTTGGGTTAATTTTGGCCTAGTTACCATTCAAATCAAAAAGAACCCCCACAACAAGAAGATGGATGCTGGACCAAAACATATATCAAGCAAGATACAAGTTGACTGATATCTTATCCTGCTCGCAGCAAAAGAAAACATTGTAAGTACTTTTAAACTTCCTTTAAAAAGTTTTATTGGGGTCAGAAATTACTTGTCTGTTTTATTGGGGTGAAAAATTTAGTAACACTGTTTCTTAATACATTGTAGGTCAGACTGTGGACCATTTTTGCTCCACTTTATAGAAAGCATATGTCATGGGAAAAAACCGACAGAAGATGGTGGTAATAAAATGAGGAAGAAGATCCTGTTAAAGTTCATAGACATAAATATAGAAAAAGATTAGTGCCACTTTAGATGTAGGATCTTCAAAATGTGAAAATATGTAGTATTTTGGTAGTGTTGCAAGAACATATAAATGATCTTGAATTTCAATGCCAGAACTTGTTCTTTTAGTAATTTTGGTCTATTCCTTTGATATATCTTTGTGTCAGTTTCATTTATCTTTGGTTGTCAGTTTCAGTTTTTTTTTGTTACAGGGTGGTTATTGGGGGTCAGTAAACTTTGGTTGCTCTATTCAGGAAAATTACGGACCCCTAATAATTTTCCCTACTTGAGAGTTTACTACCCCATTATGTCATTAGAGGATGGTTGAAAGGAATCTAAGTAATAACAATAATCCAGAAACTTTGGTTGCTCTGGTCAGGAAAATTACTGACCCCCAATAATTTTCCACACTTGAACATATGAACATAACAAAAACTGGAAGCATTCCAGATTAAAGAAAAGACCTGGAAAAGAGTAAAACAAACATCCAAGTATCAAACTGGAAGAAAATAAAGGAAGGCGGATGTGTTGTATCAAGAAATACAGAAAATTACTGACCCCCAATAATTTTTCACACTTTATATATATATGAGCATAATTTTCCAATCATTTTCTATACTTGAGAGTTTAATTACTACCCCAATAATATTCTCCACCTTATACCTCCGGTTAGGGCCCTAATCCCGTTTGAGAGCATATGACATTGTTATTTCGTTTGTTGTTGGGGGGTTTCGAATTCACATATGTGAGAAAATTTCGGCAGCATCTCCCTACAGTCCCCCAAGTGCACTAATATCTATACCTAGAATGCACTCGAGGAACAATAAAGGAACATCTTGTCGAAATATATATACCCACAACCGAAAACAAAACGCACCAACAACAAACGGAATCTCAATGTCATATGCTCCCAAACTGTCCACATATGGGACAATTCGAAAGCCATTTTGTTAGACACAGTCGTAACATAATGGTTCTCGAACGGGATTTCTAAGGGTAACAATATATATTGATGAATGTAAAAGAATATTATAATTCTTAGTTACATGATTCATCATTTTATTTTTTAACATATGAATACAAAAATCGATTTGAATGAAAACAAAAATTTGATAAACATATTATTCACATAATTATTAATCATACATACAAAAGCTAAAGATATATATATATATATATCTTTAAAAATTATACACACAAAAGTTAGATATATATACAAACATAATATTATATAGTCGTTCATGCATATATAATATTATACGTACGTACAAACAAATTATACACACATATCCAGTAATTATATTAAGCATATATACAAGTAAGCAACAATAATCCATCAAAATTGGACCGGCAAGTCGCCGAAAGTTCGCAGAAAAATATGCCTAAAAGAAGAAGGTAGATTAATTAATTAAAGTAGTTACATATATACCAATTACGAGATCGAGATCGAAGCGCGCAGCTCTTAAAGATCGATCAAATTCATGAAGAAAAGCTTCCAAAACTACATTTAGATCGAATGAATATTCCAATGAAGGGGGGGAGCTAGACCATGCCTTTCTTCTGCGTTCTCTTCTGGGTAAAAGGTGTATAAATGGATGATGTGTAAACTTAGCGGACGGAATATTCCGTCACCTTTGACAAAAGGCGTCGGAAAAAATATTCGTTCTGCTTTGTGTCAGGCAATATTTCAAATTCTTACTCGACGGAACAGTTTGTCGGCTAAGAAAGGAATATTCGTCGCCCAAGTCATTTTTAACCGACGGAATCGACTTCGTCACCCAAGAAAATTTCAGACGACAGAACATTATTCGTCGTCTAAGACTGGTTATACCGACGGAACATTATTCGTTGCCCTAGAAAATCTTAGACGACGGACTATGTCGACAATCAATTTCCGTCGACTAAGAAGATCTAAGCCAACGAAACCATACCGATGGAAGATATTAGTGGCCTAGGGTTTACTAAACTGACGGAACCTGGATGTGGTGTCCTATATGACGGTTCTTATTCCGTCGGTGAAGAGTCTCTTAGCCGACTGAATTAATAAGATTTCGTCGGCTAAGTCGATATTTCATGTAGTGCTTAATGTTCATTCTTGCAGGCTTGATTTTAATCTTGTACAAATCCTTCCTAAGTAAATATGTACCATCTTTGCAATAACCACCTTTGACACTTTCATGCCATGGTCTTCCAAATAGCACATCAGTGTCGTCTATGTTAATCACATGACAAGTAACATCATCGTTATAAAATTCTCCTATAAAGATGGGAACTTTACAAACCTGTGTTACCTGTGCATGACCATCAATCAATATGGAACGCTCAGCTTCACTGTCGGTAATTGAAGGTAATCAACAACCTTACTTGCTACAAAATTCTCTTGTAGGCTGCTGTCAATTATTGCCGACCATACCTTCTCTTTGATGAAACATTTTGTTCGAAAGTCGTCGTAATCTGATGATGTGAATACCCAACATTCCATGCTAGCTTCCTCCTTCTTCTTCTTCTTTCTTCTTCTTCTTCTTTGTTTTTTGTTTTTTTGTTTTTGTTTTTGTTTTTTTTGTTTTTTTGTTTTTTTTGGAATTGATGAGGTTAACCTAGGACGAATCCCTTGGTATGTTCCTCCTTAATTTTGGATAGATACTCTACGACCAGCGTCGTTGAGGTTGGTAGATAAAAGAAACTTGATCACCCATGACTACAAATTGATAACCACAGGAATACAAATTGATAACCACAAGAATAGACCAACTTTGATTACCAATTAATGCAGCGAAAATATAAACGTTGGAATCCACCAACGGCGACTTGAATCCACAAGCCTAGGTTTTCTCGAATTCATGAAAGAATCTGGAATCTACCAGAGAATTGAGATAAACTCAAGGGTTTTTATTGATATCAAAGCTGACGACTACAACTGATAAAAGTTTCTTATATAGGAAAATAAACCCTAGGGAAACTAACAACCAAGCCTAAAAGCCCATTAGGTTAAAAGAAAACAAAATCCAAAATAAACTAAAAAAACCTAAAATAATACTAAATGCTGAATCGGGTTAATAAAACGATATATTTTGGCCTTAATCTGATAGGGATCACTAAACTTAGTCTTGTAGATCTTGTCGTTCCCATTCCAGAAAGGTATTATGCGTTCCAAACAGACATTCTGGCCAAAAGTTACTCCAAATCAGATTTAATATATTTTGCGCGACAAACCCGAAAAGTCTAAAACAACATCTTCTTGAATATTCCAGCAGTTAGCAACCTCATGATACGAGAATTATCGATCTTCAAATCATTCTTTTTAATTATTCGCCACTTCCTTACTTTTATTTTTTTTCTTTCTAAATTTGGTCAATTCTTGTTCTACATCACTCCTCACCACCTTAGAAATTTTAGCATCTCAATTTTAGATCAGTTTTCTCCTTCAATTCATTTCCCTCTCATTTTGTTCTATCCCAAGGATAGTGAAACTTATGAGGTCAATCATATCGATCGCCATTGATTAGTTGTTGAAAGAACCAAGCTTCTGAAAAGATCACTATCTGAAACCCTAACTCACTTCTACCCCTTTGCGGGAAAAATCCAGGATCATGCTTCAGTTTGTTGCAATGACGAGGCTTTCTTGAAGCTCAGGTCAACTGTCCCATATTGTTGGTGCAAAAAATTTCGGGAGAGAGATTACCCAACATAAATCACTCTCCTTGGATCTTTGAGAAGCCTTAGACGCATTCATACGACGATCAATCAAGGGGAGAAGGTACCGTTGTTATCCATGATTGTTTGTTCCTCTTCGTCATCCCCCTTTTTCTTCACCATAAGCGTGCGAATTTATAGACATTTGATTCTTTAGTCCTCACTTCACGTCGTAGTGGGAGTAGTGGAAGGAGTAGTGTTTTCACGTTCTTCATAATCTCCTCGTGCTTCATGTTGTTTTCTTCTTATCTACTTGTTAGTCAATATATGCTTCGATCATCGGGCCTAATTCATTAAGTGGGGGCCCAAGCCGAAATTTTATACCCCCATACATATAGAAGGCATTGGACAAACCCGATCTTGATTTTGTAAAAGAGTTGATTCCTAATTTACAATATGATGAAGGAGACTCCGGCCAGGATATTCTACTAGTCCAGGCCAACTTCTTTGAATGTGGCGGAGTAGCAATCGGATTCCAGGTTTGTCATAAGATCATCGATGCCTTCACATTTAGCACATTCCTCAACAGGTGGTCTGCAACTTCCCGTGGTCTGGAACTTCCTCCAGATCAATATGTTGGTGTAGCTTCTCGTTTTCCCCCACTAGAGTTGTTCAAACATCTACCGTTTCTGAAGATTGCTAATGAAAGGTGTACAACAAGGAGATTCTTATTTGAATCCTCGAAGATTGAGTCTCTGAAGTCCAAAGCTGCCAGTGCTGCCGTGCAAAATCCCACGCGGGTAGAAGTCGTGTCAGCACTTATTTGGAACTGTGCGATGAAAGCATCAACTGCAAACTCAGGTTCTGCAAGACCATCATCATTGGCATGGTTGCAAACTGTGAACATGCGGAAAATATTGGTGCAACCATCTGCGGACAACTTGATGGGGAACCTTTTGGGGTTCTTTCCAGCAATATCTATGAAAAGGGAAAGTGAGGATGATCTTCAAGGCTTGGTTGCTGCAATGAGGAAAGGGTCAAATGAACTGAAGGTGAAGTATGGTGCTAATGGTATTGGTGTGGACGATATAAGTAGACTCCTGAAAGAATATGGAGAGCTGTTGCAAAAGGATGATACAGAGTGTTATTATTCCACCAGTTGGTGTTGGTTGCCTTTTTATGAAACTGATTTTGGATGGGGAAAGCCATTGGTGAGTAGTCCTGCAATGGTAGAAATCAAGAATTTGACTACCTTGATGGATACCAGTGATGGGCATGGCATAGTAGCACACTTGACATTGAAAGAAGAAGACATGACATATTTGAAAATGATGAGGAGCTGCTTGCATATGCTTCTATAAATCCCCGTGTCGTGTAGTTTGTGTGCCTAGGGCCTAGCTAAAATAAAAAGCCCTCTCTTGTGCTCCTTAACTGATGTTTAATATGTTGCTGAAAAAAAAAAATAGCAAATCACATATACATTCTCTAAAAAGATTTGAAACACAAATAAATTCACTTGTGTTTTTGTTAAATAAATAAGGACAGTTTTAACAATTAAGGACAATCTTTTTTCTGCATGTCATGTGTCATGGTTTAATTTACCAAACTAACCCTACACTAATTAAATATGTTTTTAGAAGAGAAAAATCTCTTCTTTTGAGATTTTTCAGTGAATGAAATACAGTAGCAAGTTTTCAATAACTTAGTGTAATAGCAGTTAATTCTAGTAAAAGTAGTAGCAGGGGTTAACATCCCAGTAGTAGTAACAGTTAATTCCAGTATAAGTAGTAGCATAGGTTAACATTTCAGTAGTAGTAGCAGTAAATTTGAGTAGAAGTAGTAGCATGGGTTAACATCTCAGTAGTAGAAATAGTTAATTCCAGTAGAAGTAGTAGTAGTAGCAGGGGTTAACATCCTAGTAGTAGTAGCAGTTAATTCCAGTAGAAGTAACAGGGGTTAACATCACAGTAGTAGTAGCAGTTAATTCCAATAGAAGTAGTACCATCTCAGTAGTAATAGCAGTTAATTCCAGTAGAAGTAGTAGTAGGGGTTAACATCCCAATAATAGTAGCAGTTAATTTCAGTAGAAGTAGTAGCATGAGTTAACATCTCAGTAGTAGTAGCAGTTAATTTCAGTAGAAGTAATAGGGGTTAACATCTCAGTAGTAGTAGCAGTAAATTCCAGTATAAGTATTAGCAGGGGTTAACATCCTAGTAGTAGTAACAGTTAATTCCAGTAGAAGTAATAGGGGTTAACATCCTAGTAGTAGTAGCAGTTAATTCTAATAGAAGTAGTAACATCTCAGTAGTAGTAGCAGTAAATTCCAGTAGAAGTAGTAACAGGGGTTAACATCCTAGCTAGTAGTAGTAGCAGTTAATTCCAATAGAAGTAACAAAGGTTAACATCTCAGTAGTAGTAGCAGTTAATTCCAATAGAAGTAGTAGCAGGGGTTAACATCTCAATAGTAGTAGCAGTAAATTCCAGTATAAGTAGTAGCAGAGGTTAACATCTCAGTAGTTAAACAAGTATGTTTCCTCTAGTTCTACTACTGCTTGAAGACTAAGACAATGAAGGTTAACTCTGCTACTGCATATCCTCCACTTCTGCTACTATAGTTATCCACTTTTACACTAAAACCTTAACATTACAAAACCCCCCAAACTCATTCGCAGTCTTCCATATCTTATTTCTAGCCTCAAATCTCAAATCACCCCCAAAAACTTTAGAGAGAGAAAAAGAGCGAGAGAACCCAGAAGAAATAGAGAGAGAAATGGCCAAGCTTGTCCATGGAGCTGAGTAGTTGGAGCATTCACTATGCTCTGACCAAGAAGGACACTGCTCTCATGAAGTTGCCACCATGCCACCAATAATTGAAGAGCTATAAGTTTTTTGCTTACATGCTATGGGCTTGAATATTCAACTTTAAAAGAAAGGACGGTTGATTGCCAAGCCCAATACATTCGAACCATAGGCTTTCCAATTCCACCTACCAGTACACCAATCAAATCCTAAAGTCAAAATCAAAATCAAATCAAGCAAAGACCAGTGACGACGAGGCGGTCATCAAATTTCACAATCAGAAATTGAGAGAAGAAAAAAATCAAAGAGCAACTTACATGAGCTTCGAACATGGCTGCGAATCGGACCGACGATCGCCGGCGACGATTGGCCGGATTATGACCTCAGGATTGCGGAAAGTGAGCTAGGGTGATCGGCGATCGACGAAGCATTTCCATTGGTGAGAAAGCTTAGAGAGTGACGATTAGGATTTTCTGAAGCTCCAAACCCGAGAGAGAGAGAGAGAGAGAGCCCAGAAGAAATAGAGAGAGAAATGGCCAAGCTTGGACCAACCTCATATCAATGGTGGAGATTTTTTAAGAGAGAGTTTCTTAGATCTGAAATGGTGGATAAGTGAGACAAATGGTTTTTTAGGTATTTTACTTAAAAAAATTGCTGACAGTGCGTGATACTATGCATTATGGGTCTGGGCTTATGTCCTTATTTGTTTAAATCTGTTAAAATGTGAGTTTTCTGTTTTATGCAACTGTTTATGGTAGTAGGATGTCATTTACTAAAAAAAAAACTATATTTCCCAGTGTGACATTCCTTTTTTAAATCTCATTTTAATTTTTTGAAATAAACAATGATTTTGTTTAAGGGAGAACAAAGACTGATTTTTTTTCTTTAAGGCAGAATTCTGTTTCAATTTGCTGAGGTGAAACTGAAGGTTTGATCAATCGAGTGACATGCAGTTAATCGATTTTTGGCTGTGGTGGGTTTTGTGGTGGTGATGATTTGGAGTTGCATTGGTCATTGTTATTATTGGGGATGAAAAGGAGATAGAACAACATATGTACGTAGTTTGAAGAGTGAACGACTTTGATTATAGTTCTACTTATATCATGTTGCAAGACCTTATCTCGATTAATGAATTATTTATTTCTCTTTTAAAAAAAACAACATAAGTCATGCTTGAAAAATATATGATTATTATAAGAATTAAGACGGGTAGCACAATATTTTGTGTAACAAACGTGCCGTTAATGTAAGTCGGGGTCACTTCAACAATAGTTACAATACCCTAGCTTGTAACTAACATATTTTTCACTTTTTTTCGATTACTATGCCTTTTTCTCCTTTTCGATTACTATGCCTTTTTCATAGGCACCAACTATGTGACACATGGATTTAGAGAAGCATATGCAAGTAGCTCCTCATTATTTTCAAATATGGCCATGTCTTCTTCTTTCAAGGTCAAGCGCGCTTCAATGCCACGTCCATCACTGGTGTCCTTCATCATAGTCATATTCTTGATTCCTTCAGTTGGAGGAACACCCATCAATGGCTTTCCCCATCCAAAATCGGTTTCATAAAACGGCAACCTGCACCAACTGTTGGAGCAATAGCATTCTATATCATTATTTCGCAACAATTCTCCGAACTCTTTCCGGAGTTCACTTACATCATTCGCACCAGCACCATTAGCACCATATTTCACCTTAAATTCATCATACCCCTTCCTCATTGCAGCAACCAAGCCTTGAATATCATCCTCACTTTCCCCTCTCGTCCATTTTGCTTGAAAGAACCCCAAAAGGTTCCCCATCATGTTCTCCACAGATGGTGGCGCCAATATTTTCCGCATGTTCACCATTTGCAACCATGTCGATGATGATGGTCTTGCAGAACCCAAGTTTGCAGTTGATGCTTTCATCGCACATTTCCAAATCAGTGCTGACACGACTTCTACTCGCGTAGGATTTTGCACAGCGGCACTGACAGCTTTGGACTTCAGAGACTCAATCTTCGAGGATTCGAACAAGAATCTCCTCGTTGTACACTTCTCTTTAGCAAACTTCAACAACTGTGGAGGTCGCTCGAACAACTCCAGTGGGGGAAAACGATAAGCTGCGCTTACATATTGATGTGGAGGAAGTTGCAAACCACGAGAAAATGAAGACCAGCTGTTGAGGAATGTGCTAATCGTGAAAGCATCGATGATCTTATGTGAAATTTTAATCCGATCGCTACTCCATCACATTCAAAGAAGTTGGCCTGGACTAGTAGAAGATCATGGCCGGAGTTTCCTTCAGCAAATTGTAAATTAGGAACCAAATCTTTTACAAAACCAAGATCGGGTTTGTCCAAAGCCCTTGATATGGGACAGTTGACCCGAGCTTCAAGAAACATAGCTCCCTTGTCATTGCAACAGACTGCTGAAGCATGGTTGTTGATTCTTCCTGCCAAGGGGTAGAAGTGAGTCAAGGGTTCAGATAGTGATCTTTTCAGAAGTTTGGTGCTTTCAACAACCAAATATTGGGGATCAGTGTTATTGACCTCATGAATATCACTATTGTTGGGATAGAAGAGAATTAGAGGGACATGAACTGAAGGAGAAAACTGATCTAAAATTGAGAGGCTGAAATTTCTAAGGTGGTGAGGAGTTGGAGAGGAAGGTTTAATTCTTTCTTTGTTAAAAACTTCTATCTTCACCTCTAAGCTCATTTTGTAGCTCCACCACCTTTCTTTCATATCAAAGAACATACTCAATATACATACCTAAGACATGGAGCGCACGATATGTCACAGTGTATTAGGAAGTAAATATTCATTCAAAAAAATTAAGGAAGTAAATATTGTATATTTTGTTTATCAGGCTCAATTGTAGAGAATGTTTCCTTGTAGAAGGTTCTCTCTCTTCTAATCTGTATATATATCTTTTTGTCATGTTATGTAAGTAAATGAAAAAAATAATTTCAATTCCACATAATATATCTAGTCAAATCATAATAGGTCTTGCATTAATTACCAGCTAATTTCAGGTTTTAAGCTAGGGAAAATCAATGACATTAATGAATTTTATTATGTGATGAAATTGAAACTCTTTCTTGTATATTTTCTTCCAAAGTAGCATTCAACATATTAATTAGCTGAATGGGAAATTATATCCTAAGTTATAAGGAATTTTTTTGGAGTAAAACAATCAAAAGTCTCCCTAAAAGTGAAAAAATCAAGAATATAAAAAAGTTGTTGAAGTTGTTCCAATAACATCTCGGTAATGGACGTAATTTGCAAGAAAGAAAAATATTAAGGACTATCGTAACTTTGTAAGTATGAATTTCATCAAAATCCCTTGTCAAGTGACAAAACCACCCTACTCCAAGGATGATTCATGAGTATGAAATTCATTTTCGTACCAATAATGACAATATAGGTCGAGCAGAAGAGTATGGGTACTTTCGACCAAAAAAAGAGAGTAGAAAGAAGCGTATATGGTAGGGCTGGCATTTTGTCCCTAGACAAACTAGCCAGCCGAGATTTGAGCCGAGCCAACGACGTCGGTAGCCGACTTGTCGGTAGAGAGGAGCCTCGGCTCGGCTGAGCCGTACCAAATACATATCTCGGCTCGGCTAAGCCGTACCAAATACATATCTCGGCTCGGCTATGGTACACAGTTTTGTATACCAATGGTATACCGTACTAACCGAGATATACGTATACCAGCTAATATACATATATAATGTGCAAAATACATGATAATTTGCAAGACTTGAGACTCGAACCCATCACCTCGTGGATGGAGGGACTCATGTCCAACCACTAGAGCAAATGCTCTTCTTAATAATATATATGCAAAAACTATATTTATTATCTTACAGAACTCATAAAGTCAAAATAAGAATTTAACAAACCTATTTCAAAGCCTCAGATGCTCTTCCTTCTTCATTCCTCGCCTCTCTTTCTTTTGTTTCGTTCCCAAATTAGGGATTTAGGGCAACTCAATTGCATTCAAATTCCAGTTCCACATTCTTCATATTCTTCCTCTTCTTTCTTTGTTCCTTGAACTAATCTCCAATCTCAAACAAATTTCACCAATCACCCACTTCCTTCTATATGTTCTCCATGGAGAAGAGGAATAGAGGATGACGGAGGAGGCTTAGAAGGCTTACTAGGATGCTTTGGAGCTCCAGTCGTGGTTCGCCGTCGCGACGGAGGCGCTGAACAAGTTTGATAGATTTTTTTTTTTCGTTTTTGACTTTTGGGTTATTAGAGTGAGAGTTGTTTGATGGGTACTTTGATTTGAAGTAGAGATGGTGCTTTGATTTGAAGTGATGAGTCAAGTATGGTGCTTTGATCTGAAGTAGAGTGACAACGATATGAAATCGGTATCTACCGATTACCAACCGTTGTATGCCGAAAGTCTCGATTATCGAGAAGTCGGCACACTGACTTCAGTGGCCGGTTTTGGTAGTAGGTTTCTCTTACCGAGCAAGAGTCGGTCGGTAGACGGTTCAAACGGATTTTTCCGGTAACCGTACCGGATCCACCCCTAGTATATGGGTACCATTAAGGGTGGGCAATTTGCACTGAATATGCGGTTACCGACTCAAACCGTACTGAAAAATAAGATTCGATAACCGCACCGAACTAAACAGTGTCGTTTTATGGTCACACCGTACCGAACCGCATTAAAACAGTTCGGTTGCGGTTTTGAGTTATAAACCGCCCGATTTAAACCGAACCGTACCGAATTACATTTTTCTATTGATGAAAGTTTTGGTTTGTAACATATAAAAAAATCATTTATGTTTAAGTTTGCACACGCAAGTTGCAATATTTGAATGATAGTTGATATATGTGGTTTATTAAGTAATCAAATATGGTATTTTAGTTAGTTACTTGATATGGATGATATTTGTAGACTAATGTGGACTCTAAATACATTAAATGTCTTACCGACATTGTTAGGTAAAAATAAGCATAACTTTTGATAACCATTTCTTACTTGAATAAATAAATTTGTTTCACCTCGAAACCGACCCGCATCGCACCAAAAAATAGTGTAACCGAAATAATCGGTTAATTCTTTTGAAATACGATTTTGGTTTAAAATACTGTAAAACCGAAAAAAAAAATTCAGTTACGGTTTGAGCCTTAAACTGATCCGAACCGAACCGAACCGAACCGAACCGAGCCAAGTACCCTCGGTTATTAGTTAGATGAAAGAGACAGAGACACTGACACGCGTACGTGGTTTTTCTTGAACACGTGGCGCGCAAATTCCAGTTTCAAAAAAGTGGCAAAAACTAGGCCAACTTCAAAACGGAAACTCTGCCTCGTTACATGTCTTCTTCTTCATGTCTTCCTGCTTCGAATTGGCCCTCTCCTCTCTCCCCCACCCTTCTTCTGCCACGTCACTTCCTGCCGGTTACTTCATTGATCATCAATACGGCGCCGTTTCACACATTGGGAATCTGATCAAACCCCTGAAAGGCACACCATAACCCAATTATCTCCTCCTTTTCGTTTGCTTGTTTGTACATTGATATCTTCCATCTCTCTGTTTTGGTTTTCTGAATTTCGTTCTCGTTCTCATTTGAAATATTAGCCTTTGTGGTTGTTGTAAATGTTGGAAATGTGTTTGATGTTAGGGAAGTCCTGAAATTATAAATTTGTGGTGATTTTCCTTTTCTGGGTTTGGTTCATTTATGGCTTTTGATGATTTCTTCAGCTTCAAAATTCAATCTTGGGATTTCCCTTTTCTAGTTTTCTTCATCCCTTTTAATGTTGTGAATGTGTGAAACTTGTGCAATTCTCTTTTATCCTTGAGGGCGGTTAGGGGTGGTTGTAAAGTGTGTACATTACCCAACAATAAAAACACACAAGGAGAGAAAGCAATTAGGGATTTCCTCTGTTTGAATTAGCTGTAAGGAGGTGTGACTTTTTTGTTTGAAGAAGATATGGACATTTCAGAGAGTTCCATCTTACACCATGTGGGACTTGTGTTGTTTGTGCTTTGGTTGCTGTCTCACTACAATTGCTGCTACCCAGTTGCCTACCTTGTCTCTCTGATTTATCTCTACCTGGTATGGATTACTCTCTTTCAATAACTTTTGTGTTTTGTTCATTGTTGTTTGAATTAAGCTTGTTCTATAGGGACCGGAGGAAATTGAACTGTTTCTTTATGGTAAGAATTTAGAATCATGGCATAAATGTGTGCTATATGTGTCTTAAAGGGTACTAAATTTTCGGTTGCTGGTACAAGCCTTAAACTTGCCTTTACCATTTCTCTTTATTGTTGATATGTTGTTCGATTTGGTAATTGGATGAGTGCTAAAAGGAATGAGCAATTGGAGTCCATAATAAGAACTGTTTCTTGTACTTTTGCAAGGTTCATGAGCGGTATGTTATGAGATTGCGAAAGAAACTACAATTTGAGGAAAGAAAACAGTCTAATCAGAGAAGGGTAATATCATATTTCCCCGATTGTGACAATCCTGGTTGTGCTAAATAGTATTCCACTGTCGGTTAAATTTCATTGTTATTTGTTGTTGTTTCCCATGCTTCAGGTACTTACTGATTCTGAAACATTGCGATGGTTGAACCATGCACTTGAAAAGATATGGCCCATATGTATAGAACAGATTGCTTCACAGAAGATTCTCCTCCCTATTATACCTTGGTTTTTGGAGAAGTACAAACCATGGACTGCTGTATGACATTACCTTCTGAGTTGGATCTTGCGTATTCCATTTTATCATTGGTTTAAATTGAGTTCATACACTTATTTTTATTTTGGGGGAAAGTTCCATGCACTCTTTGCAAATCTTTTGGGTTTCTTATGGTAAAAGGGTAAACGTTGGGAAAACAGAATCAAGGTTTGTCCTGAGTTCAGTAGTGTGATTTTGATCACTGTCTTGACTAGATGGTTAGCTTCAGCTGCAGATATATATATATATATATATATATATATATATATGGTCATTATGAATTGTTATCTAGTTGTTTGATACACTTTTTCCATTATTAACAACAATTGAATATACAATTGCAGAAGGAAACAGTAGTTCAGCACCTTTACTTAGGACGAAATGCACCTATGCTCACAGATATTAGAGTTATTCGCCATTCCAATGATGATGACCACTTGGTATGATTTTCTTTATTCGCAGTGAATCAATAGTTTCACGTCCTCTTTGTGGCTGAAGTACTATAGTTATGAATGCAGGTTTTGGAGTTGGGACTGAGTTTTCTGACAGCTGATGATATGATTGCAATACTCGCTGTGAAGATGAGGAAAAGACTGGGTTTCGGCATGTGGGCAAAGTTGCATATTACAGGCATGCATGTTGAAGGCAAGGTATCGGTTGACTAACATGTAATCTGAGATGTGATCTTAAGATCATTTTAGAATTGAGTGATTTTGACATTTGATCTGTAAATTTAAAGGATTGTTTTTCATCGAGAAGGATGAAGAAAAAGAAAAACTAATTTAGATGTTGTATGTTACCTATTGAATCTTTTCAGCAGATGTAACTTGACAATATTTGGAATTTTCATACCTTTGCAGACACTAAAATTACAACATGCTTATATGTTCTGATCATGCAGCTTATATCCTTTGTTTTGCAGCTGTTGATTGGGGTTAGGTTTCTTCGTAGGTGGCCTTTCCTTGGCCGTGTGCGGATATGCTTTGTTGAGCCTCCATATTTTCAGATGACCGTCAAACCTATTTCTACACATGGCCTTGATGTTACAGTACTTCCGGGAATTGCTGGTTGGCTGGTAATATTTTGTCACATTTGAAGCAGAATTAATGTTGACTTCTCTCTGTACACCGTCTTCTGTCTCTCTCTCTCTGTGACTTGCTCTTTTGTTTGGTCTTGCTCACAGGAAAAGCTTCTTTCGATTGCCTTTGAGCAGACACTTGTTGAGGTATGACTTTTGGACTTCGACTCCTTTACGTAAATTCTTTATTGTCTAATGGATGTTCTGTACACAGCCTTTGTATCTCGCCTGGTTTTGAATGAATGACTTGGGATGCCTCCTTTACTTGTTCAGAGACATTTGTCTGTTCTGTTCTCTGTTCATTATATGAAGTTACGTTAAGTTTCTGGCAAAGTAGTAAAATGTATAAAATCTAATTCATATGATTTTTTAGAGAATGAGCAAACGATGGGGGTTTTTTTGGTTGATGCAGTTCATATTTGATCTACACTATTGGTAAAGTCTTCTAAATGTAACTATCAATATTCTTGCAGCCCAATATGTTGGTTGTTGACATGGAGAAATTCGTCTCACCGCAGCAAGGTACAGGAGAACTATAATTCACAATGCCTCCTATAATATTTTAGAATGTCTAAACCCAGTGTATTGTTGCAGCAACTTCTAAGTGTTCATTATATTCCCCATTCTGAAACTCCTATTTAAATCAGTGATATCAAGATACATGTCAGTATCAACCTAATACACAAACCCAGAGGTTGGAGCACGAGACATTTTTGTGTTACTTCAGATAAATGTTATTACAGCTTAATTCTCCATAATCTTCGTTTTTGAGTGAAGAATAAATTCCATGTTCCTTGCATACCAGATAATAGCTCTTCCGATCCCTTTCCTGGGGAATTTTTTTTATTTTTCTAATACTTCAATCATCATCCTTCTTCCCTCTCAACGCCATTTCTCCGTGTGTAATCTTTAAATGATTCTGCTTTCATTTGATTGACAGAGAGTTGGTTCTCTGTGAATGAGAAGGACCCTCTTGGACATGTCAGAGTGGAAGTCATTGAAGCATCTGACATTAAAGCTGCAGATCTAAATGGTTAGTTGTTTATATAAATACAGTAGGCTCTTTGGATTTAAACAGAATAATCTGTTCTAAATCTCAAATTATTCATTTCAATATATTGTCAGGATTATCCGACCCTTATGTCAAGGGTCATTTGGGCCTTTACCGGTTTAGGACTAAGGTACAAAAGAAAACACTGGCTCCAAAATGGCATGAAGAGTTCAAGATCCCCATCATTACATGGGATTCGGCTAGTGTGCTATCTTTTGAAGTTCGTGACAAGGACCGGTTTGCTGATGATTTCCTTGGGTTTGTTCCTGAACTTTTCTAGAGGTTATTTAATTAATCATCATTCATAAGTCAATGATTTGAATGACTTATGGACACTAGAAAACAGGGAAGGCTGTAGATTTAGGTGCTGTGACTACAAAGCTTTTCAAATGATTTTGTTGAGTCTTGAGTCATCATTTTTTCTAGAGAATCATCACTTCAACAGATGTTAATGAATTGTCATTTGTTAGTTTTGTTTTGCTCGACTAAGTTGTTTCCCAAGTCGGTCTTGGTTGCCGGTCTAACGTACCTTTCTGTATCCAGATTGTGCTCCATTAACATTGGTGAGTATAGGGATAGCCAGAGGCATGACATCTGGTTGCCTCTTCAGAATATTAAGACAGGAAGGCTCCATGTTGCAGTAACTGTGCTTGAAGATAGTCCCAAGGTACTTTGGACTTCCTCTCAACTTTATGCTATACTAATAGGGTAATAGAATCAAAAGAATTCATAGGTCTAGTTTCTGGATAAATAAGAATTTAACCACAAGCTGGTCAAGTCTGCACTCTGTCTTGGACTTGAGCGTGTTACGTATATGCAGGGGGATGAAAATCCAGATGTTCAGGAAACACCAAATGTGGAAGATGAAAGAAAAAGGTTTGCCAATGACATTAGTAATAAAAGTTCTTTCTCATCTGCATCATCAGAAAAGTTTGAGAAGGTGGCAGATAACTTTGAGCCAATTGATGTTGATGGGCAAAGAGAGACTGGTATATGGGTCCATCACCCAGGACCTGAAGTTTCACAAACATGGGAGAGTAGAAAAGGAAGGAGTCGGCTCCTTGAAAATGAGATTCAAAATGATACAGGTGGCCATAGTTCGGTAACCTCAGTCTCCCCAAATAATGATGAGGACAGTGGCACTGAAAAGAATCACGAGGAGAAAGGCAAGATGAAAACAGTTCGGAAGGGTCTAAACAAGATCCGTTCGGTATTCCACAAGAATTCCAAAAAGGACAGTGGTTCAAGCAGCTTTAAAGAGACTGCTTCATCTGGACATGCTAATCTTCAGGAAATTAGTGAAAAAGATATTGCAGTGAGATTTATTGTGGAGGATGAACTTTCCAACCATCAGGAGGGTAAGGGTTTGAAGGAAGGAGTTGTCACTACTGGAGGGAGTGTTTCAGAGGGAAAGGGCAAGGCTTTAGACAAGGCAATTAGTTTCCTTAAACCAGCAAAAAAATCTCGAGATTTTAGGAAGTGTCAAAGTGATACTTACAATGGGAGGGCAAGCAAAACTTCAGAAGAATTTAACTCTTCTGATGAGGATGACACTCCTCCAAAACAGTTAAAATGATACCAGTTGTTTCCAGCACTGATGCATTAATGTGAGGGAGCATGTTGCTCAGCCAGTTTTCACATTTGCATCCTTGTTCAGCTCTCATGTTCAGGGTTTGCTAAATTGTGCAGTTGACAAGGCAACCTTTATGTGTAGTGTTCTCTTGTTTTCACTTTCCATAGATAGCCATCCTCTACCTCTTGTGAGGTGATTCTGTTATCTAATTCCAATGCCATTGTTTCGGAGAACAAAAGTAGCAAGTTCAGGTAAATATGCACACCTTACTAACAAAAACATTCATTTTCAAGCTGAAAGAGATTGTAGGATACCATGGTGATCAGAGCCATCTCATTCCGTATGTCCATTACTCATAGCGTTATGTCAGCCGTGTATGCAACGAAAATTGCGAAATCACAAAGCATTCATTTTCAAGCTTCATCGGTGACCAAAAAGATCAAGCGTATCGGAATGGCCATATCACCTAACATCTATGTAGTTCCAGTTTCGTTATAGTTAAATGACATACCAATCGAACTTCCTATAAATTCTCCCTCATTTATTTATGGGAGCACTTGTACCACCAACTGTCATGTTTAATCATATGACTCGATCTACAGCTTTCCTACTGTAATTGCTGAATCTCAAGCTAGCAGGCTTTGTATAACAAAGTTTAAGGCCATAAATTAATACAGAATGATCCGTTTCAAGTGATCAACTCATCTATAGTTTCTTCACAAGAAACACAATGATGGTTGTTGCTCTTCTCCGGAAACACTCTTCTGATAATCTGCCTCCACATACCCATCTTCGGCACAAACCCTTGCCGCATCATCTGCCTCAAAACCCAGTCCAGCTCCTCCACCTTATTCTCCTTACACAACCCCTGAAACAGTTGCTTGTATGACACGAAACTCGGACCAAAACGCTTTGAAACCATCCGAATCATGAACTCTTTCGCCTCGACAAACCTCTGCGCATCAAGCAAGCAATACAAAACCTCCTGATAAGAAGCCGGATTCGGCGCACACCCCTTGAGCTTCATTTGCTCCAAAAGCTCAATGCCCTCATCATATCTCTTCTGTCTCCGCAGCCCTGCTATCAAGATGTTAAACGTAACCGAATCCGGATCAATACCTTCATTTTCCATTCTCCTCAGCAACCCAAATGCCTCATCCACCTTCCCATTCACACAGAGCCCATGCATCAGCGTCGAAAACGTCAGCGCATTCGGCTCACATTTCTGCTGGGGAAATTCGTCGAGCACCTGGAGTGCACCATCAACCTTCCCACTTTCACACAGCCCCTTGACAATTATATTCAAACTACACGCATCAACCTCAACACCCAACTTCGCCGACATCAAGTAAACCTCATGAACAACATCAAACATCTTCGTCGAAACCAGAATATGCAGGACAAGGTTGAATGTCTTGACAGACGGCCAGCACCCGAAACCGCCGGGCATGTCGAAAAGCGTCTGCATTGCCTTGTTTATGTAGCCACCCACATTGCCGTAGTTCTTGATGACGCCGCGGAAGAAGTCATCCGACAGCCGGCTCTTCCTCTCGGATTTGATTCTGTTCATGACATTGTCGACTGCGTCGAAGAGATGGGCTTGGGAGAGCTTGTTGATGATTAGAGTGTAGAGGGCTTCGGTGGGTTTGTAGTCTTTGCGGGTGGAGTAGTGGTGGAGGGCGGGGAGGAGTGAGGTGGGGTCTTGGAGGGATGTGAAGACTTGGAGGACTTCGGTTGGGGAGAGCCAGTCTTTGTGGTGGAGCTTTTTGGGGATTTGGGGGGAGGAGGAGGAAGGTGGGTTTCGGGTTAAGGTGGAGTATTGGGTTAGGGATTGGAGGACTGGATGGGTGAGTTTGAGTAGTTTGGTAGAGCGGGAAATCATGTTTGTCTTGTGAGAAAGGTAAGAGAGGGTTTTAGGCCTCAAAACCCTTTGCAGTGTTCTTCAAAAGTTCAAACAGTTCAAACCTCGCAGGGAGTTTCAAATGGGGGGAGTGTGCTTTTATACGAGCATGTTTGAGTTGTTTATTCTCAGCTGATCTAAATGGACCGCTGAAGACGTGACTTATGTGGTTTGGTTGTCCCTAAAGTTCATATTTTCCTCAAGGATCACTATTTTTAGGTTGGCTACGAAACGCCATGCATAGTGTTCGGTGTTAAGTTAAAAGAACATTCAACGAAGTTATGTCAAGAAAAAGTTCAGATTACAAGTGTTTGAATTTCTCAATGCACTTTCTTATGTGTGATTCTCAAATACTTCGACAGTCTGACTGACAGACAGTTACCCTTCTTATATATTTGTAATTCCTTACTTCAAGATAGTCCAAGTAATATTTTAGATTCATAGTGCTGCATTGTTCTTGCTTGCTTATGCTAGTTATTGACCAAACTATGGCTACTTCCTATCGTTGGCAAATGACAAGTTGTATTTGTATCCATTAATAATGTGATCCTGTTTCTGTACAGATGTAGCATTTCTAGTCTAAAGAATCGTAAATATTATGTACTATGAAATCATCAATAAAATATGATCTATCTGTTCTTCTTCTTCCCCTGAAGAATTGGTTGGATCTGCAAGTGTCTATTGAAGGCCTCGTTGAACAGGAAACGAGTCTGGAATGCTGATATAATCGGAAGCCATGCCAAGACGGCAATAGGTGCAAACAGGACAACCCCCATTCCGTAGTCATATGTTTTAGCAAGTACTCGGGTGAATTCCCAGAATCCAGTATTCTCTATCAGGGGCCTCACAGCTTGTGCAAACTGAACGAACAAAGTAAATTAGTGGAAAGTAGGAAAGAAACGCACAATGTCAAAGACAAAGAGTCATATAAACTTACCAATATCAAACCCCATCCTGTTGGCAAAAATGCTAGGCAGCAGACAACTAAGTCCCTCCAAGATAGATGACACACAAGAGAGAGAGATATGATGATGGAAAGAACACCCAAGAAGAGGGTTGCTTTGAATAGCCTAAACACGAGGTGATATCTAGCACTGAACTGTTGCCTTCCGAGGTTCACTGCCTGCATAGAGTGAAGCCAAGTATATAATTAGAGAAATAATAAGACAGATTTCTTCTCCATAATTGTAGATCAGATATGAGAATAGTTTCTAATAGAAGATAAGGACAGTGAGGTTTACCTTTACTAACAAGAATACAACGAGGATCACAATCCATGAAAGCAAATAAACCAGAAAATTCGTGCTATTCTGGGAAATGTCAAGGTGGTAGACCAGACCATACTGATACAGGAAAAACCGAACAGATAGGAGTATTTCAAACAACCTAGAAGTCATCCCAGAATGACGAAGATGGTCCTGCTCATCTATCCACCAAGACTGCCAACTTTTTTCTTGTTGAACTCCAATACCACCCTGCTGCCTGATCCACTTATTCCAGTCTTTCCAGTCATCTACTATCTTGTCCCAACTGAATCCAGATGGATTAAAAAGAAATGGAGCAAACAACCAAGTGATTGACATGAACCAAATCGAATAAGTGATTAATACATACGCCATACTGCTCTCATAGGACCGCCTAAACAAGTCATAAACAATCAACAAGAGCAATAACTCAAATCCTTTGACAAAGTGGCTTCTTGAATACAACCTGTAGTTTTCAGTGAAGCTAGTGTGAAACACAACGACCTTACGCCCAGTGGGTCTGTATTTAGCACCACCATGCATAATTGTTCGGCCGTAATAATGGATTTTTGTTCCAAAGGAGAATGTGAAAAAAACAGAAGCCAGCTGCAGTTGCATGAGGACAAAATCTTTTAGTGCATTAAGGAATCCTTTCTCAAGTCCAATTTCCATCACCATTGGCATTCCTGTTAATAGCCCAAGCTGTATAAATGACTGGGAGGCAAGAGCTGTTTCCAAGGATTGTATGTTCTGCAGTCTAGCTTCAATTACAAGCGCTTTCTCCAAGCCACTGAGGACAAGGTATAGCTGTCCATAAAGGAACACATAGATTCCAATAACTGATATCTGAGAAGTTTTATGGCAGAGTTTAGATTAAATCACAGCCAATGGTGGTTATATGCCAAATATTATATTCATATAGTGGTAACAGCAAAGCACTGAAGGCATGTCATCATAAGAAGCAATTTGTGACAATTAGATTAGAAAATATCTACCATAAATGTAAAGTATGTACTGATTATTAAATTTAGAAATACAGATTGACATTGAATATGATGGGTATTTTGCATTGATTGACTAGAATTCAACAGCTCCCAATTTGTAAAGATCATTTTCAATGATTGCTACGACATTATGCATAAAACTAGATAACTTTATCTTAGTAGAAAGAAGAAATTTATGAAATTACCAGGCTGCTAAAGTAAAACCCAATGGTTGTGAAATAACAAGACAGCATCCTGAAGAAATCAAACTGACGTCCAAGGCGGAATATGTCACGGCTTATAGTTTGTTCACTGTTTCCATTAGCAACCTTGGCTTCAAATTTTGAGATCTGGTTTAGACCTACATCACGACCCTTGCCAACTTGCATGTATTCATGATACGTGATCCATCCTCGTCGTAAGGTAGAGTTGTATCCTACATGGTATTTGATGTAAGCAGTTTGAATAAAATAACAAGATAACTATATGGTTTTGAACATCAGTAAAGATTACCCGCAAACACATCCTCACTCAGGTTAATTGTTTTTGATGCTTTGCTTATTCCACCTCTTGTGATGTGGAATAACCTGTCAAATACATCTGGATGTCCATAGTGGAATCGTACCCTGTGCATTAAGAATAGTATTGTAGTTATAAGAATGTACATAGACGCACATACAAATAAGTTGGATAACAAAACATTGTCGAATGACTGAAATAACATAATAAGTACCAAGATGGTTCATCAACACCCAACTAATGCACCCAAAAGCAAACAACTAGCAGGAGTTACCAAGACAAACTTGAACTTGGTCCCTATATTGTTGACTAGGGTCTAGGGAAGTAAAACATATGAAGCTAAAATTTCAAAAACATAGCATCAAGACTTGTGTTCATTCATAAGCAATAACTCGATGCAATTAAAAAATGATCTCAGCACACAGGCGTCTATTACCTGAGAGGATTGGCGAGAAGCCTTTGACCAATGGTGACAAAGCTGGTCTCTTGATAAGACATGAACCATGCAAGAGAAGATACACTGCAGTGTGCAAGAAAATATAAGGAATCATGATAAACTTAGAGAATCCCTGCAAACAATTTTCATGAAATACTAACATGCTAACTATATAGTTAAAGTTTGCATTAAGTCAACTTCAGACAAATAATACAGTTATAGTAAATGTTTGGCCATGTAAACAGGTCTAGACAAAGTTACTAAAGGGGCGGAGGAATTGCTATGAGTTAAGAACATTTCAGGTCTATGAGAAAAGCATTAGAATCATTCATCGAAGACATATTTCTAACTTACTTCTCATTGTGGTTTTTGTGGTTCTTAAATTTTGAAGCATAATGCACTCTGTGCAAGCATCTCACATGATTTGCAAATCTCAGTTTTAAGGATTATAGGATCGGATCTAACCTTCCTGTAAATATGTGTTCCCTCAAACCAAGTAGTATAGGAGGTCGGCGTCCTTGGTTCTGAAGAAATTCTTGCAAAAGATTTCTCATCTTGAATGCCTCTTCCAAATAACTGTCCTATAAAGCCACTAACTTTAGAGCAACGAACATGAAAATGACTAAATCTTATGAAACGGGACAAGAGGCTCACTTGGTTCATATCAATGGTTTGAAGAGCTTCGCCACGAGTGAAGATTATTCCATGGTTTTGGTTTTCGGGCTTCCCTTCTCCAATAGTTGGTGGACCAGGAAGCTTTATGCGATATATTTCCTATGAAGGACAATGATAGATCATGTAAGTTCTGAGATGCATAATTGATTACAAAAGTAATTGATTACAAAAGAGGATGAGAGGATTTACGTTAGCATTTCGTATACATAAAAAAATACTATCAAATCCCAATTATTTACTAATTTCTCGATGCGACATTAAAGCTTAGCAGCTTTGTCAGAGGTTAATGATATCACAAAACGATACTGCACCTAAGCTGTCTCACATGAGTCAATACTCAATAGTACGTAATTCTCAATTATGTAACAAAATTCAATAACATTACCTGATCACCAAAATCAGGGATAGCTTTAACCAAGACAGAAGAATAAACTTTGCGAGGCTTGTTGTCCACTATCTCTTCTTTCTCCTCGACATAAGCAACACGGAGAGATGGGTATCTTCAAGCAATGAATAATTATAAGACTTCATAGTTTTACTTAAAACTTGTTTACTTCTGCAATAATTCTTTCCTTTCTTGGTAGAAGTTACCTTTTCATCAAGTCAATTAGGTCCTGTGCATGTGGGTCTCCAGCAGCTTTTTGTGATCCAAACAATTGACAAGTAACAACATATGTGAATTTCATGTCTGCTAATGCATCTAGCTGAGCAGATAGTGGATGATTTCTACTTTCAACAGCATCATAACCTTCAAGAATATCTGCACAAACAGATTCAGCCACTTAGATAGATGTTTCTGAAAATTTGATTAAAATTTCAGTAAAGTTGTTAGTCATCATTGAGGACACACTAATCTAATAACTTCAATTTTCCAGATTGCAAACCTTCATCTTCAGCCATGTCTAGAAATGCTTGCAGTTTTAGGGCTTCTCTATAATACATCATTCCTCTGACTGTGAGAACCATAAAAACATATTGGAGGTCACTCAAATGACAAACTGATCTGTGGTGTTTAGAGTTCATACTAATATCAAATGTTATGAATCACCTGTTCTGCTTAGTGTTTGGCCCCGGAAAGAAGCCCAATTTCTAAGCTCTTCCTGTTTGTCCCTCTCCAGTTCATCCAAATTTTCATAACCCATGCGCTCCAGGAAGTTTTTCCACTCATCTAAGAAAAATAAGAGTCAGTGTCCAAGAAATAATCACAGACGGATAGCCTACAACACCACTATGTAATATTATATTAACCTGGAAATATCTTTTGCATGTAAAAGATGATAGAAACCTCCCGTTGGCTTGAATGAAGCTCCTCCTTTGAAAAATTAATATCCTCCAGGTAGTGTGGTGTCATAACACTGTACCAAGAAAGTTGTTCTATCAGATGCAAATCATGAAAATGCAATTGCCTCTATATGAGAAGATCAACATGAACCATAGCTTCAAAACATTTAGTGTAGAAGATTTATAATCAATATGATTGTGGTTCAGCTCCAATTTCTACTTAATGCAAATGCCACCACTAATTACTATGTAATGAATCTAATGTAATGAAAAAATCAATGCAAACTATATAGATCAGATTTTTTTTTGTCTGATGAGGTTATATTCATTCAACTAAAACGAATTACATATAAAAGAATAATTTACATCAGAAGGTACACAAACGGAGAAAACCACAAACAAACACCTCCTTGTTCGTGCCACCATGAAGTAAATTACCAAGGAAAAATTGTCAAGATTGTAGCTAATACTTCATAATCAAACAAGGATCTGGTGCTATTTTAATGAAAAGCTTTAGCAAAAGAAGCACGCCAACAACATGGATGCTCAAATGCAACAGCTTTTATTTTCAAGTAGAATTTGGACACCAACTCCGTGTAAAAGCAGTTGAGCAAGATAAATTCCAGTCATTTCTTCTACCTTCAACCTTCTTTAACATCAACAACTTTTACGGCATCAAAATTGTCTACTGATTTCAGCAACCATAAATTTAACTGGATGAACTAAATATGTGGCTGAAGGAAAGAAAAAACTCATAGAAATTCAAACAAGAACATAATACTCAAGAGAAGAAACTAGACCTGAATGGCACCATATTGGCCACTTTGGGTGCACCTGGCATATTCATAAAGAGAGAAGTGGCAAAGAATGATATGCGTCTCCGAGCCTCTAAGTTAGTTGGAATGTCCATTGCTGTATCTTGGACAGTAAGCAACAGAAGAAAGCGCTTGATCTACAATTTAAATCATGTTAATTATTTTTCACAAGATGCTTACAGGCAACAGTAGAGATCTATTCCTTTTGTTTGGTATGTAATTTAATGTAATATAATTGTACATGTACTTTATATATATGTAGGCAATCTTTCCCATGGAATTTGAATTTTTAAATCAAATGTGGAAGTTATGTTGCACGCAAAATATAGCAGGGACTTTAACGATCAAACCTCAAAACTACAGGAGTTTTGAACTAAACAGATTCTTATAGTTTCAACAGCTTAAGTTTTTGTGAACTATGGTAAGTGAACGAAACATAACAGAGAGAATGGTAGGAAGACTTGATAAACAGGAAAGAAAAGGAGCTTATGGAAAATCACCTGCTCATTTAGAGCACCACTGTCTGGCAAAGGGAAATGGATAGAATTCCTGCCACCAGCAGATCCAAATAATGGGGATTCAATACTTCCAGAAAAATAAGCAGAATCTGTTTCGGTCTGTTGGGATGAATCCAGCAACTCTAATATCCTGCATGATTACGTTAACAGCTATGATGTACACTGCATGAATTGATCAGCAGATGGTAAAGAGTCTGAATACACCTACCTAAAGCCACTAGTCATCATATCATTGGTTACTAGCTCAAATATGTCTTGGAGAACTTTCACAACTTTACCATGATGGTCTTCATTTCCCTCAACCTAACAACATTTCAACAAGAAATGAGGAACCTTAGAATACATAATTTTGAAAACTATATGATCAACTGTAGTATAATGACTTTGCAGGAAATGGACACCTTACCAGAAGTTCAATTAGCTCAATACATTTAGCAAGAAGATCCGGAACTTTAATCATCCGAAAGTCCTCAAGAAGACTTGATTTTGTGATGCTTTTTTCAATTTCAGTCAGTATGGCAGATACAATCCTGTTAAACAATCCACAAAAAGTATATATATATATTACAAGACGATAACCTTTTCTGTTTGTATTTTTCTGAGCGAATGATGATATAAATTAGAAGTGGGTATAAATAATTAAATACAATGTCCATAACTATATTTTCCTACAAGAAAAAGAAAAGGAAGTGAGTTGTCAATGTTACCTCTTTTCAAGATCCCCAATAATAAGGATTTCAAGGACATACTTCAACGATTCATAGCACTCCTTCACAGCACAGTACATGTACTCATCTTTTTTAAGTTTTCTGATTAGACTTTCATCCCTCCCCACAAAATCCTTTGCAATACTGAGGGCTGTTGAAAACTAGATGTATAGGAGACATATTTTATAATTTTATATATAGACACAGACACACACACACACACACCCCTACACATAATTGGTCTGGAAGGAGATATATTTAGATGGGAGAACCACAAAAGAACATTGATTGAAGAATTTTGAATATGGAAGATACCTTATTTGCAAGAAGAAAAACAGGCCAACGAACTATGCCGGAAAACAATTCTGATGACATTGGCATTGTCATTAAATCCAGTTCCCTATTTAGTAGCAAAATTCTGTAAGGATTTTTCTTTGACTTTTTGTGGGAGAGAAGAATGAGAAAGTATGTGCAAGAAAGAAATCACCTGTTGTTTATCAAGTCCTCCAATCGAAAACTATTGATAATTTGGTTCCAAACCAAGACAAACTTGGCAAGACCATTTTTTTCACTCTTTGAGACCTGGAAAGATAGGCTCTGACATTTAGCACAAGATTCTTCACGAAATTCAATTTCAGATAAACTAAAACCTCATACCTTTCTGAATGTACTGTAAAAGAAACCTATTTTTCTCCTTCGGTCATTTCTTGATGAGGGTGGAATAAGAGAAATATTGAATGCGGAAGGCAAGGTGTGAAATCTACTCCTCAACATTCCTAATGTCCGAATCTATAATGGAACAGAGGAGTAAGAAAGAAAGCAGAAATGCTTTCCAAGGGAACAAAAAGAAGAACAAAAGAGGTATAGCTAGCTTACCTCACCAAGGTGATGCAAAATGCCATAGACTCCACCAAAAATTGTGCAAAAAACAGAATACCATATCTGAGTGTCCATAAAGTACACCTAATAAATTAAAAAAATGGGCTAAGTACATACGAAGTCACGATCGCCTTATCAACGAGTAAAAAGCTTAAAATAGAGCAGCTCATAGATTTTTGTTGCAGCATAAATAATATCAGCTTCATTTTTAGTTCTCAGTGAATGATATTTGTAATTGACCTCAGCTTGGGATGGAGGTTAGTTAATATGATGTTAACAAGCCATAAAACCAATAAAATTCACTTCTATCGATCTGAAAATCCAAAGTTCAACATGAAAAGGAAATGCTTTAGATAATTCAGAGGAACTGAGAAACTCACAACTATTATTGGAGCCCATATAGCAGCAATTGCACCAGCATTACTCTTAACTGCGAGAAAACATTTTTGTTTTTTAATATATATGTACAATCATACATAGAAACAACAACAAAAAGAACATCAGTAAGTACCTTTCGGAAAAAGCTCATGCCAATCATACATTTGTACACCAATTTTCATGATCTGCTTTGTTGGTTCTATAAGGGGTTTTATCTGCAGTTTTTCAATTGAACATTTTAACTTATGAAGTTTATCAAAAATTCAAATTTTAATCATGATCCAAGTATACTCTAACTAGGAAAGCAATTATTTCAAATTCCAAGATTGAGACAGTAAGATAATAATTGAGCATCATTTCAATCAATGGACAGACAAACCATTTTTTTCATCTTTAAGTTAAACATATATCCCTCTTTTCTTTATTGCTTTCCTAACAAAATGCCTTTTATCTTTCAAATACCAATACAATGGTTAGATTTAGGTCTAGCTCACGTCTACATATATTGCATATTAACTGGAAATTCGACACGGCATGCAACAAGTATAGTGATGTTAGTAACTTAGTATACTATTGTTCGAATTATAGCATTCAACCCAATCCAACTGACAATGAGAGGAGAAGCCAATATCTTATTTACTATTATGGAAAGTCTAAGAAAACCAGATGTATAAACTCTTCAGCAAACTCAGCCTCGAAACATAATTTTGAAACCATTTGCCACTATAGAGTGCTGGATGAAGAATTTGAAAGATTAATCCACTAGAGTGTTAGCACCAACCTCAAAAAAGTAGCTGAAAGAGAATTTGCTCAGCAGTACAAGTACCCAAAACAATGTATACCTATGGAATAAGGGTAAAAATGTATCAGGGAACAATATATAAAGAACAAGGTCAACTAAGAAAAATTCATTATAGGGGTGTAGTATTTACTTCAACACTGAAAGCTGGCTTTCTTGCATTCCACGCGCAACATATAACCTAGGCTACATTATCAAATCAAAGGTTCCAATTAATATCCATAAAATGCAAAACCAAAGTCAAACTGAGAGGTGCATCTATTCATTAACTCAATAAATAGAATACATTGCCTGTGGTATGTATCTAACCAGAACATTCTTTGTTGGTTATGCTGTGTGCATAGAACTACCTCTATCTATACATCAACATCTTCTTAAAGGCATTTATTGCTACAATTCTGACTATGCAGCCTATACTCTATACCAATGTTCTTTTTCTTTCTTTTGATCAGTGACTATGCCACTACTTAAAACTCAAAAACTTTGACATGTTCAAGGAGAAAAGAAGCAAACTGGATGCTGTCTTCAAGTTCATAGTTTCATCTGCAATAGTTATTCTACCAAACTGGAAAATTCAGTTTGAAAAAAAAAAAAAAAAAAACATTATGCAAGATCTGATTTAAAATCAACAAAAAATAAAGACAATATCACAGATTTAAAATACTGACAAGCTACATGATGAGCATACCTGTGTCCACCAAGACAGAATGGTGCATATACGGTAATTTGAGATCTCAATGTATTTGCGAACAGAAGGGACCAAAAATAACACCATCTCAACTGCATTAGTCATCAAATAGATTGCAACTGCAACCATAAAGGAAGAGAAACACCATTCTTGAAGCCAGCTTCCATATGTTGTGGAATAACAAGTATATTTTCTTCTAGAATTAGCATAATATACAGGAAGAACTATAGTCCATATCATTGCAACACCCAGCTTCATAACATGCTTTACTTTTGCAGAGAAGTCCAGTGTTTGTCTCACTTTCCACGTAAAGGCAATGTCGAGCATTGCTGCAATCCCAGACCTCAATCAGATATCATAATCATATATTTCATATTAGGAGGTAATCACTCAAAACTCCAAGTAAGCAATTGTTAGCCAGTTATAAAAAAAATTAAAAAATTAAAATAAAAAAATAAAAAATAATAATAATAAAAAAATTAAAAAAAAACAAATACTCAGTTTACTTCTGAACTATACCATACATGGATACAGTATGATCTTTTCTAAGATACAAAGCATGAGTATGTTTGAGCTATAAGAATTATTCGACCAAGTTTTGTATGTGTGGTAAAAAGACGCAGTGCAGGCTGATAAGGTGATACCACAGAAGTATTAGATAGACCAAATACACAACCTATGTCAGGACACAGACATTATTTTCTTTCAAGAGACCTTGGATGAACCAATTAGAAAATCATTTAAGCTACATTGGCATTGACTTAACAAGGAGGTTTGATTTAGGCTAAATGTGTTACCACATCAGCCATCAAGCTATAATGACTAATGTTACAATCAACAACAATCCTGAATGCCATGGTTAGAGACCTAAGGCTCATTGCTGGCAATTATTTCAATAACCTTTGAGCCTATGACGCATTATTGGTTGGCCGTTAAATCATTTTCCCACAAGTCACGGATGGGCGCACATCATACTGGTATGATATCCCAAAAGAATCAGTGACAAATGAGGTTCTGTGTAATCACTTGAATAAAATAGATCAACCCAGCATAGAACTCAAATTGGATCTCAAGTTCTCGACACACACTAGAATAACTTGTAAAGTAGAAACAGAGACTGCGTAGAAACATGATAAGGCTTGACCACTTGAGTCATGTTTAAGGTGCATTCAATACTTTGAGAGTTAAAAGAAAATACTTTTTAATCGTACCTTGTATGAATTTCAGGAATGCAGACGTAATGAAGATACTCATGATATCCTCAAATATAACTTTGTCAAATAATTGAAGTGGAGATTCCACTTCATGGCATGCCATAATTATCAATGCCTACAAGAAAAAGTAAAACTTAAGCAACAAAGGAAACCATAGCATAAAGGAAGTATTGGTCAAGCTGTTATACTAATTCAAGTTTACCTGAAGGGAAACAATAAAAAAGCTCCACATTCTGTCAAAACTTCTAAAAATCTGCCAAAAAGAACGTACTTCTACAAAATTCGTTTTTCCCAACCATTTGGGTTCACGGACTTCTTCTTTAGTAACCTGTTACATAAAAAAAATAAAAAATAAAAAAAAAAAGAGACGTAGAAGAATTGTCAAACAAATTAAATATGGATCAATTAAGCTATTAGAGAATAGAGCAGTTTCATCAAGAAGTGATCCGCTTGTCCTTTTTCTTTTTCCAACTCCAATTCCAAATAGTGTAAATCAGGATAAAAGTATTACCCAAATCCACTGGCTCCTGACCCAACATAGTATCAGATAATAAAAAAAAAAAAAAAAAAAAGCAGTCTAAACTGTGTTATGAAATTGTGCTGCAAAAAAAAATACAGGCACATACATAAATGCCTAGAATAGTGCTCTGAATAAAACATGCTCTATAGTTTCTTCAACTACATATAGCCATTAGAAAGCTATTCCAGTAGGAGAAGACCTTTTACAATGCAATTTATAATCATCAACTGCAAGAAGCTGCCTATTCAGTAATATGATAACATACCCCAACTTCATCTTCCTCCCCATCTTCCTTCCTTCTTTCTTCTACAGGAGCAGTGGATGCTGAAGCTTTCTTAGCATTGGACTTTTTTGGAGAATGTATACAAAAAAAATCATGGTCTAGATGCATGGGCCAACCGATTTCGAAACAATCAGGAGACCTGCCAAAAGATAGCAGATTTCAGTTTAGTGATCATATTGCAGGCAGAACTTTGGATCAAAGGACACAATACATATCTATACATGTATGACTCGAGTTGAATGCTAACCAAAAATACTCATTCAGATCATCATAATTTCTCCACGTGGAATGGTCAGCTGTCCCACCTTTGCTTTTCTTGGCTTCCTTCAGTTACATTAGAAAGAAGGAATAACGGATTAGCTACAGAAAATGGTTAAACTGAAAGCATAGGTTGAACTCATAAATTACCTCTCTTATAACCCCATATATGGGGGTAACGACATTGTTAAGGAAAGACTCAGACTGCCCTCCATATGCCGGCATGACCTTCTCCCATGTTGTCAAGCTAACAGCACCAGTTAACATGCCATGTAGCTCATATGCCATCTTAAAAAGAAAATATGTAAACAGATAAATATAATAAAAAGTAACAATTAGTAACGACTTAGAAATTTCATGCATAATCTATGAAACGGAGCTTGTGCAATTCATGTGTTCATAGATGAAAGGAGCATTATGTTTACTAATGATTATTGTGCATAGTCCATGAGGTAAATCATGAAATATAAGATTAATACAGGTTCAATGCACCAAAGTCTGTCAGAGATTTTAAGGAATTACAAAACTCCAGATCTGAAAAGGCAGTACAAACTAAACCAAACATATCAAAGAAGCATGTACGCACATTTATATATTCAAGTGAGAATAGGTCTTGTTTGATTTAACAAAATTTTAATTTTAATATGGGTTTGAAACTTTGAAAGGGCAATATGAAGCTATGAGAAAAAAATTCAACCAGCATTATGCTAGACAGCAATAGATGGTAAGCTTACATGGTGAAAAATATAACAGAGACACTCTGGCATGAATCGCAAGTTTGCAGCCTCCCCCCATATAAGAAGGTGAAGCCCCAGAAATAGAAGTTTATATTGTTGGGCTTCTTGTTTCACATAAGGCAACCTAAACAGAAAATCACTTAATGAGGTAAGACAAAACTCATACAAGTTTAAGTACTAAGATTTAAGAGGTCACAAATGAAAAAATAAAATAAAAACAGCTAGTGTATCATACAATCATATGGACAAATCAATATTAAAGTAAATGATCTGAGTCCTACAGGAATTAAATAGCAATCATTGGGTCAGAATCCGGATCATAATATCTTACCGGATGTTACTTTTCCTTCCCAAAAATTTGCACCAATTTGTATAATTTTTGAAAAATCTCCTCATTAACTCATCCACTGCAGCATCTCCTAACTGATATTATAAGATAAATTGTATCAACACAAAAGCAGAAATAATATAATACTTAAACAAATATGTATAAACGCCAAA
Source organism: Fragaria nilgerrensis (assembly GCA_010134655.1). NCBI lineage: Eukaryota > Viridiplantae > Streptophyta > Magnoliopsida > Rosales > Rosaceae > Fragaria > Fragaria nilgerrensis. The sequence continues at coordinate 12,208,365 of CM020979.1, read as the reverse complement.
GAAAATCACTTTTGAGACAGATGTCTGCTTCTGAGTTTTCCGTCTGTGAATATTAGCAAGGAGTAAAAGCAGATGCTCTCTCTGATTGGCTACATTCCCTTCCTGACACAAGATATAAAATCAATCAATTCTGAAAGTAAGGAATAGAGAGAAAAGTAAACTATGTGCTGCATCGCCAATTGGCCTATTTACTACATGCTATAACAGCTATAATTTATAGTAGAAGGAGCAGGGGAGGCAAAACGTAATAAAATCAAAATTTGTAATAGACTACCTGAAATCCAAAGCAGTACTGAAGAAAATCAAACAAATCAATGAAATTGCCATGTTTCTGAAAATCTTCGTTGGAAGGTATGCCACGAATGTTTCGTATTGCTGCTACTGCCGCCTTAATCTGTAGTATTTCATTTTATTAATTAGAACTGAAATCCCCATTTTACAATTCATAAGCTTGCTTTACTATCATGTATAGACTGCTATGACCACTTGATCAGTACTTAGATTTGAAAGTTGCAGAAAATAAAAGGAAAAGAAAAAAAATAGCACTGTAATGAAATTCAGCACCAGACCTCAGGTAGCTGCATGATTGCTTGCTGAGCACCTCCTTGATCAAGTGGTAGAATGTTATATATGCCAAAGAGATCATTAGGTTTTGTCTGGATACCACCTCTATTAGCAAGGGCCTATAAATATAAACATTAAGCAAGATAAAATAGAATGCCATGTATAGAAACACATTACAAAGAATAGAAACAAAACCATTACCTTTATCATCACAAACTACGTGAGAAATTGAAGAATGCATAGAATCAAAGAAGGAAAGTTACCTGAGGACCGGCTGTATTTGAAACTGTCTTCAAGACTTCGAACAACACAGAACCAATTATACGCGCATTTATCAACTTCTCTCTGTGACTGATTCAGATAAAGTCCCAGGAATTAATGTTGACAGTAAACAAATCTAATCAATACTTTAAGGGCGATCAGAACCAAGAAAGATATGTCAATATACACAGAAATGTGCATGGATGTGTTTACCTATTTTCTGTGTTAAATGCTCCTTCATGTTTTATGATGTACTCCTTGTAAGCATGATAGACACGTCTCAACTCACGTATATCACTCTTTTCCTTCCGTTTCCTAAATGTAGTTTCTTCATCCTATAACCCATTAGAAACAACAGTTCAAAGTTGGGAAGAATCATTATTCCACAGCAGAAGAAGAGATCAACTTTTTTGATTACAAATACTATTAGTGTCGGAGAACTTAAAAGACACAAGAAACATAAAGTATAAGTCCAACCAACAGAAAGATATATAAGATGGGAAAGATCAGTAAAAGCATAGAACTCTAGGTAATGACAGTAATGAGAGGACACATAATCCCGGTTTGACTACTTAGCTAAGAAGAATTTATTTCAATTGGTTTGTAATACAGTGCAGATAATATGATGGCATCTCAAATCAATTAGCTGCTATCTCACAGATAATGATAAAGAAACAGTGTATCATGCTAAGAAAGAGTTTTGTCTTTAGCATGTAGTGAACATCGTAATTGTATGTTGGGTTTAATTACATTGTTAAGAGTTGAGACTAACCTAAAATACATGTGCAGCATATCTGTTTACTAAGGTTCTGACTACCATTTTGACCTAATATTACTGCTGCATGTAGTACAAGTCAATGTGGATAACCACCTGTTCAAGTCGCTGCAGAAGGGTAGTTTTGAATTGTCTAACACCCCGCCCATTCGAATGACGGTCCATGTTATGTGCTATTTCAAAGGCATGAAAGCGGCCTGTCCAAAATGTTCACTCAGACAATGTTATTACTCCATCCATCAATGTTAAATCAAGATTCTTGTAGGCATGGAGTCTACATCTTTGAAAACAACTATTTAATATCTTCCATGAGTGTATTCAGAGAAAAGATATGGGATAAGCAGTTCCCCTTCCAAATTAAAGTGGAAGGTAAGGTAATTAAATAAACTGACCATGTGCAACCTAAATTATAGATTTCTAACAGCCAAAAGAATAAAGTTTTACAACTCACCTACCCCTGTCACGAAATTTTCTGGCCTTAGTTTCAGGTTTTGGTTGTTACAATCAAATTTCCTACAAATTTCTTTCTCAGCTCTCAGAGAGAACAGTTGATCAGTTCAAAGAAAACATATTTGCACAGTTGCACCCATCTATGGACATGGATTTTTTCAGCAAACTGCTTCCAAAATTCAAAACAACGTCCCCAATTGTTTAAATAAACCAAGTCACATCTTTCTTACTCCCCAATGCACCAAAATTGTGATCGCTAAACAGGCTATTCACTAAGTTTTATGACTTTATCAAATCCTGAGACTTCATCCTATCATTGACAATAAAGCCAGCAACTTTCTATCTAACTAGTACTAAATCAACAGAACCTCCAATGACCCTTTTTAAAAGGTCCTTCTAGTCACTCACCTTGTGTTTCTCCTATGACTTCCATACTACCCTTTACCTCAGAATTCCAACACTACCTACTCAACACTATACACATTCAAATGAAATCAAAAAAAATTCACATCTTTAAAACCTTGTAATACAAACCAAATTCAACAAAACAAAACGAAAGCAACAACTTACATAGATAAGCAATCCGAGGCTCCTCGCTTTCGATCAAATTGGCAACCCGAAGAAAGCTCTGGATTTTTGAGGCCAAAGTGGCAGGTAATCTCTCGCTCTCAAATGGCTCAGGAACATGATTGTGATCACTCCCACTTCCCATAGTGAGATACCTTGTAATGGGTCTTTTTTCCTCTGCTCCACCATCGTAGATGGGTTCTGCAACCACAATCTCAGACATTGCCACTGTGAGCTCAAAGAGAAGAAGAATGATGGGACTGAGAACAAGGGAGAAGGTGAGTTGGGTTGAGAGTATATAAGTGGGATCTTCTCCATGAGTTGCTTAATGCAGTCAGCTTTGGCTTGGGTTGGCTTTTTGCTTTTCATATTTTGATTGAAAAGAGGTGTGTGATCCTTTATTGCTTTTGCTTTTGGGGTGTGTCTCAGTGTTTCTGCTTTCTCTTTTTCCGCGCTCATTACTGTTCTTCCGAGAAGGGAGTGAGAAGAGAGAGAGAGAGAGAGGGAAGTTCTATGAGTTTCGGATTTATGAAACAAACGCGCGAGTGTCACCCACACGGCCACACGTGTGGAATGAGTGACATATGATTGTGAAACTTTTGCACGTTTCACTTTGAGGTGATTTTCATTTTACTTTCTAGATTCTATCCTAGGTTCCAACCTATGATAATTCCATCAATTTGAACTTCTGTAATTCTGACATACACACACACAAAGAGTTATGTAAACTACAGTCTCATTGTATCCAAACTATCCAATGTCCGTAGTAGCGATGTGATAATGTATTCACGCATGTCAATTGAGAATGTTTTACACATTTTCGAAAATTTATGTCACACTTTGAAATCTTAAGATTTTGTATATCATCTTTAGAGTCGATCGAGACATCTCACTTTCAGATAGGAATTTTATTTTACTAGACAAAATAGTGCGCTTAATTAGTTTTTTTTTGATAGTTTAACAAATGTGATTTAACGCATTCCCTCAATCACAAAAGTATTCTTTTAACACATTTGGTGTAATCAAAGATGTTTTTACTTCCTCTCCTTGGCAAAAATAAAAGAAGTAGATGTTTTACAGAAGCAAGTAATAACTGTAATATGGAGAAAATAAGATTGATGACTACGTACTTGACTAGTCTGTAAATGCTCCATACAATTGCATCATAGTGAATACTGGCATTCTGGTACTTGACTAGTCTGTAAATTCGTATAAACATATATATAAACCTAGCTAGACAAAAACACAGCCAAAATTCCTTCTTCTTAGACCTCTCAACAACAAACCCATTTTATTATTTTGATACACGATTACGTATGGAGGGTGGCGTTAATATCATATATTTAAGGGTATGACATTCTGATTCAGAATCAAAAGGTAATCACTCTGTGTTCATTTTAAGCATCTTACAGAAAAGCACCGTGGATTTCTATTAGAAAAGTGAAAAGAAATATAAACAGGGGCGGAGCCAGCCAGGTGAAGTTGAAGCCCAAAAAAAAAAACAACTTCTATATATAAAAAATAAAAAAATAAATAAAAAACAAATATACCCAAATCCCCTTTACCCATCGTTCTCAACTTCTCATTCACACTACTCACTACTCACAGCTAAAGATTAAAATCTTTGTGATATATCTGATATATCATCCGATGTCTCCCTTTTTCGAATGACCGATATATCTATAAGGGTCAATATCTTAATTCCACCGTATCTACGATATTTCTTCGATATTTAGGAAATATCGTCAAATATCTCCAATATTTAGGAAATATCTCCGACAGTTATGATATTTTTGATATATCACCGACATATTAAAAAAATATCTGTAAAAAAATTAAAATGATATCCAGAAGAGAAGTAATTCCCTAGAGGTGTATCACAATGAAGAGTGCTCGACTCTCGAGAAGAGCATGATTCTTTTCGAGATATATCTAGATGCAGATCGATCTATTACATAATTATCAAACTTGGAGATGAGTGGACAGTGGAGGAATATTTACACTTGAGAAAGAGAACGAGTATATATAAAATAGAGAACACATATGTACTGGTGAGACCGTGAGTCCGTGACATAAGATAGAGAACACAATTATAGAGATGAGAAAAAGAGAGATATGTGAGTCATGTGACTCCAAACGTCCCACACTCCCACCATATCTTGAGTGATTACGATCATGTCTCCCATGATCATGGCTATAGAAGTACTAGGTATGAAGCGCAAGAGGACACCATGTATGGGAGGAGGACTAGAGGTCCAAATGATGATCAAGATGTTGCTTCAGTTGCGTTAAGTTTTGATTCTATCAGTTTAGGTAGTGGGACTGGAACCTCAAATGAATCCCAAGAAGGCAACAATCAATATGGCTATAATGTTTATGGCTATAATCAATGCGTGGAAGTCAATGATCAGTCATCTAGTTGGATTCTATCAACTTATAGGGGAAACAGTCGGCAGCTCCAAAGACATATATGATTATCATATTCAACACTACAATTTGTACCATATGAGTCATATGTCTTGGTCTGATTATTGTACTTTTGTGGACCAGCGTGTGTCTTATAACTCTTATCAACAACCTAGATTCTCATTCTGGATGTAGATGAAGTTGATGTTTGTAATATTTATATATAAATTCAATAAATTAAATATTTCATAAGAAAAAAAAATTCTTCCCAAAATACCGATATTTTTTCCCGGGTTTCCCCGATATATACACCGATACCGATATTTTAATCCTTGCTCACAGCCACGCCCAAAGCCCCAAATCCTTTGTCCATCGTAGACTGGCCCTTGGCCGTCGCTCTCGCCGCCCGTCGTCCTTCAGCCCTTAGTCGTCGCTCCTGTCGATGCCCATCCTAGATTCCCAATTCGGCAGTCCCCGATCCCTACTTCCTGTCTTCCTCAATCCTCATGTATGGCTATTGGCTAATGGCTCTTTGCCTAAACTTTGATTATTTGAATCAAACTATAGAATTCATTAGGGAATAGGGATTACTAAATTTTGATTGTTGTTTGACTTGTTCTTTGCCTAAATTTAATTAGGGAATAGAATTCAATAGGGAATACTAGAATGGGGAATAGAATTCAGTTAACTACTTAACTATATGTTTGTTTGGCATGCTTTCACAGACATATATATATATATATATGTATATATATACATACATATATATATTTATGTAAGGCACATCCATTTTTGTTTGACAGAAATAGAAAATGATATGTTGATGAATTTTACATAATGTCTGATGAACACATTATTCGTGTTAAAAGGTCTAGATCAAAAGATATAAGTACATGGTTTAGTAAAAAGAGTGCTTAGGCGGTTGAATTTGCTGAAGCGGTTGACAATGAGGCGGTGATTAATGATTTTGAAGTTTTGAGGCCTCGTAGAGTAAAGTTTAGTTAGTTTATATTTATGCATTTAAGAATAAGGCTTACTACGTCCCCTATGTATATGTGTCCTTTATTAATTAACTGAACATAAAGCAGCCAATATCGATCGCTGCCTACTAGCTTGTGATTGCTACGATTTGCTTTACATGCAAGTAATATATAGAATTGCTTAAAGGCATGAATCTCATTTAGCATTGTTAACCCATCTAGTATTAGTTGGCTAGCTAGCTTTCAGCAAAGAGACTAATTAGCAAAACCCAAAACAAGACAAGAAGACAACCCAAAAGCTCCCAAAGGCACTAAGGAATGGGATACAAATTTGCTCCCCACCTTATTTCTTCACCTTCATCCCCATCCATCTAAATACATGACACATGTCTTATTTTCTTCAACTCATCTAACCATGATTAACAATATAAATCTTAAATTATTTATTTAATTTAAATTTGTAAGATTGAGTATTGGGTTTTAAGGTGTAAGGTTTAGGGTTTTAAGTTTGGGGTTTGGGGTTTAGGGCTCATTCTTTTATCATGATTAGCTAAACCGGTATCCTAGTTAAGTAAAACCCTAAACCCTAAACCCTAAACCCTAAACCCTAGCCCCAAACCCCAAACCTTAAAACCCGAAACCTTAAACCCCAAATGCCCAACCTCTCAAATTTATATTAAATAAATAATTTATATCAAATAAATAATTTATATCACATTTATATTAAATAAATAATTTAATTATATTGTTAACCATGGTTATGTGAGTTAATAAAAATGGACATGTGTCATGCATTTAGGTGGGTGGGAATGAAGGTGTGAAAATAAGGGTGGGAAGCAAATTTATATCCTTAAGAAATGCAAAGGGAGGAAGTAATGTGATATAATAGTGCCTAATATATCGACGGTCAAAAGTTACAAACTTTAAGAGAAAAAAGCTTTGCATCGATCACTTTTTCATTGCAATTTAATAACTAAAAGACCATTGGCTGATGGCCAGGAGCATGTGGAAAGTTATACATCAAGGTACAAGTGAACCAATAGCTATAATTTAATCTCAACCATTCATTTGATCTAATTTTATAAATACACTAACATCGATACTAACACCGTTAAATGACACTAACAGCAATATTAACACTGTTAAAACAGTAAGAAACCAAAAAAAATAATCAAACATGGTAACAACAAAATAGAGGTGAATATTTTGAGTCAAATTAAACCAAAGCTTCTATACAAGAATTAAGTCTGTTGAGTCTGCCTCTCTCTCTTATCAGCGTCGACCCGGGGCGGTGGTGCAGCATATGCTGCGGCGGCGGTGGAGCATGATAACCTACTGAGCCTGCAAGTGGGACCCATAGGGCGGCGCGTGGTACGGCTCCGGCGTTCAGAAGGCTGAAGAGGCAGAAGCTGAGGAAGGCGTTGAGAGGTTGAGCCCACCGAGGAATGAAGATGACTAGTTCGAATTGGAGGACAAGGCTGAGGAGATTCCGGAGGGTTTTGGTGGAGAGGATGAGGATTCAGGCGAGAAATTGAAGGAGAAAGAATTTGAGTCTGTCCGAATCGGATCGGAAACGGAGGATTTTTAAGGAGGGTAAAATCTTTTTTTTTTCTCTCTCTCTGCGTTTGGATCCGAGTATGGATTCGGGTCGGAACAGTAAACGCGCGGCAGCAGCGTCGGTTGGGGAGCGCGCAGGGCTGCTGGGCGAGGAGGGGCCGGCGTGCGTCGGCGGAGCCACGCCGGGGATTGGGATCCGTGGAGGACGCCGGAAGAGAAGGGAGATTTGAAGGTGCACCAGTCCGGTGTTCGGAGACTGGGTCGAGGCCGGAGCGGTGCGCAAGGCTGCTGGGTTTCGACCGAGATGATGGGGCTGCCAGGTCCAAGGCCGGAGGAGGCCTGGTGCACTCGCTGCCGGGGTGACGCAAGGCAGGGGGCTGCCGGATCTGGGCTGTAGTCGAAGGGTAGGATTCGCCGGCGTGGTTGGGTGGCCAGAGCAAAAATCTGGGTGTCCAAGTCAAAATCGATGGGGTACGGCAGCAGAAAACTTTAGGGGTGTTTTTTTTTTTTTTTTCTAAGGTTTTTGGCTATGAACTCAAAGTCATAACAAGGGCTTTAATAACGTGTTGAACGAGAACATATAATGATAATAACGGTCTCTACTAATTTATTGATAGAAAGACCTATTTAAGTATTTATAGGCATTACATAGAATTTCCTGAATGATCTAGAAGATCTATATACAATAATATATTATAATAAAAAAACCAGATAAACAAATCCTACCCTCTTTTAACACATTTTGGTTATCATTCAGCATACAAACTCTCACGTAGATGAGATGTAGCAGCTCATGTAAAAAGTTAGAGAAGTTTACTTTCTGACGATAGGGCACCCTATAGGAGTGAATAAGAGTAAATAAGGTTGACCGCTTTAATCGGGGACTAAATGTTATCGAAATATATGATTTTTCTATCATAGCCGTATTTCACTATACCTCTCACATCCTATGGCCAATTTATCAAAATTCTATTTGAAAAATATAATTGTTTCACAAAGATGTACATTTGCATTAAACTTTCTAAACAAATTATACCACACTAGTATGCACGTTGTGATTCCTATGACTACAATTCACAAAATTAAATTTTAACCGTCTGATGTGATCAGTGTAATTAAATATGACTATTGAAAAAAATTCACTAATTTTTGATAACTATAAGGTCTTGATTCGCATGGTCAACCCTAAATTAACGTCCCTTATCACACGAAAACGTTCTCACCGACCCCCTTTTGACATATTTTGGTTCATTATTCCACACACAAAATCTCACGTAGATAAGACGTAACAGCCCATGTAAAAAGTTGGGGAAGTTTACCTTCTGAAGATAGGGCTCCCCTTATGAGTGAATAAACGTAAATAGGGTTGACCGCTTTGATCGGAACCCAATCATTATTGAAAATATGTGATTTTTCTACCATAGGCGTATTTCACTATACCTCTCACATCCTACTGCTGATTTTTCAAAACTCTATTTGCAAGATATAGTTGGTTCATAAAGATGTACACTTGCATAAAACCTACTAAATAAGTTACACCACAATAATAGTCACGTTGGAGTTCTAATGACTAAAATTTAGAAAATAAAATTACCCTTAAAATGATTTCGATCTCAGCAATAAAAATTATAAAAATTATTGAGCTCTTATCTATAATGATTATTTTTTTGTTTGAAAGGAAAAAAAAATAAGAATAATATAGTGAATAAATAGGTATAAAAATATAAAAAAACTTGTTTTCAATATTGGCTGAAAATTCAAGTTTGCCGCTAAAGTTTCCTTCCCGCGCGGCCTCAAATGTCCTCCTACCCCTAAAAATTCTAGAGCCTCAACTCAAGCGCGCGTTGAATGATAGAAAACGGCTTCTCTCTCTATCTCTCTATCTCTCTCAGATCTCGCGCTGAAAGATAGAAAACGTCGGCCCTGGCTGCTCTGAATCTCCCATCCATGGTTGCCCAACACTCTGCCTCAACCAAATGCCCAAGGTAACTCGAACCCCCATCACTGTCTCGATCTCTATACAATTAACAATCCATCAGCTCCAATGCTCTCGATTTGTCTTTGCAGATCCGCCGTCATTCCAGATCAGTTCAAACCCAATCAACATACCATAGGTCTTCATCTCATCACTACCCAATTTTATTGAATAAGTAGTACGTGTTTTGATTGTGTTATGTGATATGGAAGTTTAATTGTGTTATGTGAGATGTAAACTGGACATGTATGGGGAATCAATAGGACGGTGGGTTTTGAGAAATATATTGTGTATGCCATTCATGCCAAAAAGGGTTACGATTATACCCAGAAGATTTAGCTTGCAAGGAGGATTAGGAACCTTAATTTGTCTAAAACAACAAGAGCATAGAATGAGCAAGGACCTGTATGCATATTATTTTTTTTGGTTACAAGACAAGGCCAAAAAGGCCTAAACAGAGACCTGTATGCATATTTAACACCCATAGAACTGATTATTAGGAACTTTAGACTTTGCTTGTGCTGCTGTAATATTTGATCGGGAAACTTCTGTAACTTGATCATTTAGTTAGCTTTGAGCAACTATATCTTATGATTTAGACATTCGTTTCCGAATATATCTGCATGTATTGAAAGCTTATACTTTAGGCTTGATATCTGTACAGTTTCATACAATTTAATTCAAAATTCGTTGGTCAAGTTTCAGGCTGAAAGCAAATTCTGCATTCTGCATACCACCTTTTTGAGTTTTGGAGCCAGTCAACATTTTACTAAACGCTGTACATTTAGGTTGGTTATTTGAAGTTGGTTTCTTCATAAAACATGTAGCAGACATCCTAGATGTTAGTCCAGAATTTGAATCACTTGAAAAATATTTTTGTAGATTAAGTCATGATTTTTCAAAGTTTAGGGTCTACAGTAGGAAATTATGCAAATCAGTATTTCTGAGTTTTCGACTCAGCTGCCTTTTTATTGAAATCTGTGCATTTCAGTTGAGTATTTGAAGTTGTTGTCTTCATGAAAGTTAGAGTACACATCTTAATATCATTTCTCAGTTGAAATCTCTTGAAAATGATTTTTGTAGATTAAGTTAAGAATTTTCGAAGTTGAAGTTCTGCATCACGAAAATTTCTGCAAATCAGTTTTCTAAGTTTTGGACCAAGTAACCTTTCTATTAAAACCTGTAAATTTTTGTTCGGTATTTGCAGTTAGTGTTGTCACAAAAGTTTTAGCAGACATCTACACTATCATTTTAGTACTGAAATATCTCGAAAATGATATTTGTACATTAAGTTATGAATTTATGAAGTTGAGAGTCTGCATTAAGAAATACTGCATTGTTACTATTTTACTGTTTGTTCCTTTTGATTTCAATGGTTTCTTTTTATTCAAACTTGTTAGATTCATCGCAAAATGAACGTAGACTTTCTTAAACTTTTCAATATAACTTACAAACACCATTTCTAGACTATAGTTGAGACACATTTGTTATATGTTCCAGACTATAGTTGAGACACATTTGTTATATGTTGCACTAGTTGAACATGTTGGATTGCATTTATGAGGACAGTAAGTTCAGACAAGCACATCAGTTGTTTGCCTTTGGAACCATTCCCTTCAAGGCTAATGGAACTGGACCTTGACAGAAGAACGATTTTGACTGCAGTGTTTATGTCATTAGGAATATGCAAAAATATGGTACCGATTGGGCTGCTAAGGTAAACCAATTCTACCAAATTGAATTCATCAGTTTGTATTAGGATAACAATGCAGTACAATTCGGAGATTGAACGTGCAAGTTTGGTGGTGGAGTGTCTGAGGCATCCTAAGAACGTATTTCTTGTGAATGGCCAATCTTAATTACTTCAAGTCTCAATTTAAACAAAGGTATACAAATTTATTGAAGAGAATCAAGTCTCTACTGTACATGTTTTGCTAGAAGTAAATGGTTCTTGTGCATACTTGGAAGAAGTTCCAGCAATTTCTAATTTCATAGCAATGTCCAAAGACCATACAAAAGAAACAAACAATGAGCAACAACAACAAAATCAAATGTATTTGATGATCGACCATTCCAGAATTTATGTTTGTAAACTGCACCAAGGTGCAAGTGATCTCCACTGCTGACCAAAATAGCCTGGGAACTCCGGCAACCATCACCACTATAGCAGATATGTCATAAACCAGTATTTAAGAAAGCAGCAGAAGAAACAAGAAGAAAATAGGAGCACATAAAGCAAGATATATTAATCATGAAAACCAGTTAAACTAAAACTCTTGGGGATGATGATGATATATGGACTGCAACAATCCCCCTCCGAATCTTCATCACCATTAGACCAGTCAGATTCATCAAGTCCACATCCATTACCGGAACACACTTACCTTCACCCAAAAGACTATTGCGTGGTTTTCTGACTTCCAAATATGTTTAGTTATGTTGCATATGTTGTTGCATATATCTGAGAAGGGTAACTACCCTGATATATATATATATATATATATATATACCTGTATCCCAGAGCTGAATGCATTGAATTGCTCCCAGGACTTTGGAATCCAAACTTCACAGGAAATTAGCAAAGGAAACAATATATCCTTTTCACTTTGTTCATTTTTTTTTTCTCAATACCTGCAAAATACAAACTATTTCTGCAAAATCTAGAACAAAAGAATCAGTGATCTGCACTATCACATAATCCAAGTATATGATGTTTTTTTTTTGGAAAGGCTTTCAACTTCCAGATTTGTAACAAATTTAATTGTATCACCAACATTAGTTGTATAACAATTAGCTAAAGAAATTGCAGGCACAATCTATAATTGTATCCATGTAAAAGTAAAGCAATGGCAGCTCTCTAGCCGCTAGTTGCCAGTAAATCATATTTATATACATCCTGGTGTCCTGGAACTAAACTCCATGAAAAGTTCAGTTGAAAACACTTTTCCTTTTTCAACCACACAGAAAATGAAAGCAGTATATCTGTACTCACTGAAAAGTTCAGAGGAAAACACTTGTCCTACTTCAGCCACACAGAAATTGAGAGCAGTGAAGCAATTAGAAATATATATATACTCTTTTGATACACCACTAAATGCATTAGACTTCAATAACTTAAATCCTCGGCATTTCCTGCTGCATATCAGTACTAAAATGTAGTTCCACAAAAAGAACTATACAATTAGTAAACAAGTAACAAAGAGTGTCCAACGCTAATACAGTTAAGGTGAAAAATTGGATCATAATCAAACACTTTCCACTGTAATCATGGGTGAGTTCTTCATTTACAAACACGTTAGAAGATTACCAAACAGTTGGAGACATTACCAAAACTCTTCTTCACAGATAAATGATACATAGGACTTGAAATTGATCCCTTAAAAAAAAAAAAATTAAACTCTACCACTGTCAACATACCTCTGAACACCAGCCTCCTAGCGGTTCAACTTCCCATCCAATTCAACTATATCGAAGAAACTATATAGCTTTCCGTTATATGATAACAAAAATCTTCATTATGGAAAATCTGTAACTTGAGCACATGTCTCCATACTATACAGTATACAGTATTATATAACTAACACATGCATTCAAAACCAATCACTATATTTATATACAGCCACACACAGAAGTGTGTGTATATATTCGTATATGAAAGAAGATCGTTCAGATTAAACTAAATCAATTCTTCATCCTCCATGATTTCAAGAAGAACCGAATTACAGAACTAAACCAAAGTAGAGAAGTTATTTCCAAAACCAGAATCTGAAACACAAAGACACAGTCAAACCTGTTTGACTGCAATTATCGATCGGAAAAGATTCGTACAGCAATTTGTAGTCGGTGTAGATTTCACGGTGAGGGAAATCGGAGCCCTGGCCGGATTCGGATACCGCGTGGGTTTTTGAGGTTTGAATCGGAGACTTCGAATCTCTTCGTCAGAGCCGCCATCGTGGGATTAGGCCAGAGAGCAAGAATGGATTTTCTTTTTAGGTCTGGGTCGACTGTCTGCCTCCCACAGTCATACTTTCGTTTTTACTGTAATTTTTTTTTCGTCTACATCTGACTAACCAACGGAATCTCTCCGTCTTACCAACGCTGCTAACAGACGTTAAACCCACGTAATCCGCTCCGGGAGCATGTTATTCTTTGTTGGTGGATTTTGCTTCACAGTTGTACCCTTGATTAGAGTCCAACTCTGGCAAGTTCAGAGTTTGAGATCTCGATCAGTTGGTAACGTTTATAAGACAATAATAATGAGATAAATTACTGGGAATTTTAGCATCAAAATTCTACTGGGAAGTTGAAAGGTTTTGCCCTCATGGCCTGTTCATGTACCTGAAATTGGAGTGAAGGAGAATAGGCCTATATACATCTGAATTATATATATGTCGGGTGAAAGATCTGCTAGTCAATTATATACATCTGAATTATATATAGGAAAATGATTCTAGGCCTTATTAAGGCCTAAGAGTTTATACCTCAAATTTATGTGGCATGCCAAATCACTTAGACACATCACATATTAAAAATCTTATGTCATGTAATACTTATGTATAAAGACCATCTTACCATTTGGTCCATTTCAAACAATGACTAATAAATTTCAGTTTTTCATTGAAAAATAAAACTATTTTAACGTTCCTTCTTCTAAATATCTAATTAAATATAAAAAATATAACATCAAAATAACATTATATTATATATTTATAATACATGTATATTATAAAAAAATACATGTATATTATATAAATAATCTATATGTAAATGATTTAGATAAATTATTTGTATATAAATTATTTTTTGGACGAATTATAGAAATTTTTGATGAATTATATCCGAATTATCTTATATTAATGTTTTCTTTTTGATGAATTATAATTACTTTTTGGACGAATTAGGGTTAGGGTTAGAGTTTATTTGACAAAACTAATTATTATTTAAAAAATAGTTAATCTTCATATTGATGTAAGAAACATTTCTTTGGGCTCACCGGCCCTCACAGTTTTGTTTCCGGCAGCTCAGGAGCAGCTTCCCAGTAGGTCACCCATCCTGGGATTGTTCTAGCATCAACATGCTTAACCTCGGAGTACCCATCCCCTCCGAAGCCGCTGAGCCACCAAAAGGCCTCATGTTAGATTGGAGGTGGGCATGTACATATACAACACATAACCCCTCTCCGTTTGGCCGATGTGGGATATTACACTTTCATGAGTAACATGTGACCTGCAATGAAGCATTGTAGTCCCCAGATGATGTCGTGGCCCAGGTTAATGTTATAGGATGAGGGACAATCGACTATGAGAAAACGTGCCATGATAGAAGCACGACGGGGGTTGGTCCCCATTGAAACTATCAAGCGTTCCGAGCCTAAGGGTTGTACAATCTCTCCCGAGAAGCTGACAAGAGGATCATGGTTGTTGTACAGTTTAGCTCGGTCACGCCGGAGCCCTCTATAGCAATTAGCAAACACTACACTGACTGCAGCTTCTATGTCCACAAGGGCTCTGTGACACATGTAATGATTCACTTGGACATTGATTATGAATGGCTCATTGTGATGGCAATTTATCGTGTCTTCCCTTTGGTTAAATGACACTTGGTCCCATGCCGATGGGGTGGCGGTGACACCTCT
Organism: Fragaria nilgerrensis; assembly: GCA_010134655.1. NCBI lineage: Eukaryota > Viridiplantae > Streptophyta > Magnoliopsida > Rosales > Rosaceae > Fragaria > Fragaria nilgerrensis. Next base: position 12,193,195 of record CM020979.1, on the reverse strand, counting down.
TTGCAACTCGAGAATTTCCAAAAGAGTTGTGCATTGCCTTTTGGCAGAGGGTTGACGAGGGGAATTCGCGGGGCTCTGCCATGCAGGGTTAGGATCTGGCTATGAACCTCAATGGCGTTAGCTCCCGTTGCGAGAGTGCAATACTGGTGGAGTTGCCCGTTTCAGATTAAATGCTCGATTACAATTACGGAGGCCATGACACATCTCAGTGGTGTGGCCATTGTCATCATGATAAGCACAATATTTGTTCCCTGTGGCCCGCCGGGGCTTCTTGGGGAACTTACTCTTGGGTGGTGGGGGAATGAGGTCTTTGTGTTTGGCCTAGATATCCTCGTATGTAGTGGTCAGGGTAGTGTGGACTTCGTAACGGGGTGGCGGGGAAGAGCGACGCTGCTGTTGGGGGCTCTACTCTCGAGACCGATAAGGATGGTCCCATTATACATAATTAGTGGTTGCTATTAATATGTAATATTTGTTTCCATTACCTAATAAAGTACATTAATATATCATTGATTTACTCCTTAAAATGTAAAAGGAAATAGAAATGGTAAAATTGGTAATGCAATGTTTTGATTTGGCAAGATATATTATGTGGAATCGAAAATAAATATTTTTATTTGCTTACATGACATGACACATAGGATTAAGGCCACAAATTTTAGGCCTTATTAAGGCTCTCTAGCACTACCCTTATATATATGTCGGTATATTCTAAAGTGAAAGATCTGCTAGTCAATTATATACATCTGAATTATATATTTATATATATGTCATCATATGTTAAAGCCATCATGCAAAAATTCGATTCATCATATATATGTTCTTCCTGTTTTCGGGGGAAGAACGGAATTACAAAGTAAAAGAAGAGCCTCTTGGACAACTGATCTTAAGAAAATCGTGAAAGAAAGCTGGAAAGCAAGCAAGAAGATGGAATGGCTGAAATATATGTTTTCAAACGAGCTAGACAATCGATTAATATCGGAAGGTGCATAAGTGCATAACCCTAACTAGTAATGGTGAACAGAAAAATACGGAACCACGGCAATTCAATGATTTCAATCTAACTAATCAAAAGAAAAAATGATTTCAATCTAAACAATGAGCTACCTAGCTAACCCTTACCTTAATTAGGCCCGAAATTATGGACCGCGATATGATTTCAATATCCAAACATAGATTTGATATAGTACGTAGTAGTATAGTACGGCTTCAAATCCTTTGTCACCAAATTCCTATCTCTTTCCCCGTAACCCTATTAATTTTCGACATGTGACAATTTTTGCCTACTCATCTTAACAGCCTCTAACCCTTGTTAACTTTGTTAAACTCTAACCTTAACCCAACTCTAACTCAACTCTAACTCATCCCTAATTTATAATTTATTTTATTCATCAAAATCTGATGGTGAATACCAAACGTCAACCCTCGTCTTCTTCTTTTTTCATCGACCAAAAAAAAAAAAAACTCTTCTTCTTCTTCGTCGTCTGCAACTCCTCTTTCAAGTAAAACAATACTAGTTCATCATTTTGTTGAGAAAAGAGAGATCAGAGGTATTATTCTCTCTGATATTGCGATGTGAAACTGCTCTTTTGACTGACGAACCTGTACGTGATTGACACACTTGCCAGTCATGGAACGTGAAATTCATATGCCATCGAACTCAAACGACTTATCAACACCGGTAAGTTCTAGTTTTCCTTTCTTTCTCAGCTTACTATTCTTTTCAACTCATCAGTTCTTTGCATTGGTGGTTTTTGCTCCTAAGCCATACGTTTGTGAAAAGGGTATCCGAAAGGGTTTTTTTTTTGTTCTTCTGTTCTCTGTAGCATTATACTCTTATAAGACTTCATGGCTTATCTTTGCTTCAAATTAAGACGTATTGTTATAATACCTAAGGTTTACTGGAATACAAATGATCTTGATTATTGAATACGTACAAAAAAAAACTATATAGATATAGTCTGCTGTAGATAAACAACAGTACGTAACGAAATGCATAATGATAAACCACAGGTATCACAGTCTATCCAATACCATAACATCTAAAATGCCAACAAGAAAGGTAAAACAAAAGATCGAACTGAGAAAGAAAAATGTGTATCAGCATTCAAAAATATATATTTCATTTTAGGATGTGGAATCATATATTAATCCTATATTTCATTTTAGGATGTGGAAGGTACAGGTAGTGGTGATTGTCAAATATCTAGCACATCAGATTTTGAAAATTGTACAGACTTGAATAGTTTCATAGAAGTTGAAAGTAATGAAGAAGAGTCAGAAGAAGACACAAGACCTAGAGAAAAGGCTGATTCAATCCATTCCAGAATGCGTCAAGAACTGATTCCCGTAGTTGGTATGGAGTTTGCAACAGAAGATGATGCATTGGCCTTTTACAATCGTTATGCATATAGATTTGGTTTCGGTACTAGATTAAGTACATCACATACATCTTCCAGTGGCTTACTGAGGGATAGACTTTTTGTTTGCTCGGCTGAAGGTAAACGTGGAAAAGACAAGCGAAATCTGTATGTCAAATCTCATCGTGCTGAGACAAGATTTGGTTGTAGAGCAAGGATGAAAATTAAGTATGATCTGAAGTCTGGAAAGTATACTGTTGTGGAATTTTTTGCTGATCATACTCATGTGACTTCAACTCCTAGTAAGACCCATCGTTTTAGGTCTCATAGGAAAATCTCTATTGCTCAAAATGTTCAAGCTGATATGGCTGAAGCTTCAGGACTCAATCCGAAAGAAACTCTTGAGCTATTGAGTCGACAAGCAGGTGGACGTGAGCATTTGGGATTTATTCCAGAAGATTATAGGAATTATTTACGTTCAAAGCGAACAAGAGAAATGAAGTCTGGGGATACCGGTGGTGTTTTGGAATATCTACAAAGAATGCAATCGACTAATCCTAGTTTTACTTATGCTATACAAGTTGATGCGGATGAGTTGATAACCAATATCTTCTGGGCTGATGCAAAGATGAAGGTAGACTATGATTACTTTGGGGATGTAGTATGTTTTGATACCACCTACAGGAAAAACAAAGAAGGAAGGCCATTTGCGATGTTTGTTGGTGTGAATAATCATAAGCAAACACTTATATTTGGTGCTGCATTGTTATATGATGAGACTGCTGAAACTTTCATGTGGTTGTTTGATACCTTTGCGAATACAATGTCTGGGAAGAAACCAATGAGCATATTGACGGACCAAGATGCTGCAATGGCTAAAGCCTTAGCTTCCCAATGGCCAGAAACACACCATCGACTATGCATTTGGCACATATATCAAAACGCAGCTAAGCATCTTAAAAGTGTCTTTGAGAAGTTTAATGATTTTGCTGAAGACTTTAGCAGTATCATATATGATTATGAAGATGTTGAAGACTTCTTAATTGCTTGGAAGAAGATGCTTGAAAAGTACAATCTTCAAGAAAATACATGGTTAGGCCGGCTATTTGATTTGAAGGAGAAATGGGCTTTAGTTTATGGGCGAGAAACATTCTATGCAGATATTACCACTACCCAACGCAGCGAAAGCATGAATAATGTTGTTAAAAAGTATGTGAGTTACAAGTATGATTTGCTGCGATTTTTTCGTCACTTTTAGAGATTGGTTGATGATCGTCGTTATAATGAGTTAGTAGCTGATTTCAAAGCAAGTCAAACCACCCCTGCATTGTCATTCCCAGTGAAAATATTAAGGAAGGCAGCAAAGGTGTACGTTTAAATGGTTCCAAGTTGAGTTATGTAAAGCTCATGATTGCACCTTGAAGTTATTCAATGACATTGGAACAATGCACATATATGAAGTTACCGCTCATGGAAAGCATTTCAACCATATTGTAACATATGACTCAGCCGATAATACTATCTCATGCAGCTGCAAGAAGTTTGAGTTTTCTGGAATTTTGTGTTCACATGCTTTGAAGGTTCTGTCGACAAATAATGTGAAGATCATTCCTAGCCAATACATCTCAAAGAGATGGACAAAGGATATTAGAGATCAAATGCCAAAGGTGTCATGTCCAAATGCGAATGAAGATGACTAGCTCAAATGCAAAAATAGCAAGTCGTTACAGAGAATTGGCTCGATTACATACTGAACTTGCAACAGTTGCTGCTGAATCTGATGAAGCTTATGAAATTGCTGCGGTGGCCCTTCACAAGACATTAACTGATGTTAAGGCATCTTTAAAGAAGAAGACCAATCAAGAAGCACTAAAAGCTACCTCACCAATCAACAATAGTACACCTGAGGTTATATATGATGATATGGATGATCATAGGGTGAGAGGAATCAAGGTTAAAGAAAGAATTGTTCGGAAGGAGGATTCTATGAGACCAAAGAATGCTTTGGAAAAGCTCTTAGGAAGTAAAAGGCATAGGAAAGAAGTAAATACTTCACCCAGACACCAGAAGGAACCGGAATTAAATCCTACCAATGAGAACTCCACATGTGTTCCTGCTACACTAGTTGATTCCACAAGTGTTCATGCTTCACAAAATCCAGTGAATGAACAGGTATCATTTACTAACATGTTGAAGGTGTGTTCTTTTATTGCTTTATTTATTCATTCATCTTGCTCAAATGCCAGGAGGTCAATGTTACAACATCTGGTATGGACATACGCATTACAGATAGAGTTTTACCTCAGCAATTACACTTTCTTCAGGTAGTATAAATTTTTTTTATTATATTAAAACTCTCATTATATTAATTTGTACTGCTTAGTTATTACTTATTTATGTGTTGATCTAAAAGCCTGTGCATCAGAATCCTCAATCTACCATGCATGCTACAATGGAGCAGTACATGAAGCATAATCATGGAGCTCAATATTCAGAGGTGACATTCTTTATCTTTGGTGTTGTCAACTAGCTTGCTGAAGCTAACTATGCATAATAATAATTTTAGTACTTGTCCACTCTCAAATACACTAGATTCTTCATATGAATAATGGAACTCACAACTCAAATGCTTTACCACCGCAAATGCAATTTCAGTCACCTGTTTTGCCTTCACAAATTCAATTTCAGTCACCTGTTTTGCCTCCACAAATGCAATTTCAGTCACCATTTCAACATGTCCAGGTTTCTTCAAGTGTCCCTAAATGTCTCTTTGTTCACTAATATGTTTCTGGTATGCTTGATTGATGCTTTTTAGTTTTTTTGTATTTTTTTTTTGTCTATGGTATTACAGAATTTAGGAGGCTCCAATGTTGGAGTATATTATCCGCAAAGTTCAAGAATGAATTGTCAGCAAGCTTTTACAACAAATTGGAACAGGGTTCCATCCATAAGTTTGACTCCTACAGGTAGTAATATATTGAAATATCTGGTGTGTCAAATGTATTGTTTCCAAGAAGTTTTATGAAAGTATATTGTGTGAGTGCAGGCACAATTTCTACTGAAGAAGGACTACACTTTCTTTACAGAAACTCACAAACCCGAGATGAATCGTCAAATCAAAGAGCATGATGATCTAAGAGAGGAAAGCCTAAGTTCCATATTGCCGGTGGACTCGCCGGCTACAAGTTTGCAGCCAACCTTGATCGATCTTGAAGTTTTCAGTGAGGTTGCTGCCCAGAGCTCCAATCTTGATCTCCTTGACCTTCTCTTCCTCTGAACGGGCCTATATATATATATGGCTTTAGCAAAGAAATTATTGTTCTCGAGTCGAGTATGGGCACTCCGGCTTTAGCAAAGATCGAAGTGAAAGTAAATCCATACATTTTGAGAAAACTATACGACATAAAGCCTCAGATTTGAGATAAGGCTAGGAAAAACTCATTATAGAGGGCGAAGAGCCAGAGAAGATAGGCGATTCTCTATCAGGTTCGAGAAAAACTCTCTTTTTAAAAAAAATATATACAAAGCTAAAAGGTGTAGCCTCTCCGGCGAACCGAGTTCAGTGACAAAGGGTGGAGATCAAGATGATCTGTCCATTAAGATGAAATTCCAAAAAGAAAATTAATAAAATTGTCACTGTCAATGACTCAATGTAGTGACAGAGGGTGGTTCCGTTATTTCCATTAGTTCCCGCCATTTTGCTTGCCCATTCCCGCCATTTGCTGGATCATGATCCTCTCCTTGTCTTGTTTATCTTTGGCTTTCAATCTCAACCGTCCACTTAAAATGAAAGACTATAAACAATCCACCTCATTAACTAACTATTAATTACCCAAAACTCAGGCTGAATGACGTTTTGTTTTTCCTTTCTCCGTTATCTTCATCCTTCCCAAAATCTTTTCGAGTTCACCTTCTTCCAAATTAAATTTGCAGAAATTTGTTTGTCACAACCCAGCGATGTGGATTATTTTGAAAACCCATACCAAATTATTCAAATCCAAATTCATTCCAAGAAGTCAGCCACTCAAGAAATATGTGGCTCTATGTGTATCTATAAACTCATATTATAAAGCCCTCATCTGCATCAGAATCCATATTGGAGAGATTGACACAGCAGAGCTTAAATCAAAGAAATTGAATTGAAAGCAGTTGAAGCTGATTGGATCTTAAGCCTTTACTTATCTGAAACTGAAGAATCTCTCGAATCTGACATCTAGTTTCAAACTTCTTCAGCTGTGAATCCCTCACGAAATTCCCTGAGACAAAGAGAAAACAAACTTCTTGGATAGGTTTTTCGTTGAAGTCAATTGATAATTATTTGGTTTCCAATAAAAACCTCCTCTACCCATAATCCAAATATGATTTGATGATAATGATCAAAGCGAATATGAAGAAGAGCATGAATCTTTATTCAAATATATCTCATCAGTCAAAATAAAATAGAGTGGCTATCAAGAACGACGCCAATGAAAGAATCTCAAAATATGTAAATGCAAGAGGATGATGAAGAAAGAAAGAAAACAGAGAGAAGGGAATCAAATTGAGAAACTGAGTGATGCAAGAAGGAAATTTTCGGAGCAAAAGAACACTTTGTAAAAGGGAAGAAGAGGAGTTGAAGGAGGAAATTGACGGAGACGTTAGCCTTGGAAATCTGATTTGGGTATTTAATAGACATATGCTTACGTGGATAATTATTAACCATCAGATTCTTCATCTACGGTTGAAAACGAAAGGGAAGGACAACCAAGGAGGAAGGCTAGCCAAGGAGAGGATCCTTATCCCCATTTGCTACCCTTATAAAGGGACCAAAGAGGCACATTGTATTAGGTTTCAAGTTCCATACTTCCATTCTCACATCACATCTTCTCGGCAACTAATCGATTCAGAACCTCTTTGCAGGTTTTTTTTCTAGTTCATAACTTAATTCCTTCATTACCATCAAGAATTTCTCATTGTCCTCTTTTATATAATCTTTAATTTTTGCTACTCTTGATCAGTATAGGTTTCCATTGAATATTTCTTCTTGGGTTTTGTTTCAATTGATTTCTGCCCAGATAAATATTACAGTAAATGGGTATTCCAGGATTTTGTATATACGTGAATCAATTTATACTCTCTTACTTTATCATTAATCTGATTGAAAGACTGTTTGGGTTCTTACGGATTCCCCTTCAGTTCTTGTAGTTTGTAGGCTGGGACGTTGTAGGTTCTCTTTAAATGTGTCATGTATTCTTCTTCTGTAAATAATTTCATGTGAATGCTCTGCTTCAATTTTTATATTGCTATAAGCTGAATAACTTTCTATGATATTGTAGGTCTAAAAGTTTTGGTTTGATGGAAAATCCTCAAGTACGAGTTAGGGATAGAATCAGCGCGTTACCGGATGCAATTCTGTGTCACATACTTTCTTTGTTACCGACATTGTGGGCTGTGAGGTCTTCTATTTTGTCTTCTTTTTTTTTTTTTTTTTTTTTTTTCCAATCAAGCCTCTGTATTTCAAAAAAAGAAAGAAAAAAAGTACAAAAAGAGAGGGGGACAAGGACAAGTACAAAAGGTCTTCTATTTTGTCTACAAGATGGAAGAATCTTTGGACTTTTGTTCATAATCTAGACTTTGTTGATGATCATAGTTTTTGGCATGATGGTGAAGGATTATATATGGCTCTAGTCGGTTTATGACGTTTGTTGATCATGTATGTACTTCTGCTTCGTGGTCCATCAGACGTTCAAAAGTTCAGTTTGACCTGTAACTATCCTGTGGATTTCTCTCGTGTTGATGGTTGGATTTGCTATGCCATTAGGCACAATGTCGTTGAACTTGATATTCATCTTTATCGTACTAATGGCATGACTTTTGAGATGCCACGAAGCCTTTTTATGTGCAAAACCCTGGTGGCTCTGGCGGTTTCATCAGATTGTACTACCTATGCTCCTCCCATCTCAAGCTGTTTCCCAAGTCTCAAATCCCTCCGCCTTTATATTGTTTTTACACATGACTACAGCTCAATTGAAAAGCTCGTTTCTTGCTGCTCCCAGTTCCCTGTACTTGAAAGCTTGACTATATATGGTTTTCATGGAACTCTTGCAGATTTGAATTGCATCATTTCTTCCCCTACACTGAAGACATTGAAAATAAGTTTGTGCTGTCAATTTCATTGTTCTCTGTACAAAATCTTTATCAATGCCCCAAAGCTTGAAATCCTTCATCTCCATCAGGACACTTACGCACATTATTATTTGGAGGATACCAAATCTGTTGTCAAAGCCAATATTGTTCTTGAAGTCTGTCACACTAAAGATAAAACTACCTTTACCAACCGTTTCAATGAGCTTCTGGCTGGAATTTCTAATGTCAAATGTCTGTCTCTTTCAACTGAGTGTTCAGATGTAAGTATATCCTAACTCTTTTCCACTGTTTATTATGCCTACATTATACATGGGAAGGAAAATGGTGGAGGGAAATTAGGACAGAAAGAAAGCTGTTCCCTTTTAAAGTTGAGGTGTGAGGCACCAGTATAGGCCTTTCGTTTCCAAACCTTTTAAAGTTGGAATAGTATATATATGGCTTCAAATCCTCTGTCACCAAATTCCTATCTCCTTCACTGTAACCCTATTAATTTTCGACATGTGGCAATTTTTGCCTACTCATCTTAACAACCTCTAATCCTTGTTAACCTTGTTAAACTCTAACCCTAACCCAACTCTAACTCAACTCTAACTCATCCCTAATTTATAATTTATTTTATTCATCAAAATCTGATGGTGAAAACCAAACGTCAACCCTCATCTTCTTCTTTTTTCATCGACCAAAAAAAAAAAAACTCTTCTTCTTCTTCGTCGTCTGCAAGCAGCAATACCAGTTTCACAACAAGTTCAACATTTAGTCATACAAAGAGAGATCAGAGGTATTATTGTGGTTGCTGAAGAGTATGAGAGAAGGGTGAAGAGCTCAAGGAAGGTTGGTAAGGCTAGCTGAATGGGCTTCTTGTGTTTCAGTTTTGGCTCAAACCCTGCAGTAGAAGATTGGAAAGGAGAAGATGTATTTTCTTGTGAAGTGGATGGAGCTACGAGCCAGATTGGTCTTGAAGTCTCCAATGCACTCTTTTCTGCTTGATTAATTAGTTTATGAAGCTTTTTCATTTGTATGTTTGTTTTACTGTAAGTATCTAATATCTAATTTCATGTCAGTATGATCTCTGTATATCAGTAAAGAAGATGTCTTAAAGTTTTTAACTTACTGATGTTCATGGTTTTGTTGTTCTCGTCCCTTTTGGAATATAAGTTGCAAAGCATCTTAAGTATGTCATAGTAGTTTCTCATTTAGCCACGTTGATCTTATATTCGATACATTATATACACCAACAATGTGGCCCTTATTATGAATGATGAGACAAGTCGAAAGATTTGCTGTCTGTGAGAAAAGCTGTTGAATTTAACAGCTTGGTTAATGGCAGCGATTTGCAGTCTCTGCTAGTCTGCTATAATTAAATGGAGACTGAATTTGCTGGAGAAACTTGAACACACTTAAACATAATGCACTAAGGTTAATCCACTTAATGAGATTAAGCAAACAAAGAATAGCACAAAGCTACAACCATTTGAATTTATCATCACTAAACATGTACCAAAACAAACAAAAAAAACATAACATGCAATTGAAAGGTTCATATTATGTCTCTGCATAGAATTTTGGTACTGTTCAAATCAAAAAAAAAAATGGAACTTAGGCTTTCCTCTCTTAGATCATCATGCTCTTTGATTTGATGATTCATCTCGGGTTTGTGAGTTTCTGTAAAGAAAGTGTAGTCCTGCTTCAGTAGAAATTGTGCCTGCACTCACACAATATACTTTCATAAAACTTCTTGGAAAAAATACATTTGACACACCAGATATTTCAATATATTACTACCTGTAGGAGTCAAACTTATGGATGGAACCCTGTTCCAATTTGTTGTAAAAGCTTGCTGACAATTCATTCTTGAACTTTGCGGATAATATACTCCAACATTGGAGCCTCCTAAATTCTGTAATACCATAGACAAAAAAAAAATACAAAAAAACTAAAAAGCATCAATCAAGCATACCAGAAACATATTAGTGAACAAAGAGACATTTAGGGACACTTGAAGAAACCTGGACATGTTGAAATGGTGACTGAAATTGCATTTGTGGAGGCAAAACAGGTGACTAAAATTGAATTTGTGAAGGCAAAACAGGTGACTGAAATTGCATTTGCGGTGGTAAAGCATTTGAGTTGTGAGTTCCATTATTCATATGAAGAATCTGGTGTATTTGAGAGTGGACAAGTACTAAAATTATTATTATGCATAGTTAGCTTCAGCAAGCTAGTTGACAACACCAAAAATAAAGAATGTCACCTCTGAATATTGAGCTCCATGATTATGCTTCATGTACTGCTCCATTGTAGCATGCATGGTAGATTGAGGATTCTGATGCACAGGCTTTTAGATCAACACATAAATAAGTAATAACTAAGCAGTACAAATTAATATAATGAGAGTTTTAATATAATAAAAAAAATTTATACTACCTGAAGAAAGTGTAATTGCTGAGGTAAAACTCTATCTATAATGCGTATGTCCATACCAGATGTTGTAACATTGACCTCCTAGCATTTGAGCAAGATGAATGAATAAATAAAGCAATAAAAGAACACACCTTCAACATGTTAGTAAATGATACCTGTTCATTCACTGGATTTTGTGAAGCATGAACACTTGTGGAATCAACTAGTGTAGCAGGAACACATGTGGAGTTCTCATTGGTAGGATTTAATTCCGGTTCCTTCTGGTGTCTGGGTGAAGTATTTACTTCTTTCCTATGCCTTTTACTTCCTAAGAGCTTTTCCAAAGCATTCTTTGGTCTCATAGAATCCTCCTTCCGAACAATTCTTTCTTTAACCTTGATTCCTCTCACCCTATGATCATCCATATCATCATATATAACCTCAGGTGTACTATTGTTGATTGGTGAGGTAGCTTTTGGTGCTTCTTGATTGGTCTTCTTCTTTAAAGATGCCTTAACATCAGTTAATGTCTTGTGAAGGGCCACCGCAGCAATTTCATAAGCTTCATCAGATTCAGCAGCAACTGTTGCAAGTTCAGTATGTAATCGAGCCAATTCTCTGTAACGACTTGCTATTTTTGCATTTGAGCTAGTCATCTTCATTCGCATTTGGACATGACACCTTTGGCATTTGATCTCTAATATCCTTTGTCCATCTCTTTGAGATGTATTGGCTAGGAATGATCTTCACATTATTTGTCGACAGAACCTTCAAAGCATGTGAACACAAAATTCCAGAAAACTCAAACTTCTTGCAGCTGCATGAGATAGTATTATCGGCTGAGTCATATGTTACAATATGGTTGAAATGCTTTCCATGAGCGGTAACTTCATATATGTGCATTGTTCCAATGTCATTGAATAACTTCAAGGTGCAATCATGAGCTTTACATAACTCAACTTGGAACCATTTAAACGTACACCTTTGCTGCCTTCCTTAATATTTTCACTGGGAATGACAATGCAGGGGTGGTTTGACTTGCTTTGAAATCAGCTACTAACTCATTATAACGACGATCATCAACCAATCTCTAAAAGTGACGAAAAAATCGCAGCAAATCATACTTGTAACTCACATACTTTTTAACAACATTATTCATGCTTTCGCTGCGTTGGGTAGTGGTAATATCTGCATAGAATGTTTCTCGCCCATAAACTAAAGCCCATTTCTCCTTCAAATCAAATAGCCGGCCTAACCATGTATTTTCTTGAAGATTGTACTTTTCAAGCATCTTCTTCCAAGCAATTAAGAAGTCTTCAACATCTTCATAATCATATATGATACTGCTAAAGTCTTCAGCAAAATCATTAAACTTCTCAAAGACACTTTTAAGATGCTTAGCTGCGTTTTGATATATGTGCCAAATGCATAGTCGATGGTGTGTTTCTGGCCATTGGGAAGCTAAGGCTTTAGCCATTGCAGCATCTTGGTCCGTCAATATGCTCATTGGTTTCTTCCCAGACATTGTATTCGCAAAGGTATCAAACAACCACATGAAAGTTTCAGCAGTCTCATCATATAACAATGCAGCACCAAATATAAGTGTTTGCTTATGATTATTCACACCAACAAACATCGCAAATGGCCTTCCTTCTTTGTTTTTCCTGTAGGTGGTATCAAAACATACTACATCCCCAAAGTAATCATAGTCTACCTTCATCTTTGCATCAGCCCAGAAGATATTGGTTATCAACTCATCCGCATCAACTTGTATAGCATAAGTAAAACTAGGATTAGTCGATTGCATTCTTTGTAGATATTCCAAAACACCACCGGTATCCCCAGACTTCATTTCTCTTGTTCGCTTTGAACGTAAATAATTCCTATAATCTTCTGGAATAAATCCCAAATGCTCACGTCCACCTGCTTGTCGACTCAATAGCTCAAGAGTTTCTTTCGGATTGAGTCCTGAAGCTTCAGCCATATCAGCTTGAACATTTTGAGCAATAGAGATTTTCCTATGAGACCTAAAACGATGGGTCTTACTAGGAGTTGAAGTCACATGAGTATGATCAGCAAAAAATTCCACAACAGTATACTTTCCAGACTTCAGATCATACTTAATTTTCATCCTTGCTCTACAACCAAATCTTGTCTCAGCACGATGAGATTTGACATACAGATTTCGCTTGTCTTTTCCACGTTTACCTTCAGCCGAGCAAACAAAAAGTCTATCCCTCAGTAAGCCACTGGAAGATGTATGTGATGTACTTAATCTAGTACCGAAACCAAATCTATATGCATAACGATTGTAAAAGGCCAATGCATCATCTTCTGTTGCAAACTCCATACCAACTACGGGAATCAGTTCTTGACGCATTCTGGAATGGATTGAATCAGCCTTTTCTCTAGGTCTTGTGTCTTCTTCTGACTCTTCTTCATTACTTTCAACTTCTATGAAACTATTCAAGTCCGTACAATTTTTCAAAATCTGATGTGCTAGATATTTGACAATCAGCACTACCTGTACCTTCCACATCCTAAAATGAAATATAGGATTAATATATGAATCCACATCCTAAAATGAAATATATATGTTTTGAATGCTGATACACATTTTTCTTTCTCAGTTCGATCTTTTGCTTTACCTTTCTTGTTGGCATTTTAGATGTTATGGTATTGGATAGACTGTGATACCTGTGGTTTATCATTATGCATTTCGTTACGTACTGTTGTTTATCTACAGCAGACTATATCTATATAGTTTTTTTTTGTACGTATTAATAATCCAGATCATTCGTATTCCAGTAAACCTTAGGTATTATAACAATACGTCTTAATTTGAAGCAAAGATAAGCCATGAAGTCTTATAAGGGTATAATGCTACAGAGAACAGAAGAACAAAAAAAACCCTTTCGGATACCCTTTTCACAAACGTATGGCTTAGGAGAAAAAACCACCAATGCAAAGAACTGATGAGTTGAAAAGAATAGTAAGCTGAGAAAGAAAGGAAAACTAGAACTTACCAGTGTTGATAAGTCGTTTGAGTTCGATGGCATATGAATTTCATGTTCCATGACTGGCAAGTGTGTCAATCACGTACAGGTTCGTCAGTCAAAAGAGCAGTTTCACATCGCAATATCAGAGAGAATAATACCTCTGATCTCTCTTTTCTCAACAAAATGATGAACTGGTATTGTTTTACTTGAAAGAGGAGTTGCAGACGACGAAGAAGAAGAAGAGTTTTTTTTTTTTTTTGGTCGATGAAAAAAGAAGAAGACGAGGGTTGACGTTTGGTATTCACCATCAGATTTTAATGAATAAAATAAATTATAAATTAGGGATGAGTTAGAGTTGAGTTAGAGTTGGGTTAGGGTTAGAGTTTAACAAAGTTAACAAGGGTTAGAGGCTGTTAAGATGAGTAGGCAAAAATTGCCACATGTCGAAAATTAATAGGGTTACGGGAAAAGAGATAAGAATTTGGTGACAGAGGATTTGAAGCCGTATATATATGCGGTTACTATATAAATTTAAGTCAGATCTGTAGAACATTTGTACTCCTTGGTATTTAAAAACAGAGTGAATGAGTATTTCCTGCATGCCAACACATTTGATTCTTCGTAATTAACCTATTCATCCTAAAGTTCTTTCTTTGTATTCAATTGGTTAAGACTTATGGAACAGTTAGAATATTAAAACCTAGTCCACATCAAGGCCTTGATGATTTCAAATAGTAATATTTCTTATTCCAAGCTGTCTTACCAATACTTGTTCCTTTTATGAAGGGATGTCTTTATGAATGTGCGGCCCTCCTGAGGCCGGTTCATCATTATCACTATTACTGGCAATTGCTTGCAGGGTTGCTCACTATCTCTACAAATCTGGAACATCTTGTGTTAGAAAATGTAAGTACCATGCATTTACATTTGGGTTACATGATACTAACATACAGCTTTTAGAGATATTTTTAATTTTGTATGTTGTTTCTGGAAAAATTCAGGGTATCGAAAGTGGAGATCACTTGAAGAATAAGTCCTGGAAACCACCACTAAGTGTGCCTACTTGTTTGTTACACTTGAAGACTATCTCCATAAGAAAATTTAATGGCAGGCAGGTTGAGAGGAAAGTGGCCAAGTATTTGTTTAAGTATGGTAGCGCTTTGAATAAGATGGTGATTTACACAGGTCGTCTGCATGTAGAAGAAAAGAAGTTGTACGCAGAATTTTTGAAATTGCAAAAGGGTTCAAAGGCTTGTCAAGTTGAATTTATCAAGACGTAATCCTACATTCTGCACACTGCAAGTTATTTTACTATCAGAATGCAACTCTAGGTTTGGGAACAATTCTATTTTCATGTTTGTAAACCCATCATCTTTCTTGATTATGGTGTATGAATCTATCTGCAGTCGCTTGTCTCCCGCTTTAAGTTCTTATTATGGTAAAACTGGATTGTTTGTGACACGCACTTAAATATCTGCACTCATGCTATGGCTTTGTATTCGCAATGAATCATTCTTGGTCATAATTTGGTCCCGGTGATGGCTCCTAAGTAAAGAATTATCCTTCCATGGTTATAACATATAAGCAGATGTTCTCTGTGCAGTATCTTCTTTAGTTATAACTCTGTTCAAATTCTCAAATGGTGACCCCCCTAGAGTCCTAGGTCACTCACT
The DNA here is from genome assembly GCA_010134655.1 of Fragaria nilgerrensis. Classification (NCBI taxonomy): domain Eukaryota; kingdom Viridiplantae; phylum Streptophyta; class Magnoliopsida; order Rosales; family Rosaceae; genus Fragaria; species Fragaria nilgerrensis. Next base: position 12,177,637 of record CM020979.1, on the reverse strand, counting down.
CTTCAATATCGAGTTGCATAGATGGTCACACGCTCTCATCAATTACGAATACTCAAACCGATCAGAGCTTTTACAGAATTAACTGAAGTGTTAGTTTCCATTTTCCAGGACCGGCTCAAAAGCTAGAATTTAGTCAATTTACTTAGATAGTGACCCAGAAAATTATATAGAGGCATAAATGGCATTTAGTAAAGAAGTAATTAATAAAAATCAGCTGAACAGACTCATATTAGATTCGTTTTATGGTTTCAACCGGAGAGGTTATTAGGCACAATTCACAGATACAACTTAAATTATGCAATCGTCTGTTTGGCTTCTGTGCCATTTGCTTTTAATTGTAAAGGAATAATTAAGGTGATGCAAATCAACCTTCTTATAAGCTGCTTCCCGTGCAAACCAAATACTTCAGACTTGAGAGTCCTAGAGAGGGTGAAAACGCTGGTGTGCTTGTTGGGGTTAAGAGGTATTCTTCTTTCTGATTTTATGACATCCTTTAGTTTGTTACCATCTTTTGGCTGCTAAGAAATTAACGTTAGCTAGGCATTCGATTCAAAGATCAAGTCTTTAGCTCTGTGAGAAACTCCGTTTAATGTTTTCAGCCAAGTTGTGTAAGTTTTCTGCTAAACTGTTCTGGGAAGTATAATCTGTTGGATAGAAATCCGCCAAGGCAAATTGGCATTCCAGGATTAACCAGATCTGTTGCATGTAGCTTTAGTTTCATGTGTAACCAAAAAGAGTGAGTCTGTAAAGAATTTAACTTTTTATCTCTGTTTATTTTTGTTTTTCATGACACAGAGGTTTATACTTTCCAAAGCTTTATGTGGACTTTGATTCAGTTTGTATGTTACTAAGTCAGAAATAAATGAATGGTGTTGTATTTTTGAATCAGAGTTTCAATGTCAAAGAGTCACGCAAAGGCTAAAGATAGGATTAGTGCATTACCCGATGAACTTCTTTGCAAAATACTTTCCTGCCTTCATATGCAATGTGCTGTGAGGACCTCTGTTTTGTCCCCAAGGTGGAAGAATTTATGGACTTCTCTACCCAACCTACAGTTCTGCGATAAAGGTTTCGTAGATGACTATGAAGGTTTTATGACGTTTGTGGATCGTGTTCTTTTCTTTCGTGACTCATTAGACATCAAAAGATTTCATCTTGATTGCCGGAAATCCAAAGCATGAGTGCTCTCGCATTGAAAGTTGGATTTGTACCGCCATTAGGCGGAATGTTTTTGAACTTAATCTTTGTGTATTCATGGGTTCAGATAATGATTTTGAATTGCCTCAAAGCCTTTTCACTTGCAAAACGCTAGATTTTATTGTCAATCCTCCAAAATCTGGGTGCTTCCCAAGTCTCAAGGTCCTTGAAGTTGTAGACGAATATAATCAAGTCCTTTATAACTCGTCTGTACGACGGATTTTCTCTTGACGCGAATTTAAAGATCTCTGCACCCGAACTGAAGAGATTAACAGTAGAAATGTTCGTTGAGGATGTTCGGGATAAAGATTTTAAATTTTATGTTAATACTCCAAACTTGAAGTGTTTAACCTATCTGCCCCTGATTCCTCGTTAGGGGTATCATTTATGATCAATGCGAAGTCACTCTTTAAAGCCAATATTGATCTTTCTGGCTGTTCTGTACATTATGACAGTACAAATGGACCTCTCGAAGCCATCTGCAATGTCAGACAGCTGTTTCTTTCAACTCTTAAGTCGGAGCTTGTCTAATAAATTCTCTAAATTCTTTGATTTTTTCTATTTTGAGGAATATGAGGTTATTTTCCACTCCAACAGCTTTCTATCTCATTCTTTAAAATATGGAAAGAGATGAAATAGAAGCTTTGTTTTCCTATATTTACAGATTCTCTAAAAATATTTAGAGAAAGAAGAATTGAATGTTACACATTCTTTAAGGCTCAAAGATAAGAAAAAAAACATAATTTATTCTAAAAAATAAAATTTTCTATTTTTATACTTATTGTTATATTGTAATAAATGAGGATTGTTGTTGTAATAAATATTTGAATCTTTAAAATAGGGAAACTGTTGGATTTGATATACAAATTTTTTAAAGATTCTGAGTTTTGCTTTCTTATTATGTAGAAAATATAAAGAAATTCTTGGACTTGATCTTACACCATATATCTAGAGATGATTATAGAAGAAGGGATGAAAAGATAGGATCTCCTTTTTGGTAGATTCTTCCCTGCAAAGATTCTAATACACCGAGTTTCAGTAACATTTGTCAGTGATTGAGTTTCTTGTTTCTTTTTCATATTGGTGTTTCACAGTTTGCTGTAGAATTATGCAGGAACAATTGTCAGTGTCTTCATGATTATCTACTTAATCAATACTTCTTTTCATGAAGGGGGATGTACGTGTACCTGCTTTTGATAATCTGGACCTCTTGGAACTGACTCTTGACTGTTGGCGATATTTAATTGAGTTTCTCAAAAGATCCGGAATCCTCTGGTGATGGTAATATTGATAAACTTGGAATTCCCCTGGTCTTTTAGTCGTCTTGTTGTGCGCCAATTGATGAAGGAGGTTTGGGGCTTAAGAAACTTGATGTGCTAAATATGTCTATTTTGCTCAAGCGTTGTTGGGAATTTTTTACCTCATCATCTGAAGGTTGATGCTTTATTTGAAATCATTTTTCAAAGCGTCGTTCTTATGCTTCATCTTCTATATGGCCTGGAGTGCGCAAGTTTTGGGGGGGTTGGTGCAGAATAACACTCGGTGGTTGATTGGTACAGGTGACAAAAAAATTTTTGGAGAGACAATTTTTTAGGCAGACCTCTCATTGAATTTTTTGGTTATCATGGTGCTCTGAATGATAATTCTTCATTGGTCTCAGACTATATTTATAATGGCTCTTGGGTTTTGCCTCCTCTTTTACAACTCAATCTACCGGCAGTGTGCAATTTTATCTGTCAAGTTCCTATTTCTATAAATCCTACAATGGAGGACAAATTAATTTGGCAAGCTTCTTCTACGGGAGAGCTAACCGCTAAGCAAGCCTTTCTCTTTCTGCAACAAGCATCTCCTGTAGTGCCATGGGGTAAGCCTTTATGGTCTAAATTTATTTTGCCTCATATGTCTTTGCATGCTTGGAAAGTTATGAGAGGTACAGTAATTTCAGATAATCTTTTGCAACGTAGAGGAGTAGCATTGGCTTCACGGTGTGAATTTTGTGGTAATAGTACTGAATCTCTAGATCACATCTTTCTCCATTGTTCTTTTGCTGCATCAGTTTGGAATCACTTCATTTACATTTTTGAAATTGGCCTTGTTCCAAACACAATTGCTGAGGTTTTTAGCTTGGGTTTAGCCATGGAGAGAAGTCCTTAGCTTAAAGAACTTTGGTTAATATGTTTCATTTCTATTCTCTGGTATATCTAGCATGCAAGAAATCAGATTAGGTTTGAGAGCAAGACATTTTCAGTTGCTGCGGTTTGTCGCCTAGTTTCAGGGCATATCCAAACTTCTAGTAGATTAGCAACTGGTCATATACATAATACAATTCGTGATTTGCGTATCTTGAAAAGTTTTGGTGCATGTTGTAGATCGAGGCGTATACCTAGAATGGTTGAGGTCATTTGGCATCCCCCCACCATTGGATGGATTAAAATAAATTCAGATGGTTCTTGGAAGCGTGAAGAGGGTATTGGAGGTTTCGGCGCTGTTTTTTGCGATTATAAACGTCAATTTGTTAAAGCTTTTGCTTCTAATATTGATATTCCTAGTACAGTTGCAGTAGAGGTAATGGCAATGATCACAGCTATAGAGCTTGCTTGGGTTCGTGATTGGAAACACGTTTGGTTGGAGGTAGATTCTTCTATTGTACTTAACTATATCCGCTCTCCTTCACTTGTACCTTGGCAGCTTCGAGTTAGGTGGTTGAATTGCCTATACAGAATCTCTACAATGACTTTTAAATCTTCTCACATTTTCAGAGAAGGAAATAGGGTAGCAGCTGCTCTAGCTAATCATGAAATATCTATGTTTGAGCAGGTATGGTGGGATGTGCCTCCTCCATTTATCTTGTCTTATTATGATCGTGATCTTTTGGATATGTCAAATTTTAGGTTTCGTTAATTCATTTGTTTTGCTATATTATTTTTCTCTTTTGGTATTAGACGTTTTTTATACTATATGGCTGACATTGACCTATTGGCCTAGTCCTCTAGCTTATTGTATATTTTTATTTTTTCAATAAATTTTCGTAGGGGGAAGATGTTTGTCTCTCTACGCTTACCCGAAAAAAAAAAACGAAATCTAGAATAGCTTAGGGCATCTCCAACAATCCTTTCTATATCCAAATTTATACCTATATTTTGAGTCACCCAAACCCATTACTATTCAAACCCATATTCCATACTCACTAACAATCCTTTCTATATCCATACTCATACCTATATTTTGAGTCACCCAAACTCATTACTATTCAAACCCATATTCCATCTCCAACCATTATAAAACCCATACTCATACCCAAATTTTAATCATTTTATATAATTTGGGTATGAGTATGGGTATGAGTATGGGTTTTGGTCATCAACAAATAATAAATTATATATATATATATATTGTTTAGGGTTAAATGATTTATATAACACCAAATAAATTATATAAATCATACATAATAATTTAATATAATATGTTGTCCTAGTTAAAATTAAATAATTTTTTTTTATTTTTAAAAATTAATAACTTGCTATTTTTATACCGAAAGACAAATATGACGTGATATTACACGTGTTAAATGTTGATAGGATGGTGAGACTGTGAGTTAGATTTTTCATTTGAAAACAAGATTTTCGGCCTATTTTTTCTTTTTCCAATTAAATTTATCTGGACCGCACATTTTGAATGGAATCAAATCTGGGCCGCTTCTTTTTTGACCGTTGGAGAACCACAGCTGAGCTCACTTCGGATGGCCCGCACTAGTCTAGCTCTCTTCCACGCGTGCGTCGCGCGTTGTCAACTTCGAACCGTTTTTTTGTCGTCTAGCGAGAGTGTTTCACAGGCCAAAACGGGATGCGCGTTGCTCCTGCGTCTGCCGACTCTTCACGTGCAACTGCTGCCGTCTAGGTCCTGCGCAAGTTGCAAATGGGTTTCCTCTCTGCAACTCGACCCATTTTGGGTCGTGGGTCTGGTAGGAACCCATAATTGGGTATGAGTTTTGATTGTTGGAGATGGATTTTTATGGGTTTTGAGTATGGGTATGGGTACATCAACTCTTGTTGGAGATGCCTTTACCATCAAACATGTAAGGTGTATTTCACTTCCTGTTACCAGCATGCATTTTTTGAGAGTTTAAATTTAATATTTTACTTTTAACAATAGAGTTTCGGAGGCAAGCATGAGGACTTTGCTCCTCCAGAGTTTGTGCCTATTTGTATGGTGTCACATCTCAAGACTATCACCATAAGAAACTTCAAGGGAACGCAGAGTGAAATGAGAGTAGCTCAATATCTGCTGAAGTACAATGAAGTTTTGAATGAGATGACTGTATTTATCGTTTCAGAAGGTCTTTGAAGAGCAGAAGAGAAGACATTGTACCAAAAAAATTTAATGTTTGAACAGGGTTTAAAGACTTGTCAAGGTAAATTATATAGCTAGGATGCCCTTCTTTGTTTTACTAGGATTTCATGTTCATCGAACTGTAATTCAAGATTTTGGAAGGATTTTTATTGAGGAGTTGTAAAAACACCTCTTTGGGGATAAACGTTGATTCCCTCTGGTAGAATATGTTCTTTTGTATAAAGCTTCTCAACTTCTGGGAATGCATGATATACATCTATCTCTGCCCGTTGATAGTCGACGTTGACGTTACTGATTCTTAATTTACAGTGATGGCTCCTTTGTAAAGAATTTTCCTTCCATAGTTATAAGCGTCTCTGTGTGTCGATGGCTCGAGATACCCAAAACTTGGGTGCTCAGAAGAAAACTCGTCCCATGTAAGCTTCCAATGTGACGTTCAAAAAGAAAAAAAACACATAACGGAATTGGGCTTGTAGAGGGCTAGGCGGACGCAAGACGCGTCTAGGCAGTCTGGGCCGTGGTGGACCTAGACGGGCTGGGGCTGGACCATTTAAAAACGTAAAAAACAACGAATAGTCTCTCGTCGTCTTCATCTTCTTCTTCTCGATGTACGTACTTGTTATCCTGCTTCTGCTCAACCAAGCTTTTGTCCGTTTATGACCAATATTACCCAAAAACGTAGAAGACATAGCTAGGCACAAACCAAAGACTTCACTTCAGACTTGAGAGGCTTGGTGTGCGGTTGTTAGGGTTATCAGGTATTCTTCTTCTTGATTTTATGACATCCTCAATCCTTTAGTTTGTTACCATCTGCTTGGCTACTGAGACATTCGATTCAATGATCAAGTCTTTAGCTCTGTGTACTCTTCTACAGAGAAACTCGATCCGTTTTATGTTTTTAGCTTAGTTGTGTAAGTTTCCTTCTAAACTATTCTGGGAAGTATAATCTGTTGGATAGAAATTCGCCAAGGCAAATTGACATTCAGGATTAACCTGATTCTGATGCATATATATAGCTTTAAATTCATGTGTAACCAAAACGAGTGAGAGTTGGTAAAGAATTTAGCTTTCAATCTTTGCTTATTTTTGTTTTTCAGGAGCCATAAATAAAGATTTATAAAATTTCATGTGCAGTTTGATTCAGTTTCTATGTTACTAGTCAGAAATAATTGAATGGTGTTCAATTTTCTAATCAGGGTCTCGATGTCAAAGAGTCTAGAAAGAGTTGAAGATAGGATTAGTGCATTACCTGATGAGCTTCTTTGCAAAATACTTTCGTGCCTTGATACACAAGCTGCTGTGAGGACCACCGTTTTGTCCCCAGGATGGAAGAATTTATGGACTTCTCTTCCCAACCTACGGTTTTGTAGTGACGATTTCAGTGATGTTGATGCTTTCACGACGTTCGTTGATCGTGTTCTTTTCCTTCGTCACTCGTCAGACATAAAAAAATTCTTTCTCTATTGCGATGGATGCAAGTTTGATAGTTTCTCTCGTATTGAGAGTTGGATTTGTACTGCTATTAGGCGGAATGCTGTTCAACCTAATCTTTCTGTCGACATGTTTATGAACACCAAATCTTTTGAATTGCCTCGAAGCCTTTTCACTTGCAAAACCCTAGAGGTGTTGAGCCTGAACTCAAACTTTATTGCCAGTCCTCCAAAATCTGGGTGCTTCCCATGTCTCAGGGTCCTCGAAGTTCTAGTTCAATATCTTGACTGTCATAACTCGTCATTAGGACAGATTTCCTCCAACTGCCCTGTGCTTGAGGAGTTGAGAATTGAAGGAGCTCTTGGGCATGGTTATGATGATGGAGTTTTGGAAATCCACATTTCTGCACCTCAACTACTGAAGAGATTATCATTGGAAATGTTCATTCAGGCTTTTGGGGATGACAAGTATCATTTTTATATTAATGCTCCAAAACTTGAAGTCTTTAACCTCTCTGGGGGTGATTCGTCCACATTGTTTTCATTTGAGATGAATGCAAAGTCACTCTTCAAAGCCAATGTCGATCTTCATAGCTATCCGTTCTGACGGTACAAATGGACTTCTGGAAGCCATCTCCAATGTCAAACAACTGTCTCTTTCAACTCGTAATTTGGAGGTATGTTTTAACTTACTCTTTCATACTATATTTCTTGTAGAGGCTTATATAACTACTTACTGGAGAATCGATGGAAAGATCGATATGCGTTGTTCTCCTGTTTGATAGATTCTTCCCTGCAAAGATTCTAATACACTGAGTTTCGGTAATAATTTTGTGAGATATCTATATACACATCAGTTCATTCTATTGTAGCTACTGTAGTGTGTCTTGTACATGGAATTAGAAGAAAATACTGATATAAATATCGCTCCATTTATGAGGGAGTCGTGCAACACATTCCCTTCATACCACCACTTTTCATTCTTCTTTCCCGCCAATGGTTCTTATTGTTCTTTCTGTTTATTACCATATATAGTGATTGAATTTCTTTTTTCTTTTTCACCTCGATGTTTCACAGTTCGTAGTATTATCGTGTGGGAATGATTGTCATCAGTTTCTTCATGATTTTCCACTTAAATCAGTACTTCTTTTCATGAGGAGTGGTAAACCTGCTTTTGATATCTAAATCAGTATAGGGTGATTGTTTTTTCTGTTTCTTTTCATCTCAGTGTTTCACAGTTTGTAGTAGAATTATGCAGGAACGCTAGCTTGTCAGTGTCTTCCTGATTTTCTACTTAATCAATACTTATTTTCATGTAGGGTGGTGTACCTGCTTTTGATGATCTGAACCATTTGGAACCGACTCTTTGTGTACCTGCAATATCTAATAGAGTTTCTCAAGAGCGGAAGTTCTTGTATGCACCAAGGTGCATGTGAACCAACCATTACTGACCAATTACAACCATTCATTTAATGCAGTTTAACTACATGACACTAACACCGATGTTAACACCGTTAACAATAATGAAATCAAAAAATTTCCAATCAACATGGTAAAAATTCATAGAATAGGGTAAATATTTGTGATTACCTTCTTTTTTTGGAAAGATGTGCATCTGTGCGATGCTTGACTTATATTTTTTTTATCTTTTTTTTTGTTTTCCTTTTTTGATACACAATTAAGACTTCTTAATGAGACCTTTTAGGCTTTTATCCTTCTTTATTTTTTTTTGTTCAAAAAACAATAAGGGGTAGACGTGTAAAATTTGTTATTAGAATTAGGGTTAGGTGTGATCTATGGATTATTTTCATTATCGTATTTATCATAAATAATTTATTAAAATTAATTAATTATCCTAACACACGACGTACCCAAAAACTAGCGTGTACCACGTATCCGTACCGCAACGTTCTGCGTTCAGGTAGCACTGCTTGAACAATCAAGAATCAAGATGTACGTAGTAAGAACATTTTGGAGCAATCACCAAATTAATATCAATCTTATAAGAGAATCTTGTAATGTGTGACATGTAAGTTTAAACCATCAGTCTGCTCGTAATTTGATTGTTTTAGCTAGAACATTTTTTAGTGTCTTTTTATTTCTTCAATGAACTTCAAAATAAGCAAGTAAACAAATTACATTTTTAAAGGGAAGGATACAAACTACATGAGTCAAATAAAGTTGAATCAAAATTATTTTTATAACTTTGGATACTATTTTGTGGGTTTGAGCTAACTCGATTGCAATCTTTTTTTTTTTTTTTTAAAGAGCTACATTATCTAAAAAAAGGATGTTATATGATGATATTAAAATATATGATGCTATTAGTTACAATGCTCAACCTTGCATTTTGTTTCATTTTCGAATCCCACATTATTGAAATAAAACTTTGAAAAGTAATTTTCCTTGTGGGTTCAAGCCACTAATATAGTTTGTGACAACATCCTCTAATTGCCAAACTTCAACAATTATTTTCAAAATTTTCAAATTTCAACTATTGTCTTTGAACTATTAGTAAATTCAAAGATAAATACATATATGGTGGATCACATTGATTTAGGTTAAAACAAGGATCAATATGCTAAATTTGTTACATACGAGTTTTGATTAGCACATCTGATCGCCGTCATAATTAACTTTTCTTGTTGATGTTAAAAGGTATACATATTTATATGATTAATTTCTTTTTTATAAAAATATTAGATATAAGGATTTTATGCAGAATGTAATATTGAGATTGAAATTGATATTTTGAAAATAAATATTTTTCGTGAACAAACTGTAATATTTGTCTCAAAATATTTGTATAGAATTTAGAATTTTAAAAATAATTCACAAAATGAAATTAAAGATTAGCATTCACTAATAAAGTACACAATGTAATTATGATTATTGGAAGTTTCTGAATTAAAGAAATTAAACATGATGCGATCTGAACCGTTGATTTCCACACTTACTTGATCAGAGCCGTTTGAGATCAAGTGTATATAGGCCAAAATGAGATCGAGTACACCAAAATATCAAGCCTCTTCAACCCAGATCGACCAAAAAACAAAAAAACCCAGATCGACCACCGTCATTCGTCCGTTCATATATCCGCGGCAGCCACCGTCGTTTGCTTGCGCTCTTCGGCTTAAACATCTAGTTGATTGTCTTGGCCTTCTTGCGGTCCCGCTCGGGCACAGAGGATCACGATGACGAGGCCGCGGCGGTGGAGGGGAAGAAGGAGACGGTTATGGCCGGTGACGCGGAGGCGACGAGGACGCCGCCATCTTCTTCGCTCCCGAGATCCGTCTTGGGGGGGGTCGAACTTGGGAGGCATGGCTAGAGAGGCTGGGACGCTGGGTTATGGTGGAGATTGAGAGATTCAGTTTTTACTGCGGTTTTGATTTTTGTGTCGTTAACTGTCGTTTGTGAGTTTGTTAATACACGTGATTGGTTCAAGTGCACCAAGTGCACTGAATCCGCTCCGTCTCAAGAGATCACGGAATCTAGAATATCTTGTTATCAAACATGTAAGGTGTATCGATCTTTACTTCCTATCACTAAGCACGCAGGACGCAGCTTTTAAGGATTTTAATTTTAGTTTTATTTTTTATTTTGTAACAATTGTCAGAATTTCCGAGGCAAGCATGAGGACTTTACTCCTCCAGAGTTCGTGCCTGTTTGTATGCTGTCACATCTCAAGACTATCACCATAACAAGCTTCAAGGGAAGACAAGACGAAATGAGAGTAGGTCACTGCTAAGGTACAGTGAAGTTTTGAATAAGATGACTATTTTTACCATTCCAAAAGCAGAAGAGAAGGCAATATACAAAGAATTTTTGATGTTTGAACGGGGTTCAAAGGCTTGTCAAGTTGAAATACATAGCTAGGGTGCCCTGCTTGGTTTACCAGAATTTCATGTTGAACTGTAATTCAATATTTTGGAAGGTGTATATGTTTTCTTGAAAGGTCATAAAAACATCCTCTAAAGGGATAAAAGTCGAGTCTGCAGTTCTTTGTTTCTGGTAGTACATTTTCTTTTGTATTAAGCATCTTAACATTTGGGGATGACATACATATATCTCTGCCAGTTGACAGTTGTTAATGTGCTAATGTATTCATGTTTTTGTTCCTCTTTGTCGCCCTAAGATTTTGCTGCCTTGCTTCCGTAATGAATTTGCTAGTGTAAAGTAGCCTCGGGGTACAACCGTACAAATTTAAGCTCTCTTTACAGCCGGACTGACTTGATAATTTAGAGGCTTGAGACGAACAACTGAAATGTGGTTTCATATAAATCATATTAATCAATATTTTTTCTTATGTAGAAACTTTATGTTTTTTATTTTTTATAACATTATAAAACACATGAAACCCAAATACATTAGTACGTAACTAGTAATGAAAAGAAGAAAAAGAACAAGGGGATTAGTAACGGTTTAACTTTTACTATTAAAAATCTCTTTCCATGTATCCTTTAACTTTTGGTATTCTATTTCCTATTCGTCCATGTATCCTTTACCGTAGACCGCACCGCAAGGTATCTCTACAGACTCGAGAAAACCTAAAAATTGAACAAATTTCTCGAAAGACACTCAAACACGTACTGCCGCTCTCTCCTTCCTTTGAGTCCTCTGCCGCTTTCTCTTGGCTCTCTCATTTCTTCGGTGAGTGTTCCAAAAACAATTTCTGGGTTATTTCGAATGAGATTGTTTTCTTACTCAGATTTGTGGGGGACTTTAAGCTTCGAAATATGAAGCTGGCTTTGGCTTTTGGATTTAGATTCCTAGGTTTGTAAATGCTTGCAAGGCCTTTTAGTTTTTGAAGAAAGGAGATAGTTCCATTAATCAGAGATCATGATGACCAAACGGTTAAGCATGAATAATCCGAAAACCATATAAGCAGCTACCAACTACGAAAGGGAAAAACAACCAAGGAACTACGAAAGCAAGCCCCCTAATCTACCAACGATTGCTAACGCAATCGAATTATTAACTAGCCTAAAGGTACAACCAAAAGGTGCTATGAAAAAATAAAGAAAAACATAAAAACCTACCAAACTCAGGCAACCACTCAACTTTCAATCGATTAAGGCCTAAGACCCAATGGTGTACCTGTTGTCGACTGAACAGAAAGAGAGAGATTGCAAGAATGTGATAGGTATCTTCCCTGCTGCCCCACGAGCCTAATCTTCCTCAACCTCGGACTCAAGGTCTATATCCTCAGCACTTACCAAGCTAGGAGCCATGGAATCTGATACCTCAGAAACCCGAACACCAGAATTCTTCTTGTTGCGACTACCTCTTGGACGACCTCTCTTCTTTGGAGATCTTTTCTTTGGAACCTTCCCAAACAACACCAGAACCTCTACCAGCTCCCCACATTGGAGACTAGGCTTATGCCTTTTCCCCAAAATAGATCCAGACGGCCCATCGGAAAAAGCAAGCTCAGCCCCAGTCTCAATTTTCCTTTTCAGCCCAGAGTTTCCTGGCCCAACCACCGAGAGCCCACGAGACCCCCCCCAGTCCATCACCCTCAGTCAACCGTGACTCGGTCAACCCTAGTTTGAAACTAGGGTTTCCCGCCAAGAAAGACGGGGAAACTACGACCAAAGCAGCTGCTGCCTCGCGACCTTCCAATTCGACCTCCAGTCCCACCGGGGCCTCCGCCTGCATTTTTGACTCCTCTACCAACCCAACAACTCCCCGCGACCGACTCGCCAAGGGCTCGGGAACATCGTCGACCCCGCCACCCACTGCATCAACCACCAGCAACCCACAGATCAACCCCTTGTAACAGGTACCTCCGCCATGACCAAGAAGCCACAGTCCCTGCAAATCTCGTGAGCTCTCTCAATCTTGAAAACCAGCTGGACAAATTTCTCTGACGAAAAGTCAAAGATACTTTAGGCCGGAATCCGGTTTCGCACATCTGGCACAACCCTTGTTGCGCTCAGACCAAATAACAGCGGCAATAACAGAGAGTAACAGCAGCAACTAACAGCGACTAACAATGAACAAGAGATTACTGCGGTGAATATCCCACAAATTAAATCTATGCAAGAACAGAGAACAAAAGAGAACACAAATGATTTAACGTGGTTCGACAATAGCCTACGTCCACGGAGCAGCAGGGAGAAGGAAATCCACTAACAAAATAAGGGTTTACAAAGTGACAGAGCAGCTCTGCTATCACAGTAGCTCTCAAAGTGTATTACGGCAGCCAACAAATAACTAACTCTCTTAATCGGGAGAAACCCTATTACTACCCTTATAAAGCTTTAAGGCTTTTACAAAACAACCCTTAATCCAATACAATATTAACACACCAAATTGAGTCACTAAACAACAATCTCCACCTTGGCGAGATTTGCAGACATCGTAACAGCAGCTGCACTCACTAAGCCTTCATACCCTGCAGAACCAACAACCCAAGTTCCCTGCTGCTCAATCAACTTCTTCAAACATTTATAATATTAGCCAAGTCCAAACAATGTTCAAACTTAGCAGCACCAACAACTTTTGTCAACATATCAGTTGGGTTGTCTGCAGTAGGTATCTTCTGAAGAGCAATCTTCTTCCTTTCAACAATATCACGCACATAATGAAATCTAACATCTATGTGCTTAGTTCTTGCGTAATATACCTGATATTTAGCCAAGTAAATGGCACTTTGGCTATCACAGTGAACCTCCACCTTCTTCTGACAAATGCCTAACTCATTGATGAGTCTCCGCAGCCATAAAGCTTCTTTAAATCCTTCTGCTATAGCCATGTATTCAGCCTCTGTGGTTGACAAGGCTATTGTATCTTGCAACACAGATCTCCAACTTATAGGCCCTTTGGCCATGGTGTACAAATAGCCTGTAGTAGATGTTCTTTTATCCAAATCACCAGCATAGTCAGAATCAGTATAACCAACAACAAATTTTCCAATCCCAGCAGTATTTCTCTCAAAACATAAACCCACATCTCTTGTCCCATGTAGGTACTTCAATATCCATTTAGCAGCATTCCAATGCTCTTTATCTGGATTATGCATATAACGACTCACCAAACCAACCGCATGAGCAATATCTGGTCTAGAACAAACCATAGCATACATCAGGCCACCAGCCAAATTAGCATATGGAATATTTTTCATATACTGCTTCTCTTCTTCAGTTTTGGGACATTGTAAAGCATTGAGTTTGAAATGACTAGCCAAAGGAGTACTTACAGCTCTTGTTGAACCATGAACTCCAAATTTTTGCAGCAACTTTTCCAAATATTGCTTCTGTGTTAACCAAACCAGACCTTTTTCTCTATTGCGGGTAATCTCCATTCCAAGTATCTTCCTTGCTTCACCAGGGTCCTTCATTTCAAACTCCTTCTTCATCTGCTCTTTCAACTTTTCTATCTCCTTCATATTCTTTGAAGCAATTAACATGTCATCTACATATATTGACAAGTAGATGAAAGATCCATCTTGCATCTTCTTAAAATAAACACAGTGATCATATTTACTGTGGGAGTACCTCTGTCTTCTCATAAAATCATGAAATCTCAAATACCACTGCCGCGGGGATTGCTTCAAACCATACAGTGACTTGTGCAATCTGCATACCACATCCTCCTTTCCATTCACTTGAAATCCATCCGGCTAAGACATGTATATCTCTTCATCTAAGTCACCATGTAAGAATGCCGTCTTCACATCAAGTTGCACCAATTCAAGGTCAAATTGTGCAACCAAAGCCAACAGCACCCGAATAGAACAATGCTTCACCATAGGAGAAAAAATCTCGTTGTAGTCTACACCTTCCTTTTGTGAATATCCCTTTGCTACCAGCCTCGCTTTATATCTTATGCCTCCGTGATTATCAACACCTTCCTTCTTGGCATATACCCCTTTGCAACCAATAGCTCTTTTACCTTTAGGCAATTGAACTAAATTCCATGTCTTGTTCTTCATAAGAGAATTCATCTCTTCCTTCATTGCTCCATTCCATTCTCCACTTTCAGGACTAGCTACAGCTTCCTTGAAGCTTGATGGGATCTCAGCAGCAATAACGGGATAGGCATAAGCAACACAATCTTCAAATCTGATAGGCTTTCTAATTGTTCTTTTTTCTCTTCTCACCGCAATAGGCTGCTGTTCAGGTACAATAGGAGCCACATCATCATCTTGTACATGCACTTGTTCACCATTCACTTCTTCATGTTCTTCTTTAATTTGAGGCCCTTGAGTTGGTTGTTGAGACTTGGAAGCTTGAGAAACTACTTTGTCAAGCTCTACCTGTTGAACATCTCTCCCATTTTTCTTTGTTGACCCATCAGTAGCCTTTTTTCTGCTGTTAACCATACTAGCTTCATCAAATGTGACATCTCTGCTAATCACAAGTTTCTTCAACTCTAGGCACCACAATCTGAAACCTTTGACACCATTGCTAAAACCAACAAATATAGCCTTCTTGGCTCTTGGATCAAGTTTAGTTTCAGTTACACGAAAATAAGCAGGACAACCAAATATGTGTAAATAATCATAATCTACTGCTAGTTTTCTAGTCCATACCTCAATGAGAGTTTTACCTCCAATTGCTGCAGATGGTAAGTGATTCACGAGGTGACAAGCATAGTTGATAGCTTCTGCCCAAAAAGATTTGCTCAAGTCGGATTGAGCCAACATGCACCTCACTTTCTCCAACAAAGTTCTGTTCAATCTCTCAGCAACCCCATTTTGCTGCGGGGTTCCGGGTACAGTGAAATGTCTGACTATGCCTTCTTCTTTGCACACTTTGAGAAAAGGATCAGATTTATACTCTCCACCATTATTTGACCTCAAAACTTTGATTTTCTTCCCTGTTTGGTTTTCTACCATATTTTTCCAATTCAAGAAAATATTCAACACCTCATATTTATGCTTCATTGTGTAGACCCATGATCTTCTAGAGTAGTCATCAACAAATATCACAAACCAATGCTTACCACTCTTAGAGGCTGTTTCTGTAGGTCCCCAAACATCAGAGTGCACATAATCAAGAATTCCTTTAGTTTGATGCACGGCGGTGCCAAACTTCACTCTTGTCTGCTTGCCTAAAACACAATGCTCACAGAAGTCGAGCTTGCAAGTTTTTGCTCCTTTTAATATGCCTTGTTTCACCAATCCTTGAAGACTTTTTTCTCCCACGTGCCCAAGTCTCATATGCCATAGCTTGGTATCATCAGAATCAGTACATTCTTTTACAGCAGCAACACTACCAATTATTGTTTCTCCCTGCAGCAAGTACAAATTGCCATGTCTGTTTCCTTTCATCACTACTAAAGCTCCTTTTGATACTTTAGTAACACCATTCTCCATAACAATTCTATATCCACTTGGTTCTAAGACTCCCAAAGAGATTAAGTTATGCCCAAGCATAGGAACATACCATACATTGGTTAGTTCTCTAACCGCACCATCATAGAGCCTCAACTTGATTGTCCCAATTTCCTTTCTATCATGTGGATAATTATCACCCATGAACACACTTCCACTAACACTTGTATCTAATGTTGCAAACCAATCTCTATTGCGGCACATATGTTGAGAACAACCACTATCCATGAGCCATGAATCAGGATCAGTAGACGCAACACAACTAGTTCCTTGGACATTGAGAACAAAATCAGACTCGTCCTCACTAAATGCCACATTGGCATGAGTGCCTTTGTTCTTGTTTTTCAACTTCGGGCAATCCTTCTTCCAATGCCCTTGCTCATGACAAAATGCACATTCGTCTCTCCCCAAACTTCTTCTGATTTTGGAGTTTCCTCTCGGACGAGAATGAAACTTTTTTCTACTGCCGTAATTTTTCCTTTCAACTGCCCTGTCTCTAACAACCAAACAATCTGAGGTAGATGCAGCACTCTGTTTATCGGCATGTCTCAGAGCATTAGAGACTTCTTCAAACTTAATAGTCTCTTTACCATGAAGAAGAGTAGTTACCAAATGTTCATACGAATCTGGCAGAGAATTCACTAACAGCATAGCTTTATCTTCATCTTTAATTTCTTCATCTATATTCAACAAATCGGCAACCAATTTATTAAAAGCATCAAGATGGTGAATCATCTTCGTACCTTCTTTGTACTTGAAATTGAACAGCCTCCTTTTCAAATGCAGACGATTCTCAGCACTTTTCGTCATGTATTTGTCTTCTAACTTCTGCCAGAGCTCCTTTGCTGTCGTTTCCCGCATCACATCGAACTTTTGTTGTTTCGCCAAACATAAGCGAATCGTAGAGCAAGCCATCTTATTTATCTTCTGCCAGTCTTTATCTGACATACCCTCGGGCCTATCTTCTAAAGCCATATCCAAATCTTGTTGAGCTAACACATCTTTCACTTCACACTGCCACATCCCAAAGTTGTTTGTACCATCGAATTTCTCCACCTCGAACTTTGTATTCTGAACCGTTGTTCTTGCAAATCTATCTGCATCTCCATGTTCATCACCCATCTCCTCAAATTAGAGTCGCAACTGGCTCTGATACCAGTTGTTGCGCTTAGACCAAATAACAGCGGCAATAACAGAGAGTAACAACAACAACTAACAGAGTAACAGCGACTAATAATGAACAAGAGATTACTGTGGTGAATATCCCACAGATTGAATCTATGCAAGAACATAGAACAAAAGAGAACACAAAGGATTTAACGTGGTTCGGCAATAGCCTATGTCCTTAGAGCAGCAGGCAGAAGGAAATCCACTAACAAAATGAGGGTTTACAAAGTGACAGAGCAGCTCTGCTATCACAGCAGCTCTCAAAGTGTATTACGGCAGCCAACAAACAACTAACTCTCTTAATCGGGAGAAACCCTATTACTACCCTTATAAAGCCTTAAGATGACTTTTACAAAACAACCCTTAATCCAATACAATATTAACACACCAAATTGAGCCACTAAACAACAACCCTAACCCGTTGGACCTTCTCCTTCCTCTGAACCGGCCCAGGATCTGCCCTCACAAAAACTCCCAAATCATTCCCCACACGGTTAAGCACCATGTTGTTCCTCATGGCAAAGCGGAGTCCGGCAACCGAGTCCCAAACCTCCAAGTGATTCAAAGAGACCTCCTCCACAGAGCTAAGTTTGTCATACTCCGCCAAGATAAGCATACTGCCGTTGAAAGACTACGGCCCTCCTCCAGCAATCCGATGTTTTTCTGCCTTCAATTTGAATTGGAAGACAAAAAGACCTGGTTCCTCTTCCTAGATCATAAGCTTCTCCTTGAGATTCCACGCCCTGGAGAGTGCCGACGAGAAAATAGGAATCACCACCGCCTTGCTCATTCCTAGTAGTCGTCCTCATAGGTAGAAGTGGGGATCGGCGTCCCCTGTCGAGATCCTAGTCTCTGTCTCGGTCATTTAGCCTCCGGCAGGAAAAACCCTAGCAGAGACCAAAGCCGCTCTGGAAAATAAGCTATTGGATTTCTCTTGCAAGGCCTTTTAGTTATAAAGCAATACTCTGTTTAAATTCTCGAAGGGTGCCCTATAGTCCCTCTTCAACAAAAGGCATAGGCTTAGAAGTTAAAACTTACTTAATATGTAGTGACCCAGAAAATTGGAAAATTATATAGACGCTTGTAAAGGTCCACTTTTGGTCATAAATGGGTGTTTAGTATTCTATGCCATCCTTTAGTTTGTTACCATCTGTTTAGCAACTGAAAAAATGAACATTAGGAGTTCAATTCAAAGATCATGTCTTTAGCTGTGTGTCCTCTTCTACAATTGGCATTCCAGGATTAACCAGATTCTGATGCATATAGCTTTAGTTTCATGTGTAACCAAAACGAGTGAGACTCGGTAAAGAATTTAGCTTTCTATCTTTCCTTAGGTTTATAAAGTTCACTATTCAGTTTCTACGTTACTAAGTCAGAAATAATTGAATGGTGTTCCATTTTTGAATCAGGTTTCAATGTCCAAGAGTCAAGCAAGAGTTAAAGATAGGATTAGTGCATTACCTGATGAGCTTCTTTGCAAAATACTTTCCTGCCTTGATACACAATCTGCTGTGAGGACCACCGTCTTATCCCCGAGATGGAAGAATTTGTGGACTTCTCTTCCCAACCTACAGTTCTGCGATGAAGATTTCACTCATTTCAGGTTTGATGATTCTTTTATGACGTTCGTCGATCGGGTTCTTTTCTATCTTGACTCTTCAGACATCAAAAAGTTCTATCTTAATTGCAAGGAACCCAAGGAGGACGATTTCTCTCGTATTGAAAGTTGGATTTGTACTGCTATTAGGCGGAATGCTGTTGAACTTAATCTTTCTGTCGACATGTTAGAGTTATCCCTAGCTTTTGAATTGCCTCAAAGCCTTTTCACTTGCAAAACCCTAGAGGTGTTGAGCCTGAACTCAAACTTTATTGCCAGTCCTCCAAAATCTGGGTGCTTCCCATGTCTCAGGGTCCTCGAAGTTCTAGTTTATTATCCTGACTGTGATAACTCGTCAGTAGGACAGATTTTCTCTAACTGCCCTGTGCTTGAGGAGTTGAGAATTGAAGGAACTCTTGGGATGAGTTGTGAAGTTTTGAAATTCAACATCTCTGCACCTCAACTGAAGAGATTAACATTGGAATTGTTCATTGAGGATTTTGAGGATGACAAGTATAATTTTTATATTAATGCTCCAAAACTTGAAGTCTTTAGCCTCTCTAAGGGTGATTCGAATTCTTCAGTGTTTTCATTTGAGATGAATGCAAAGTCCCTCTTCAAAGCCAATGTCGATCTTTATAGCTGTTCTAGACATTTTGCCGGTACAAATGGACTTCTGGAAGCCATCTCCAATGTCAAACAACTGTGTCTTTCAACTCGTAAATTGAAGGTAATCAGGTTTTTAACTTGCTATTTTGTGCCACATTTCCAGGGAGGATTATAGAAGCTACTAAGTAGATTCTTCCCTCCCATGATTCTAACACACCAAATTCCAGTGACAATTTTGTGATATAACAACATACATCCATGTCAGTTTATTTTCATCATAGCTAGTGTAGTGTGTGTGGTGCAGGGATTTAGAACTTTCTGTTTAGCAGTGATTCTATTGAAGAATGCATGTTGGTCCAAACTTTTAGATCCCTTTGATGTTGGATGTACAGATTAAAATCGTTGAAGTTAGACGATACATACATTTTTTTTTTTTGGATGGAAATACTAAAATAAATGTAGCTCCAGGTAAGAAAAACCTTATCTGACATTCCCTTTTATGTGCAAAACGGGTATTGAGGGAGTTCTGCAACACATCCCCTTCATGCCTGCACTTTTCATTCAACTTCCTAGCTAATATATAATGATTAAATGGTTCATATTTCCATTTTTTTGTCATATATAATGATCAAATTTCTCGTTTCTTTTTCATCTCCAAATTTCACAGTCTGTGGTATAATTAATTAATTAATTATGCAGGAACAATTGTTAATGTCTTCATGATTTTCTACTTAATCAATAATTCTTTTGATGAAGGGTGGTGTACCTGCGTTTGATAATCTGAACCATTTGGAACTGGCTCTTTCCGGTTCCACCTGTTGGCGATATCTAATAGAGTTTCTCAAGAGATCACGGAATCTAGAAGATTTTGTTATCAAACATGTACGCTGTATTTTCACTTCCTACTACCAGCATGCAGCTTTTCAGGATTTTAAGCGTAGTTTTTCAGCAATTGTCAGATTTTGATTTAAATTTAATATCTTATTTTCAACAATTGTCAGATTTCCAGAGGCAAGCATGAGGACTTTACTCCTCCAGAGTTTGTGCCTGCCTGTATGCTGTCACATCTCAAGACTATCACCATAAGAAACTTCAAGGGAACGCAGAGTGAAATGAGAGTAGCTCAGTATCTGCTGAAGTACAGTGAAGTTTTGAATGAGATGACTGTAATTATCATTTCAGCAGGTCTTTCAAGAGCAGAAGAGAAGGCATTCTACACAGACTTTTTAATGTTCGAACGGGGTTCAAAGACTTGTCAAGTTAAATTATATAGCTAGGTTGCCCTTCTTTGTTTTACAAGGATTTCATGTTGAACTTCAAGATTTTGGAAGGACTTCTCTGGAGATAGAAGTTCAGTTCATCTGCAGTTCTTTGTTTCTTGTAGAATATTATCTTTTGAATTAAGCTTCTCAACTTCTGGGAATACATGACATACATATTTCTCTGCCCGTTGACAGTCGTTAATGAATCTTATGCTAATGTATTTATGCTTTTGTTCTGTATTTGTCTATCACCCTAATTAACTTTATCTGCTTAGCTTAATGATTTTGCTAATATAAACTTAATTACCTCTGGCTACAGCAATACAAGTTTGAGCTCTGATCTTATTTCCACCAATATGGTAGAAGAAAAGAAAATTTGCTTCATCCTTATTCCTTAGTTCACAGTGATACTTTCCATCTTCACTATTTGTCCTAAACTCACCAAATTATTTTCAGAATTAAACAACCATGAAGACTCGTATATTCATGTCTAAAAGGAAGGCATTCATTTCATTCTCTTGAATTTTATTCAGAATTAAACAACCATAAGAACAACAATAGAAACTCATTGGAAATGTTGCCTAGCTGTTTGTTGTATTATATATCTGAAGACAAACTCCATGAGAAAATTCAGGGGATGGTTAATTGAAAAGGAAGTCGCCAAGTATTAAGTATTAACTATGAAAATATATACATACATGAAAATGGGGTAGCAATGCCAACATTTATCTTAGTCATACATGATTGAATCATATGCAGTTTCCTGCCATATTGAGCTGTATCCATTATCTTCTAAGCCAGCTCCATAGCAGATGTGAGAATAATCACCAACCCAAATTCCAGGGTCATTGAGACAATCCATCTCGTATTCACAAGAATCCATATACCAGTTCATGTTATCACTTGGTGAGCAAGGGACCTGCTCCATATCAAACCACCCCATCTCACTATCAGCTGATGAAGAACCAGAGCAATCGTTGCCGTCTTGGAAATCATTGATGGTCAATTCGGAGTCGATAAAACCCGAACCATTGCTGGCCATTGTTGCATTTGGACTACTTATCTCTTCTTCCAGAGACTGGATCAGGCTATTTACTCTTTCCTCATCGTCACCATCTTCTTCTTGAAACTCTTTTAGTAAGGACATGAGAATGGCGTCGTTGGTCTGGAAGGCTTCAACTCCCAACTCATCTTCATCGCTCTTCTTCATGCTTGCAAAGCTTAATTGTGTGGTGCTAGAAGCCATTGTAGTGTAGAAACAAAGAAAGGAGAAGAAACAAAGAGAATACCAGGCGAGCTAGTTTTTGAACTCTGAGGATTGTATATGGTGCTTCAAAGCGAGCTAGGCCTCTTTATATAGGCACATCTCGAGGGTGATCACCTTCTATTATGTGATGACCAGTCAATCATGTGCGCATGAGCATCAAATTAACAAGTATAGAAGTGGCATTTGGTACGTGTTAGGGCTATTATTGATGACCATATTTCTTCTTGTCGATTTGTAGTTCAGTTTGATAAGTCGATAATATTTTCATATTGTCTAATGTCTACTTTTATTAGTTGGATGGAAATTTGGTTGCTAATCTTAAAAGGAAAATGATTTTAGGTCTTATTAAGGCTTAAGATTTTAGGCTTCAAATTTATGTGGCATGCCAAATCACTTAGACACATCACATATTAAAAATCTTATGTCATGTGATACTTATGTATAAAGACCATCTTACCATTTGGTCCATTTCAAACAATGACTAATAAATTTCAGTTTTTCATTGAAAAATAAAACTATTTTAGCTTTCCTTCTTCTAAATATCTAATTAAATATAAAAAATATAACATCAAAATAACATTATATTATATATTTATAATACATGTATATTATAAAAAACATACATGTATATTATATAAATAATCTATATGTAAATGATTTAGATAAATTATTTTTTAGACGAATTATAGAAATTTTTGATGAATTATATCCGAATTATCTTATATTAGTGTTTTCTTTTTGATGAATTATAATTACTTTTTGGACAAATTAGGGTTAGGGTTAGAGTTTATTTGACAAAACTAATTATTATTTAAAAAATAGTTAATGCTCATATTGATGTAAGAAACATTCTTTATATTATACATAATTAGTGGTTGCTATTAATATGTAATATTTGTTTCTATTACCTAATAAAGTACATTAATATTATTGATTCACCCCTTAAAATGTAAAAGGAAATAGAAACGGTAAAATTGGTAATGCAATGTTTTGATTTGGCAAGATATATTATGTGGAATCGAAAATAAATATTTTTATTTGCTTACATGACATGACACATAGGATTAAGGCCACAAATTTTAGGCCTTATTAAGGCCCTCTAGCACTACCCATCTTAAAATATGAATGGTATAAGGACTCTTTTTTTTTTTGACAGGTAAAGCCATACGGCAATTTCATTGATACTCAAGCTAGAATGACACAGATACATGTCTTCCCTTGCCAAACATTTGGACAAGTTAAGGACGTGGCATGCTAGCACTATTCATTACAAAGATTCCGTTCACTTATTTCTAGCAGAAAATCATGAAATACTAGACACACAAACGCTTAGGTTCCTAACAAACACTACCAGAAGAAAGGCTTTAGCCAACGAAAATAAAAAACCAGGCCGACGAATTTAAATTTTCGTCGGCTAATTTAATTTAAATTTTCGTCGGCTAAAGAATTTTTTCGTCGCCTATAGTCTATGCATTATAGCCAACGAATTTTAAAAATACTTTACCCGACGAATTTTTTCGTCGGCTAAAACCTAAGTAATAATTCGTCGGCTAACCGCATCTTAGCCGACGAATACCCTAATATTTCGTCGGCTAAACCCTAAACCCTAATGGTGATATATTTTTTTATACGACTTGTTGCGTCTCATCGATTTGAAACTATTTTCAGTTGAAGGTCCGGCCGAAATACGTAATTTAGACGGTCCAATGACCTTTTCGGTGCGTTTAGGGGTTTGACTTACGGGATTGACCGTCCGGATCGAGCCCTTAACCTTGTCGGATCAAGTTGAATTTTTTCCCATACATGTATTTTATCATGATGGTCAGATCTGGCGGTCGGATTTTCATTTCTCAAGTTTGATAATCACAATCACAACACGCCTACTAATGTTGTATAACTTGTTTACTAAGTGTTAAGTAAATGTTCTGTTTCAAAAACAAACTATACGTAGATCCTTCAAACGCAAAAAAGTCGTGAAATAAGATATGACCCGAATGGTGAAATACGTCTACGGTTGAAAAATCACGGTATTCCGGTAAAGTCTCGGTGCCGATAGTTGCGGTCAATGTAATTTTCTCTTATTATTCACTATGCTGCAGATTTGGCGTTCGGTGTCTGATTGACTATTGTGATACCTTTCCTGAAGCGTAACGGCCCTACGAGTCAGACTCATCGCTATTGCCATGATGTACGAGGCTTGTTGGCCATCCGAGTCCGTTTAGGGCTTCAAAATGCGGTTTTCTTATTTCCGATTACAGTTGACCGTTTCGATCGAGCCTTTAACATTGTCGAATCCAGTTGAATTTTTTACCATACACATCTTTTGTCATAATGATCATATCTGACGCTCGAATTTTGGTTTGTAAATTTTAGTCATCGAAATCACGTGTCTATTATTTACCGTTATTATTCCCTATGGGGAGCCCTATCGTCGGAAGGTAAATGTCCCAAAATTTTTATATGGGAGGTTGCGTCTCATCTACGTGAGAGTTTTTCGTGTGGAAGGTTTGACCAAACTACGTAATATAGGGGGAGATATGAGCGTTTTCGTGTGATAAGTAACGATGGATTATGGTTGACCGTTTCGATTGAGCCATTAACGTTGTTGGATCCGGTTGAATTTTTTACCATAGACATCTTTCGTCATAATGATTATATCTGACGCTCGAATTTTGGTTTGTGAATTTTAGTCATCGGAATCACAACGTGTCCGCTAATGTTGTATAACTTGTTTAATAGGTTATACAACTTTGTGAACCAACTCTACATAGGAAGAAAAATTATCAAAAATCTCGTGAAATAAGATGTGTTCATAATGGTGAAATACGGCTATGGTTCAAAAATCACGTAAATCGGGTAACGTCTCGGTGCCGATAGTAGCGGTCAACCTTATTTACCGTTATTATTCCCTACGGGGAGCCCTATCGTCAGAAGGTAAATGTCTCAAAATTTTTATATAGGCGGTTGCGTCTCGTCTATGTGAGAGTTTTTCGTGTGGAAGGTTTGACCAAACTACCTAATATAGAGGGAGATATGAGCGTTTTCGTGAATTTATAGACTTTAGCCAACGAGATATTAAAAAAGTCGTCGGCTAAGGTTAAAAATGGACTTTAGCCGACGAAAATATATGAAAAGTCGTCGGCTAAAGTTCAAAATTTTCAAAAAAAAAACATTTGGCGGCAAACAAATTTGGGGGAAAATTTTCAAATGACTTTAGCCGATGAAAATATATGAAAAGTCGTCGGCCAAAGTTCAAAATTTTAAAAAAACATTTGGCGGGCAAACCAAATTTGAGGGAAAATTTTCAAAATTTTCAAAGGAGTTTAGCCGCCGACGAAAATAAAGAATTTCGTCGGGTAAAGTTCTTTATATAGGGGTAAGAACTCAGAAAATCAGAAATGCTTTCGCCTGCCGAATTTTCTTCTTGGCCTAGCTCCGCAGTCAAGCCACCGGAGACCGCCACAAAAGCTTCGCCGTCGTCTCTACTTCATTGCTGGACAAGTGGTGCATTGAGTGGCGCCGCCGTGAGGGATAAATCGAGCTCTAAAACTCCGCCAGTTCGGATTCGTTGTCGATCGAATTTCTCCTTCCTCTGGTCACCATTTGGTGAGTTCTATATATGGATAAGTTGAGTTTGATTAGTACTACATTCTCCTAGAATTTGGTAGCTCGATTCGGTGTGTGTGAGGAGAATCAAAGATTTGAAGTTTTTAGGGTTTAAAATTGGGGATTTTTATATTTTGATTCAATTGACCTGTTTAGGCTTAGAATTGGGCTTCGACTTCTTCTAAAAAGTTGTTCGAAATGTTGAGAGGATGATTCTATCAAATTTTGTTGGTGATTGGAGGTAGCCGAAAGTTTCTGCAGTTTTTTTTTTCAAAAACCAGCAACTTTAGCCGACGATGTTTAAATACTATATTCGTCGGTTATATTTATTTTAATTTTTTTTATAAGGTTTAGCCGACGAATTATGGCGTGTTTCGTCGGCTAAATCCCTCTAAAGCCGACGAAACAGACTATAGTTCGTCGGCTATAGTGATTTTTTTAATTTTTTTATTACATACTTACTTTAGCCGACGAATATATGTTTCGTCGGCTAAGTCTCAGACTAGGCCGACGAAACATTTTAAGATATTCGTCGGCTAAATTTTGGGACAAAAACTGACAACTTTTTTTTTCGTCGGCTAATTATGGACTATAGCCGACGAGGACTTTTTTTTCGTCGGCTAAAGTCATCGCCGACGACCCTTTCCCGACGAAACTATAGCCGACGAGCCTTCGTCGGCTAAGATCTTAGCCGACAAATTAAGTTAACAGGCTGACGAAAATTTTTCGTCGGCTAAAGTGCTTGTCCTGGTAGTGAAAAAGGAATTACTGTAAATAGACTAGCTAAATACTTAAAATTGGACTACGGCAAAAACCGTAGCCCAACTTAGAAACCAAAACAACTTTAGCAGAAAGCCCAGGGAAAGGCCCAGTTGAAGGTTGACCCGTGCCAGCCACCACCAAAACCACTCTCTCTCACCGACCGCTGCCCGTCCTAGATCGTCTCATCATCTCCGTTGCTACCTCCATGAAATCCCACAGAGTTGCCCAACAATGTCACCATCACAGTCTGACAAGATCCATAACAGTTACACAAACACCAGCAAACTCCACCATCATCAATCTGCCCAACCATCTTAGCCTCACTGTGAGCCACAAGATCTAGAAATTTCAGATGAAGAAAAGCAACTCAGGAAAGCGATCGGCCATGCCTTACAATCCGGCTGCCCTGGAAAACCTTTAACCAACAACTCTCGCCGGTTCTCCTCTCTCAAGCTGTCGGTCAAATTTCAAATCCCGTCTGGTAGCAAAACCATGAGGCATCGGCATGGCCAAGAGGCCAGCCTTGACCTGAGGTTGCCACTGGACAAGATTGTTTTGGAGATGAGTTGAGAGCTGCCGCCATGGTATAAGGACTCATTATTTCACCATCAAATGTATATAATTTCAACCAAAAACTGAATGCGGCAACCCTTAATAATTGAGAATGATACTAGACCAGCTTCAAATTTGTGCCCCTAAAGAAAGGTCTCATTGTCGAGCGAGCAAGATCGATGGTGCTAATGCATGCATGAAGATTAATTGGTGCGTCTACGGCAGCACAGCCGAAAGACACAACACATCAAACTTACAATAATTTTTTGATCCAACACCAAATAACAACAATATTAAAGCAAGGTCGGTCAGCTCTATATGAGCTGCACCATGCATCCTGATGCTTACATGAGGGGATATACATTATTTGACAGAATTATTAGATAAGTACACTGATATTTTTATATCTTGCTTTGGTGTTTTAAAGTTTGGGAGGCTCATGTAAGTTTCAATTTCTCATAAAATAATGGACGACACTACCTTATATACAATTGATGTTAGATAAGTGCCAATGAGATGATGAGTCTTTAAGGTGGGGTGTTGATATCTCTATGATATTGAACATATAACATCTTTCTCACACATGTTGATGTTGGGTTAGCCATTGACATAAACAATGAATAGTGTTAATTTGATTGATTGATACCCATAGCAAGCTAGCTACTTAGTTCTCCTTCCATCCATGCCAACTCTTGCTCTGATGCACATGGTGCCACCACAACATGTTTGGTGGTGCGTGCTTAGATTGAGATCTCCCCAAGTTTGTGTCTAAATCTTTAAGCTATTAATGGAGGTTTGAATGATCCCACACCATGTGGGTTATGTTCACTAAGTTAATTGATGGACCAACTTTTAACGACTCTATGGATTCATCTATATATCTTCAAGTACTTGGTACATGTGACAAGTTGGAATTCATTCTAAGCAAAGCATGTACCTTCCCTTTTTTTTTTTTTTTGATAAACATGTATGTACCTTCCTTTTGTAAATGCGTGTGTCTCTATATATATATATATATAGTCCTCTTCCAGAGAGGGATCCCTCTTTGAAATTAAAGTGAGAGACTCCTTATTTCGCTCACTTTCAAGTCGTATTTCCGTATCTCAACCGTACAATGTCTAAAACACAGTATGTAGATCATTCCTGCAAAGTTTCATCAAATTTGAAGATCATTTGGGTACTGAAATAGATTAAATAAATCAACAGAACAAAAGTTGTTCAAACAGAACCGTTCGTGTAAATTACGATTACGGAAGCTCAAATGATCTTCAAATTTGATGAAACTTTGCAGGAATGATCTACATACTGTGTTTTAGACATTGTACGGTTGAGATGCGGAAATACGACTTGAAAGTGAGCGAAATAAGGAGTCCCTCACTTTAATTTGAAAGAGGGATCCCTCTCTGGAAAGAGACTGTATGTATGTATATATATATATATATATATATATATAGAGACATTAGACAATGTACAAATGCATGATATATCCAAGCTACCATATAATTAGGTGCCTTTCTTATATACTTGGACCAATCAACTATTACTATAGCAGTCAGTCCCCCATAATCGTACATCTTAAAAATAATGGAAAGGATCTCTTTGGGGAGTGGAGGTGGTGCCATGATCGATGACCAATATTATGGTTCTATTTTTGCCACCAATAATTTGATTACTTAGGATATTCAAATCACTTGATACCCTAGTCATTACATAATTTGGTCATCAAATTGATTGCTTGACATGGAGTAATGGACTAATAGAGAGTTGGGAGCTTTTCTCTACCAGCTAGCTCGGTTCGCTAATTAGAGATATGCGAATAGAAGAATAATTCTCTTCCAACAATAGTACAAATTAACTAAGACGAGAAACACACATTAATTTTTATAAGAAGATTAAATAATATATATGCCTAAGAATTTATCTATGAGTAATCACTATCAATCTTTTGGTTTGTTCATCCTTTATGTCCGTGAGCAGAAAACCAGCCACACATTGAAAATATGATTTTGATTAGGTATTGAGATTAAATATCTTCAACGCATGAAAGGCATGTATATATGTACCAATCTCGTGAAAAAAATCCAAGTATATATGTTCGTGAGATGATGGAATTTATTCCTTTATTTCTATCCTCAATGTGTCTTGTTTGGATTTTGACAATAAGCCCATGTATCTTGATTGTACGTATAGCTCATTCTCCTTTGAGAATTTCTTTATTAACATTAATGACGTCTTATGCCAGTTCCAGGAAGAAATTAAAAGGAAAAAATATATACATGCTTACATTTAATTTATTAATGACAGAATTAGCAATGCAAACCACTTTTCGAAGTAATCTCTTGTTATTTAGATCATTTGGTGCTGTGGAGTGTGGAGCAAATATTAGAAATGTTTTATTCTCTGTCACTTGCTACTTGCTTCTCACCTTGTCAATCAAGCTTAAGTAATTATGACACGAACATCATCATTTTGTAGAGTTTTCAAGTAAACAATTTCATTGCTAGGTAATATGACTCAATTATACAAGCATCCTTGTATTACAAGCTTCCTGCCACACATTTTGATGCCCATGTTCCTCAAAGGGGGGAGCAGTACTCTGAGGCCCTCCAAAGTTCGACGACATGCAATCGACCTCATCAAAATCACAATTCAGGTACCATGAGTTATCAATGGGTTCATCACCCTGTGAAGAAGACCCCATTTCCATATCAACACAACCGAATCGAGATGCCGAGCAATCGCCTCCGTTCGCATATCCGACATCCGACGGCAGCTGAAAGTTGTCTGCACTGTTACTGCTGCCCAATTGAGGATCATTAGTAACATCCATGAACATATCATGATCTCCATGATCAGTTGTACTAGTAGTAGGATCGAGTTCCACTTCTAGAGCTCGGATTAGGCTGCGCAGCCGCTCCTCGTCGTGCTCTTGATCGGCTTGTGTTTCTTCCCACAAGGACATGATAAGGGCATTGCTCATGTTTGAGTCACTCACATCCATGTTCATGCATGCCCAGGTTTCAGGTAGTGAAGAAGAAGCCATTTTATTTATTTAGCTATAGAAAAGAGACCAAGGATGAGCTGAAAGAAGGCAACTGGACTATTGGAACTTGGAAACTCGATCAATTTCGACCTAAATGGCTTTGGTGAGTGGTGAGAAGGGATTAGGCCCTTTATATAAGTAAGAAAATCATGATATGTATGCATATTCCCACGTGGACACCCACCACTGGTGGTGTATATATACCTCAATCAAGAAATGAAGAAATACATGTCACACTCCATTTAAAAACCCTAAAGTCTAAAGATTATGTTTCGGTTGAAGAAAACCAAAAACACCTTTTTAAAGTAAATTTGTTGGATTGAGTAGCAATTTTTATTTGTTTAAGAAGACTTTGAAGTGAATATATACACAGTACCACTTGGTTGCTGGCTTTGATGTTTTGGTCAAGAATGATATAGTTGTGTTTGGCAGAGCTAGCTAGTTGAAATATATATGTTATTTTTCTTTACAAAAATTCCGATTTTAAGAAAAAAAAAATTGGAGTGCGATTTAGACGTTAGTGCAATATGAAATGAAATATTGCAAGAAACGTAAGCGCTTTTTACACTAATCCGTCACTTTTCATCCAAGCTAGACATAACATTGCTTCTGGATGAGGCATCACCCAAAATGCCTCATCTTATGCGTTCCACTTTTGAAAAGTTGGCTCCAAAGAACTGCTAAGAACCGCTTTTCTAAAGAAGCACACTAGCTGGCTCCCAAATAGTTACCAAAATTACATCGTATGGAACTGGACGCTAATAACACTTTCAGATAATTGGAAGCGCATGTCAATTCCCACTCATCATCCAATCATCCCCCATAGCTTAAATAATCTCATCTTTATTATCCTGCTTCTTCCACTTATTCCTATCTGGAGAAAAGAAACAATGTCTAAGCAATCGTGGGTTGATCATAGTCAAAGATTTGGTTGGAGAAAGATGCTGCATATCAAAGTCACAGAGATTAATATTGCGCAACAAAACCAGTAAACTATGTGTGACATCCAATACACTATGGTGCATGTGGTGCCAGCACATAATATTGGGTGGGTTTTAGATCCCAAAATCCTCTACTCCTCTATTAGTGGGTTGTGAATATGAACCCCCACCCAGATTTGATCGATAAATATATGCTTCCCGACAATGCACCAACACCAGTACCATTGATTAAAGCATAATCATTTTTATGTAACCACAAAACATTGTTTAGGACACGGTTCTATTTATAATTGGATGCTTAGTTATTTGTCATCCAGATGTTCCCTCTATAGGGCAAATTGTTTTGTGGTTGAAGGATTCTGCAGCATATTGCAGCAAACATATCTGTGCATTTTACTATTGCCAAAACTATAGGGCAAATTGCTACCGTTGAAACCGGACGCAGGTGAAATTGAAGCAAACGAATCCTTGAAAAGCTAAGAAGAAAAAAGAAAAAGCTAGACCAATATCGGACTTCATTAATTTGAGATCGAAGTACTTTGATCCTTGCATTCAGTGTTATATTATTTTGATTCTCAATACAAAAATCAAAGGAATAACTCGCATTTCAATGTGGCAAATAGTTTGTAGCTAGCTATTATATGTTCTTCTTAATTTATTTGTTGCTAATTAATATGAAGTATATGGTCTTAATTAATAAATGATAACTAAACCAAAGGTACCCGATCGATGCAGATGAGCAGTACTGTGTCAGTATCACAGGATGTGCATGCATGAAGCACAAAGATTTCTCTGTTTGAGAGAAGGGAGACAAAGAGGATGGCTGCGTTGAGAAGACAAATTAAGAATCGAGGATCGATGGCTTGGTGGGATATCGATGCATCTGAATTTGAAAAATAAAATGAATTATTGAATTATCATGATCTTCATCAGTGTTTCAGTGTTTGAGTAAAATAAAGTAAAAAGGAGGTTAACTTCAAAACAAAAACCTAGAATCTCTACTATTAGAAAACCATGCACCATTTTGGTGTCAAGGCTTCACCAATTTTTGAATTCCCCAAATAACCTATTTGTTGCAGAAAAAAGAAGAAGAAAAATATGTTGGAAGAGTACTACGGTAAAACAAACAAAAAAAATAAACCAAAATCAGAAATATATGGGACTACGGTAGAGAAAAATAAGGAATGTGGTGATATCAATTATGATAGCGGCAGTTTGATCCATGAATGGTGGAGCAGTTCTAATTGCTATTCAGCCGCTCCCACTTGCAAATATAAGTCGATACATGCAATTCAACGTTAGAACTAGGATGGAAACGACAGAGATAAGGTGTTTACAATTTGCAGCAGGTTTGATCAAGACTTTTTTTTTTTTTTTTTCAAATTTGAAGCTCTTTTCGATTTTTAGTAGTGCAAATTTGCACTTGAAGGAGGAGGGGTTATAGATTTGAACACATATCGACTGAGGTATGAAGTGTCAAATTATTTTTTGAATTGAAATTTGTTTAGTCCTTATGGTTTGAAGTCGATATTTGTTTAGTCCTTATGGTTTTATTTTAATCTGAATAGTCCTTAAAGTCATAATTTTTCATCTAAATAGTCTTTATGATTTTATTTTAATCTGAATAGTCATGATTTTTCATCAAAATAGTTCTTCTGACAATTTGCTCAGTTAAAGGCCATAAGGATTATTTAGATGAAATTTGGATGAAAAATCATAACTTTAAGGACTATTTAAATTAAAATAAAACCATAAGGACTATTTGGATGAAAAATCCTGACTTTAAGGACTATTCAGATTAAAATAAAACCATAAGGACTAAACATATATCGACTTCAAACTACAAAGACTATATAATATTTTACCCTTGTTTTTTTTTATTCGCATGCAGGTGCATGGGTAAGAGGCTAGTAATAAGAATTAATATCATCTCTTACGTAAGTACGCATATATTTGGGTTTGATTTCAGTTATGCATATAGGGTACGTATTTGTAAAGGTATAGTATGACTTGGGATGAAGGGTATAGATATATGAATGTGATTCTCAAGCTTAATTAGTGTGCAATAACAAATTAGCAATAGCATTTTTTTTTCGATTAATAGTGTGCAATAGCATTGAGATGGAGCATTCTTGAAACAGTTTCGTAGCCAGTAATAAGGAGCTTGTTAATCAAGCGTTTTCATCCCTTCAATTAGTGATTTAGTGAAATACCAGAGTTGAAACTTGACTTCTGTTATACTGACTTGAAAGTTGAAGCCCCAATCGTATCACCAGAATCACTAAATACACCACCATGTAAAATTTACAAACAGATTAATTAACATTGTCAGAAAATTATCAAAATTGAGATTCACAACATATTTTACCTTACCAATAATTCCGTCAAGTTTATTATTGGTAAGGAAACCAAATAATGAAATAACCAAGTCTAAATCATCATCATCTATTAACAACTATCTCGGTCCTCATCCTGGAAAATAGAATGTGTTACATATTCTTTTGTGTTTCTTTCGGCTAAGCCCAATTTTGTTTTTCTTAGTACAATTATGCACATCGTAC
The DNA here is from genome assembly GCA_010134655.1 of Fragaria nilgerrensis. NCBI lineage: Eukaryota > Viridiplantae > Streptophyta > Magnoliopsida > Rosales > Rosaceae > Fragaria > Fragaria nilgerrensis. The sequence continues at coordinate 12,143,953 of CM020979.1, read as the reverse complement.
AGGAGTACATGAGCCAGGAGATAAAAACGTGAGAGCTCAATTGTTCATTGATTGTATATAGTTTGGTATTGATCAAAATGATACACATAGAATCAAGGAGAATATAGTGTTTCTCATTAAACCCTATTTTCTTAAGGAGTGGAAAAAGGGAAAAACATAGTATGAAAAAAGAAGAAGAAATGGGGGAAGATAAGACTCAAACCAAGATCATGAACTGGGATGAGAACAAACACTTGTTTCAGGAATCTGGATACATCAGAGAAGCTGGATCTACTGGTATGGCAGCTTTGTACATTGACGACTATCATTTATAGCTCATTTTAATTGAATAGTAGTTTAAATGTAATTTTGTGTTGCTTATTTTTTTATCTTTCCTTTTCAAATAGGTGTTAGTGTGTTGATTTGGGGCTTTGAACTCTGAAATGCTACAATCTATTGTGTATTTGTGAGCCAAACTCACAAGCTCCCATGTATAAAGAAAAAACTGATGCATATATGATATATGTATTTTTTTTTTCGATAGGTGGAGGAAAATTACAGTTGAAAACCTACTACAACCACTTCCTGAAAGATCAAAATAAAAAACTGAACTAGCTGACAAAGGAAGAGCATAATAATGCCAGGCTTAAACACTATTAGTATGACCAAACTTTGCAATAGCGTCAACAACAAAATTTTGCTCTATGTTGATGTGCTGGAAGGAGGAAACATGCAGCAGCGAAGCAAGGGACTGTATATCCTTCACAATTGTAGATATGCGCTAAGGACAATGAATTACGCCATTTATATTGTCTATGAGAATCTTCGAGTCACCATCGACCAAGAAGTTGTTGAAGTTATGATACCAGGCAGCAAGGAGTCCTGCTAAGGCTAATGTTTCCGCCGTGAGTATATTCAAATTGCCTACGCTTTTAGCAGAGGCAAGGATGGGTTGCCATTCACAATTACGGAAAATAAAGCCAGAGGCTGCAGAGTTATTTATGACAGAACCATTAAAATTGAGTTTTAAAAAATTTGAGGGAGGGGGGTGCCATTTTAGAACAGTTGCAGAGCATGTATATATTTTCTGACTCATTGTCGTATTATGAATATATAATTAAATAAATAAATATTCCTACTCAGTTTTGTGATTCAATTGGGTCAGAATTGTAAGCCCGGCCCAATTTAATGAACCTGAACGTTTTTGTTTCCATGGCCAATTTTCCAGTTGTATCTGTCTTGGAAGTTGTCTGAGAGATGAGAAGTAATAACCTAAGATGTCAACAAAACTCAAAACTACAACCAACCTTTTCCATAGACACATCCTCAGCTACAGCTTCCCTCGTTGCAACTTAAGCTGCTCATATGTGTCTACTCAAGCATTCCAAACCAGAAAAGCAGCTGCTAGCAGCTTTCTTGTTTTCTGCAACTCCCAGATCACCAAAAGTGGAAGAAATGGTGATCTCAAACAAGCAGAGTCGATTTTCAATCGCATGCCAACTAAGGACACCATTACCTGGACTGCCATGCTCACTGCATACGCTGAAAATGGACAAACCAGCTTGGCACGCAAGGTGTTCGATGAAATGCCCCAACGAAACGTTGCGTCGTATAATGCGATGATGACAGCTTATATTAGGAGCAAAGGTAATGGAGATGAAGCTTATCAGTTGTTTTGTGTAATGCCTGAGCGTAATGTCGTGTCTTATATTGTAATGATCACTGGTTTCGTAAAGGCGGGGATGTTCGACCAGGCTGAGAGGATATACTGTAGTTTGCCGGTTAAGTGGCGGGAGCCCGTTTGTTCAAATGTGTTATTAAATGGGTATCTGAAGGCGGGGAGAATTGAAGAGGCGGTGAGAGTTTTCGAGGGAATGTCAGAGAGGAATGTGGTTTCTCAGAGTTGTTTGGTTGATGGGTATTGCAAAGTAGGAAGGATTGGTGATGCTAGAAATTTGTTTGATGTGATGGTGGAGAGGACTGTGGTTACTTGGACGGCAATGATTGATGGGTACATGAAGAATGGAATGTTTGAGACTGGTTTTGAGTTGTTTTTGGATATGAGAAGGGAGGGGATAGTGGAGGTCAATTCCACTACCATGAGCATAATGTTTGAAGCTTGCGGTGGTTTTGGGAGACGTGGACAAGGGTTTCAGATTCACGGGCTAGTTTCTCGAATGGGATTCGATTATGATGTCTTTTTAGGAAATTCTGTTATCATTATGTATTGCAGGTTTGGTTTTGTAGACGAAGCTACTAAGATATTACATATGATGAGCAACAAAAATATAGTTTCCTGGAATTCCTTAATCGCAGGTTATGTTCAATGTGCCGAAATTGAAGTAGCTTTTAAACTGTTTGAGATGATGCCTGAAAAGGATGTAGTTACATGGACGGTCTTGATATCAGGATTCTCAAGCAAGGGCATGACTAAGAAAGCCATCCAATTGTTTTTGTTGATGCCTGACAAGGATGATGTTGCTTGGACTGCTCTAGTTTCAGGTTTTGTAAATAATGAGGAATATGTAGAGGCTCTCTGTTGGTTTATCAAGATGCTTCGGAGCACAATCAGGCCTAATCCACTTACTTTGAGCAGTGTGCTCAGTGCTTCAGCCAGTTTGGCCGCTTTAAATGAGGGGATGCAGATCCATTCTTTTTCACTGAAGGTGAATATGGAATGTAATTTATCTGTTCAAAATGCTCTGGTCTCAATGTATTCAAAGTGTGGAAATGTCATTGACGCCAGTCGGATCTTCACAAATATCGTTTCACCCAATACTGTTTCATTCAACTCCATGATTACTGGCTTTGCCCAAAATGGTTTTGGGGAAGAAGCCCTGAACTTGTTTTGGAGCATGCAGAATGAAGGTTGTGAGCTCAACCAAATCACGTTTCTGGGTGTTCTTTCAGCTTGTGTCCATGTTGGATTAGTAAAAGAAGGACGGCAGTTTTTTTATTCGATGCAATCATTACACAACATAGAACCAGGACCAGATCACTATGCTTGCATGGTTGATCTCCTTGGACGATCTGGTTTGCTCGATGAAGCTGTTGAGTTGATTTATTCAATGCCATTTGAGCCACATGCTGGGGTTTGGGGAGCTCTTCTTAGTGCTAGCGGGACTCATTTACGTCCTGATCTTGCAGAGCTTGCAAGTAGGCACCTGATCAAATCGGAGCCTGATAATGCAACCCCTTATGTGGTTCTATCCAATATATATTCTTCTTTAGGGAAAGTGAAGGATGAAGACCAAGTGAGGATGACCAAGAAAACAAAAGGGGTAAAGAAGAGTCCAGGCTGCAGCTGGGTTACATAGAAGGACAAGGTTCATTTGTTTCTTGCAGGAGATCAATCCCATCCACACTTCCAATATATTGAAGTAATTCTCTGGAGGATCCTTCTCTGGATCACAACAATGGAAATGGGACAACTAGCTGGATCGTCCAAAGGTGATCAGTCTTTGAATTGTTTTCTGCATTAGTAAATTGCAAGGCTTCGCCATCAATCAATATATTTTAACGATGAGGGGTTTGTCGGATCAAGCGTTGCTTATTTTACTGGAGCATTAAGGCAAATGAGAGATGAAAATCGCATTTGGAGAGGGTTACCATTGCAAGATCTGTATGGATTAATTTGATGTAACCAAGAAAACAAATAAACAAAAGAGAATTGTTATATTCCTTTGAGCAGGAAGGAGGTTTGTATTAGTGGTTTAGCTTGATTGGTAGGTCAAATAACAGACCAAGAGAAACTTCGAGATTCTTTTTGTAATCATCCATAATCTAACCAAGCAAAGTTTGAGATCCATAATCATATGTTAGTACAAAGCAGAAGTTAAAAATCTTTCACTTCATGAATTCTACCATGCAATCTAGCTAGTAAATATCATCAAATGATTCAAATCCAAACTAAAGGTTACAATCAGACAACCAGTTCATCTACATCCTCATATCGCTAACAGGGGCTTCAACTGGCAGGTTTTCAATAAGATGCATGTTATCCCTTCTTATCCATCTTTGTAAGAATACAAAGAGCATATGTGTTCTGCTGATCTTTGCTGTGCAGTAAAGATTCATGAAGCTCCAACTCGTTGATGACCCAGCAACCATGTTGAACCGAATCACAATTCGTGTATACAAATCTTCTTTTCCACCCGATAACTCTATCTGAAGGTATAAGGATAGTTGGCAATCCTTGTATCCTGCAAAACACTTTGAGATATTGGCATCTGAACAAGAACAAGTGTCACTAACATTCCTTATGGTTTCAGGTAAAACATGTGCGCATCTGCATATCATTGTTTTTCACAGAGGTTAGCAGCTTTGCTTGTTATCCTAGTACTGAGTCTTTTGCTGTCCTGAGTTTCAAAGTCTGTTATATTAGTTCAATTGGTCTTTTAAATTCAAATGGACAACTGAGTTTGTGGGGAGTGTCTTGGCGCTCAAACCAGTCTAAAGGTTGAGATCTTTTGTTATGCTAACCCGTGACCAAATGGTTTGATGCTCAAGGCTCCAGCTAGGATTTCATGATACATTATCCTATGCATAGCTGGTCCCTGTATGGTTTAAAGATCAGACGCTATCGGCTGTGTCAAGGTCCTCTAATGGACTGAGTAAGAGGGTTTGAAACCTCTTTGCTCCCTGCTTTGAATCGTTCATGTTTTAGGAAAGGTTTCTTTGTCTTATTGAGATTGCTTGTGTCATCTCTCTGTTTGGACACATCACTTTCAGTATATATGGGAGCCAAACATTTTTGTCCAAACCTTTCTGAAACTTGTTAAGGTCAGCTTGCATCATCTTTGATGCCTTGTCTGCATATATATATATATATATATATATATATATATATATATAGCTTTGGCTTTGCTCAATGGTTGTTGAAAATTGCCTTATTGGGTTTTCTTTGTTGAGTTTAGTTTTAGCTTGCATTGTTCATGCTGCTCTAAGTCTTCTTCGTGACTGTAATCCTTAGAGCTTGAACTCAAAACTTCTTTCATCAACTCATATCATGTTGCATACCATGTGGGATGTGTAGTGCAACCAACCCGAGAAGCGTTCAAGGTTGAATCTGCTAGTGGTTAGCTGAATTCACGAACAAGGCTTCTAAAAGTGTTCCATGTTGTAAGAGCTTAGAAACAAGAGAGGGAATAAGTCTAGACTAGTTTGGGACTAGGAAGGATAGCACTGTGGTAGTGTATCACTAGAACTATTATTCTTGTAAGAAGTTACTTCAACTTAGTGAAAAGTTTTGTCTCTCAAGAGTTAGAGACACGCAGTTTTTCTCCCTGCATTCAGGGTTTCTGCAAGTAAAAAACATCATTGTGTTGTTTCTTTATTTGCTGTAATTTACTTTCTGCAAACTCGTATCATGTGAGTCTGGGATAGCACAAGTAATTGTTATCCTCGGATACAGAAGTTAACGAAAATTCAAAAAAGGCCTATTCACCCCCCTCTAGGACCTTTAATTGGTACCAGAGCAGTTCCTAGCCTTTGCTAGTAAGATCCTCGGGTTTTAAAATGGGTGATAGAGGCACTTCCGTGAACTGTCCTCCACTGTTTGAGGGAAAGAACTTTTCACAATGAAAAATCATGATGGCCGCATTCTTTATTTCCCAAGATGATGGGAAACAATGGATGATGGTTGAGGATGACTGGTCAGCCCCAGAACGGACTTCGATCCTTACCTGTGTAAACAAATCATTACCTGTGTCTCAGCCAAATAGGCTTGGGAAGTGTTGCTAACAACCTACGAAGGTAATGAGCAAGTGAGAGAACAGATGCTCCAAGATCTTTTGTTAGATTTTGATGAGTTGAAAATGTCCGAAAGTGAGTCAATTGATGAGTTTTATAGTCGTATTTTGAACATAACAAATCAGTGTGCTGGTCTTGATTCTCCTCTAGAACAATCTAGGATTGTCAGAAAGCTTCTTAGAGGTCTTCCTCCTAGTTTTGTGAATAAGAGAGTAGCCATACAAGAATCCAAGGATTTGAGAACCTATTCTTTAGAAGAGCTAGTAGGAAACCTGAAAACCTATGAAGCCCATAAGAAGGGATTGATGGAAGAGAAATCCATTGCCCTCTCCTCTGTCAAGGAAACTGAGTCAAGTTCACAGATTAAAATTTCTGAGGATGTTGAATACAGTCTAGAAGAGTGTGCCCTCCTTACAAAACAGTTTGAAAACTTTCTCAAGAAAAGGAGGAAACCGTTTTCCTCGAACCGGGGTTTTGAAAAACTTAGATTTGGTGAGACGTCACAAGATAGAGGTCATGATAGATATCCTATGAATTCTCGTGCTGAGTCTTCTCAAGATAGAGGACCAAATAGAAATCCTAAGGGTAAGAGTTCTCAAAGAAGTGATGTGTGTTTTGAGTTTAAGGGTGTGAGACATAGAACTGTTGACTGTGCAAATAGGAGGATTCGCCCTCAAAAGGCTCGTGCCGTTGCTTATAGTGACAATGAAGAGGATCCCTTGTCTGATCAAGAGGAGGACACTGTGGCTTTCATAGCTCGGGTTGTCCCTGATTTCTCTTTGGATCATGATGAAGAACCAGTTGCCTTCATTGCCACGGTATCTCAAAACGAGACTCCGGTGGATGATGAAGATGATGATGGAATGCAAAAGTTCACTGAACTGGTTAATGCATCAAAGTCCATGTTATCAAAAATAGACATTCTGACCAAAGACCTTGTAAAGTGTGAAAAAGAGAAAGCAGAGATACAAGCTGAATTGCTATCCCAGCAGGAAGTGTGGAGAGCTGAAAAGCTGAGTCTAGAAAACTCTCTTAGTGGTCTTAAGGCTGATAATCTAGCGCTTGAGGTTTCTCTTAAAGAATCTCAGCAACAGTTTTCGAGGTTCTCAATAGGGTCTGAAAAATTGACCAAAATGTGTGGAATGGGTAGACCAGATAAGAACAAACAGGGTCTAGGGTTTGAAATTGGCGAGAACTCTAAAAGGGGTGAAACTGTGTTTGTCAAAAGTAAAGTCCCTGATGTTAAAGTAGTGACCAACAAGGTTGAGCCTCCAAAAAGATTCAAACCTATTTGTCATCACTGTGGTGTTCCTGGTCACATTCGACCTTTTTGTAGGAAACTCCAAAACAACCAAGCATACCTTAAGAGAAATCAAGAGTTTTCTAGCTTTCAGGACAACAAGTCAGTTGAAAATTTCTTCACATCTTTCCAAGCCACTTTAGAGAAATCTCTGCAGGAGTTTGCTAGGTTAGCTAAGGGTCTGTCTGTTCCCGTAGCTAGAAAACCAAACAAGAACTTAGCTTGGGTTAAGAAGAAGTATTCTAGACCTTATGTTCTCAAACCTCCACACACGGATTCGAAGCTTGTTGATGAGTGTGACAATGATCTTGAGGAGGAAAACATTGTTTGCTTCTTGTCTCGGGTCTGGACTGGTCTAGAGTCTGTTGAAGAGTCTAGAACAGTAGCGGTGTGTCGCGTAGCTCTTACAGCCCTCACAGCACGTTGTGCTGATTCCTGGTATATAAACAGTGGTGCTTCAAGGCACATGACCGAAGATCCCAAGTGGTTTTCATCCATGGATGACGTTCATCCAAAAGGGAACGTTGGTTTTGGGGATGGAGCTCAAGCTCCGATAGTGGGAAGCGGGACAGTAAATGCCCCTGGTCTCCCTTGTCTGAAAAACATCTTGTTGGTCAAGGGTTTAGAAGTGAGTTTGTTAAGTGTCAATCAGATTGTTGATGAACATGATACTGTCACTTTTGATAAGCAAAGATGTGTTGTCTTAGATGGTAAAGGGAAGAGTGTAATGAGAGGAAGGAGAACTAGGGATCAATGCTATTGTGTTGTAGCAAAAGAGAAGTTCTCACCACAGCTATGTTTTAGATCTATGATCTGTGAGGAACCTTTAGATCTTTGGCATAGACGAATGTGTCACTTGAACCATCAGGATATAGTAAAACTATCCTCAAAAGAAGCTGTCAGAGGGGTACCAAAACTCGCTGGTATTCCCCAAGGTATGTGTGGTGAATGCAAAGTTGGTAAGATGACTCGAACCTCTCATCCTTTGTTAAATGCTGAACCTACTACTCATGTTCTTGAACTGCTGCATTTAGACTTAGTAGGACCTACTGAGACTAAAAGCATTGGAGGAAGAAAGTATGCTCTTGTAATTGTTGATGATTTTTCTAGATTCACTTGGGTGAGATTTTTATCTAACAAAGGTGAAAGTTTTGAAAATTATTACAGTGTTGCTAAGAGAGTCACAAATGAGAAATTGAATGATGACATGCATATAGTTAGAATCAGATCAGATCATGGTACTGAATTTGAAAACTCTTATTTTGAAAATTATTGTGAAGAGTTTGGTGTGCATCATGAATTCTCTGCTCCTATTACTTCACAGCATAATGGCATTGTAGAAAGAAAGAATAGGGTTCTTGTGGAACTATCCAGGGTTATGCTGGCTGCATTTGGTCTTGATCATTTTTTTTGGGCAGAGTCAGTAAATAATGCGTGTTACACTTTAAACCGTGTAATTCTTAGACCTGGAACAACCATGACTCCCTATGAGGTCTGGAGAGGTAGGAAACCAAATATCTCTCATCTTAAAGTGTTTGTAAGTCCCTGCTTTATCTATAGGGACAAAGAGTATTTGACAAAGTTTGATGCTAAAAGTGACAAGGTTGTGTTTCTTGGCTATGCTGGTAATAGTCGAGCCTATCGGGTGTATAACAAGAGAACTTGCAAAATTATGGAATCAGTAAATGTGGTTGTTAATGATGCTCTTGTTTGCAAGAATGAGGGGTGTGTTTTGTCTAAACAGGAAGCTGAACCTACCTCATCAGAAACCAAGTCTGATCAAGGAGATAATGACTCAGGGATGGATGATGACACAGATCTTCCAAGATCTGGGAAGGATAATACGCTTGCCATTCAGCCAATTCACAGAAGCGGCAAAAGACAAGTACATAAGGACCATGATTTGACCCATGTAATTGGGGATGTGTCTGAGCCTCGAAAGACCAGGAGTAAGACTGGTCGGTTGGTGAGCAATTTCTCAGTGTTTAAATGTTTTTTTGCTATGCATAAAGATGACATCAACACCATCACATACTATGGGTTTGTTTCTATAATAGAGCCAAAGAATGTGAAGGAAGCCTTGCTTGATGCTGATTGGATCAGTGCCATGCAAGATGAGTTGAACCAGTTTGAAAGAAGCAATGTTTGGCATTTATTGTCTAGGCCTAAGGACAAAAATGTCATAGGAACCAAATAGGTGTTCAAAAACAAAACTGATGAAAAAGGCATTATTACCCGAAACAAGGCAAGACTTGTGGTGCAAGGGTATTCTCAAATAGAAGGTCTAGATTTTGATGAGACTTTTGCTCCTGTAGCTAGACTTGAGTCAGTTTGTCTTCTACTTGCTGTTGCTTGCTATTTGAAATTTACCTTGTATCAAATGGATGTGAAAAGTGTTTTTCTAAATGGTATCCTCAAGGAGGAAGTGTATATGAAACAACCCCCAGGATTCCAGAGTCTTACCCATCCTGACCATGTCTATAGGTTAGATAAGGCTCTCTATGGTCTTAAGCAAGCCCCTAGGGCTTGGTATGAGAGATTGTAGAATCACCTTGTTGACCATGGGTATGTGCGAGGCTCAGTTGACAAAACAATGTTTGTCAAATGTACCTCAGAGCACATTATCATTGCTCAGATATATGTTGATGACATAGTGTTTAGGTCTACTTCTCCATCCTTGGTGCATGAGTTTACTGAGCTCATGAAGAAAGAATTTGAAATGAGTCTCTGTGGTAAGTTAAGCTACTTCTTAGGTCTTTAGGTTGTGCAAAGTCGAAATGGTCTGTTTATCTATCAATCTAAGTATGCACAAGACCTTGTTAAGAAGTTTGGGATGGAAACGACCTCTGCCTTCCCCACTCCCATGAGCACCAGTTGTAAGATCAGGGCTGACCTGTCTGGTATTAATGTGGACCAAACCAATTATAGGAGTATGATTGGTAGTCTTATGTATTTGACTGCTAGTAGACCAGATATTGCTTATAGTGTTGGTGTATGTGCTCGGTATCAAGCTAATCCCAAACAATCTCATGTCAAAGCAGTAAAGCGCATAATTCGATATGTCGCTGAGACTCTTGATCGTGGAATTAAGTACACTTTTGACACTAATGTTGAGATTGCAGGATACACTGACTAGGATTGGGCTGGAGATGCAAATGACAGAAAAAACACTTTTGGTGGTTGGTTCTTCGTAGGCAACAATCTTGTTTCATGGCACAACAAGAAGCAAAATTGCACCTCTCTCTTTACTGCTCAAGCTGAGTACGTAGTAGTTGGAAGTTGTTGCACACAACTCATGTGGATGAAGCAGATGCTTGCAGATTATGGTTTCCAGCAGGTTACGTTATCTCTTTTCTGTGATAATACCTCTGCCATAAACATCTCAAAGAATCCAGTGCTGCATTCTAGGACCAAGTATATAGAAATAAGATATCATTTCATTCGTGGCTTGGTTGAAGAGAAATTGCTTGAGCTTACTTTCATTCCAACTGAAAAGCAATTGGCTGATTTGTTCACTAAACCACTTGACAATGCTAGGCACCTGAGTCTGTGCAAGGCTATAGGGTTGTGTGACAACAAGTAAATGCTTCCCCTGCTAGTGTGTGTGTCTTGTTGGTATACATATGTTCCGAAAAAAAAAGTTTTTGTTTCCAATTTTTTTTCTTCTTACCGGTTCAGGTTAAAGGACCTTCATGGTATCCTTAGTCAATTTTTGAACTTGACCTAGGTGACATTCTGTCTTTCCTTTCCTTGGTTTAGTCTTACTCTTCACATAGGTGTGTGTACATGTTATGATGATGTTGTATGTGGTCTGACTTTTATTGCAAATTTGTAGTCCCTTTTGTTCACTCTTAATGATCACTTTGGTTACACAAAACTATGGGCTATATACTTGAGATGAGAGTTCGTACTAAGGGGGAGCTTGCATACCAAACTAATCTCAAAGTAAACATTCCTTGGTTGTGGTGAACAATACAAGGGTGGGTAGAAACGAGGTTGGTTTGAAGATTGAGGTTCAAAGAACTCAATATTCTAGGCTAATCTCAAAGTACACATTCTTTGGTCATGATGAACAATATAAGGGTGAGAAGAAACGAGATTGGTTTAGAACTAGGAAGTCCAGTTGGAACTAGTTGAAAAAATGATGACAATCACAAATGACTTCTTGAATTAGCCAGTCCTCCACTTACCATCACTACCAGGACAAGCACTTTAGCCGACGAAAAATTTTCGTCGACCTGTTAGCTTAATTCGTCGGCTAAGATATTAGCCGACGAGACTTCGTCGGCTATAGTGTCGTCGGGAAATGGTCGTCGGTAATGACTTTAGCCGACGAAACCATGTCCCATCGTCGGCTATTATCCCATAGCTAGCCGACCACAGAAGATGTCGTCGGCTAGTCTCTCAGACTTTAGCCGACGAGTCTTACAGACTTTAGCCGACGACGAGTTGTTTCGTCGGCTATAGATAAGAGACTAGCCGACGAAATAACTCGTCGGCTTAAACTAAGGGAATAGCCGACGAAATAACTCGTCGGCTTAAACTAAGGGAATAGCCGACGAAATAACTCGTCGGCTTAAGCTAAGGGAAAAGCCGACGAGTTGTTTCGTCGGCTATAGATAAGAGAGTAGCCGACGAGTTATTTCGTCGGCTTGTCTCTTACTATAGCCGACGAAGCAACTTGTTGGCTTTTCCCCTTAAGCCGACGAAAAACTTAATGTATTCGTCGGCTATAGTATGTAATAAAAAAATAAAAATAACTAAAACCGACGAAAAAGACCATATTTCATCGGCTTTTAATGGTTTAGCCGACGAAACATTCCATAATTCGTCGGCTTAACTCTATTAAAAAAATAATTAAAAATACTATAGCCGACGAATTATGGCGTATTTCGTTGGCTATAAGTCCATTTCAGTATAAAAAAACAACTCGAAATTTCTAAATTACTATTCCAAGCAAGCTGCAAAAAACACAAAAACAATTCCATATAACCAACAACAAGCACATAAAAGTATATAATTCATCAACTACATAAAATCTAGATCGTCTAAATTAATATCCGGTTCTGGGGGTTGCTACGGAGCTTGCGGTGGCTGGGGTAGCGGTATGGGCGGAGGCATGGGCGGAGGCAGAAGTCCCTGGAGCTGGGCAGCTGTAAAGTCCTGCATGTACTGGAACATGTGCCGCTGCTGGGCCTGCTGGATGGCATGTACCTCGGCATAATGGGTTGCCTGCGTGGCATTATAGGTTGCCTGCGCGACATTATAGGCAACATAAGCAGCTTGCTGTTCCCGTAATCTCTGAAGTTCCGACTGTAGCAGCTGAGTCATACTGGTGGTCGTGGTCCTGCTGCTGGTCGAGGCTGCCTTTCGTTGAAATCCTGGAGTGGTCTTCAGGACCCCCTCGCCCTTCTTTCCTAGACCCTGGCAGTAGAAGTTGTTTGCTCGCGGTGGGAAGGCTGTGCCCATGATCCTCGCCCCAACCGTCGGATCCGCAGTGTCGATCTAGGACATGGCTTCGGACATCTCTTCCTCCTGCGTGTCCGGCCATGTCTGCCTCACTATAGCACTCATCACCTCGTCACTAGCCTCCCTCACCTTCGCCTAATTAGATAGGAAAAAAATTATTAATTAACATTTTGACATATATATAAGTAAAATTAAAAATTTAAAAACGTAAGATGACTTACAATATCCTCTTGGGCGTCAGGATATGTCTTCTCGTACGTATAGACGTACGGGTTGACCTCTGGATGTTCCCTGGCCGCCTCGTCCATAAAGACAGCGAACAGTCTAGAACCGGCATGATGGTTCCTTGTGTTGCGTTGCCGGTTCTGAGCATTCGCCCGGGAAACCGCCTTCAAAGAAAAAATTAAACTATTAGTAAAATATTTAAAAACGCACGTACTTAATGATAAATTAACTAATTAATTTATTTAAATACCTGTTTACGAGGGTTGTTGAATTCTGATGTCAGAAGCCAATGCCACTCGTACTCTCTGTACTGGAACTCAGCAAGGGTACCAGAACGTGCGTTCCCGTGCGTAGTCCAATGGGTCCGCAACTCGTTCTTCCACTCCTTGTACCTACAGATACAACAAAAATATTAGAAATATTATTAATATCATATACAATTTCGTTTTTTCATTAACTTCCCAACGTACCTTCCCCCATGCACAACGTCCGCCCAACTGCTCTTCAAGGGCTCGGGAACCTAAAACCACACCTGCATTTAACCGTTTATTAGTTTAGTTTTTCGAGAAATCTACAATGTAATACATAATATTATTGAGGCATTTTGTAAACTCACCGACATCGCGTTGTGGACCATGTCCTTAACCTCCTGCGGGACCTCGCCCCAGTTTGACCATAGCATAGGGACTCTATCCCTAATGAGCGCTCCCACGCGGCCGGAGTACGTCCTCGACTTTCCGCCCGATACTATGTCGCCATCCCCATCAGTACCGATGACAATCCTCCCTGAGGTATCGACGATCTTCTCGAGAGCCTTCCCTGTGACGGGGCCTCTCTTCTTTTTTGCCGGCTTCGCTCCGACGGTGCCTATCACATGATAAACCAAATTGATTATTAAAATTAGAGAATTATAATGTAGTAAATCATTCATCTTTCATTACCTGAGGGCGATGCGGCGAACGCGACGGATTCCGTCTCCGATGATGATACCCTCGCGGAAATAAGAGGCGTATCAAAAGGCACGAACCGGTATGCCGCTGATGGAGCCACTGGCGGGGGCAGTGGATAAATCGGCGTCCCTGAGTCATCGACTGCAGGTATGGCCGGTATCATCCGCGGAAGGAATAGGTGAGGCGGCGGCATCTGTACCCCAGATGACCCACTATCCAAAGATGCATGTACTGGAGTGGGCGCCCAGTGTATCTCAGGCATACGGGGTGCAGACACCTCTGTCTGGGGCTGAGCAAACAACTGCCTCAAGGAATGAGGGAAGCCCCGCTGCCTCGATGAAGGGGGCACCTCCGGCTGCCTCTGCGCCGTCTGCAGAAGGCTCGCATGTCTAGCTGTCATGAGGCCCTGAAACAACGTCTGAGGGTTACTAGAGGTTCCCTCAAATGATTCAGACCTTTGGCCCTTCGAACCCTTCGTCGATCTAATATTACCGCTCATCCTGTTTAAAATATTAATTTGAATCAAGGCCACAAAATCAAAAAATGTAAACTCATTCAATTAGTCAAAAAAAAAAAATATATATACACTTCCTAAATACAAATTTTTATGGAAAGGAAAATAATCTGTAACACTCGTCCATAAATAAAACTCATACAAATAGGATCTACAAAAGCAACCTCTACAGCTCTAAAGAGAAAACTATCCTCTTAATCAAAGATTACTCGCACCTTTTTTAAGGGGTATTTACCACTAACTACACTTTTTCCACAATAATTACCAAGAGCAGGGCTCGAGTGCTCTCTGTGATCTTAGAGCTCTCTGTCTCCTTTCGTTTACTTTTTCTAACATTTCTAGTATCAACAAATATTTCATTTTAGGAATCATTGTAATCTAAGAAACCCTAATTTTCCAATAATTTCCCAATTGTGTTCAAGAAATCAAAGGTAACCGATCCATAATCAACAAAAGGTTTCTTGAATTGAAAATCAAAATTAAAACGTATTCTAACCTCGGCGCCGGTGGTGGAGGAGCGGACGAAGTGTCATAGATCCGGGAGAGGGAGAGGAGGCAGAGACCGGGAGAGGGAGAGGGAGAGGGAGCGGAGGCGGAGGAGGGGAAATTCGGAGAGGGAGAGGAGGCGGAGGCTAGGGCTTTCAACCAGTCGAGCGCTGGGTTATACCCGAAAACTTTAGCCGACGAAATAAATAATTTCGTCGGCTAAAATAATAATCTCGTCGGCTAAGATAAAATTCGTCGGCTAAACATTTGACATTAGTCGGCTTAACCTATGAAATTCGTCGGGTAAACAATAAATTCGTCGGCTAAACCTTTGAAATTCGTCGGCTATATAACTTTTTATACATTCGTCAAACTGTGATTGTGATGATCAAACTTGAGAAACGAAAATCCGACCGTCAGATCTGACCATCATGATAAAATACATGTATGGGTAAAAATTCAACTTGATCCGACAAGGTGAAGGGCTCGATCCAGATGGTCAATCCGTTAAGTCAAACCCCTAAACGCACGGAAAAGGTCGTTGGACCGTCTAAATTTCGTATTTTGGCCGGACCTTCAACTGAAAATAGTTTCAAACCGATGAGACGCAACAAGTCGTATAAAAATTTTACGCAAAATAACCACCGAAGATAGGGCTACTCATAGGGAGAAAGAATGAAAAATTGCATTGACCGCAACTATCGGCACCGAAACTTTACCGGAATTCTGTGATTTTTCAACCGTGGAAGTATTTCACCATTCTGGTCATATCCTATTTCACGACTTTTTGCGTTTGAAGGTTTTACGTATAGTTTGTTTTTGAAACAGAACATTTACTTTACACTTGGTAAACAAGTTACACAACATTAGTAGGCATCAAGATAATTGTGATGATCAAACTTGAGAAACGAAAATCTGACGGTCAGATCTGACAATCATGATAAAATACATGTATGGAAAAAAATTCAACTTGATCCGACAAGGTTAAGTGCTCGATCCGGATGGTCAATCCCGTAAGTCAAACCCCTAAATGCACGGAAAAGGTCGTTGGACCGTCTAAATTTCGTATTTTGGCCGGACCTTCAACTGAAAATATTTTCAAATCGATGAGACGCAACAAGTCGTATAAAAATTTTACTCAAAATAACCACCGAAGATAGGGCTATAGTATGTAACAGAAAAAGTTTAGGGTTTAGCCGACGAATACCCTAATACATTCGTCGGCTATAGTATGTAATAAAAAAATAAAAAATTCATAAAGCCGACGAAATATTAGGGTATTCGTCGGCTAAGATAGTTTTAGCCGACGACTTCTAATATTCTTCGTTGGCTAAAACGGTTTTAGCCAACGACTTCTAATATAATTCGTCGGCTAAGATGGTTTAGGCCGACGAATTATATTGTATTTCCTCGGCTTAAGTAAAAAATACAAACCCTAAAACAGAAGGTTTAAACCATACTAATTTCCTGTTCATATATCACCAAAATTCATATAAAATAACAGAAATATGAATTCAACATATGTAAACTATAAATTAAGGTAATACAATCTTTTTTATTACAAATTAATGTATTACGTCCTCTAAATTAAAACTAAGGCTCGTAATCGGAATCATCTGATGAGTCTTCTTCGGTGTCAGAATTAATTTCTGGTAATCTATGCATTTCCTCATCGCTAGAGTCTTCGTCTGTTTCTTGATTTGGATCAACATCAATAAGCCTCAACTCTTCATCACGAATTCGCACCGAACGACCCGCTTTAAAATTATTAAGGCAAACGGTAGAGGAGTTAGGAATTCCTATTGCGTTGGGCTCTTGATACGCAACATCTTCTTCCTGGTCTTCGGCCTCTCCAAGTGTAGCCGCCCGATAAATGTTTCGAGGGTGCACAAGGTTGACTACTTTCCACGCGTCACCCTTAGCAAGGTCATCAAGATAAAACACTTGTTTTACCGATGTGGTAAAAACGAACGGGTCATCTTCGTAACAACTTGTAGCAGTGTTCACCGATAATATTCCGTACTGATCGGTCTTCATGCTCTGCGGGCTAGTATCAAACCATCTACACTTGAAGAGGTGCACTGTCATGCCTTCACCGTAAACGAGTTCCACCACTGAATGGAGAACACCGTAATAGTCAACTCCATTCCGCCCACCATGCGCCATCACCCCGGAATTCTGTGTTCTCCGTCTGTTGTCTCTCTGTTCACATATAAATTGCACGCCATTAACCTTGCACATTGGATAAACTCTTGACATTATCGGCTTCATCGCTAGAAGTCTTAGTTCGTGCGACCAATTTGAGTGACCATCAAATTGAATATGGTTCATCTGCAACCAACCATTCAACTGTAAATATGGATAATTATGCAATAAATATAAATACGTACAGAAATATTGAATTACGTACCCAGCCGCTAAAATAGTTTGCGAACTCCATGTTGTGGTACTCGAGATCGCCTTGAATGTCTGGACAATATAGATGGATGTCTTTCCAGTATTCAACTTCTGGACAGTTAATCAATACCCACCAGTGGGCAATGACTAGCTCATGTGGTTGCAACTTGTAGGAGTCTGGCAAAATTCCATAAACTTCAACATCACTGGAGAGTATGGAAAGATTGAACTTCGGTACATCTACCGGCATGGCTTAATACATGTATGGGAAAAAATTCAACTTGATCCGACAAGGTTAAGGGCTCGATCCGGACGGTCAATCCGTTAAGTCAAACCCCTAAACGCACAGAAAAGGTCATTGGACTGTTTAAATTACGTATTTTGGCCGTACCTTCAACTGAAAATAGTTTCAAACCGATGAGACGCAACAATTCGTATAAAAATTTTACACAAAATAACCACCGAAGATGTACCGAAGTTCAATCTTTACACAAAAGTACTATACCAAAGATTGAACTTCGGTACATCTTCGGTGGTTATTTTGTGTAAAATTTTTATACGAATTGTTGCGTCTCATCGGTTTGAAACTATTTTCAGTTGAAGGTACGGCCAAAATACGTAATTTAAACAGTCCAATGACCTTTTCTGTGCGTTTAGGGGTTTGACTTAACAGATTGACCGTCCGGATCGAGCCCTTAACCTTGTCGGATCAAGTTGAATTTTTTCCCATACATGTATTTTATCATGACGGTCAGATCTGACGGTCGGATTTTTGTGTCTCAAGTTTGATCATCACAATCACAATCACAGTTTGCCGAATGTATAAAAAGTACTATAGCTGACGAATTTCAAAGGCTAAGCCGACGAATTTCATAGGTTTAGTCGACAAATTTATTGTTTAGCCGACAAATTTCAAATGTTTAGCCGACGAATTTTATCTTAACCGACGAGATTATTATCTTAGCCGACCATATTCTTATCTTTAGCCGACGAAATAATAATTTCGTCGGCTAAAGTTGTCAGGTATAACCCAGCGCTCGACAGCAGAAATGCCCTAGCCTCTTCTTTCCCCTCCTCCGCCTCCTCTCCCTCTCCCGGTCTCCGCCTCCCTCTCCTCTCCCTCTCCCGGTCGCCCTCTGCTCTCGCCTGCTCTGGCCCTCCCTCCTCCTGCTGCTGCTCCGGTCCTCCTCCTCCTCCTGCTGCTCTCCTGCTCTGGCCCTCCTCTCTCCTCCTCCTACTGATCCGGTCCTCTCTCCTCCTCCTGCTGCTCCAGCCTCGAGCCCTCCCTCCTCCTCGAGTACATTTCTGTTTTCCATGGCTCATTTTGTGTTTGCTTTTATTTTCGGTCAATTGCAATGTTGTGGTGTTGTTAGGAAGTGTATATTTAGGAAGCGTATATTTGTATTTAGGAAGTGTAAATTTGTATTTAGGAAGTGAATATATTTTTTTTGTTGACTAATTGAATGGGTTTACATTTTTTTGATTTTGTGGCCTTGATTCAAATTAATATTTTAAACAGGATGAGCGGTAATATTAGATCGACGAAGGGTTCGAAGGGCCAAAGGTCCGAATCGTCTTAAGGAATCTCTAACAACTCTCAGACGTCGTTTCGGGGCCTCATGACAGTCAGACGTGCAGTCCTTCTAGAGACGGCGCAGAGGCAGCCGGAGGTGCCTCCTTCATCGAGGCAGCCGAGCGTCCCTCGTTTCTCGAGGTAGCTGTGGGCTCAGACCCAGACGGAGGTCTCTGCACCCCGTATGCTTGAGATATATCGGCCGCCCACTCCAGTACATGCATCTTCGGATAGTGGGTCATCTAGGGTACAGATGCCCCGCCTCATCTGTTCCTTCCGCGGATGATACCGGCCTTACCTGTAGTCGATGACTCAGGGACGCCGATTTATCCACTGACCCCGCCAGTGGCTCCATCAGCGGCGTACCGGTTCGTGCCTTTTGATACGCCTCTTATTTCCGCGAGGGTATCATCACCGGAGACGGAATCCGTCGTGTTCGCCGCATCGCCCTCAGGTAATGAAAGATGAATGATTTGTTTTCTTATAATTCTCCGATTTTAATAATCAATTTAGTTTATCATGTAATAGGCACCGTCAGAGCGAAGCCGGCAAAAAAGAAAAGAGGCCCCGTCACAGGGAAGGCTCTCGAGAAGATAGTCGGTACCTCAGGGAGGATTGTCATCGGTACTGACAGGAATGACGACTTAGTATCGGGCGGGAAGTTGATGACGTACTCCGGCCGCGTGGGAGCGCTCATTAGGGATAGAGTCCCTATGTTGTGGTCAGACTGGGGCGAGGTCCCGCAGGAGGTTAAGGATATAGTCCACAACTCGATGTCGGTGAGTTTACAAAATGCCTCAATAATATTATGTATTACATTGTAGATTTCTCGAAAAACTAAATTAATAAACGGTTAAATGCAGGTGTGGTTTGAGGTTCCCGAGCCCTTGAAGAGCAGCTGGGCGGACGTTGTGCATGGGGGAAGGTACGTTGGGAAGTTAATGAAAAAACGAAATTGTATGTGATATTAATAATATTTCTAATATTTTTGTTGTATCTGTAGGTACAAGGAGTGGAAGAACGAGTTGCGGACCCATTGGACTACGCACAGGAACACACGTTCTGGTACCCCTGCTGAGTTCCAGTACAGAGAGTACGAGTGACGTTGGCTTCTGACATCATAATTCAACAACCCTCGTAAACAAGTATTTAAATAAATTAATTAGTTAATTTTCATTAAGTACGTGCGTTTTTATATTTACTAATAGTTTAGTTTTTTCTTTGAAGGCGGTTTCCTGGGCAAACGCTCAGAACCGGCAACGCAACACAAGGAACCATCATGCCGGTTCGAGACCGTTCGCTGTCTTCATGGACGAGGTGGCCAGGGAACATCCAGAGGTCAACCCGTACGTCTATACATACGAGAAGGCATATCCTGACGCCTAGGAGGATATTGTAAGTCATCTTACGTTTTAAAATTTTTAATTTTACTTATATATATGTCAAAATGTTAATTAATAATTTTTTTCCTATCCAATTAGGCGAAGGTGAGGGAGGCTAGTGACGAGGTGATGAGTGCTATAGTGAGGCAGACATGGCCGGACACGCAGGAGGAAGAGATGTCCGAAGCCATGTCCCGGATCGACACTTCGGATCCGACGGTTAGGGCGAGGATCATGGGCATGCCCTTCCCACCGCGAGCAAACAACTTCTGCTGCCGGGGTCTAGGAAAGAAGGGCGAGGGGGTCCTGAAGACCACTCCAGGATTTCAACGAAAGGCAGCCTCGACCAGCAGCAGGACCACGACCACCAGGACGACTCAGCTGCTACAGTTGGGACTTCAGAGACTACGGGAACAACAAGTTGCTCATGTTGCCTATAATGTCGCGCAGGCAACCTATAATGCCGCGCAGGCAGCCCATTATGCCGAGGTACATGTCATCCAGCAGGCCCAGCATCGGCAGATGTTCTAGTACATGCAGGACTTTACAGCTGCCCAGCTCCAGGGACTTCCGGCTCCGCCCATGCCTCCGCCCATACCGCTACCCTAGCCGCCACAAGCTCCGTAGCAGCCCCCAGAAGCGGATATTAATTTAGACGATTTAGATTTTGTGTAGTTGATGAATTATATATGTAGTTTTATGTGCTTGTTGTTGGTTATATGGAATTGTTTTGGTGTTTTTTGCAGCTTGCTTGGAATGGTAATTTAGAAATTTCGGGTTTTTTTTTTTATATTGGAATGGACTTATAGCCGACGAAATACGCCATAATTCGTCGGCTATAATAATGTTTAGCCGACGAATTATGGAATGTTTCGTTGGCTAAACCCTTTAAAGCCGACGAAATACGGGCTGTTTCGTCGGCTTTAGTTATTTTTTATTTTTTATTACATACTATAGCCGACGAATATATTAAGCGTTTCGTCGGCTAAATCAAAGAGACTAGCCGACGAGTTGTTTCGTCGGCTATAGGTAAGAGACTAGCCAACGAGTTCTTTCGTTGGTTTAAGTTAAGAGACTAGCCGACGAGATATTTCGTCGGCTAAAGTCTGAGGGACTAGCCGACGACGTTTTCTGTCGTCGGCTATATATGGAAAAATAGTCGACGACGGTCTATAGTTTCGTCGGCTAAAGTCACTGCCGACGACCCTTTCCCGACGAAACTATAGCCGACGAAGTATCGTCGGCTAAGATCTTAGCCGACAATTAAGCTAACAGGCCGACGAAAAGTTTTTGTCGGCTAAAGTGCTTGTCCTGGTAGTGCCTCTTATGCATACTCTTAGGGGGAGTATAGACTTGAGTGAACTTTTCCATGGGTTCTTGTTTGTTTGCTTGCGTGGCTATTTACATGATTTTCATTGGTTGTTCTAGGCGGTGTTGTTTGGTCACGTCCAAAAACATCATCATTGCATGGGATTAGGTTATTTAATTATTATAGCCGTTTTGGGCAGTTGGGATTAGTGGGCTTGACGGTTTTCGAGACACTTTGATCGTGTCCCATGCTTCTGCCCTCTCCTTAACCAGTCTTTCTCTCTTCTCTCTTCTTTTCGAAACCCACTCACTCTCCTTTCATCTTCTTCTCTGCTCTGAGTTTTCCTCTTCCCCAATCCAAAGCCTTCTCTGTCAAAAATGTCGAACACACCTGTTGGACCAAATTTCATCAATCTGGGGGATGAACCTACCATGCATGAACCCCTAAACTTGCTTCCTATTCAGGCTGAAGTGCCTTTCCCTAGAGATCAATCTCTTAGGCTTACTGCTACCCCTGGAGATCTCTCCATAGCAGAAAAGCTTGAAGCTTTGAGAGACCCAGTCCCGTCTGCGGCTTCTAGTAAGCAGTCTCGTTCTCCCTCTTGTGAAAATCCGGCCAAGGTTGCCAAGCCAGCCTCGTCTGGTGGACCATCGTCTGTGGTTCTCTCTCCTCCGCCGTCTCCGGCTCGGTCCCCTCCTTACTCCACTAAGGTTGTATGGACAGAGGTGCATGTCTCTGTCCCAGAGCCTAAATCCAAGCGTTGCACCTCTAAACGTAGGGTTACCAGATCCACATCGACTCCTCAGGCACCCACTGCGCCAACTAGCGCTCCAGCTTTGGCTGAGGCCTCTCCTGAGGTCCCTGCCTCTGGGTCTCAGGTGGCTAAGTGTCCTCCACCTCCCAAGGCTTCTGCCAAGCCCTCCGCTAGCTTTAAGCCCTCTAGTGCTGGTCTTTGAATTTGGTTGACAAGGGCAAGGCTCCCTAGTCCACCATGCCTCTTAAGAAGAGATCTTCTAAGGTATCCCACTCTTTAGCTCCTCCTCTTTCTCACTTTCAATCTGAGGCTGGTAGAGATTATTTCTGTACTTCTATTGTCAATAAGCGAATAGTGTTTGAGAGACCCATTGCCTTTGATTCTCTGCATCCTGAAGTTAAGAAATTAGTTGTTCACTGGGTTGGGATCAAGTTCTGACATCCTTCTATAAGGTCAATAGGACTTGGGTTTAAGACTTCTATGCCAATTTCCCCAAAATGCACCAGAAAAGGTAAAGGTTCATACCCAGCTTCCCATTGTAGTTAAGGTTAGGGGTAAGGATGTTGACATCTCTCCTCTTAGGATTTGATCTAGCATGCCTCTCCTTGCCACATAACCAAATTCCGTCCAACTGGTCTATGAGTACATCAAGTCTGTCTCTCTTCTTGAGCTAGGAGCAGCCCTTTATCAGTCCACATTTTCTCAACCAGAAATCACTGCCTCTCATCTTTCTAGTCAATTTATGTCTGAGTTGTGCAAGCTTTTAGGGTTTGGGGTTAGATCTCTCCTGACCCCCACATCTAACACCAGCAAAATCACATCATCTTTGATGCCTTGTCTGCCTATATATATCTATAGCTTTGGCTTTGCTCAATGGTTGTTGAAAATTACCTTATTGCGTTTTCTTTGTTGAGTTTAGTTTTAGCTATCATTGTTCATGCTGCTCTAAGTCTTTTTCGTGACTGTAAACCTTAGAGCTTGAACTCAAAACTCTTTTATCAACTCATATCATGTTGCATACCATGTGGGATGTGTAGTGCAACCAACCCGAGAAGCGTTCAAGGTTGAATCTGCTAGTGGTTAGCAGAATTCACGAACAAGGCTTCTAAAAGTGTTCCATGTTGTAAGAGCTTAGAAACAAGAGAGGGAATAGGTCTAGACTAGTTTGGGACTAGGAAGGATAGCACTGTGGTAGTGTATCACTAGAACTATTATTCTTGTTACTTCAACTTAGTGAAAAGTTTTGTCTCTCCAGAGTTAGAGACACACATTTTTTCTCCCTGCATTCAGGGTTTCTGCGAGTAAAAAACATCCATGTGCTGTTTATTTATTTGCTGCAATTTACTTTCTGCAAACTCGTATCCTGTGAGTCTGGGATAGCACAAGTAATTGCTATCCTCGGATACAGAAGTTAACGAAAATTTAAAAAAGGCCTATTCACCCCCCTCTAGAACCTTTACTATCAAAACCAGAAGCATGCACTTTCGTCCTAGTTTTTTGCCTCTCCATTTGCCAGTGTCAACTCTTCGGATTGTACTGCATGAGAAGTCCATCTTGGGTTTATCTGTAAAGAAGTAGAGGTCTTTGGTTTCTAGATCTGATGGATCTCTGTATGCTTCCCATATATCCCATGGTTCTTTCGCACCAAATACATTGCAGTGATGAACAACTCCTTGTGGCAACCTTAATCCTTTGATCTTGCGACGAAGATAGTAACAGAGTAGCTCTTCTTCGGTAGGATTGAATCTGAAGCCAACTGGAACATGGTAAACACCTTGCATCGGAACTGCCATGGAAGTAAGCAGGTATCTGGACCTAGCTAATCAATAGCAACTTTCTGTTTCTATCGTGAATGAAAATATTGTGACCGGGTGTGGTTTGTTTATATAATCTTCGCCTACAAGCCTATTTGTTTCCCACGCCATGTGGGAAAAGGACTGAGCTTTCTCCTCATTCCTTAAGGAAGTCGGATTTGAGTGAGATTTTTCCATTTCTATGATGGGAGGGATTGAGTGAGATTGATTGATCGGGTTTTTACTTTTTACAAAGGATTGGAAAAAAAAAAAGTAAATTAATGTCACTATATAATAACTCGTTCTGTGAATTCATAAGTCGTATTGAAGATCTTTACAGTAATTATATTGAAAAGTATTTTGGCTGAAGTAAGTTTTCTATTAATACTAAATGATATATATACAGTGTACAAGACTTGCACAGCAAGTAGTCTCCAACGTTCTAGGAGATAACATAGGCAATACAATATTTACATCTTGTACGAATCAATCTAAATCTATCTACTGATATACAATGATCTACTTTCTAATACTCCCCCTCAAGTTGGAGAGTGAATGTCAAGAACTCCCAACTTGTGCAACAGAGTTTTGAACTTCTCTCTCCCCAACGCCTTGGTAAATATGTCGGCTAGTTGTTGTGAAGAAATGACATGTCGAGTAACAACTTGACCTTGCATAATTTTATCTCGAATAAAATGACAATCCATTTCAATGTGCCTAGTTCTTTCATGAAACACTGGATTTGCAGCGATATGCAATGCTGCTAGGTTATCAGAATGCAAAACAGCAGGACCCGAAATAGGGAAATGTAAATCTGCTAATAAATAGCGCAACCAAGTGAGTTCACAACATGTTCCTGCCATGCCATTGCTCTGTATTCAGCTTCTGCACTTGATAAAGAGATGGTTTTCTGTCTCTTAGTTCTCCATGAAATCAAAGAATTGCCCAAGAAAACATAATAACCGGTAGTGGAACGACAGATAATAGGACAACCCGCCCAATCAGAATCACAAAAAGCTCTCAATTTCAATGAATCATCAGACTTGAAAAATAAACCTTGGCCTAGAGTAGATTTCAAGTAACACACCACTCGAAATGCAGCTGCCATGTGAGGTTGCCTAGGATCATGCATGAATCGACTCAGAACATGTACTGAGTATGTGATGCCTGGAGTAGATTTTAAGGTGTTGGGTTTTAATCACAAAAGGCCTCGGTACAATTTGGAATGATCCACCCACTTATGAATTATATTTTATTTGTCACTTTTCCAATGTGGGATCTCTCCTCTCCAACATTCTCCCTCACGTGCAACCTAACTTTTAGGTCTGCACGTGAAACTGATTAATAAACTGAAACTGAACCCGAGCTCCATCACAACCGCAAGAACCTCAAACTCCTTATGACAACTGAAAAAACCCCAAACTTGAAAGAACCAAACCAGGGCCATGACCCCTGAAAGAACCAACCTAGGCTCGTGGAGACGCAACTAGAGAGTGACCCGCTCTGATACCATATAGAAAAGTATTTTGGCTGAAGTAAGTTTTCTATTGATACTGAATGATATATATACAGTGTACAAGACTTGCACAGCAAGTAGTCTCCAACGTTCTAGGAGATAAGAAAGGCAATACAATATTTACATCTTGTACGTATCAAATCTAAATCTATCTACTGATACACAATGATCTACTTTCCAATAAATTTTGTAACGTATGAGAACTTCAAGATATAAGCTAAGTGACTGATTGACTATGCAACACCAAAGCATATGAAATGAAAGAGTTATTGGACGTGGTTGCATTGCAAATGATTAATGAATTGCACATAGAATACGATCGATGTAATCTTTTATCATCAAAGTAGAAAGAAAGAAAAGGGAATAGTAGCATATATATGATGTAATAAATGTAATATCACCTTTCAACTGCAGTCACCAGAAGACAAGAACCATAACGTACGTCAATCTCCACCACAACCCCCACAACCACCTCCACAACCCCCCACAGCCGCCACCCTCACCCCAGAGCCACCGCCGCCATCATTGACATCACTAGTGCCAGCTTCACTGCCTACGATAGCTGCAGTGGCTACAACAGCGCCGGCTCCCTCCAAAATTACCATTCCACCATCCTTGGTTCCATTACTACCTCTTTCACCATCTAATGATGACTTGGGAAATTTTCTTCTGTAAGCAGCTCGTTCGGCCGAAATCTCGCTTCATATCGCTGGTTATATTATTACATATCGCTTCTGTTAATACACATAGCCAAGAACACTTGGTCACGCCGAGAATATGACATGATTACCCGGTCGTCGGAGGCCATTCCGGCAGACAACATCGGCGAGATCTCCATAAACCCCTAAAGAGTGAAGGTTCAGCACAATGTACTTACTGGAATCGCTTCACAATAGCTAAATACCCTCGAAAGGGGAGATGTTGAACAGGGCCACGAAAATGGTCCCATATCGAAGACAGACGACATAACTCCAATACTAGCCTATAAGACAGGCATGAATTCCCAAAAGGTAAGTTCATCATTCCTCCCTTACTCCCGTACTATACAAGTGGCCATTGAGCGCTAACTTAAGCATCGAAGAGTTGAAGACTGGCCACCCCAGTCTCGACTCCTAACGCAGTGTTACTTGTGCAGCTACAAGAACTGAAGCCAAAGATTCGACCTCCCGTCTCGTGAACTTAGAAAAGGTAGAACAATTGGCGCTAGATGGAGGGGTTGAACCTCAAACCTTGTGGAACTCCCATTTAACTTGGAAAACAAGATGGTGGAATTGTGGATGATCAGAATGAACCCGGGACTCAGCTGGAAAAGAACTATTCCAATCTGCGATACATCCCTTAATCAAGCTACCACAGCCGCAGAGCCGCAGCCCCAATTATCATGTCGATGCCCGCACAGCCCCTTGAAATTTCGAAAAACACTTCCATTTGTTTCAAGAGCAAACAACTAAAGATAAAGCAAGAGGCAAAGAGGAACCGGGTACGTATCGCCGGGCTGGAAAAAGAACAATTCTTACTACGAGCCATTTTGGATCATCGTAACGTCTACAATGACACCTTGGAACAAGCGGCAAGGGTCAAAGCACCCAAGACCCCACTTTAACATCTCTCTTTCCTAGTCTAGGACAGAACATTTCCATGATCCCGGGAGGCCCCAACCCAATCATTTATGTAACTCATCCACTCACCCACTCATCCTTTCCACTTCCAGCCCCGCAACCATCTACAGTTACTAATGAGCCCACTCCCCTGATGAACCAGTCTGACCCATCCGATCCATCCATCCCCAATCCGAACTCCACTTGTGCCAACGGTGCAAACCCACCCCTTGACATGCAAACCCGACTCCACTACAAGAAGAAGGCTTTAGCCGACGAAAAAAAAACCAGGCCGACGAAGCTTTTTTCGTCGGCTAAAGTGGACTTTAGCCGACGAAATTTCCTTCGTCGCTAAGTGAAATTTTCGTCGGCTATGGTAAACTTTAGCCGACAAAAAAAAAATTTCGTCGCTAAAGAATTTATTTCGTCGGCTAAAGTTCACAGACTATGGCGACGAAATATTTAAAAGTTTAGCCGACGAAATTAATATGTCGTCGCTAAAGTGCTTTATATTTGCGGATCTAGACACAGCACTCATCTGGGAAAAAAACGGGAGAAACGTTTGGATTTTGTCGAAATCTGTCCATAATTAGTTTGTAAAGCCATATATAGGTACGTATATTATATATATGTTGATTAATTGAGTTTTATTTGAGTTGATCGATTTTAAGTGTGATTGAGTTTTATTGATTTTGATTGTGATGAGTTGATTAATTTTGAGTACGTTGGATGTATATATATATGTGTTGATCGATTTGGTTGATGATTTGAATTGATAATATATATGAATTAATTTGTTGTTAATAAATAGTAGATATATATATATATATGTTAATTAATTTATAATATTATTGTGTTGATATGGTATGAAGTTGTTGATGATATATATGAGTTCATGATGATTTTGTGATGATGTTGATATATAATATTGTTATGATCGAGTTGATTGATTTTGAGTATATTGGATGTATATATATATATACATATATGTTGATCGATTTGGTTGATGATTTGATATAATATATATGAATTAAGTTGTTTATAAGTAGTAGATATATATATATATATATTAATTAATTGATAATATTGTGTTGATGGTATATACCACAATGATGATTTTGTGATAATGTAGATATATATATATATATATATATATATATAATTTATTATGTAATTATTAAGTATATATATATTTATGTGTGTGTGTGTTAATTAATTTGTTATATATTAATTAGTTGTAGTACGTAGAATATATAGTAAATGAATTGAGATTTTATATATGGCATGAAATTTCATTAATAATTAGCTAGCAGCGTTATAAATATATATTTGTTATATTTTCAGGATATAGATAAGAGTTGGATTTCGCTTCCAAAATGGGACAAAAGATACGGTGCAGGAGTTATGAGTTTTATAGAATATGCGCTGGCTAATGCTAACGAGAATACAATTTTCTATTGCCCGTGCACGAAATGTCAGTGTCGCAGCGATATGCATCGATTTCCCATTGACAAAGTATGGCAGCACACTGAGGAGTAACGGGTTTTGGGAAAAGTACACATGTTGGTTATATCACGGTGAAACATCATCAGGGGGTCCGCATGATCATGGGCAATTTTGTGAGACGGGCAGTACATCCAACGATCCAACAACGACATTCATCAACGACATGTTTCCTTATGAGAGCGGTGTATGCGCTCAAGGACAGTATATGCCTGACCCGGTGCAACCCTTCCCTAGAGCTGTCAACACTGCTGGTATTGAAAAGTACAACAAACTGCTTGCTTTCCAACAGACTCCTGTGTACCCCGGTTGTCAGAAGACCGTTCTTGAAAGTGTGATGGACGTAATGAAGATTAAAGTTGAGACAAAATCGACCGTGAAGGCTGTTGATAATTATCTACAGTACACTGCTTCGATGCTGCCCCACGGTCATCATCTTCTTACCACTCATCGTAAGGTCCGATGTATCCTGAAAGATCTTGGGCTTTCCTACATCAAGATCCATGCATGCAGATATGACTGCGTTCTCTTCTAGGGTAAAGATCCAGAAGGGAATGACCTTGGTGGGCTTGACGCATGTCCGGTATGTCACACTGACAGGTATAAGCTGACTCCTGCAGGCAATAGGAACCTGTGAAGGTACTTTGGTATTTCCCGTTGAGGGATAGGCTTGAGCGGTTGTACATGTCTTCACACCACAGCCAAAGCTATGAGATGGCACGTTGATAGGGAATTGCATGACGAAGATACCCTTATACACCCTGCTGACGGGGAGGCTTGGAAGCATATAGACAGGGAGTTTCCTCATTTTGCGTCAAAGGTCCGAAATGTGAGGCTCGGGCTCTCATCCGACGGGTTCAACCCTTTTGGCAACATGAGTCTTCAATACAGTGTATGGCCGGTGATTTTGGTACCGTACAACCTTCCTCCATGGATGTGCATGAAGAAGGAATACAATATGTTGAGTTTGTTGATTCCGGGGCCCGGTTATCCAGGGAAGTGTCTCGATGTGTATTTGAGACCTTTGATTGAAGAGCTTCAGTTTTTGTGGGAAGTTGGTCATCCCACTCATGACAAGTACATGCACGAGATGTTCCAGATGCATGTCATGGTTGTTGGTACCATCAGTGATTTTCCCCCGTGGGATGTTGTCGGGCAACATTGTTAGGGGATACAAGGCTTGTCCAGAGTGCCTTAGCGATGAGGGGAGCAGCAATCATTGCAACAAGATCTGCAGATTGGGTCACCGTGCTTTCCTTCCATATAATCACGAATGGCGGTTCGATGAGAAGGCATTTGATGGGACCGTAGAACACGGTGTGCCTCCGAGAAGATGAACGGGAGAAGAAATTTTAGCAGTGCTTAATGAGTACGATTTTGGGCAGCTCAACAATCATCCCAATATTGTTGCGGCAATACCTGAAAGACCCGACAGGTACAAATTCTGGACACATAAGAGCATATTCTGGGAACTCCCATACTGGAGTAAGTTGTTGATCAGGCACTACCTAGATGTGATGCACATAGAAAAGAATGTTTGCGACAGTGTGGTGGGCACAGTGCTGAACTTGGAGGGGAAGACGAAAGACGGTCCTAAGGCACGCATTGATCTAAAAAAAATACAGTTAAGAAGACATCTGTGGTTGAAAGAAGGAAGAAAAAAATGCCTCAAGCTCCTTACACCGTGAAGCCTGACCAGAAGAACGTAATTTTCAGGTGGATTAGTTGTGTGAAGTATCCTTCAGGCTATGCACCGGTGTGTGAACTTCCGGGACAATAAGATGTACGGGTTGAAGAGTCATGACTGTCATATCCTGCTACAACGTCTCTTCCCTGTTTTCATTCGACCGTTCCTTCCCCGTCAGGTGGTGGAGCCGTTAGTAGCGTTGGCAAGATTCTTCCAGAAGTTATGCACACGGGAAGTGACAAAATCTAACCTCCGGGAAATGCAAGAGGACATCATTTATATCATGTGTAAATTTGAGAGATATTTCCTCCAAATTTTTTTGACATCATGCCTCACCTGATGATCCATCTTCCCGAGCAATTGTTGCTTACCGGTCCAGTACACTACACTTGGATGTATCCCATGGAAATGTACGTTTTTTACACCTGAATTCCTCAATATATATACATGTTCAATAATCATAACACTTTGCAACTTGATTTATAGGCAACTTGGAGACTACAAAGCTTATGTGGCTAATAATTCGCGCCTGAAGGATGTATAGCTGAAGCATATATTGCGCACAAGTGCGTCACCTACATGAAGTTGTATTTAGGAGCGTTGAAGGAAACAGACGAAGCCATGCCGGTAGATGTACCGAAGTTCACTCTTTCCATACTCTCCAGTGATGTTGAAGTTTATGGAATTTTGCCAGACTCCTACAAGTTGCAACCACATGAGCTAGTCATCGGTACTGACGGGGATGACCACGTAGTATCGGGCGGGAAGTCGAGGACGTACTCCGGCCGCGTGGGAGCGCTCATTAGGGATAGAGTCCCTATGTTGTGGTCAGACTGGGGCGAGGTCCCGCAGGAGGTTAAAGACATGGTCCACAACGCGATGTCGGTGAGTTTACAAAATGCCTGAATAATATTATGTATTACATTGTAGATTTCTGGAAAAACTAAACTAATAAACGGTTAAATGCAGATGTGGTTTGAGGTTCCCGAGCCCTTGAAGAGCAGCTGGGCGGACTTTGTGCATGGGGGAAGGTACGTTGGGAAATTAATGAAAAAACAAAACTGTATGTCATATTAATAATATTTCTAATATTTTTGTTGTATATGTAGGTACAAGGAGTGGAAGAACGAGTTGCGGACCCATTGGACTACGCACGGGAACGCACGTTCTGCTACCCTGCTAAGTTTCAGTACAGAGAGTACGAGTGGCGTTGGCTTCTGACATCAAATTCAACAACCCTCGTAAACAGGTATTTAAATAAATTAATTAGTTAATTTATCATTAAGTACGTGCGTTTTAAAATATTTTACTAATAGTTTACTTTTTTCTTTGAAGACGGTTTCTCGGGCGAACGCTCAGAACCGGCAACGCAACACAAGGAACCATCATGCCGGTTCTAAACCGTTCGTTGTCTTCATGGACGAGGCGGCCACGGAACATCCAGAGGTCAACTAGTACGTCTATACGTACGAGAATGCATATTCTGACCCCCAGGAGGATATAGTAAGTAATCTTTCTTTTTTACAGAATTTTTAATTTTACTTATATATATGTTAAAATGTTAATTAATAATTTTTTTCCTATCCAATTAGGCAAGGGTGAGGGAGGCTAGTGACGAGGTGATGAGTGCTATAGTGAGGAAGACATGGCCGGACACGCAGGAGGAAGAGATGTCCGAAGCCATTTCCCGAATTGACACTTCAGATCTGAGGGTTGGGGCGAGGATCATGGGCACAGCCTTCCCACCGCGAGAAAACAACTTCTACTGCCGGGGTCTAGGAAAGAAGGGCCAGGGGGTCTTGAAGACCACTCTAGGATTTCAACGAAAGGCAGCCTCGACTAGCAGCAGGACGACTCAGCTAGAGTCGGAAGTTGAGAGACTACGGGAAGAGCAAGCCACTCATGCTGCCGCTTTAGCTGCCGCTCAGGCTACTCAGGCTGACGTTCATGCTGCTCAGGTTGCCGCTCATGCCGCCCAGTTCGCCGAATATAGAGTCTATACTAGAGCCCTACATACCGCCCAGCAGGCCCAGCAGCAGCAGATGTTTCAGTACTTCCAGGATTTGGCAGCTGCCCAGCTTCAGGGACTTCCACCTCCACCCATGCCTGCGCCTATAGAGATACCTCAGCCGCCGCAATCTCCTCACCAGCAGGCCCAGATTTGGATATTGATTTAGACCATTTAGATTTTGTGTAGTTGATACCTTATATAGTTTTATGTGCTTCTTGTTGGTTATATATATGGAATTGTTTTGGTGTATTTTGCAGCTTACTTGGAATGGTAATTTAAGAATTTTTTGTATTTTTTTTATTACTGGAATGGAGTTATAGCCGACGAAATATGCCACAATTCGTCGGCTATAGTATTTTATTTTTTTTTCAATATAGTTTAGCCGACGAATTATGACATGTTTCGTCGGCTAAACTCTACTATAGCCGACGAAAGAGGCTCTATTTCGTCGGCTATAATTATTTTTTAATTTTTTAATTATATACTTTAGCCGACGAATATCTCAGTTCCGTCGGCTAAACGCTTGGAGTAAAGCCGACGAATATTTCTGTTACGTCAGTTTAAGTCTGGCAGTATAGCCGACGACACAGGACGTCGTCGGCTAAAGTCTGGGAGTATAGTCGACGAAAGATAGAGTCTGTTTCGTCGGCTTAAATTCATGAACAAAAGCCGACGACAAATAGTCGACAAAAGATAGAGTCTGTTTCGTCGGCTTAAATTCATGAACAAAAGCCGACGACAAAATAGTTCGTCGGCTATTGTCTGGACAATAGCCGACGACGGTCTCTAGGGTCGTCGGCTAAAGTCATCGTCGACGACCCTTTCCCGACGACACTATAGCCAACGAAGCTCGTCGGCTAAGACCTTATTAGCCGATGAGTTAGGATAACAGGCCGACGAAAATTTTTCGTCGGCTAAAGTACTTGTCCTGGTAGTGCTCCTTCTCCAGCTCATTTAGCTTCACGAATTGAAGGCGTGGAGAGTCGCGGGAGCCAGCGACCCCCATTCATGGGATTGGACATCGCCCAAGCCCTTCATGCCACAGGTGCAATGGAAAAGATACCACCCGAGGCCAAACCCTTTCAAAGTGGAAAAATATAAGGGTACCGGGGACCCTCATCTCCACCTTCACTACCAGGAGAAGTACTTTAGCCGACGAATTATTTTCGTCGGCCTGTTACCATAACTCGTCGGCTAAACTCTTAGCCGACGAGGCTTCGTCGGCTATAGTGTCGTCGGGAAAGGGCCCTCGGCGCTGACTTTAACCGACGAACCCATCACCGTCGTCGGCTATTGTCCATACTTTAGCCGACGAAACATTTGGTCGTCGGCTTTTGTTCATGAATTTAAGCCGACGAAACAGTCTCTATCTTTCGTCGGCTATACTCTCAGACTTAAACCGACGACACAACACGTCGTCGGCTATACTCCAAGACTTTAGCCGACGAATATCTCAGTTCCGTCGGCTAAAGTATATAACTAAAAAATTAAAAAATAGAGCCTCTTTCGTCGGCTATAGTGAGTTTAGCCGACGAAACATGCCATAATTCGTCGGCTAAACTATAAAAATAAAAATAAAAATACTATAGCCGACGAATTGTGGCGTATTTCGTCGGCTATAACTCCATTCCAGTAATAAAAAAAAATACATAAAATTTTTAAATTACCATTCCAAGCAAGCTCCAAAATACACCAAAACAATTCCATATATATAACCAACAAGAAGCACATAAAACTATATAAGGTATCAACTACACAAAATCTAAATGATCTAAATCAATATCCGGATCTGGGGCCTGCTGGTGAGGAGATTCCGGCAGCTCAGGTATGTCTATAGGCGCAGGCATGGGCGGAGGTGGAAGTCCCTGAAGCTGGGCAGCTGCTAAATCCTGGAAGTACTGGTACATCTGCTTCTGCTGGGCATGCTGGGCGGCATGTAGGGCTCTAGTATAGGATCTATATTCGGCGAACTGGGCGGCATGAGCGGCAGCCTGAGCGTCAGCATGAGCAGCCTGAGCGGCTTGCTCTCTCCGTAGTCTCTCAACTTCCGACTCTAGCTGAGTCGTCCTGCTGCTGGTCGAGGCTGCCTTTCGTTGAAATCCTGGAGTGGTCTTCAAGACCCCCTGGCCCTTCTTTCCTAGACCCCGGCAGTAGAAGTTGTTTTCTCGCGGTGGGAAGGCTGTGCCCATGATCCTCGCCCCAACCCTCGGATCTGAAGTGTCGATCCGGGAAATGGCTTCGGACATCTCTTCCTCCTGCGTGTCCGGCCATGTCTCCCTCACTATAGCACTCATCACCTCGTCACTAGCCTCCCTCACCCTTGCCTAATTGGATAGGAAAAAAATTATTAATTAACATTTTAACATATATATTAGTAAAATTAAAAATTCCGTAAAAATGAAAGATTACTTACTATATCCTCCTGGGAGTCAGGATATGCCTTCTCGTACGTATAGACGTACTGGTTGACCTCTGGATGTTCCCTGGCCGCCTCGTCCATGAAGACAGCGAACGGTCTAGAACCGGCATGATGGTTCCTTGTGTTGCGTTGCCGGTTCTGAGCGTTCGCCCGGGAAACCGCCTTCAAAGAAAAAAGTAAACTATTAGTAAAATATTTTAAAACGCACGTACTTAATGATAAATTAACTAATTAATTTATTTAAATACCTGTTTACGAGGGTTGTTGAATTCTGATGTCAGAAGCCAACGCCACTCGTACTCTCTGTACTGAAACTCAGCAGGGGTAGCAGAACGTGCGTTCCCGTGCGTAGTCCAATAGGTCCGCAACTCGTTCTTCCACTCCTTGTACCTACAGATACAACAAAAATATTAGAAATATAATTAATATGACAGACAGTTTTGTTTTTTCATTAATTTCCCAACGTACCTTCCCCCATGCACAAAGTCCGCCCAGCTGCTCTTCAAGGGTTCGGGAACCTCAAACCACACCTGCATTTAACCGTTTATTAGTTTAGTTTTTCCAAAAATCTACAATGTAATACATAATATTATTCAGGCATTTTGTAAACTCACCGACATCGCGTTATGGACCATGTCTTTAACCTCCTGCGGGACCTCGCCCCAGTCTGACCACAACATAGGGACTCTATCCCTAATGAGCGCTCCCACGCGGCCGGAGTACGTCCTCGACTTTCCGCCCGATACTACGTCGCCATCCCCGTCAGTACCGATGACAATCCTCCCTGAGGTACCGACGATCTTCTCCAGAGCCTTCCCTGTGACGGGGCCTCTCTTCTTCTTTGCCGGCTTCGCTCCGACGGTGCCTATGACATGATAAACCAAATTGATTATTAAAATCGGAATCGGAGAATTATAACAAAACAAATCATTCATCTTTCATTACCTGAGGGATCGGACGCGGACGCGACGGATTCCGCCTCCGATGATGATACCCTCGCGGAAATAAGAGGCGTATCAAAAGGCACGAACCGGTACGCCGCTGATGGAGCCACTGGCGGGGGCAGTGGATAAATCGGCGTCCCTGAGTCATCGACTACAGGTATGGCCGGTATCATCCGCGGAAGGAATAGGTGAGGCGGCGGCATCTGTACCCCAGATGACCCACTATCCGAAGAAGTAGGAGTTGGAGTGGGCGCCCGGTGTATCTCAGGCATACGGGGTGCAGGCACCTCCGTCTGAGGCTGAGCAAACAACTGCCTCGCGGAATAAAGGAAGCCCCGCTGCCTCGATGAAGGGGGCACCTCCGGCTGCCTCTGCGCCGTCTGCAGAAGGCTCGCATGTCTAGCAGTCATAGGGCCCTGAAACGACGTCTGAGGGTTGCTAGAGGTTCCCTCAGACGATACAGACCTTTGGCCCTTCGAACCCTTCGTCGATCTAATATTACCGCTCATCCTATTTAAAATATTAATTTGAATCAAGGCCACAAAATTTAAAAATGCAAACTCATTTTTAAAATGTAAAAAATATATTCACTTCCTAAATACTAATTTTCACTTCCTAAATACTATTTTTCACTTCCTAAATACTATTTTTCACTTCCTAAATATACACTTCAAAAATAAAAATATACACTTCCTAACAACACCACAACATTGCAATTGACCGGAAAATCAAAACAAACACAAAATACAAAACAAATATATACATTTCCTAAATACTAATATACACAACAAATATACACTTATTAAATAACAATATACACTTCCTAAATACAAATATACACAACAACACCACAACATTATATACACAACAACATTATATACACACAACATTATATACACAACAACACACAACATTAAAAATAACCGAAGCTCAAAAAAACGTACTCGAGGAGGAGGAGGAGGAGGAGGAGGAGGGAGGAGGAGGAGGAGGAGGAGGAGGAGGAGGAGGAGGCCGGAGGAGGAGGCCGGAGGAGGAGCCGGAGGAGGAGGCCGGAGGAGGAGCCGGAGGAGGAGGCCGGAGGAGGAGCCGGAGGAGGAGCCGGAGGAGGAGCCGGAGGAGGAGCGGGAGGAGGCCGGAGGAGGAGGGAGGAGGAGCCGGAGGAGGAGCCGGAGGAGGAGGCCGGAGGAGGAGCCAGAGGAGGGAGAGCGAGCGGAGGGAGAGGAGAGGGAGAGCGAGCGGAGGCCGGCCGGAGAGGGAGGGGAGCGGAGGCCGGCCGGAGAGGGAGAGGAGAGGGAGCGGGAGATAAGGTCGAGGGCGAGGGCGAGGGAGAGGGAGAGGCAGAGGGAGAGGGCGGCGACCGGGAGAGGGAGCGGAGGCGAATTTCGGAGAGGGAGAGGAAAACGATGGAGGCTAGGGCATACAACCAGTCGAGCTGGGTTATACCCGAAGACTTTAGCCGACGAAATAATAATTTCGTCGGCTAAAGGTAATAATTTCGTCGGCTAACCGAACACTTTAGCCGACGAAATAATAATTTCGTCGGCTAAACATTTTAATAATTTCGTCGGCTAAAGGTAATAATTTCGTCGGCTGACCATTTGAAATTCGTCGGCTAAACACAAACTGTTTATACATTCATCAAACTGTGACTGCTGCTCGTGATGATCAAACTTGAGAACGGAAATCCTTCCGTCAGATCTGACCATCATGATAAAATACATGTATGGGAAAAAATTCAACTTGATCTGACCAGGTTAAGTGCTCGATCCGGACGGTCAATCCCGTAAGTCAAACCCCTAAATGCACGGAAAAGGTCGTTGGACCGTCTAAATTTCGTATTTTGGCCGGACCTTCAACTGAAAATATTTTCAAATTGATGAGACACAACAAGTGGTATAAAAATTTTACGCAAAATAACCACCGAAGATAGGGCTACCCATAGGGAGAAAGAATTGAAAATTGGATTGACCGCAACTATCGGCACCGAGACATGACCGGAATACCTTGATTTTTCAACCGTAGACGTATTTCACCATTCTGGTCATGTCTTATTTCACGACTTTTTCACGTTTGAAGGTTCTACGTATAGTTTGTTTTTGAAACGGAACATTTACCTAACACTTAGTAAACAAGTTATACAACATTAGTAGGCATGTTCTGACTGTGATGATCAAACTTGAGAAAATAAAATCCGACGGTCAGATCTGACCACCATGATAAAATACATGTATGGGAAAAAATTCAACTTGATCTGACCAGGTTAAGTGCTCGATCCGGACGGTCAATCCCGTAAGTCAAACCCCTAAATGCACGGAAAAGGTCGTTGGACCGTCTAAATTTCGTATTTTGGCCGGACCTTCAACTGAAAATATTTTCAAATTGATGAGACACAACAAGTGGTATAAAAATTTTACGTAAAATAACCACCGAAGATAGGGCTATAGTATGTAACAGAAAAAGTTTAGGGTTTAGCCGACGAATACCCTAAATCATCGTCGGCTATACTATGTGATAAAAAAATATAAAAATTAATAAAGCCGACGAAATATTAGGGTATTCGTCGGCTAAGATGTTTTGGCCGACGACTTCCATTATACTTCGTCGGCTAAGATGGTTTAGCCGACGACATTCATTTGAACTCGTCGGCTTTAAGATCTTTAAACCGACGAATTCCTTTTCATTCATCGGCTTTAAGTTCTTTTAGCCGACGACTTCCTTTTCAATTCGTCGGCTATAAGTCCTTTTAGCCGACGACTTCTAGTATTCTTCGTCGGCTAAGACGGTTTTAGCCGACGACTTTTAATATAATTCGTCGGCTAAGAGGTTTTAGGCCGACGACTTATGTTGTATTTCGTCGGCTTAAGTAAAAAAATACAAACCCTAAAACAGATGGTTTAAACCATACTAATTTCCTGTTCATATATCACCAAAATTCATATAAAATAACAGAAATATGAATTCAACATATGTAAACTAGAAATGAAGGTAATACAGTCTTTTTTATTACAAATTAATGTATTACTGTTTCTGCACATCCCGGAGACTGGGATCATGGAGAATCACGGTGGAACACGAATATAAATAGTAAACATCATGGGCAAGAGACAAGCACGTATAGTGGTTCACCATGCCATCGGAGGGCATGGCTACGTCCACTTGGAATTCACTATCATGGCCAAGAGGCCCTTTGGGATCGGGAGAGATATTCATCATCTATCATCCTATCTCCTCTCTATGTCTATGGGAAGCCTTCCTTTTATAACTAAGGAAGGTTCCCTCCTTTTACATATTAGGGATGTGGGACAAACTACCGACTACAATTACATCCAACTACCGACTACAATTACATCCGAAGAAATTAAAACTAAGGCTCGTAATCGGAATCATCCGATGAGTCTTCTTCGGTGTCAGAAATAATTTCTGGTAATCTATGTCTTTCCTCATCGCCAGAGTCTTCGTCTGTTTCTTGATTTGGATCAACATCAATAAGCCTTGGCTCTTCATCACGAATTCGCACCGAACGACCCGCTTTAAAATTATTAAGGCGAACGGTAGAGGAGTTAGGAATACCTATTGCGTTGGGCTCTTGATACGCAACATCTTCTT
Source organism: Fragaria nilgerrensis (assembly GCA_010134655.1). Classification (NCBI taxonomy): domain Eukaryota; kingdom Viridiplantae; phylum Streptophyta; class Magnoliopsida; order Rosales; family Rosaceae; genus Fragaria; species Fragaria nilgerrensis. The sequence continues at coordinate 12,104,787 of CM020979.1, read as the reverse complement.
CCTGGTCTTCGGCCTCTCCAAGTGTAGCCGCCCGGTAAATGTTTCGAGGGTGCACAAGGTTGACTACTTTCCACGCGTCACCCTTAGCAAGGTCATCAAGATAAAACACTTGTTTTACCGATGTGGCAAAAACGAACGGGTCATCTTCGTAAGAACTTGTAGCAGTGTTCACCGATAATATTCCGTACTGATCGGTCTTCATGCTCTGCGGGCTAGTATCAAACCATCTACACTTGAAGAGGTGCACTGTCATGCCTTCACCGTAAACGAGTTCCACCACTGAATCAAGAACACCGTAATAGTCAACTCCATTCCGCCCACCATGCGCCATCACCCCAGAATTCTGTGTTCTCCGTCTGCTGTCTCTCTGTTCACATATAAATTGCACGCCATTCACCTTGCACATCGGATAAACTCTTGACATTATCGGCTTCATCGCTAGAAGTCTTAGTTCGTGTGACCAATTTGGGTGACCATCAAATTGAATATGGTTCATCTGCAATTTACAATTTAACATTGTAAATATAGATAATTATGCACTAAAAATAAATACGTACATAAATATTGAATTACGTACCCAGCCGTCAAAATAATTTGCGAACTCCCTGTTGTGGTACTCGAGATCACCTTGAATGTCTGGACAATATAGATGGATGTCTTTCCAGTATTCAACTTCTGGACAGTTAATCAATACCCACCAGTGGGCAATGACTAGCTCATGTGGTTGCAACTTGTAGGAGTCTGGCAAAATTCCATAAACTTCAACATCACTGGAGAGTATGGAAAGAGTGAACTTCGGTACATCTACCGGCATGGCTTCGTCTGTTTCCTTCAACGCTCCTAAATACAACTTCATGTAGGTGACGCACTCGTGCGCAATATATGCTTCAGCTATACATCCTTCAGGCGCGGATTTATTAGCCACATAATCTTTGTAGTCTCCAAGTTGCCTATAAAATTTTATGCAAAGTGTTATGATTATTGAACATGTATATAGAAAAATTGGATTGAGGAATTCAGGTGTAAAAAACGTACCTTTCCATGGGATACATCCAAGTGTAGTGTACTGGACCGGTAAGCAACAATTGCTCGGGAAGATGGATCATCAGGTGAGGCATGATGTCAAAAAAATTTGGAGGAAATATCCTCTCAAATTTACACATGATATAAATGATGTCCTCTTGCATTTCCCGGAGGTTAGATTTTGTCACTTCCCGTGTGCATAACTTCTGGAAGAATCTTGCCAACGCTACTAACGGCTCCACCACCTGACGGGGAAGGAACGGTCGAATGAAAACAGGGAAGAGACGTTGTAGCAGGATATGACAGTCATGACTCTTCAACCCGTACATCTTATTGTCCCGGAAGTTCACACACCGGGCTATATTTCCTGCATAGCCTAAAGGATACTTCACACAACTCATCCACCTGAAAATTACGTTCTTCTGGTCAGGTTTCACGGTGTAAGGAGCTTGAGGCATTTTTTTCTTCCCTTCTTTCAACCACAGATGTCTTCTTAACTGCATTTTTTTAGATCAATGCGTGCCTTAGGACCGTCTTTCGTCTTCCCCTCCAAGTTCAGCACTGTGCCCACCACACTGTCGCAAACATTCTTTTCTATGTGCATCACATCTAGGTAGTGCCTGATCAACAACTTACTCCAGTATGGGAGTTCCCAGAATATGCTCTTATGTGTCCAGAATTTGTACCTGTCGGGTCTTTCAGGTATTGCTGCAACAATATTTGGATGATTGCTGAGCTGCCCAAAATCGTACTCATTAAGCACTGCTAAAATTTCTTCTCCCGTCCATCTTCTGGGAGGCACACCGTGTTCTACGGTCCCATCAAATGCCTTGTCATCGAACCGCCAATCGTGATTATATGGAAGGAAAGCACGGTGACCCAATCTGCATATCTTGTTGCAATGACTGCTGCTCCCCTCATCGCTAAGGCACTCTGGACAAGCCTTGTATCCCCTAACAACGTTGCCCGACAACATCCCACGGGCAGGAAAATCACTGATGGTACCAACAACCATGACATGCATCTGGAACATCTCGTGCATGTACTTGTCATAAGTGGGATGACCAACTTCCCACAAAAACTGAAGCTCTTCAATCAAAGGTCTCAAATACACATCGAGACACTTCCCTGGATAACCGGGCCCCGGAATCAACAAACTCAACATATTGTATTCCTTCTTCATGCACATCCATGGAGGAAGGTTGTACGGTACCAAAATCACCGGCCATACACTGTATTGAAGACTCATGTTGCCAAAAGGGTTGAACCCGTCGGATGAGAGCCCGAGCCTCACATTTCGGACCTCTGACGCAAAATGAGGAAACTCCCTGTCTATATGCTTCCAAGCCTCCCCGTCAGCAGGGTGTATAAGGGTATCTTCGTCATGCATTTCCCTATCAACGTGCCATCTCATAGCTTTGGCCGTGTGTGAAGACATGTACAACCGCTCAAGCCTATCCCTCAACGGGAAATACCGAAGTACCTTCACAGGTTTCCTATTGCCTGCAGGAGTCAGCTTATACCTGTCAGTGTGACATACCGGACATACGTCAAGCCCACCAAGGTCATTCCCTTCTGGATCTTTACCCCAGAAGAGAACGCAGTCATATCTGCATGCATGGATCTTGATGTAGGAAAGGCCAAGATCTTTCAGGATACATCGGACCTTACGATGAGTGGTAGGAAGACGATGACCGTGGGGCAGCATCGAAGCAGTGTACTGTAGATAATCATCAACAGCCTTCACGGTCGATTTTGTCTCAACTTTAATCTTCATTACGTCCATCACACTTTCAAGAACGGTCTTCTGACAACCGGGGTACACAGGGGTCTGTTGGAAAGCAAGCAGTTTGTTGTACTTTTCAATACCAGCAGTGTTGACAGCTCTAGGGAAGGGCTGCACCGGGTCAGGCATATACTGTCCTTGAGCGCATACACCGCTCTCATAAGGAAACATGTCGTTGATGAATGCCGTTGTTGGATCGTTGGATGTACTGCCTGTCTCAGAAAATTGGCCATGATCATGCGGACCCTCTGATGATGTTTCACCGTGATATAACCAACATGTGTACTTCTCCCAAAACCCGTTACTCCTCAGGTGCTGCCATACTTTGTCAATGGGAAATCGATGCATATCGCTGCGACACTGACATTTCGTGCACGGGCAATAGAAAATTGTATTCCCGTTAGCATTAGCCAGCGCATATTTTATAAAACTCATAACTCCTGCACCGTATCTTTTGTCCCATTTTGGAAGCGAAATCCAACTCTTATCCATATCCTGAAAATATAACAAAATATATATTTATAACGCTGCTAGTTAATTATTAATGATGAAATTTCATGCCATATATAAAATCTCAATTCATTTAGTATATATTCTACGTACTACGTACAACTAATTAATTAACACACACACATATCATATTAACACAATAATATATATAAACACAAATTAATTAACAACAATATATACACAATTAATACAATTAATATATATTAACACAAATTAATTAACAACAACTTCATACCGTACCATATCAACACAATAATATATATATAAATTAATTAATAACATATATATATCTACTAATATTTATTAACAACAAATTAATTCATATATATTATCAATTCAAATCATCAACCAAATCGATCAACACATATATATATACATCCAACGTACTCAAAATTAATCAATTCAATCATAATCAAAATCAATAAACTCAATCATAATCAAAATCGATAAACTCAAATAAAACTCAATTAATCAACATATATATACATATACGTACCTATATATGGCTCCACAAACTAATTATGGACAGATTTCGACAACACCCAAACGTTTTCTCCCGTTTTTTCTTCTCCCGTTTTTTTTCCCAGATGAGCTGCTGCTGTCCAGATCGCAGATATAAAGCACTTTAGCCGACGACATATTAATTTCGTCGGCTAAACTTTTAAATATTTCGTCGGCTAAAGTTCACAGACTATGGCCGACGAAATAAATTCTTTAGCCGACGACGTTTTTTTTTCGTCGGCTAAAGTTTACCATAGCCGACGAAAATTTCAGTTAGCCGACGAAGCATTTTTCGTCGGCTAAAGTCCACTTTAGCCGACGAAAAAATGCTTCGTCGGCCTGGTTTTTTTTTTTTCGTCGGCTAAAGCCTTTCTTCTGGTAGTGCTTGAAACATTCCTTTCCTTGTGCAGCTCCACTCGGTACAAAGATGTCATGGCTTGTCATGCTTTCCAGGAAACCCTCTCCGATGAAGCACTCAGTTGGTTCTTTAACTTGCCGCCCAACTCCATTGATAATTTTGATCAACTCTCGAAACGCTTCCTCAACTGCTTCATACTGCATGTCAGCATTTACCGCAGTGTCGATGCCTAATTTCACATCAAGCAGAAGGAAGAAGAAGGGCTCCATGACTTACTATCTCCATGGCAGTCCGCCACAGCACGTTGTCACAACCTTGAGCCACGAGTTGTCGAACAAGCTTTCCGCCAAGCCTTACTTCCCGACAACTTCCTGATGGAAATCAATAAGAATCCATGCAATGTAAAGAGAAAACCACTAAGACAAGGGCAAACAACATGGCAGTTCCCAGGATAATAACCAGGAACGGGGCTCGGACCGCCGCCACAGTGGACAGCAGGGACCGAGACCATCCCTACCGGTCCAAAGAGTAGAGTCCCCAGCAGCAACAACAATGCTCTTCCCCGCCATCCCGTTACGAGGTCCACACTACCTTGACAACTACATACAAGGATATATGGGCCAAGCACAAAGACCTCATTCCCCCGTCACTTAAAAGCAAGTATCCAAAAAAGCCCCGGCGGGCAACAAGGAACAAGTATTGTACTTATCATGATGACAATGGTCACACAACTGAGATGTGTCACGACCTCTGCAATGCAATAGAGCACTTGATCCGGAACGGACATCCATAAGTATTGCACTCCCGCGACAGGAGCTAATACCATTGAGGTTCATGGCCAGATCCTCACCCTGCATAGAGGAGCCCCGTGACTTCTCCCTCGTCAACCTTCTGCAAAAAGGCAATGTATGAACCCTTTGGAAATTTATGAAATACACAAAGGAGTCACTACTACCCCATCAATATGGGACCAGGTGTCATTTTGCTAAAGGGAAGATACAATAAATTGCCATCACAATGAGCCCTTCATAATCAATGTCCAGGTGGATCACAACAGGTGACACAGAGCCCTTGTAGACACGGGAGCTGTAGTCAGTGTGATGTTCGCCAATTGCTATAGAGGACTCCGGCATGACCAAGCTAAGTTACACAACAACCATGATCCTCTTGTCAGCTTCTCAGGAGAGATTGTGCAACCCTTGGACTCAGATCGCTTGACAGTGTCTGTGGGAACCAATCCTTGTCGTTCCTCTATCATGACACGCTTTTTCATAGTTGATTGTCCCTCATCATATAACCTCATTTTGGGTCGCGACATTATCTGGGGACTATAATGCTTCATTGTCAGACACATGTTACTTATGAAAATACCTACCCCAAGAGGCATACTAACAATCCACGGAGATAGAGCAGCCACTGAACACTGTCATCTTAATGTCATCCAGCAAGGGCGTGGCGCCTATGAAATGTTGCCACTCAGCCCGTCTGAAGCTATTGACGACCCCCAGGACGATCCTGAAGGGAAAGAAAAAAAAAGCCGTAAGACCAAACCCAGCAGAGGACACATAATGGGTCTCCCTGTCACCCAGTGCTCCCGAGAGAAAAGTCGGCATCGGCACTAATCTTGGCTTGGAACTTCGTCAAAAGCTCATTTCCTTCTTCTAGGATAAACAAGCAGTCTTTGCTTGGTCTTATGTCGACATGCCAAGAATTTTCCCTGATATCATCACACACAAGCTCAATATCCTGAAAGACTATCCCCAGTCAAGCAGAAAAGACGAGCTTTTAATCCGGAAAAGTATTGAGTTATCCAAGCCGAGGTCCAACGACTAAAAGAGATCAAGTTCATTGGAGAAGGTTCCTACCCAACATGGGTTTCCAATGTGATAATGGTCCCTAAACCTAATGGAAAGTGGCGGATGTGTGTCGACTAAACCAATCTCAACAAGGCCTGTCCCATGGACAGTTTCCCCTTACCACAGATAGACTAGTTGATTGACTCAACAACTGGTTACAAAATGCTCAGCTTTCTGGACGCGTACTCGGGATATAACCAAATCAAAATGCATCCCACAGACCAGGAACACACTACGGGGTCATGCCTTTTGGCCTCAAGAACGCAGGGGCAACCTATTAAAGGCTAGTCAATGCCATGTTTGAAGAAGAGATTGGGGAACTCATGAAGGTATATGTGGATGACATGCTAGTCAAAAGTGTGACAAATGATGATCATATCACCCTTCCAAAAATTTGAAAACCGCTCCCTCAGCCCTATGTCTTCTATTTTCAAAACTCAGAATCCCTCCTCTGCTCCCTCTAGGCCTATTTATAGACACCTAAACCAGCCACGACTGTCTAGATCCTCTCCATCTCGACGATCAGGGAGAGGCCACGTCAGCCACGAACAGAAGCGACGTTACAACGCGCCCACGATCCCACGTACGCGCGTCGGTTACGCACCAACAAGCATTAACTGCACACACACACAAAAAAAAAAACCCAATCGATGAAACCAATACAACCTTAATGACATCATAAATGACCACGTGTCCCTCATAAATTGGCCACTTCTGATACACGTGAGATATGACGAAAGGTTCGTATCAAACTCTTGGAACGTACCCCCAGCCACCTCGCGTGGGAACTTGGGGACTCAGCACCATACCTCCAGCTCCCAGGTAAAATACATTCTCGGCACAACTTAAGAATAACTTCCCACCTAAGAGCTCTCTTGGATTGGGGACTTGGGGACTTGTTAATACATAGCTAAGAACACTTGGTCACGCCGAGAATATGACATGATCACCCGGTCGCCGGAGGCCATTTCGGGCAAGACAACACCGGCGAGATCTCCATAAACACCTAAAGAGTGAAGGTCCAGCAACAATGTACTTACTGGAATCGCTTCACAACAGCTAAATACCCCAGAAAAGGGAGATGTTGAGCAAGGCCACGGAAATGGTCCCATATCGAAGACAGACGACATAACTCCCAATACTAGCCTATAAGACAGACACGAATTCCCAAAAGAGGTAAGTTCAACATTCCTCCTTTACTCCCGTACTATACAAGTGGCCATCGAGCTCTGACTTAAGCATCGGAGAGTTGAAGACTGGGCCACCCAGTCTCGACTCTTGACACAGTGTTACTTGTGCAGCTATAAGAACTGAAGCCAAAGATTCGACCTCTCGTCCTGTGAACTCGGAAAGAGGTAGAAACAACTTCATATCTAATGAACGCCCTTTTTATATTATTACATGTTAATCCAGCTTAGGACTAGTTGCATGTGGTTAGACCTTATTAAACAATTTGATTTCGTAGCAATATATCTAGGGTTTGATGACTTTGATCGATTCAAGGATGAAGAAATTAAAGCGTGAAGCGCATATGACTTTGTTATTTATACATGTGGAAAATTACGATAATATTTAATTATATCGAGCCTTGTTAATAATTTGACACTTTGGTGCATCGAAATTTTATATTTCCAAGGAATATTGCCAAAGACTTGTTCACTAGATTTTGCAGTCATTTTACGGGCATAAATATCTATCTTTAGTATCAATGTATGATTCACACAAAAACATATATATTTACGTTAGCTAATAACAGTCTCTACAAATCACGATATCGCGCGGGCATCATCTAGTTTTCTATAATATTGATGTACTTCATTATAATTTTCATTTTCAGCCTGTTTATTTAGCTCACTTTACTCTTTCTTCATATATTTGTTATTGTTCCCAATTTATAGGCATCAGATACAGACTAAAATCTAGTTCAGAGCAAATAATTGAGGCTATAACCCCAATATTCAGCCGGTCTTTGAGTAATTGAGTTGATCATAAAAGATTGAAAGTATACATGCAATACCAAATATTGCATGCATGCTTAACCCTGATATAATTGCACATAGCTAGTGTAAGAACTACTAAGATCTAATAATTACATAATCATTTAAGTCGCAATAAAAGAAAGGAAATAGTAGTATGTGAAGTGTATGAACTATGATGTTCTTTCCCTATCAACAGCCAGCGCACCATAACTTCATCATCCACCACCCCCGCAACCACCACAGCCACCTCCGCAACCACCACAACCACAGCCGCAACCACCGGTGCCACCATTAACATCAGCAGTACTAGCTCCGCTGTCTATGACAACAGCAGTGGCCAAAGCAGCGCCAGTAGCTCCCGACAAAATGATCATTCCACCATCCGTATTGGCAACTCTGCCTTCAAATTGCTGATCCCTCTTTTGGCTCCCAATCACAACACCGCCCCTTCGGTACATATATATAACAAAAATCAAAAGAGCAACACCAAATACAGAGACAGTTGCAAAGAGCATGACTGCTGGAACGGTTTTCATTTTTTCAGGCTTAATTTGGCTTTGCATATTCAGCAAGAAGGGCTAGCACGCTATTTATATACAATTATACGTTAATTAGATGTGTTTAGGCCGGATTAATCAATCAGATTTGCAAATTAAGCAGTTTCTAGGAATACAAGAAGAAAGCGTGAAGGGCATACAGTTGAGATTTATATACTGTATGTGGATATAACATTCTTTCAAGACTTGTTCATATGTTGACTTTAGGTGGATTGTAATTTTGGATATGCTAGTATCACTGCAAAATACTTCTAAATATGTTAGATCTTGTTGTCATTAATTGTACGAGCATTTTTATAGTTGACAATTATCTTTAATTTGCAGCCTGTTGAAGCTAAGTGCATGTTGGTGTCGAAAACTTCCGTAAAGCGGGTGCTGACCTGAAACGACCGAGAAGTTTCCGTTGGCGTACTAGAAGGGGCCCGGGGGTATATGTAGAGGAAAACTTTTCGATGTGTAAGTCAGTTTTTTGTCTTAGTTGAGTGAGATAGAAAGCATTAGGATTAGTTCCCTTACCTTGTCATCGTGCCTCCTTTATATACGATAGAACTTATTTGGACGGTGAGTTTGTTAGTATATATCTGTGTTGGCACTCCTATACAAAACAAAATACAGTTTGTATTAAATTGCAATGACTTGTTTCTCTACTTAACGTGCTAGAATTATGAGGTCATAAAAGTCCTATTTTGGTTAAGATCTTTTATGCATTGAATATCTTATTTGATTGATTCCAATTTTATATATATATATATATATATATATATATATATATATATATATATATATATATTTTCAAATGTATTTGGACGTAAGAAGTCCTAATTATGTTAGGCTTCCTTGCATAGTAGATTTCATGGAAAAGGAAAATGAAGGAAACCTAATGTGATTAGGTTATATATATCTGATTATTATTTGATTTGAGATATCATATTTATCTGATATTATTATATCTCTGTATGGTAATAGGAGAAGAACTTACCTATTAGAAACCAATATGGTTAAAGACGTGAATAAGGAGTAGAAGTTCTTCATCTAAAAGAAGACGTAGCAGCTATTGGAAGAATACTTTTTGCACAATTATTTTTGGAGACTATCTTTGCACGCATAGCATTTGAGAGATAGTAATTTTCGCTGTAAAACTTTATAAGGTCATAAGTTTTACTGTTCTGTGTTGAGTTGAACTTGTGTGTGTGTGATTGTGATTCTCTTGTGTGTTGAGAGAAGATCATTGAAGAAAGAAGAAGACGTTCTGCCTAGAGATAGGGATTTGTAATAGTATAGGGTTTACAAAGAGGTTGTAAGACTCTACACGAATTCATCTAGTTGAGTTCGTTTTCTGAGCTTGTGCTCCGCTGTGATTTTTCCTCTATTTTGAGGTTTTTACACAGCGTCAAAAATCTGGTGTTCTTGTTAACCTTTTGTCATTTCGTCGAGGATTGAAACGACTGTTTCAATCCCTTCTTCACGTTTCAGTACTTTTAAAGTTACTGTTAGTGTTGTACTTGGGACTGTTTAATTTCATTTTTTGTTGTTGAGAATACACGTAAACATTTAATTAAAGCAATCTTAGGTACAAAACAACATTCAATTACAAGGAACCAACCACGAACTGGAAATAAGCTCCTATCCAGCAACCAACTACTACCTTCCAAACTCACATGTATACAATACATACAATGGGGGAAGCCGATCACGGCCATACTAAAAGGAGATCTTTCTCACTGTTGTACCCCATACAGAAGCTAAAAAAAGAAACGGAAAACCTAAACCCATTCAACCAAGCTCAGGCTGTCACCTCTGAGCACAATATGAGAGTTCAAAAAATAAAAGCTAATCTAGACCTAACAAAGCAAGGAAAGAAAGCCCAAAGACATGCCCAAAACCAGAACAAACCCTAGCTAATAGAAACACATCACAACAAAGGGAGGGGGGATGATGGCTAATGATAGGAGCATAAATATGCGACAATATAATGGTTAATTCCCCTCTTTACTTTGTTAATTTATCGTATTTTCTATTTGATTTAGTTATTTTTATGTTTATTAGGTGTTTCGGAACAAAAAAGGGAATATGAAGCAAAAGAGGAGAAATCTTGAAGGAAAATGAATATATGTCGTGGAAGGAAATAATTATGAGATCTGCCCGAAATTATCATCTAACTTCGCAGAGGATTGTGATAAGCTCATGACAGCGATCCAGAAAATGAGTTATATATCAATAGAAATCTACAAGAGTCTATTTTCTATAACTTTTTACAGATCGTCAATACCTATTTTGGAGAAGAAGTTATGATCATTTTAGTGATCAAAGGTCAGTCTGCCCAAATTTCTGATTTGGACTGAAACTTCAATTTCAAGGTCCAATCCAAATTAGCAAGCCCATAGATGGAAATTGAGGGGTTCTCTAACCCTAATATCATTTGATACACAAGACAAGGATGGCAGCAGAAGAGGTCGGGAAGAAAAAGAACGAAAGAATCAATCGAGCTCTTCTCAGGGATTTTCCAATCTTGGTTATTGTTGTCTTCCTCTTCCATGAACTCTTTCGTGTTTTCAATTTTCATTATGTGTAACTAAATTCATCATAGCTAGGGGGCTGTTGAAGCCCCTAGACATAATTCATAACATGCTTTGATTTTCAATTTGTTTTTCCAATTAATGACATTGAGGTTTTGTTTACCGATTGTTCATCGATGAATTATTTATGTGTGCTTTGGAGGGCTACTTAGTATACATGCTAGGGTTCTAGTACTTTGATTATTTGATGTCTGGGTCAATATCGGATCCCTCAAATTGTCTAGAGAAGTAATCAGTAGTTTTGACTAGCGAGTAGACGAAACCCTAGGTTTAGCAAGGCGCTAAGTTTATTGCGATGCCTAGTGATTGCTCAAACTCTTTTCATGCTCATTGATATCTGCTTGTTTAACCTAATAAACGTACCTTTAGGTTACAATGTTTAGGTGTAGAGCACTTCCTGCCTAACGTACACAGTAAGAAAGAGTAATAGATTGTGCTCAAGCATACCGAGTCAATCTAGGCATCTTCAATTGAGTTATTAGTTCGTCACAAATTGGACAAGGTATGTTGTGTGTGATTGTCGGGGGTGGATACTTCCTCCCTAGCTAGTCTCATTATTTTGATTCTCAACTACTTTGAAATCAGTTTTCAGTTTTCTTATCTTCTGTCCGTCATCTTCCTGTATTTTATTTTCATATCAAATCAACTTCAAATCATCTCAAATTTTGTGTGCTACACTTTCTTTGTGTCTAGTACACCTCTATAAATTTTCGTGTTTTTCTGAGCACTCTAGGTTAGGTTTTTCTTTTATTTTTCGACTGCTATTCAATAGGAGCTGCAGTCACGTTTTGTGACATTTGTTGAAGCTTTTAGTTTAATTTAATCATTTGCGGGAGACTATTATTTTTCTATATTACAATCGACAAATTTGCAAGAGAATAAAGAAAATAAATAGTTTTTAATTTAGTTATCAGTTGCCACCTAAAGTCACCGCCGCAAGTGCCGCGTCCTCAGCCAGGAAAACTTAGGACTGTTTTCATTCCTTCACTCTTGTGGCTATATTCATTCTTGTATTTATGGTTGTAATCCAGTAACCCTCTTACATACCATACTTAGGGCACGTTTACTAACTTGGAATGAAAATTATCATGAATCGGTATCAATAAGAATCGGTATGAGAATATTTCATATCATTCTATTTTTTACTACCATAAAGAATCAAAACATGAATGCAACTAATTACGATTGATGTTGTTTACTTACCATATAAAATCAAAATTAAAACTAGTTTGATTACTAAAATACCCCTATAAAAAGTGAATTTAAAATACCCTTAAAATACAATATATATTTTTAGGGTTGGGTAATTTAGAAATATTATAATTATGTGAGGATATTTTGGGGAGAAAAAATTGATTTCATTACCTTGATTCTGATACCCATCTCCCCCTTTGGGTATCGAAAAAGGGGTTTTGTCAGGAATTGATTCCTAATAATTAAGCAAGTGAGACCCACATTCATTCTAATACTTTGACATGTTAATAAACACCAGAATTCACCTATTCCGGAATCAATTACACCATTCTTAATTTCATTCCAAGTTAGTAAACATGCCTTTACTGTTTGCGGTTACTGCTGCATTGATTATCAACTTATAGTTGTATTGATGTCAAATTTATGACTGCATCCAACATCACATTTATCTTTGTAACGATTAATGTCATGCTTAAGTGTGACATTGACCACTGCATTCATTTTTGTGCTGACATTTATCCTGAATGTAGAGTTATATTGTTTATTACCCTCAGTGAATAAATTTTACAGAGAAATATTTTCAACCTCTATATATTGAGGCATTGAGCCTGCTCTTGCAAATCAACAAAAGTTGAGAAAACAAATCTGAAAGTGATCAGGAAACCAAAATAGCAGAGAAAACTGAAACTTGATTAATTGTAGAGGAACGGCAAAGACCAGAGCACTTGCACTTCAGACACCTGATTATAATTATCTTTTCAGCCTGTAGATTTAGCTCACGTACTATATTCTTTCTTCATATAGTTGTTATTGTCCCCGATTTATAGGTATCTAATATTGAGACTAAAATCTAGTTCATAGCAAATAATTGAGACTAAAACTCCAATTTCAGCCGGTCTTTGAGTAATTGAACTGATCATGAAAGATTGAAAGTATATATACAGTAACAAATATTGCATGCACGCTTTCAACCCTGATATAATTACACATAGCTAGTGTAAGAACTACTAATTAAGATCTAATAATTACATAATCACTAAAGTCGAAAATAAAAGAAAAGAAGATCGAAGAAGGAAATAGTAGCTAGCTAGTATGAAGTATATGAACTATGATCGATGTTATTTCACCATCAACAGCCAGCACACCATAACCTCATCATCCACCACAACCCCCGCAACCACCACAGCCACCGCCGCAACCACCGGTGCCACCAATTACATCAGCAGTAGCTCCGTTTGCTAGGACAACTGCAGTGGCCAAAGCAGCGCCAGCTCCGGACAAAATGATCATTCCACCATCCGTATTGGCAACTCTGCCTTCAAATTGCTGATGATCATTGTTTTGGTTCCCAATAACAACAGCGCCCCTTCGATACATATATATAACAAAAATCAGAAGAGCAACACCAATTACAGAGACAGTTGCGAAGAGTATGGGTTCTGCAATACTTTTCATTTCTTCAGAATTAATTTGACTTTGCATATCGAGCAAAAAGAAGGGCTAGTGCCCTATTTATATATTTTAGATCGTTGAACCGATTTAAACATTTCGATTTTCAAAGCAGTTTCTAGGGCTGAATCAATATGAGAAGAAAGCGTGAAGGGCATACAGTTGAAGATTTATATATATATATTCTGTATGTGGAATTGTGGATAACATTCTTTCAAGACTTGCTCATAAGTTGACTCTACTTAGGTGCATTGTGATTTTGGATATATATGCAAACATCATTGCAAAATATTTATAGATCACTTGCTAGCATTCAAAATAGCAAGCAGAGAAAACTGAAACTAATTGTAGAGGAACGGCAAAGACCAGAGCAATTGCACTTCAAACACTATATTTTGTGGTGCTGATCTGACCCTTCAAGAAACTGAGGGGAAAAGTTGAACCGGTTCATGCTTGAAAACAATTGATTAAACTAAACTTAAAACCATCTGATACATGATAATGATGACATGAGCTAAAGAATTGATTAGAAAAAAAAAAATTAAGCTCAAGACTCAATAGTCAATACATTGTGAGTAGTCATGAGTTGGTCCCCAACAAAATAGATCGATCACAGATGATATAGGTGAGGTTAAAGGTTAAAGATAGAAGAACGAGCAGAGGTCTATAAAAACACTTATTATGATCGAGGACCATCATTGCTAACAATTTATGTGGTTTTTCATCTTTAATTGTTTGTATCTCTTTACTAGTCACAGCAATTGTTCATAAGAATCCATGTTTTCCTGTAGTAGCAACCTTTCCTCTGCTGATTTCTAGCTTGTTCAGCATACACTAAACTACTGTTATATATATATATAGTTCATATCCAGAGCGAAGCTTCGCTATGAAATTAAAGTGTGAATTTTCTTATTTGACTCACGTTTTCGTCATATTTCCACATCTTCACCGTTCAGTTTGTAGAACCTAATACATAGATCACTTATGCAAAGTTTCATCTAATTTGATGATCGTTTGGGTTTTAAATTCGTAATCGTTATTTACATAAACAGTTCTGGTTAGACAAATTTACAGTCCATTCATTAATTCGATGAAATTTGTATGAATGATCTATACATTAGTATCAATAATCTGAACGATGGAGATGTGAAAATATGACAAAAACGTGAATCAAATAAGGAAGTTCACACTTTAATTTCATAGGAAGCATCGCTCTGGATAGGAATTGTGTATATATATATATATATCGAAAACGATATGAAGCGGACGTCCGCACTGTTCTTAAAGTGCGGAAGTCCCTCCGTTGGCCACCGTCCGGCGCCGACGACGGCACGCCTCCACCCGAGCGGACTCCAACAGCGTCCCTGATCACTTTCCCTCCCCGGCGAGTCCGTCGAATTCTAGTTTTCCGGCGAGATCAATCTTGTTTGAAGTTTTGGGTGATCTCATCGGAAAACTGAAATTCGGCAGACTCGCCGGGTATAGAAAGTGATCAGGGACGCTACTGGAGTCCGCTTGGATGGAGTCGCGCCGTCATCGGTGTCGGACGGTGGCGAACGGAGGGACGTCCGCACTTTAAGGACAGTGTGGACATCTGCTTCATATTCGGCCTGATATATATATATATACACACACACACACACAGTTCCCTTCCAGAGCGGTGTCCTGCTTTGAAATTAAAATGTGGACCTCCTTATTTCGCTCACTTTCAAGTCGCATTTTCACATCTCAACCGTATAATGTCTAGAACACAGTGTGTAGATCATTTATGCAAACTTTCATCTAATTTGAAGATCAATTGAGAATTTAGATCATTCGATGCTCTAGCCATTCCCAAGGTAATTGAGAATTTACAGTGCCAAGTTGACTTGTTTCTCTTGTTTTGTGATTAATTGTTGGGATCATTAATTTTGTTTCGATTAGTACATAAAGGTCTACATTACTTTGTGTCTGTACCTGTAGGAAAAGAAACGGAATATGCTCAATTGCTCAATTTCCGTTAACCGTAGATCGGCATGGTTTCTTATTCGGTTTATTAGTTTGAGGAGTTGTATATGTTTGATTCTCTGGGTTTGTAGGTTACAATGTAATTTAGGGATCTGGTTTTGACTTAGAAAGTTTTGTGTCTCCAGTCTCCCCATCAAACTGTTGTTTTTCTTAGAGATGGAGAGGAAAGAAATAGTTTGGCGGCTTGTCGCTAATGCTTTGATGATGAAATGACTTGTAGGAGGCATCTAATTTGGTGTATTTAGGAATACAGCTTCGAATTTGGTGTTTAACTTCTGCATATGATAAAACTTTTATGTAGAAGTTGACATAAAACTTCTGAAGCTGATGAGCTATGAAGTTGATTGTTGTAGGATCGTAATCATAGATTAACAATTGTCTGAAGATGAGGAGGAAGATGTGCATTTGCGGTTGTTGATTCCTATACGCCTGTCATCAATGAAAAAATTCATTGCATCCCTATGTTTCCACAAGGAACATATGTAGTCTTATGCATGCTCTTTGGTTTTGGCTGATGCTTTGATTGTTTATGCAGATATGAGGTACTATCATTATATGCAAAAGAAATACAAGGGACTTGTTTCCTTTTCTAGTTACAGTTTGTTGTTCAACAGAAAGATTTGCCAATAAGGATTTTAATTACTTTGACACTAGCTGCAGGTGACTGAAGGACAAGAGCTTAAGTGATCAAGTTGGCACCTATTTTTAAGTATACCGATCCATCAATCAGCAGAAAAGAAAATACAAGCCAATAAGATCATAACAGAATTGAGAACTCATCGATCTGAAGAAGTTTAATATTTTCATTTGGACAGTAATTACAGAGGGAAACATATGCAATTCAAGTAATGTTAAGTAAAACCTACGGCAATAAAGGCCAAACCCACTCATTATTAGTAGGTGAGAGCATAACTTCTAATGGCTAATAACGCCGCCGATAGCGCCTTTCATCCCTCATGTATGAGTCCCGAGCTGAAGCAGAACGATCATTCTGATAATATCTTCTTGCCCCATCATAGGGCCGAGGAGGCCTACTCTCATAACGGTGACGACGCCATGCAGCAACCGGTGGCTGAGAACGGTAGCTGGGATGGCAAGGTTGTTGCTCTCTGGCTTCTGCCTTTTCATATTGCTGATGAAGCGTGGGACGGTAAGGTTGTTGCTCCCTGGCTTCTACCTTTTCAGATTCCTGATGAAAGGGTGGTGTAATGGCATGGGGCTGTCGCTTTTGGTACTCCACCGGTTTCTGACGTTTTACAACATTTTCCTCATCTTGCAATTGTTGCTGTTGCTGCTGCTTGCGCTTTTTCATATTATCATGCTCATTTCTGATATCTAGCTCATGTGATGACTTATAGTTTTTGGGACGGTAAGGTTGTTGCTCCCTGGCTTCTGCCTTTTCAGATTGCTGATGAAGGGGTGGTTTAACGGCATGGGGCTGTCGGTTTTGGTACTCCACCGGTTTCTGACGTATAACAACATTTTCCTCATCTTGCAATTGCTGTTGCTGCTGCTGCTTGCGCTTTTTCATATCATCATGCTCATTTCTGATATCTAGCTCATGTGATGACTTATAGTTTTTGGGCAGACTTTTCGGATCACACGGTAATGGATCAGACCAGAAGTAATCAGAATCCAAAGCATCCTTGGCAGATATTCTCTTAGAAGGATCAAGAGTGAGCAACTTCTCCAACAGCTCCAAAGCATGGCGGTCACAATGCCCGAAAATCTCACTAAGAGGCCTAAGAGGCTTCTGGTGAGATTTCGCTTTGCTCAAGAAGGTGTTATACAAAGGCAGCTTTGAAACTCCAGGCCAGTTGGCCTCATCTGGAGCTCCACGCACCTCAATAATCCTACTTATAACACCTGCCTCAGTTGGACTATTGAAAATTGGCCTTCCTTGGCATAGAAGCTCAGCGAAGATACAACCAGCAGACCACATATCAACAGCTGGACCATACTTGGTAGCCCCAAGCAGCAACTCTGGAGGTCTATACCAAAGCGTGACG
The DNA here is from genome assembly GCA_010134655.1 of Fragaria nilgerrensis. Classification (NCBI taxonomy): domain Eukaryota; kingdom Viridiplantae; phylum Streptophyta; class Magnoliopsida; order Rosales; family Rosaceae; genus Fragaria; species Fragaria nilgerrensis. The sequence goes on along the minus strand of CM020979.1, from coordinate 12,086,982 downwards.
ACTTGACTGGTAAGCTCCGCATTCTGATGACAATCTTCCGCCCAAAAGTTCCGGGCAAGCCCAAAATCTGCAAGCTTCAAACTGCCTTCATTGTTTATAAGAAGATTCGAGCTTTTGATATCTCGATGAAGCACTCCATTGGCATGACAATAGTGAAGCCCCTTCAAGAGTTGGCTCATGTAGCACTTAACCTGTGGGACTGTAAATCTAGCCCGCTTAGCCAGACCGGTCAAGTCATGGTCCATGTATTCGAACACCATATAGATGTCAGTCATGTCATGACCATCATCAACACCGGGACTTCGCACCGGAGATGTGACAATCTCCTTCAACTTGATTATATTTTCGTGACGAAGCTTGTTCAGGATCTTGATTTCTCTTATTGCAGTCAAGGGGAAGCCTTCCTTCTCGTAATTCTCCTTGGCCAGCTTCAGTTTCTTTAGAGCAACAATCTCTCCGGTCCTTTTTTCCTTAGCTTTGTTGACTTCGCCATATGTGCCCTGGCCAAGAAGTTTCAGATTCTCGAAGGAATCGACGCCTCTGCATCCGCCGGGGACTTCTTCGTCAAAGTTGAGCTTCCCACGGGCCGCTACTGCCATTGTTTCCCTAATCAAGAATAGTAATCAAGAACAGGGAAAGAAGATGATCGATATGAGTGATCTTAAACGGAAACTTAGAGAGAGAGAGAGAGATGGAAGAGCGTGTTGGAGAATGATGAATTGAGTAGTCTCACGTGGTTCTCTTATAGGCTTTAGAGTTTCCCACTCGTGGTGGAAATAAATACTAATTCCATTAGGAAAAGGAATCCTCTTCCTATTTGGAAAGGGGAACATTCATATCTGGTCAATTTGAATTTTTTTTTTTGGCCAATGGTAAATTTAGAAGTAACAAATGATAAAACTGTTAGCAAATGTTTCTTGATGATAAAACAATACACTCATTTAAATTCTTTAAACCGTTGCCCATAAATTTTAGAAAAATTACATGTCATGTCACTGACAAAAATACAACATATTAACCATTATCCATCTCTCTCACTCACTCTCAACTCATCTCCCTCACTCTCTCTCTCTTCTCTTTCTCTCTCTCTCCGGCGAACCTGTCGTCATCGACGATTTCATCCTCTTTGATTTTTCTTTCATCCTCTAACAAATCTCTTATGTCATGGCTTTTCGGATTAATTTCGATCATCGTCTTCAGCTTACAAGGTAAGCTAATATGTTTCTCTCTTCTTTATCAATTGATTGTTTTTTATTTTTTATGTGATCAAAACTAGAAATAGAAAAAAAAAAAAAAAAAAGCTTGAATTCATAGGTTTTATTGTATTATGGGTATGTCATTTATGAAATAGAAAGCTGTGTCATGAATCTTTTATTGATTAGATTGTAAATGCATGTTTGTTTGGGATGTTTAATTTGTGTTATGTTATTTGGTTATGCACACAAGATGTTTGAGAAAATGTCTGTGAATGAATTTTGGTATTTTTGCTCGATGAGAGCGCAGTGGACCTTGATGTGCTAGCGAGAGCTGACCTTCTCAAGTTCTTGAGCAAGGAATGTGAGTGTTTCTACCTCTCTCGAGATCACAGGACGGGAGGTCGAATCCTTGGCTCTAGATCCTGTAACTGCACAAGTAACAATACGTCAGGAGTCGGGACTGGGGTGGCCCAGTCTTCGACTTTTGATGCTTAAGTTAGCGTTAGGTTGCTACTCGTATAGTACGAGAGTGTGGGAGGAGTAATGAACTTACCTTAATTTGGAGATCTGTGCCTGTTTTATAGGCTAGTATTGGGGTTTTTGCCATTAGTTCCAGATGTGGGACTATTTTATGGCATTGTTCAGCCTCCCTCCTTACGGGGGAGTTTAGCTGTTGCAAAGTGGATCTGGCATGTGTATTGCTGTTATGCCTCCACTCTTTGGGTGTCTACGGAGGCCTTGCTAGCGGAGTCTTGGCCGGAATGATCTCCGGCGACCGGGTAATGACGCTACATTCTCGGCATGGCCAAGTGTTTTAGCTACGTATTAACAAGTCCCCAAGTCCCCAGTCTGAGAGAGCTCTTGGGTGGGGAGTTATTCCCAAGTTGTGCCGAGAATGTGTTTTACCCGGGAGTTGGAGGCATGGTGCCAAGTCCCCACGCGAGGGTCGCGAGGTGGCTGGGGTTGAGTTCCGATAACTCGGTACAAACATTTGCGCCATATCTCACGTGTGTCATAAATGGCCGGTTTGTGAGGAACACGTGGTCATTTATGACGAGTTTTAAGGACATAACGGTTCGGTTTGCTTGAGTATTTTTTTTGGGATGTGTGCGTATTTAACGCGCGTGTGGGATCGTGGGGCGCGTTTTAAATGCCTCGTACGATCGTGGTCAACGTGGCTGTTCCCTGACCGTTGAGATTGGCAGGATCAAGACGATCGTGGTTGGCTGGGACGTCTATAAATAGGCTTGTGGAAATAGGGGAGGGAGTTTGTGTTTTGAAAACAGAGAGATTAGGGCTGAAGAGTGGGTTGTTCGGTTTTTGAAGAAGGGCTTGTGACGAACTGTCAATCGAAACTGGGGAACATCTAATTTCATCCTCGATCGATTGGGTGCGAGCGCTCGGCTGTTTGCAACTAGCTTCACTACCACTACACGAATCCAATTTTCCAAGGTATGAACTTGTCAATTCCTGTTCTGGGTTTTGTTTTTGCTTTATTTGGAATCGATAGGGATAATGGTTGTGGATTTCGCTTTGGTTGTGACTTTGCTAGGAGAGTCTAGAGTAAGGGATTGAATGGTTTGCTATCGGGTTAGCTAGGGTTAAGGTAGCGAGAGTCTAACCATGTGAGGATGTAAGGTATGACAGATCTGGTGTGGGTGTCCAGCGAGGAGATCGTGGTTGTCTCTAGCTCGATTGATCATAATTTGGACACCTGGTACCGGTGGGAAGAGGAAATGAATTACCTTGTGGCGGAGGTTGCCCTTAACTTAAGGGAGGGCATTCCAGTTATGGATGAAGGGTCTCACGTGTCCTTGTTTGACCCTCTATTGCAGGAGGTAGAAGATTTTAGCATGGCGAGATCTCGGGAGGATGACGATTCGTTCTAGGATCCTCCTGGCGAGAGTATGACGTCGGCAGAGCTAAAAGTTCTTAGGCAAAATTGGAGTATCCCCAAGAAGGTCTTGTTGCGGCCTCTTGGCAAGGGAGTTAACTTTTGGGACCCTCCGGACAACTTCGCCCTGGTGTACAAGTACCAGTTAAAGTGTGGGTTGATGTTCCTGCTACCCCCCTTTGTGCAGTACACTTTGGCATGTCTGCATGTCGCTCCGGGGCAAGTCACCCCGAATATGTTAAGACAAATTTTGGGAACGGGGGTATTGTTTCGTTTATTGGGATAAAAGTTCCCAAATTTTGAGGAGTTCAACGCCTGTTGGCATATGGCGTATTGCGCGAAGAAGGGCAGCCGGGGTTGCGTGACGTTGAAGTCCTGGGGCAAGTTCAAGATTTTGGTGGAAGACTTGCCCACCTCTACGAATGAGGGTTGGCAGCGGAAGTGCTTCCTTGTTGGGGGCAGTGGCAGGAGTGGCACGGGCATCCCTTCCGAGTACCCGAGGCCTTTTAGAAAATAGGTACCGTGTTTTGTGTCTCGTGTTTTCTTTATGTTTGTACTGTGCTACTCCTGCTAACTGCTAACTTTGTGTAGTGCCCCAAGAGTATAAATTAACCGAGCTGATGGAGTGTCGGATACGCCGGGTGCTGTGGGCATTCGAGTGTAGGAGTTCACACTGCATATGCCGGCTTGGCATATATAGTCATTTCGGCTATGCCCGAGTCCCGGGTCTGTATTGTTGTTTTTGAATGTTTTTCCTTTTTATACTTTCTGAGTTATGCTTGACTGATCTTTTTCTTGGTGTAGTAACGATGCCTCGGGACGGTGGGTCGCGGAAGAAAGAAGGGTCTTATGACAAGGTCTCTGACGAGGATGTGCTGGATGGGTTGCTTGCCGAGGCTACTCATGTCAAGCGGTTTGGCATTAACCTGGAGACTGGGGAAGGAAAGGAGGTGGAGCTGGAAGAATGCGAGGATGACTTTTTGAGGCTGAACCTGGCAGATGAAGACTGCCTATGTGCCTCCCTTAGTGGCCGAGGTCATGGGTTTAGGCGACCAAGAGGTAGATGATGAGGTTACTAAGATGGAAGGTGGTGACCCTGAGGGCAACTAGGAGCAAGGTCCAGTGGGGGAAGAGCATGTCCCGGAGCTAGTTGGGATGGGAGATGCATCTTTGGGAAATGTTTGGGAGCCCCAAACTGGTGGCGAGGATCTCGTGACAGAGGAGGTGGAGCCTCTTGGGCAGGAATCTGAGGAGGTCGTCGTGACAAAGACTCGGAAGAGGAAGGAGAGGGTTGAGTCGTCTCGCAATGGCCAAGGAAAAAGGTCCCGGAGGGAAGGGCGTTACGGGAGCTCCGGGAGCCTGGCTAGATCACGCACGTGCTGGAGGGGACCGGGGAAGGTGCAGCCTTACTTGGCGTATGACATGCGTCACCGGTCCCACGACATGAATGCCCTAGAGGAGGTTGAGCCCTTAGCTGGCATGGCTCTCGCCAAGGAGAAGTTGACCCGGGTAAAGATGCACACTTGTCAATTTATCCTTAAATCGATTCTTGGCCTTTTGTTTATGTTTTGGTTCTTATCTGCAGGCAACGCTACTAATGTATGCTGCGAGTGAGAGGGTTGTTACTCACTTGCAAGGGGATGCTGAGGCCAAGTGCCAACAACTGAAGGAGGCAGAGGAGAATAATCGTACCCTCTCGCAGCGGCTGGAGCAGGTGGAGCAGGACGCGGCTGTCTTCCGAGACCAGGCTGTTGCATCGGGGAAGGAGGTTGCTGAGTTGAAGGAGGTCATGCAAGAGAAAGATAAGGAGGTGGAGGCTGGGGAGGTGGCTGCTGCCAAGGTAGTTTCACTAGAGGCTGAGGTGGCAAGGTTGAACCATGCCTGGCGGAGCAAGAGAGGGTGTAGAAGATGAAGTGTGCCAGGGCTGCCGGGGCTGGGGAGAGGGTGTTCCGGGAGAGTGAAATGTACAAGCAGCAGTTGAAGAGTGCCTATAATCGGGGGCAAGATGAGCTGAGGAAGACTGGGTGTCAGGCTAACTGGATTAACGAGGCGGCAATGCGCAAGTTTTACGTCGAGAAGGATGCAGCGAGGAAGGTTGTGGAACAGATGACTCCAGAACAAAGGAAGCAAGCCGAGATCTCGCGGACCCTGGCGAAGCAGCATGAGACCTGGCGTGCCACCTCCGCTATAGTGCCAAAGGAAGCTTCTGCTATGGGAACACCCCAACCCCTTGCTATGGTTGTCACCTCTCCAAGGGCTCCACGTCCCGAGGGATCCCCTTTGACGCAGGTGGTAGTTTCTCAGGTTGCGTCTTCTGCTGTTGAACCTCCTACTCCTCGAGTCTCTAGTCTTGTGGCCCCGTCACGGGCTGAAGTGCCAAAGATCCTAGTGTCCAAGTCCCATGTCACGGAGGTGCAACAAGTGAGCTCGCTGGTGCGTCCAAATGTGTTAGTGAGGCCTCCACCTGTGTCACGCGACCGCTCTAAACATGCTTACGGGCAGAGGGTGTCGGTAAACATCAGCCAGAGCCGCGGAGGCGGTAGCGGGTCGAAGAGTGGCGGGAGCGTGAACAAGTCAAGCGGGGCCTCTTCCGGGGATAAATGATTATTTTGATGTACTAGGTTGTTTTGTTAGTTTTCAATTTGTGTTTGCTGTTGAAACAATATTGATGGCGTGGTTAGCCGGTTGAACAAGTTATTTATGGACTGCCTGGGAGTCTAGGTTGATACAAGTTTTCTTTAATGAATGTTGTCGTTTTTGTTCCCCCTTTTGTTGTTATGTTGTCCGTGGTCTTGGCATGGTATGTTAAAAAAGTTGAACAAAAATAGCATCTTTATTTAGGATAGGCTGCTAATGGGCAAGATGTACATTTGACTTGGGCCGCTACCGGGCTAAAGTACAATTGATGAAGTGCTAGTTGCCATGTTGGCTTTTTAAGTTAAACAGGGTAGAGGTGGAGGTGGCGAGCGTTCCAGGGGCGGGGTAGTACCTGGCCATTAGTGTCGCAGAGATATAATGTAGTTGGTCCCGGGGCATGGACTATCTCTAGTGGGCCTTCCCACTTTGCTTTGAGTCTCATTGGGTGGGGAATGACTTCTTTCATGACCCAATCACCTACCTTTAGGGGGCGGGAGACAACTTTCTTGTTGTAGTGTTGGGCAATTTTTTGCTTGTTGTTGACATACCTAAGATGTGCCATGTCCTGGCGTTCCTCCAAGAGGTCCATGTTAAGTCTTAACCCCGTGACATTTGTCTCGGGGTTGTATGCCGCGACACGTTCACTCGGGACCTCCATTTCCACTGGAATCACTGCCTCGGTGCCATAGGACAGGAGGTATGGGGATTCACCTGTAGCTGTTGTTGGGGTGGTACGCAGTGCCCAAAGGACTTCCGGGAGCTTGGCTGCCCACAACCCTTTGGCGTCTTCCAGGCGTTTCTTCAAGTTCTGTTTGATGAGCTTGTTTATGGCTTCCACCTGGCCATTGGTTTGAGGGTGTGCTGGGGAGGCATAAAAGATTGTGGTGCCTTGCTTAGAGAGGAATTCTCTGAATGTGTCATTGTCAAATTGTGTCCCATTATCAGTGATGATGGCTTGTGGCACCCCAAACCGGCAGTACAGATTTCGCCAGAGGAAATTAATCACCTTTTCAGTTCTGATTATGGCAAGGGTTCTGCCTCTATCCACTTCGTGTTGTAGTCTACTAGGACGATTGCAAATTTGAGTTGTCCCGGGGCTGTTGGCAACCGTCCCACGAAGTCGAGTCCCCACTGACTGAAAGGTACTGGGGAGACGATAACAGATAGTGGCACTGGGGGGTGATGGGCAAATTAGCAAATTTGTGGCATTGGAGGCATGCTCGGACAATTGCTTTTGCATCTTGTTCTAGTGTGGGCCAGAAATACCCAGCTCGGAGTGCTTTAAACATGAGGTTTCGGGCCCCTGCATGGTTTCCACAGACCTTATTGTGGAGTGACCTTAATACTTTGTGCCCTTCTTCTGTAGGTAAGCATTTCAGGAAGGGACATGACTGGCGACGACGATACAGCTTACCGCCCCTAAGTAGGTAAAGTGAAGCCTTGTGACGCAACCGCTGTGCTTCTTTTTTGTCCAAGGGTAAGGTGCCATTAGAAAGGAAGGCCACATATGGGTCCATCCACGAGGCTGGCTAGTCGTCTCGAGGGCAAAGATTTATGAGTAAGCCTTCGAGATACTAGGCTTTTCCAGGGTTTCAATGTGCACATCCGGTGGCGTGGACTCGGGAGGGGCTGTGGCGAGTCTCGCGAGGGCATCAGCTTTGGAGTTCTTGGCCCTTGGGATTTGTGTGAGCTTGTAAGATGTGAAGTGTTGCAAGAGGGCCCCAACTAGACTTTTGTAGGACCCCAGACTGTTCTTGTTGGCTTTAAAATCTCATGCCACCTGATTGACCACAAGTTGGAAATCACTAAATATGTGGATATGAAGGGCTCCGAGTTCCTGACAGACCTGAATGTCAGCTATCAAGGCTTCATACTCAGCTATGTTGTTGGATGCTTTGAATTCAAACTGGAGAGCATACTCATAGGAATTGCCCTCTGGGTCTGTGATTATAATGCCTGCTCCGCTGAGCATGTTGTTTGAGGATCCATCAACATGGAGTTCCCAGATGGCGTCCCGGAAGGGGCGTCTGGGTCTGGGTTGCTATGGTCTAGGGGCATGAACTCAGCAATAAAATATGCAGCTGCCTGCCCTTTTATAGCTGTTCTCGGTTTGAAATGGAGGTCAAACTCGCCCAATTCAATTGCCCATTTTACCATGCGTCTTGAAGTTTCAGGCTTTTGGAGTATTTGACGCAAGGGATGATTAGTTAGGACATGGATTGTATGAGCTTGGAAATATTGTCTGAGCTTTCGTGTTGCAGTGACGAGGGCGAGGGCAAGTTTCTCAATATCAGGGTAGCGGGTCTCGGGGTCTGCAAAACCTCTTCCATAGTAATATACCGGGAGCTCATTGTCATGCTCATGGCGTGTGAGAGCAGCGCTAATGGATGTGGCAGACACAGCCAAATATAGGTAAAGCACCTCTCCCGAGACAGGCTTGGAAAGAAGGGGGACTACGGCTAAGTAAGCTTTGATATTGTTGAAGGCATCATCATGTTCCGGGCCCCATGCCACATTCTCTTTATATTGAGCTTTGAGCAATTGAAAGAATGGGTTGCATTTGTCTGTGAGGCGGGAGATGAACCGGGCTAGAGCTACCAAGCGTCCCATGAGGCACTGGACCTCGTTCCGGGTTCTCAGAACAGTCATATCAAGTATGGCTTGCACCTTTTTCGGGTTGGCTTCAATGCCTCGTTCACTGACCATGAACCCTAGAAACTTTCCTCCGTCCACAGCCAAAATACACTTCTGTGGGTTGAGGCGCATTCCGTGAGCCAGGAGTTTAGTGAAGACTTTGTCTAGATTGGCAATGTGGTCATCCTCTATCTTGCTTTTGACTAGCATGTCATCCACATATACTTCCATGACTTCCCCAATTTCTTCTTCAAACATTACATTAACCAACCTTTGATAGGTGGCTCCTGCATTCTTGAGGCCAAAGGGCATGACCCTATAACAGTACAGACCCTTGTCTGTAACAAAAGTAGTGTGTTCCTGATCCGCCGGGTGCATCTTAATCTAGTTATATCCCGAGTAGGCATCCAGAAAGTTGAGCATCTTATAACTAGCTGTGGAGTCAACCAACTGGTCAATCCGTGGCAAAGGGAAGTTGTCCATGGGACATGCTTTGTTGAGGTTAGTGTAATCAACACACATTGGGCTTAGGGACCATGACAACATTGGAAACCCAGACTGGGTAGGAGACCTCTCGGATGAATTTGATCTCCTTCAACCTCTGAACCTCGGCTTGTATAGCTCGATATTTCTCCGGGTTAAAGGCACGTCGTTTCTGCTTGACAGGGGGATAGTTCTTGAGGATGTTGAGTTTGTGTGTGATGATATCAGGGGAAATGCCTGGCATATCAGCATAGGACCTAGCAAAGACTGCTTTCTTATCCTGGAGAAAGACAATGAGTTTTTCGCGGAGTTTCGGGTTAAGGTTTGTGCCTATGCGGACTTTCCTCTCGAGAGTACTGGGTGATAGGGAGACCCATTCTATCTCTTCTACCGGGTTAGGCCTTGGGATCTGCTTCTTCTTTTCTTTCTCGTCAGGGTCATCCCTGGGGTCATCAATGGGCTCAGAGAGGCTGAGTGGCAACATCTCATAGGCACCCCGCCCCTGCTGAATGGCATTAAGGTGGCAGTGTTCAATGGCTGCCCTATCTCCTTAGATTGTAAGTATGCCTCCCAGGGTAGGCACTTTGTCACATCCCAGGACCCCTCCGCCGTAACACGATATTGTCATTATGGCGGCGGTCTGAACTACGCCCCTGGTTGTTATCTCAGGAGTTGCCATGCTACTTGCTTCTGTCATAATAGTCGTATTTCTGCTGGGATTGTTGCTTGGGGGATGGAGCTGGAAGAGCTAATGTGGTGGTTTGATTGGAGTGCCCAAATGTGGCAAATTTGGCACGTGCCAATCGGATAGCAAGGTCCATCAAGGCATCGTATGACCCTGGAGGGTTCCTATTAACCTCCATTAGGAAGCTGCCGGTAAGCAAGGCCTGGCGAAAAGCTTGTTCAAACACTCAGGGTTCCAAGTTGTGGCAGCGTGTCGTGGCTGATTGCCACCTGGATAGTAATGCATGGAGTCCTTCACCTTCTTTTTGGTTGATGTTAAACAAGACGTCCACACTTCGGTAAATGTTGGCATGGAGTATGAAACGGTTGAGGAAGCGCTCCGAGAGTTTGTCAAAATTGTCAATGGAGTTAGGGGCAAGTTGAGGAACCAACTAAGTGCTTCATCTGAGAAGGTTTCTTGGAAGGCATGACAGGCCATGTCATCCGTGTACCGGGTGGAGCTGCACAATGAGAGGAATGTTTCAAGGTGGAGATGGGGGTCCCTGGTACCCTTATATTTGTCTATCTTGAAAGGTTTGGCCTCGGGTGGTCTCTTATCCAGCTAAACTCGTGGCGTGAAGGGACTTAGAGGTCGCTAGCTCCCGCGACTCTCGTTGCTCTCAATTCGGGAGGCCAACTAGGTGACCGAATTGCTGAGCTGGAAGAGAAGTCGGGTTTGCATGTCGATAGGTGGGTTGACAGAGTTGGGATTAGGGTTGGGAGTATCAGATTGCTCGGGTCGGTTTATCGGGGGAATGGACTCATTATTGAGTGCAGATGGTTGAGGGGCTGGGAGCGGAAATGATGGGTGGGTGAGTGGATGAGTGACATAAATGATCTGGTTGGAGCCTCCCGGGAGCACGAAACTGTTCTGTCCTTGGATAGGAAAGAGATGTTAGGGTGGGATCCGGGGTAGGAGTGACCCTCGCTGCCCTCTCTAAGGTTTCATTGTAGTTGTTACGGTGATCAAGGGTGACGCGAAGCAGGAATTGTTCATTTTCCAACTCAGCGATGTGTACTCGGTATGCTTCGACCTCTGCTTTATCCTTAGCCACTTGCTCTCAGAACGAATGAAAGTCCTTTTTTAAAATTTCGAGGGCTGTAACAGCATCAGGGTGGTTAACATGGCCCGTAGATGCAGTAGCTTGGTTAAGGGAGGCATCTCCAGTTTGAAAAAGTTCCTTTTCTATGTGGGTCCCGAGTTCATTTGGGTCATCCATAATTTTCACCATCCTTTTAAGTTAAAATGGGAGTTCCACAAGAGGTCCCCTCCTTCTAGCGCCAATTGTTTCTACCTCTCTTGAGATCACGGGACGAGAGATCGAATCCTTGGCTCCAGATCCTGTAACTGCACAAGTAACAATACGTCAGGAGTCAGGACTAGGGTGGCCCAGTCTTCGACTCTCCGATGCTTAAGTTAGCGTTGGGTTGCTACTCGTATAGTACGGGAATGTGGGAGGAGTAATGAACTTACCTTATTTGGGGATCTGTGCCTGTTTTATAGGCTAGTATTGGGGGTTTTGCCATTAGTTCCCGATGTGGGACTGTTTTATGGCATTGTTCAGCCTCCCTCCTTTCGAGGGAGTTTAGCTGTTGCAGAGTGGATCTGGCATGTGTATTACTGTTATGCCTCCACTCTTTGGGTGTCTACGGAGGCCTTATTGGCAGAGTCTTGGCCAGAATGATCTCTGGCGACCGGGTAATGACACTACATTCTTGGCATGGCCAAGTGTTTTGGCTATGTATTAACAGTGAGGAAAGAGATGCTACATGCTGCAAAGAGATGCACATTAAAGATGAAAGCTTAAGAAATACGGAATTCTACTTAGATTTTCAGTCAAATTCGACGGAAAATTGCGAGCAGCTCAGAGCGATCCAATAAACTTGCCTTATATCAACGGAAAGCTAGAAGAGTCTAGTTTCCAGAACATTTCGCGGATCATTGATAGTTATTTTGTAGAGAAAGTTACAGCCGTCGGAAGGAGAGAAGGTCATTCTGCAGAAAACTGGAAAATGAAGGAGAAAAGTCTACCAAGCAAATGTTTAAGGACTTAAAGTGTTTAGGGAGATGTAGAGAGTTGGCGGTTTTGTTGAACAGCTAAATGAAAGATTATTTGTGTGGAACATATCTCTATTTATTAAGCTTGATGTATCTGTTTTTGGGTTCTTCATTTTCAACACCCAAACAACTTCATAATGTTTTATACTTATACAGATTGTATTGAGGGAAGGTAGTGATAAAGTCATACTGAAATCAACGTTAAGTGCACTGAAGCATGGTGACAATAATGGTTCCATTTCCCTTTCTGCTCTATTTTGTAATGAATTTTGGATTAAACGATGAATGAGGAAAGCCAGAGTTCTAAGAGTTGTGTTGGCACTAAATTGTTTTCCTAGGTATTCTTAATTTGATAATTACAATTAATACAGATTGCTTTACTTTGCCATATTTTGTGTTCTGTGTGAGAAAAAAAAAGTGTAGCTTGTTATGTAGAATGTATGAAGCTACACGTGTAGCTATCAGTCGGTAGTTTCGTGGATAGTTACATGCATAGTTTCATAGATAGTTACATGTATAGTTTCATGGATAGTTACATGCATAGTTACATGGATAGTTACATGCATAGTTACACGGATAGTTACTGTTTTGCATTAGCACCTAAAACAGTAACACTTGAAGCTAGTAATCACTTGGAAAAAAAAATAATCTGTAGCAGTAAGCAGGGGTGGCTGCATGCGCGCCCCAGGGTGCCAGCATCGCGCATGCACCCTGGGGCGCGCATGCAGGCACCCTGGGCGCGCGCATGTAGCTTCCAGTACATGTTCATACATAAAAGACAATACAAGAGCCTAGCTCTCAGAAAATAAACCAGTTTGGATTATTTCATTTTACACATACATAATCAACCTTTCATTTTCGAGCTAATTAACCAAAACCACAGCCACACATATATAGCTAGACACAAACCATGGGTACTTGTACAAATCACAATCGATCTTTAATGACAATCCAAATAACATCCAATACGTAGTATCTCTTTTATAGTTACCTTATCGTCATTACCCTATATCAATAAAAATACTAAATGGAAAGACACTTACATATTTCTTGGTCGTATCTTCATCACTGGCCCTGACATAGGTCTTCTCAAAACCTTTAATAATTGGAAGCTGCTCCCCTTGTATTTTGAGTTCCTCCATTATGTAGATGATAGGAGAATACCCTGTGTGGTGGTGCATAGTCTTCTCCCCACGGTTCCGCTTGTTTGCCAAGAAGAGCCTCTAATATATACACAAAAAAAATTAAATAGATTAGTAAAATACAAAGGAAACAATGGAGGTAATTTAAAAAAAAAACAATGAAGGTAATTTAAAAAATCACCTTGAACGCATCTGACTCAAAGTGCTGGCATAGAAACTCCCACTGGTCCTCTCTCCCAATGAAATCTGAAGGCATGCCAGAGGCCCTTCCTTCATATAAGCTTTGTGACACTGGTACTTCCAGTCCTTGTACCTCTCATATGCCCTCTTCAGTATCCAATCGAACATTGGCTCATCATTTTTATCCCACTTGTACTTCAGCTAAGTGACAAAGAAAAAAAAATTCTCATGTTAAGCACCGAAAAATAAAATAAAAAAATGTTATAAAGTAAATATACTTTTCAAACTGTTTTCAGGTGCATTCCATACCTTCCACTTCTCATCCTGATCCAGGTCGTAGAACGTCCTTGCCCTCATTCCCACCAGACTCCGTATGGCGGAACCGATATCATGCGCCACCAAGTTGTTTATCCCCTTCACGCTAAGGACTTTTACACGGGGGCAATACTACAGCTTGATCTTCTGCCCCGTTTGTGTAACGATATCCTCCGCCTTTTTTCCAAAACATAAACTCCGCTTCTTTTTCGGGACAGGAGCTACAATTAATATATATACAAAACATTAAGATAAACAGGGGTAAGCAGTAAGCAGACCGGGGATGCCAGCATGCGCGCCCCAAGGTGCCTGCAGCGCATGCAGGCACCCTAGGGCGCGCAACTTAAATTTACTGGTGCTCAAATTAATACAAGTATAAGAGGAATTAATATATTAGAGTAAATACTTATGACACCCTGTAGTTTACACCTAAAATCAGTTTTGTCCCTCACTTTTTTTTTAAAACTGGTATACCCCTATACTTTGAATTCTCGACTGATTTGCTCTTGTCATCAATTGAACCCATTATGTAGCTGACGTGGCTAACATGTTGACACATGTATGAGACCAAGGTATTGAGATGACAATTTTACCCACAGAGCAATTCCAAACCCATTTTCCCTCATCTCCCCATTTCCCCACTGCCCAAACAAAATGGAGGAGAAGACCCCCCATCTCTTCTTTTTCACTCTCCTCCTCTCCCTCTCCTCCGCCGCCCTTGACCACCACACCCTCCTCCTCTCCCCCTCCCATCCACCCTCTCTCTCTCCCAACCCGAATCCTTTTCAGAAACATCTGAACCTGACTCCGACCCATCTTCCCTCTCCCTCCCTCTCCACCACCTCAACGCCCTCTCCTCCAACCAAACCCCCTCCCAACTCTTCCACCTCCGCCTCCGTCGCGACTCCCTCCGCTTCAACTCCCTCACCTCCCTCGCCTACAACTGCACCCGACTCGGCCCACCCTCCTCCGGGTTCAGCTCCTCCATCGTCTCCATCGTCTCTAGCCTCTCCCAAGGCAGCGGCGAGTACTTCACCTGCATCGGCATCGGTTCTCCCCCCAAATACCTCTACATGGTCCTCGACACCGGCTTCGATGTCGTCTGGCTCCAATGCGCTCCTTGTAAACGCTGCTACTCCCAAACCGACCCGGTTTTCGACTCGAGAAAATTCTCCTCCTTCTCCTCCCTCCCTTGCTCCTCCCCTCTCTGCCGCCACCTCGACTCCCCCGGCTGCAGCTCAAAGTCCAAAACCTACCTCTACCAAGTCTCCTACGGCGACGGCTCCTTCACCTTCGACGACTTCTCCACCGAAACCCTCACCTTCCGCCGCTCCAATGTCCCCAAAGTCACCCTTGGTTGCGGCCATGACAACGAAGGCCTCTTCGTCGGCGCCGCCGGTGAGGCTTGCCGAAGGACCTGCAAAGCTGGAGAGCATCGAGCTTGTCTCGCAAAGCTGGTTAGTTCTTGGTTTTAAAAGTCACTACAGTTAGGGGTATATTGGACATATTATGTCGATGTTGCAGGTTTCTAGCTGAGTTGGAATCGCAGGACCGGTCATCTCAGCAACTTAACAGTCTTCTTTAACGGTCAATTGATGACAATGGCAAATCAGTCGAGAATTCAAAGTATAGGGGTATACCGGTTTAAAAAAAAAGTGAGGGACAAAACTGATTTTAGGTATAAACTACAGGGTGTCACAAGCATTTACTCCTAATATATTTACATGTTGGGCTTCTAACTTTCAAACGAGTGTTGCCGACGATGCGTCTTGCAGATTCGGGTGTCAGTGTAGATGATGGAGATCTCGTTGAAGTAGTGTCAACGGGAATGGGCCGTATGATCAAGGGGGGACTCGCTGGTGGTACTGTCTCAGCCGGCATGGGGAAAGGGTGGCTGCTACTGCTAGCTGAGCCGACACTCTGCCGTATAGACTCCATCAAAGCACCGGCCTTAGTGGCTCGGTCCTTCCTCTTTTCCACGATCACCATCTTGCACATGAATAACACACAATTGTCAAAATTTAATCTAATGCCAACAAACTACACACTTTGTCAACATTTAATCTAATGCTAATGCCTAATGACTACACACTTAGTCAGTTGCACAACAAAATTATCCAAGCATTTTCATCCAATTATCAACAAGTCACTGTATATGTATTCAGTTTAGGTCACAAGCTAGCTAACATTACCTTCACCATTCATCAACTTTAGTGTTAAGTTATTAGCCTCACATCAACAATTTCACAAACTGCAACAAGTAAATCTATACAAGATCAGCCATATGCCCATAGCCATACAAGTAAATCTAGTACTCCTGCTACCATTCTATCTAGTTCAATTTATAGTCAACAACCTTATTCTAACTACCTATATACCTTTTATTCTAGCAACCAGAACATATCGTCCACAACTGCCAATGGCAAGTTCATCCCAAATCCTACATTTCGTATTAACAATGAGATAGTTTCAGTCTACATAAGTAATACAACCATGAAAAGAAGTTACAAACTATAAACCAAACCACGCCTGAAATAGGCATATCTGAAAACACTTTTGTAAACCAAATTTGACAGGCCCTGTTCTTATGTTTAACATACACAAGAACTGTGAACACCACATATTGACCAAATGCATACCTCTCATATCAAACCCAGAATTTATTATACGCAAACTTCTATCAATTTAATCATCTGTAACAATTCACATGCTATAAACTGGTCACTGGCCACATAACAAATTAACCACATATTACCTTTTTGTGAGACAAAGCTTCGGCTTCAGACTTGGGAGTGAAGAGGGGAAGTTTGAAGTTAGGGTTTTCCGACAGAGAGGAAGAGGAAATTGGGTTTGCTAGGTGGCGAGATCGGAGGAGGTGGGTGGCGTCGATGCGGTTGCGGTCGGGTCGATGAGGTTGCCGATCAGTGGATGGCGGGGTCTCCGATGGGTGGAGGCGGTGGATTCTGCTCGGGTCGCACAGCTCTGGGAGGACCTCAGTTGGGTTTTAGGGATCGGTTTATGTGAGAGCTCGTGTGTGTATCGATCGATTATGTTGGATTATCCGAACCTTAGTTGTGTTGTATCAGACTAAAAGTTTCGATTTATCTTAGCTGACGGAACAAGTGTACTTTCCGTCGCCTTAGTAGTACTAAGGCGACGACCACTTCAATTTTCGTCGCCTAAGTCATATCCGACGAAACTATTCTGTCGGCTAAGAAAAATATTCGTCGCCTAAAAAATTAAATTTTGGCCCAAAAAAAGGCGCAAAATATACCCGCCCAATATTTCTGTATCCTAAACGACGAAAAAGGTCAATTTCCGTCGCCTTAGGATGACTAAACCGACTAATTACTCAAGTTTCGTCGCCTTAGAATCTCCAAGCCGACGACTTACTCAATTTCGTCGCCTAAGTAACAAAAAATTTATTTACCCGCCTAATATTTCGGGAATCCTAAACCACGAAAATTCCAGATTTCGTCGCCTAAGAAGTTCTAAGACGACGAAATATATTTTTAAAAATTATGGACATTTTATTATATTTACATCCAAGTATTTTTGTGTAACTTTTGTAAAACTAAACCAAACTATACTTACTCCACGTAAATATTCGTACATAAAAAAGCATACATATACATTTAAAATATTTACACATACGTACGTACATGCATGAAATTAAAAATGGAAATTTGCATGAATAATTAAAAATGGTTACAAGTTAATTTATAAATACATATCCGAAGTTATGTCAAATTAATGAATACATGTAGATTAGACCGATCGAAATCCACAATAATATTGAATAAGTACATTAATCGTACTCATGATAATCTGAGTCGTCTAAATCATCATCCTCCTAAGTTTGGTCAGAATACTCATCATCCTCTATGTATTCATCATCTATGAAGCCGTCGTCATCATGATTGGGGTTGCGTTGTAGCAAGTTCAGTTCAGATGGTGTAACTGCAATGTAACCTATGATAGCCGAAACGTGTTGGTTGTTGACACGAATATCCTCAGTATCGGGGACTACATGTGGAGAATCCTCTTGATACGGTTCATTCAGTTGATTAGTTGTTGGTTCACTAGGCCCACTTTCATCATCCCTTCCTAGTGTAGCTGCACTCCAAATATTCCTATGTGACATCACTTGCACAACTTTTCAACCCTCACCCATAGCCAGATCATTAAGATAAAACATTTGTTTCACCATGGTGGCAAGAATAAACGGCTCATTCTCATACCATACAATGTTTGAGTCCACTGATAACAAGCCACGATCTAGAATTGTACTCCTTCGTCTAGTTTGGTCAGTATTGAACCATTTGCACTTGAACAACACGACTGGCATACCCTTGTCGTAGATTAGTTTGATGACAATGACAAGAACCCCGTAGTAGTTGAAACCCAAACCCTCAACCATGACTCCATTGTTTTGGGTGACATGGTCTTCATCTCGTTCTGACGTCACAAACTTAACACCGTTCACAAAACATCCAACACGAACTCTGTGGCTTTGGGGTCCTCCAGCCAATGAGTGCAACTCTGGGTCATAAGAAGCAAGAAAATGTTGTAGAATGTGCATCATCTGTAACAATTTTAAGAGCAACGTTGTTACATTATGTAACATCAAAAAGCAACATATATTTAATTTATGTAACTCCAAATATATATATATAGAGGAGGTACCCAAATAGGGAAGTAATCAGGAAAATCTCTCTTGTGTATGACTTCGTTACTATTCTGCCTTAGTAAATGGGACTTCAAGTACCGCTCGGCTTCTTCGCAATGTTGAAAGACACACCAATGAGCCTCTTTGATTTCAGCATTACTTAGTCTGCCATACGGTTGAACATCGTTGGAAACAACTGATAGATTGAATTGCTGGCTACTACCCGCTTCAGATGATTCCCCTACTGTGTCTTCATCATTAAGATATGCGCTGCAGTAAGTTACGCACTCAGCCTAAATGTATGTCGTTGTGATCGACCCTTCAGGGAAACGTTTGTTTTTGTTCTTCTTCTTGAAATCCCCTAGTTGCCTGCAAAACATATATATATTAATTTATTCTCTTACAATAAATATTTTTTAAAAATTATCTTAATTTGAAATGATCGATGATTAATTAGAATAAATATGAGTGCATACCTCTCATTTGGATAGCACCAGGTATACTATACCGGACCAGTTCGGGAAGGTGGATCATGAGGTGAATCATGATGTCAAAGAAAGTCGGGGGAAAGATCCTCTCCAGCTTGCACATGATGTACACAATGTCTTCTTGCAATGACCGAACATCAGACTTTTTAAACTCTTTAGCGCATATCCTCTGAAAGAACTTGGACAAAGCCACTAACGTGTCAACCACATCACTCTGCAAATACGGTCTAATGACCATGGGAAGAAGACGTTGCAGCAAAACATGACAGTCATAAGTCTTCAACCCAGTAATCTTATTTTTCCCCCATTTTAGCACATCAAGCGATATTCCATGCATACCTGTGAGGATACTTAACGTTTCCAAACCACTGAAACACTTCCGCCTTCTTTTGAGGATGGACTGTGTAGCCTGCTTTCGGCATTATGGCTTTTTTTGTTTTTTTGTTCTCTACTAGCCATAGCTGGGGGCATATACCCATCATCTTAAGATCAACACGGGCTTTGGGGTGTCCTTGTTTTTATGTTTGAGATTCAGAATTGTTCGAAGAACGTTGTCACAAACATTATTCTCTATGTACATGACGTCCAAGTTGTGTCTGATTTTCAAGGTCGACCAGTAAGGCAATTCAAAGAATACACTTTTGTGCGTCCAATACTTAAACTCATCAGGCGTGGGAGGATTCAAGTCGGTTACTTCTTTATTGGTGCTCAAATATCCGAACCAGTGCTGGTTAAGCCTCTCCAAAATTCATTCACCAGACTTCCCTGGGGGTTTCGGGATATGCTCCTCAGTCCCATCAAATGCCTCAGTATCCCACCGCCATTGTGATCCTCGTCAAGATGTCTACGAGATCCCAAGAAACAAATTTTGTCGGCATGGCGACTAGAATTGACGTCATCTATGCATACCGAGCAAGCCTTGTACACCTTAGTTTGTTGGCCAGACAACATCCCGTAAGCT
Organism: Fragaria nilgerrensis; assembly: GCA_010134655.1. Lineage (NCBI taxonomy): Eukaryota > Viridiplantae > Streptophyta > Magnoliopsida > Rosales > Rosaceae > Fragaria > Fragaria nilgerrensis. The sequence continues at coordinate 12,067,601 of CM020979.1, read as the reverse complement.
GGAAAATCACTATGGTCCAAATAACAGTTGTTTTCATCATGAATGAAGTTTGATCATGCCTGTCAAAAGTAGGGAGTCTATTTTCCCATAACTCCTGCAGCTCGTCAATTAATGGTCTCATGTACACATCCAAGCACTTTCCTGGAGAACACGGCCCTGGAACCATAAGCGTAAGAAAATTGTACTCTTTCCTCATACACATGTTGGGAGGTAGATTGTATGGAAATACTATCACAGGCCAAATGTTGGAAGATAAATTCATGTTTCCAGTAAGATTGAATCCGTCTGTTGCAAGTCCGAGTCTGACATTTCGACAGTCTCCAGCAAATTTGGAAAAAGAACGGTCAAAGTGCTGCCAAGCCTCCCCGTCTGCGGGGTGTGTGAGATTATCCGGATCTATCGTCTCCTCTCCCTGGTGCCTTGCCTGGTGTTATCTCATATGCTTGGTCGTATGTGAAGACATGTATAGACGTTCCAGACGAGGACCCAACGGGAAGTAACGAAGAACCTTCCTAGGAATGGGCTTTTTCTGCTTAGATGAAGTGGAAGCTTCATACCTTGGCTCGTAGTAGTGTGGGCACTCAACTTCATCCTTGTTGTCTTTGTAATACAAAATGCAGTTATTGACGCAAGCGTCTATCTTCTGGTGATTAAGACCGAGGTCAGCCAACATCCTTTTTACTTGGTCGAAATTTTTCGGACAACTGTTACCTTTGGGAAGCACTTTCTTCATAAGTGCAATATTCTCATCAAAACATACGTTAGTCTTTCCCCGCTTGTTTTTGATCGTCATTTGCTCCATGACGGTACCCAACAAAGTATGCTCACTGCCAGGATACAATGAGGTTTGGACTTCCCGTACAAGTCTGGTGTACTTATCATAATCGTTGTTGTAGTCAACGTGGGAGACATTAGGGAAGGTGTCAGGGGCGTTGTCATAAACAACATTTTGCTGATATCTTGAGGTGGTGAACGGGAAGGCATCGTTTAAGAGGTTCATCACAGCAGGGTCCCCGTAACTAGCATTAGAAGATCATGTCTGCTGATTATGTTGTGCTTGAATTTCTACTAGTGTAGGCATTTGAACTTGATTTTCGCCGTGCCATGTCCATGTGGTATAACTAGGACAAATATTGTTTAGTGCTAGGTGAGAATACATGTCTTCATATGTTACTGGTTTCCGATTGAGACATTTGTTACACAGACATATGTGAATAACTTTGTCTAGAGGACTATGTAGACGCATGAACTCAAAAAATCAAAAATGTCTCTCATATAAAGAGGGGACCCTCTCCCTAATTGCATCCAACTTTTGTCCATATTGTACATTATAATAACAGGAAACAAAAATATAGTTGTCAAAAAATCATTAATAATAAACGGGAAATATATATAAATATATACTTAACTATTATATATATATATATATAAGATATATTAATGTACGTTGTTCACACATACAATCTTCACATTATACCTCCGGTTAGGCCTCTAATCCCATTTGAGAGCATATGATATTGTGATTTCGTTTGTTGTTGGAGCGTATCGAATTCGCGTATGTGAGAAAATTTCAGTAACATCTCCCTACAATTCCCCAAGTACACGAATATCTAAATACCTAATATGCACTCGAGGAACAATAAAGGAAGATTCTGTCGAAATATATATACTCACAACCCAAAACGAAACGCACCAACAACAAACGGAATCTCAATGTCATATATGCTCCCAAACTGTCCAAATATGGGACAATTCGAAAACCATTTTGTTAGACACAGTCATAACATAATAGTTCTCGAACGGGAAAAGTAACAATATATATTGATGAATGTATAAGAATATTATAATTCTTAATTACATGATTCATCATTTTATTTTTTATCATTTGAATACACAAATGATTTGCATGAAAACGAAAATTTGATAAACATATTATTCACATATATAATTATTAATCATACGAACAAAAGCTAATATATATATATATATATACTCTAAAAATTATATATACACACACAAAAGTTAGATATATTTATATATATATATAAATTAAAAACATAATATATATTATACACACATATATACAAACATATTATACGTATATACACAGATTAATTATACGTACAAACATATTATACACACAACATATACGTACAAACATACTCAACATGTATATATACACTATCAAATGTTACATATATATCATGCATGCATCAAGCAATCTAGCAATTGGACCGCCGACAAAGTCGCCGGAAAGTTGACTGGAAAATATATATGCATAAATGAAGAAATTAAGTAGATGAACTAAAATAGTTACATACCAATTAGGAGAGAAGCAGCTAGCTTTTGAAGATCGATCAATCAATTCCTGAAGAAAAGCTTCCAAAACTATATTTATAATTTGGATGGGACGAATTAAGTGAGGGGGAAGGAACGCAGCATGTATCTTTCTTTCTACGTTCTCTTCTAGGCAGAAGGGGTATAAATGATGTGTTTACTTAGCCGACGGAATATTCCGTCGCCTAAGACAAAAGGCGTCGGCAAAAATATATTTGTTCTACATTGTGTCAGGCAATAATTCAATTTCTTAGTCGACGGAAAAGTTTGTCACCTAAGAAAGACATATTCATTGCCCAAGACTTACTTAGCCGACGGAACAGGGTTCGTCGTCTAGAACTCAGTAAGCCAACAGAAAATGATTCGTCGCCCAAGATTATCTTTACCGACGGAACTGTTTGGTCGCCTAGGAAAATCTTAGGCGACGGGCTCTGTCGAAAGTAAACTTCCGTCGCCCAAGATTTTCTAAGCCGATGAAAATTTACCGACAGAAAGTATTCGTCGCCTGTGATTTACTAAGCCAACGAAACTTAGACGACGAATAAGTTTTCGTCGAATAGGCCAATCTTAGTCGACGGAAGTCCTCAACAGTAGTTTTCCGTCGCCTAAGTAGATCTTAGGCGACGGATATGGTGTCCTATACGACAGTGTTGTGTTTCCGTCGACGAAGAAGTACTTAGCCGACTGAATTTAAAAAAATTTGTCGGCTAAGTCGTTATTTCCTGTAGTTTAGTTACATAAATGGATCGTTACATAGGCAGGTACATAAGTGTAGCATCCATGTAACTACCCAGGTAACTATCAATCTGTAGTTACATGCATAGTTACATGGATAGTTACATAGTTGCATAGTTACATGCATAGTTACATACATAGTTACATGGATAGTTATATGGATAGTTACATAGATGGATAGTTATATTGATAGTTACATGCATAATTACATGGATAGTTACATAGATGCATAGTTATATGCATAGTTACATAGATAGTTATATAAATGGATAGTTATATAAATGGATAGTTACATGTATAGTTACATGCATAGTTACATAGACAATTACATGCATAGTTACATGTATAATTACATAGATGGATAGTTACATAGATAGTTACATGCACAGTTACATGGATAGTTACATAGATAGTTACATAGATGGATAGTTACATGCATAGTTACATATATACATAGTTGCATAGATGGATAGTTACATGCATAATTACATAGATGCATAGTTACATGGATAGTTACATAGATGGATAGTTACATAAATAGTTACATTCATAATTACATGAATAGTTACATAGATGGATAGTTACATGAATAGTTACATAGATGGATAGTTACATGAATAGTTACATAGATGGATAGTTATATGCATAGTTACATACATAGTTACATAGATGGATAGTTACATGCATAGTTACATAGATGGATAGTTACATGCATAGTTACATAGATAGATAGTTAGATGCATAGTTACATGGATAGTTACATAGATGGGAAAAAAAAACATACATATTTAGATACAAATGCAGTTACAATAACTGTTTTGAAAACCTGAGATTTGTATTAATTATTAAACCATACCCCTCAGCACAAGTCCTCCCTTAACAAATTGCTGGCTCGTAAGTACAAAGTCTATTTCTAATTTCAGATTACCATTTACATGGCAATGCAACTATCAATGTAATTGTGAATATAAATGAACATGTCACCATTTTTTGACTTTGCTGATTTTCTGTGACAAACAGACTAGATTGCGGAATTTTGGTCATGTATTACATGGAGAAACTTTGCAAGCCGCTAACCAAGGGTGAAGTTTTGAAGTATACAGCTCAATTGGTCAAGTCGTTTATTAACAATAAGCCAGTTGGAACAATATCCACAGTTATAGTTTAGTTTCAGATAGGAAAGCTTGACAAATCATACATTGAGCTAAGGAGCAGTAGGTTAAGGAAGTTTCAGATTGTTTCATCTATTCTTTTTGAATAGGTACATGAAATATTCTTTGTTTTGTAACAGATAATGTAACTATTCATGTAACTGGCAATGTAACTATCCACGAAACAAAGCGGTTTTGTAACTGGCTAAGTAACTATTTATGTAACTTGTTTAGTTAGTGGCAACTGAAGTAACTGGCAGTGTAACTAAGCATTCATGTAAATTTTCATATAAATGATCATGTAACTACATGAGTAACTAGTCATATAACTGACCATGTAACTACTCAAGTAACTAATTATTTGCAACATGCCGCTGCACCGCAACAATAGACCGACTATGTAACTACCTACTTAGGTAATTAAGTAACTACCATATGTAACTACTTAAGTAATTGGTCATGTGATTCGCTATATATGTAACTACTTAAGTAACTGGCAATGTAACTATCTATGTATTTGGCAACGTAACTAGCAATTTGTTTAGTCTCGCTCTGGTACTATTCTTCATAACCTTTTTCTTCCTCTTTGACATTTCTTCTCCTTATGTCTTTACTTAGAGATGGGAACACATGCATCAGCATTCCTCTGGCATTAATTTCTTCTCCTTATGTCCTTACTTAGAGATGGGAACACATGCATCAACATGTCCGGGAGGATACAAAAAACAAAACATATGATGAGAAGAGCATCTCTGCAAGGATCAAGAAATGAGTTAGCTAATAGTTCATATCAACAAGGACATTAAATTTCTGAACATCAAGTACATGAACTACAAACTTAATATCATCATTCCATAAACTTCATGATCCCAATTCACAACGAGAAAATGGAACTAACACAAACAACATCACAAAATTGTGTTCCTGAGCAGTATGCAGATTTACCTTGATTGAGAACAATACAACCGTTGGATCGCTACGATTTTCTATCACAAAATAGAAGACATGATTTTGAACAACTTTTGTGAAGAAGCTATTTTGGAATAAATCATAGAAGTGGAACTTTTGAGCTGTTGAAGTTAATTGACGAGAATGATTTCCAGCAGAAGTTTTTAGCTTACAACTCTCTCTCTCAATTCTAGTTAACGGACCAAAGATTCATCAGAGCTTCCTCAAAACTCAAGAGCTTAAAGACTAGATTAAAACTTTACACTTCGAAATCACTAGGAAGAACAACCATAAAATCCAAAACAAACAGGGTACAAAAAAAATCCCAATACTAGAAGCAATTCAGTTAACTCTAATCCAACCCCATCAGATTCACAAACCAAGTTCGAATTTTTATCACTCAATTTTACAAAACCAAGCCGACCCTAAGCACAAACATCCAAGCAAAACGAAAATCAAAGACTAAATCCCACAAAACCCAAATAACAAAAATAAGCAAATCCACTAATTCTCAACACAAAACTCAAAAATTCAAGCTAAAGCAACACAGTCACATACCGATTCGAAGCGCTTCACCTTGGTCGAAACCGTCTCGGAGACGCAGACCTCTCCAAAACCGGGTCCATGTTCTTAAACTCCTTGTGGATTCAAGACTAGAGCGCACCTTCACCGGATCTATCGTTAACCTCTAGTCTATTTTTACCGGATCCATCGAATTCCAGCGTCGGAACGTTACCGATTTCGACCAATTCTTCGCCAACAACCAGATCTGATTCTTCGACAACTCCGAGCCCGATCCCGTCCTTCTTCTTCGCCGCCAACAACTTGGCCAGGATGAAGACTATGGTCCTCACGTCCTCACGTCTGGTCTAGATGTAGGAGAGAAAGGGTCCTCACGTCTGGTCTAGATGCAGGAGAGAGAGAGAGAGAGAGAGAGAGACGACGACGACGACAAAACTGAGAGAGACGACGAAACTCAGAATGATAAAAAAAACATCTGATATTACAGAGAAGGGTATAATGGTCATGTAAAAATGTGAAAATAGACCTTTTTATCATTTAAGATGTTATGAGGTGACCATTTTATCATGTAACATGTTTTAATGATGACATTTTTATCAAGTGGAACATTTGAAGACTATTTTATCATTTGTACCTTCAAATGGTAATTTAGTGTTATATTTCCTTTTTTTTTTCTTGGGATATTTGACCCGTTCGATAATATATTTATATAAAATTAACTTTATCTCCAAAAAAAAATATTTATATAAAACTTTTTTAAATCCAAGTTTTTTTTTTCTTTTTTGGGCAATTAAGGAAATAATGTGATTTTAGCATATACGAGAGCAATCCTCGTATTCCTTAACCCTTAAGAGTTAGGGTTCGCAGCCGACGCTTAACGATTTGAGATTTGTGAGCATAATATGATGGCCGCTAATTCGCAGATTTTTATAGGAATGACCATTCCATCAATGCCTGCAGCCTCTTCATCTTCATCCTCCACCGGTCTCTCTATGGTAAGGAGACCTCTCACAACGTCGTTCTATAACGCCGGGGTGGGAGCTCTAAAACTTGAAACGATTAGGGTTGCTCCTTCCAATAAGCAAAACCATTACAGACATCGTGGAACAGCTCTTGTTGCCCGTACGTATGAACCTTTTTGACCGGTTTGCTATGGTTATCAAGTCATATGAAAATGCAATCATGTCTTCGTTTGAAGATCCTGAGAAAATGTTAGAACAAGCAGTTCTCGAAATGAACGATGATCTGGCCAAGATGCGACAGGCCTCAGCACAAGCAATGGCATCTCGAAAAATGCTGGAAAACAAGTATGAAGCTGCGAAACGGGCTTCGGAGGATTGGTACTGAAAAGCACAGCTAGTTGTTCAACAAGGAGAGGAAGATTTAGCACGTGAAGCTCTCAAGAGGAGAAAATCTCTTGCGGATAATGCTAGTTCTCTGAGATCACAACTTGATCAACATAAGGGTGCTTTTGATAGTCTTGTCTCGAATACAAAGATTTTGGAGAGCAAGATACACAAGGCAATGTCGAAAAAGGATACCCTAAAAGCGCGCGCTAGGTCTGCAAAGGTTGCTAGTGAAGTGGGTGAGATGGTGGGGAATGTTGATACGGGTAGTGCCCTTTCGGCTTTTGGAAAGATGGAAGAGAAAGTGTTGGCAATGGAAGCTCTTGGCCAGTTAACTATGGATGATGTGGAAGGAAAGTTTGCGATGCTAGAGAGCTCTTCTTGTGTTGAAGATGACCTTGCAAACTTGAAGAAACAACTGTCTGCAGGTAGGTCCAAGAAAGGTGAGCTTCCTCCTGGAAGAACCGTTGCTGCTTCAAACAAGGCATACCTGTTAAACGATTCTGTGATTGAGATGGAGCTTAGTGAGTTGAGACAGAAAGCCAAGGTCGACTGCTTGTAAGTTTTGCTTTGCAGGCACACCTAGCCTGTTTGAATTATTTAGACACAAGTCATTTGGTTTCATTTAACGACCTGGTTAAATTAGCATATTTGTATAGTAGAAGGCGTACAGATTTGAAGTAATATATATGTCACTCTGCTATAATCTATGAACTTGATGTTTTGCCACTCTAGCCAATTTCTAGATGTTTTCTTGATACTCGAAATAGTTACGATTTAGACCCAACTCCTCCATGTTTTCCTTTTCCTAATGTTACATGGTTTTCTTTTTGTATCCACAACGATACAATTTTAACCGTGCATAACAATTCATATGTTTGACCATTATGTTTTTATATTATTTCCTCTAATCCTGATCATCCATATATGTATACGGAGATACACGTCATGTACTGAATCTGCTCTCATGAAAGTTCCAAATGTATCACGGTGGTTATCTTTTCAAATCTGATACGCCCGCCGACAACCCTCACTGCCCATCCGCAGCAACCGGATTTTCAGACTTCGCAGCAATGTGTCAGCAATGATGGTGGTGATCGATGAAAGTACTAATTGTGCAATTTTGAGCATGATCCATCTTTTGACTCGTTTAGCATAAGACATATATAATCGCTTTGGATGGGAATCCAATAATGAGATACAATTTTTTTTATCAACTTCTTTTATCGACGGTAACAAAAAGATGTGCTCTATATGCATCGATCGTCACCTAAATTAATTATTGATTGATAAAACTTAAAAGTCAATTTGTCATACCTCAATAAGCACTAAATTAAGTTCATTTTTATTTTAGATTATAGGTAAAAATTTGAACCGTTTCAGTTTTCATGTCATATATACTACCGCAATCGAAATTTCAATAGAAAAAAAAGAAAAAAGACGAACACGACTAAAAGAGTAAAGTGTTGTGTGCAAGTGGTAATTTTCAGAATTGCAAGGGTATACAATGAGAATCCATCGTGGTCAAAAATTGTGAATGAGGGGCCATAACAAAACTCAACCTCCTATTAGTGGTAAAAATATAATTCACCGCAAGAATTGGTGGGAAGCTTTGCAATTTTGAACATTACTTTAATACAATTTTCTCTCATACTATAAATCAAGTCCAATTTTCCTTGTAGGTTTTCAGACACATCCATTTCCATAGGGTTTGCGCCGTTGCCTTAATCTCACTCCCACTTCACAGAAATAAAGACTCAAACTTTCTCAAAATGTGGGAGGATTCATGTGAAGAAGGTAAGACCCTCTTGACCCCTGCCTCCATTCTAAGCTTTCTTTGGCCTTCACTCATTTGTTCAAGAATTTGATCAAAGATTTTCCTCAAGAACTCATACATGATGTCCTAATCAGACTACCCATCAAATCTCTAGTCAAATGCACCTCAGTCTGCAAATCATGGAAGTCCATGATCAAAGACCCAACCTTTATTCTCACCCACCTCACCCACAAACGTAGCTTCAATACCCAGAATGCCACTCACCTCCTACTACTCCACACTGTGTTTGGTGAAGACCTTTACCATGTTTTGGGCAAACCCCACATAGAAGGGTTTAAGGAAGACCTGTACTATTTGCGTTATGATAATTCTGCTTTTGGGGAGTATTGTAAGATTGAGTTTCCCATTGGTCTTAAGCAGATTCTGGTGAATCAGTGTTTTCGTGTGGTGGCTAGTTGTAATGGGTTGGTGTGTCTTTCTGATGATTTAGAGCTTTATGCTTATAGCTTCGTTTTGTGGAACCCTTGTGTGAGGAAGTATGTGATTCTTCCTGAGCCCCTTGTTAAGTATTGCAGTCATGGTGGGTATGAGGCCACCATTGGTCTTGGTTATGATGATGTGACCAATGACTTTAAGGTTGTGAGACTTGCTACTCTTGTTGATGTCAATGAAAGAGTTTATGACTGCCCGACTATAGCACAGGTTTATTCACTGGCAAAGGGGTGTTGGAGTAGGCTTCGTTCTGATCTTCCTCCATGTCAAATCCGTGGCTGCTCATCACAGGCTTTTGTTAATGGAGTGCTTCACTGGTTGGCTTTACGTCTAACTGATGGTGCTTATAGCTACTTTGTTTTGACATTTGATGTGGGCATGGAGTCGTTTGGAGAGATGATGTTGCCAAAGAATTTCAAATTGGATGGGTCATTGGCAATGCGGTTGTCTGTTTCCGGGGACAAAAAGTCCATTGCTCTGTTTGCAAGGTGCCAGAGTGTCACTGATACCTTTCTTGATATATGGTTGATGGGAGAATATTGTGTGGAGAAGTCGTGGACCAAATTGATGATTCTCACTCCACAAGGTCCGGAGAGGAGTTTACCTGGGGCACTATGTTTTAGGAAGAGTGGAGAAGTGGTGTTGGCACGTGAAGATGATCTTGAACTAGTTTCAGTTGACCTGGTGAGCAAACAGTTTAAAAGTCTTGGGGTTGCAGGAGGTCAGCTTTGTGCTGTTCTTCCTTATGAAGAAAGCCTTGTTTTGCTTGACAGCAAGGATGCAGCTTCTTACTAAGGGAAAATAGGTAAGGTGATTATTTAGAGCACTGAATTTCTGTGAATTTCGTTCTCTTGTTTGAATGCATATGCTATGTAAATTATGATTATTGCATTTAAGCACAGCCAGAGTTGATGTTCTGTACACTGATTCATTTAGTTACTTTGCCAAGTGTAGTAATTTTTCTTGGCACATTTCAAACGTTCTGTTTTTAGCTTGTTGGCTGTTTTTGTTGTCAAGTTACTGTTGCTATTGTTTCATATATTTTCCTCTCTTAGCTGGTAATCTTTCTTGCTTTTGTTATCTTGTAATCCAACTTTGTAACTATATGCAACTCTTGTTTGGTGGTTTGGAAAATCAGAAATTAATGACCTAGCTACTGACTTTATATGATTGAACTACTTCCATTATCAGTAATTGTAGTTTCATGTATTGTACAACATCAGCTTGGATTTACTTTAAACTTTGCACTGTCAAGTTGTTGATGCTACTATTGAACTGTACAGCAGTTACCGCAATCGATGCTTAGTTCAGTTTAGCTGTACCTTAGTTCAGTTTCCAACTAAGTCTCCTTGATGCAAAGCATGAAGAGGAGTTAGAATCCCACTCTTGAGAAGAAATACGAGAACTAGTGATATTAAGTTTAATACTTTGCAGTGACCAACATATGTTTTTCGTTTATATTGATTCTTTTATTTTAGTGACATACGGCTTCTAGGTTCTGAATGCTAATTTAGTTTCTTGATTAGCCTAGTGCTCTCTATCCAGGATTAGGAATAAGTGGTACTGCAAGTGAAAAATAGGGGAGGATATGATACTTGCTGAGCATTTGATGTTGTAGTTGTTAATTAAAACTATTATTGCTGCGTCTTTGCTTATTTCCAAATAGACAACTGAGGACAAAATGATGAACCAAAAACTGCATAGTTAGAAACTGATAGTAGGAGTATTTTTTTTTTTTTTTTTTGAGATGATATTAGGAGATAACAATGGTTAATCTAATTTCTGCTGATTATTGTTCTTCTTAAGTTTTGGACTTCATCTCTCTCTCTCTCTCTCTTTTTGGCATAGGAGGATGTCAATGTTTCCTTCAGTTCAGTTTCTCATTTGGTGTTAATGAACTCAATAGGACATAAAGCCATCAAGCCAAAATAGATGAAAAACCTTTTTGAAGTGTTCTTGCGCTCAGAATGCCTGCATCAACATCAAACATCATTCTTGGACACCATCATGTACATATAACTGTAATATAGCTTGCTAAAGACTAGTTGTTCACTTCATTTAATCAATTTTGTGCAGGACGGAAATAAGGGGAAATGATTCTCAAGACTCGCTGAGTTTTCTCTAGCTATGGAGTGCGGAAACGTTGCTGCATAATGTTGCTGTTTTGGTTACCCTACCTACCATCTGAATTCCTAGAGGCACTCTATCATGTTGCTTACTTCATTCCAAAAGAATTTCAATGTAATATATATCCTATCCGTCCGCTTTATGATGAGTATTAAGTAACTAAATTTGCAATGCTTTTTTGTCATATATATTGCTACTGGTTAGATTGCTACTCTACCTATATATGTTTTGATTTCAGCAAATTGCTCTATCAGAAGAGGCATATCTTTTGATGAAAGAGTGGATGTTGTGATTAATCTGCTTAAGCTATATGGTTGATTTTATTTTTTTTAATTTATTTATTTTTAAATGGGCTAGGAATTGCGAACTGTTCGGGGCCATTTAGACTTGGGCCGGGAAGCCTTCTTGATTTTATTTTTATTTTTTAGTTACATGATTATCAGTGGGGGCTCTAGTTTAGGCTATAAATACAGGGCATCCTGTACTTTATCATTAGGGCTTTACGCCGACGCCATAGGTCTTGCAGAAGAGGAATTCTTCGAGGTAATCTCGTTCTACGTCTTTGCACATTTTGAAAGCTTAATACTGTTAAGTCGTTACCAATTTGTGATCAAGGTACTTATAATCTAGAGTAAGAATACATTTGAATATCAATGAAAGATGCAATCTGTAATCGGATAGCTCCATCTTTACAGTTGCAGATTGAAATTTGTGGCAATGGTTATCTGCTGTAAGATCTAAAGGCTGTAGAGTTTCCATGGTAGCTGATCTGTCAGTGTTTTCTTTTTTGTGTCTGGCTCGTTTGTTTTCTTTAAAATCTAGCTGATTACCTATTTTCTGTATGAACAATAGTTAGTTCCCGTTTGTTTACGGAAATTGCAGTTTAAGGGTACTGAAATTTGAAGCAACCAGACACTCTTTCCTGGCGAAGCTATAGACATTCACCACTCATGGTGCATGTGAAGATTCTAGTCAGTGGCCATAGCATCATACCCGAGCTCAAAGGAATCTTTGGTTCAGTTTTGATGCTATGATCAATGACTAAAAAGGTCATTGCACTCATTCAGGTCCTTGTGAAGATTCTAGTCATTGGTCATAGCATCGTACCCGAACTTGAAGGAATCTTTGGTTCAGTTTTGATGCTATGATCAATGACTAAAAGGTCATTGCACTCATTATGGTCCTTGTGAATATTCTAGTCATTGGTCATAGCAAATTACCCGAACTTGAAGGAATCTTTGGTTCAGTTTTGATGCTATGATCAATGACTAAAAGTTTGTTAGATTCATCAATGTTTTGTGATGAAGACTCTAGTCATTGGTCATAGCATCATATCCGAACTTGAAGAAAATTCTTTAGTTTGGTTTTGATGCCATGACAAATGACTAAAAAGCTTCGTACTCTTGAGATTGAAGATGTGAATACAACTCAAATGCATGGAGAAGCTTCAGTTCTGTTGTGCCTCGACGCCAAATATAAGAATGTAAGGTGAAAGAGAATAGGCTTGATAGCCAAGTTACTGCCTCGCTTTTGCAGATAGCCAAGCATACATATTTTTACATACTCCACTATGCCTATGTAAAGCATAATTGTTGAATTTTCACTATAGTTAAATGATAGTGATAGGCAAATTACGCTGAAGACTGGGTTTTCTGCAGCTGTCAAGTCACTCAAGTGCATTAGAGTTGCTTCAACTTGAAGGATTTTTCCTGTTTTAGTTGCTCTATCTACGATTTTCGGAGGCACTCGGAGGCACTCTGATTATTTGTCCCTTTGTTCATCCAAAATAACAAACGAGTACAATTGATTTCTTTGTTAAAATGGTTGGTAATGGTAAATGGTGTGCCTTCAAATTCAGATTCAAGTTTCTTATGATTATGATTATTACCTCTTACAGATGTAAAAGTGGTAATTTGTAATGAACACTGCATTGTTTTTCCAAATTCATTTTACAGATGTAAAAGTGAAGATAAAAAATTAACTCAAATTGCCGACGGCCCAGTCTGGCCCATTAAGCTATTCGAGTCCACTATATATCCTCTTCCTGATCTCTAGGGATTTCGCCGATGCAATTTTACTGTGCTAAAAGACCAAGTCTTTAGCTGAAGCATTTCTTCATCGAGGTAAATCGCTACTGTTGTTTGGATTTGTTCGTAGGAACTTGAAATCTAGAAGCAATGATGATTTGAAACAAGATGTATTAGGATTTTTGTCTATGCTTTTTTGCCCTTGGTGCTGTGTTAGTGTGAATTGTAGTTGGTTTCATATTTGGGCTTGTTTTGATATTTTGATTGTGAATTGTTTTCAACTTTTCATTGATATGAATTTGGAATCTCTCCTGTGGAAATTTCAGCTAGTGAATTGAAATCATCTGAAGCAAAGATTGAGGCATTTCCTGAGGAAATCAGACACGACATCCTGTTCAGACTACCCATCAAGTGTCTGATCAGATGCACCTCGGTGAGCAAGCCATGGTTGTCCATTGTCAAAAACTCTGGTTTTATTCGCGCACATCTCACACGTCAACATGAGGCTCTGATTCTACTGCATGGCAGCCGCTACGATCATTCCAGGCGTGAAGCAACAGATGAGGTTTACTGTTTGCATCGTGATAACCCTTCTTTTGATGAGTATAGTGAGCTAGATTTTCAGATTGACTACATTGTAGACCCAATAAATGGGTGTTTGCGTGTGGCTGGCACTTGTGACGGGCTGGTGTGCCTCACGGATGATATCCTTTCTAAAGCTGTAAGCTACATAATTTGGAACCCATCAATAAGAAAGGCAGTGACGCTTCCCAGGCCTGGTTATACCTTCACCACTCACGGTCCTTTTGAAGATTCTGTTGGCTTCGGGTTTGATGCTACGGCCAATGATTACAAGGTTGTTCGGCTTGTCACTCTTGAGATCCTTGAAAATAAAGTTGTGAAAAGTCCAACTGTAGCAGAGGTTTATTCACTAGCTACAGGCTCCTGGAGAAGGCTTGGTGCTGTTCTTCCTCCATGCCAAATATATGGTACAAGACCGCATGCTTTTTTTAACGGTAATATTCATTGGGTTGTAAATCATTGGAAAGATGCGGGTGGTGTACGCTACTTCATTTTGGCATTTGATCTGGTCAGTGAGTCATTTCGCGAGATATTGATGCCAAATTGTGCTGAATTGGGCTTCACTTCTAAATTGTCTGTTACGGCAGATGGGAATTATCTTGCTTTATTCATGAGGTATGAGAATGATATCAATCATCTTGATATTTGGGTTATGAAGGAGTATTGCCAGCATGAGTCCTGGACCAAAATGATAACTCTCGCTCGACAAGGTCCAGAAGGAAGTTTAGGCCCCATGATATTTTGTTTTAGAAAGAGCGGTGAAGTACTTTTCACAGTAAGAAGACCATATTACCGTGAGACTCAAACATTTGTTTCACTTGATCCTGTGAGTCAACGAATGAACAATGTTGGTACCCTTGATTGTGTCTGCTATTCTCTTGATTCTTATGAAGAGAGTCTAGTTTTACTCGACGTGGATAATGCAGTTTCTTGTTGAGGAAAAGAACAGGTTAGGTTACTCTTCTAGCATGTGGCTTTTGTTATACAGATGACCCTAGTTTTGTCACATGAATATTTTTCTAGATTCTGCATATTTTCTTTCTATCCTTTTGAATATACAGATTGCATCTAATTACTTACCTGGAATTTTGAGAAACAGTTCTTCCGTAATTGATGTCTCTATGTTTGAACCACTGACTTTTTCGTAACCTTTTTCAAATTTGTGTGCCCTAGTTATGCATATGTAACTCCCTGTCTCCCTTTCAGTAGAGCCATATAATCATCAAGGGAAAACACCATTGTTGACAACCAATTACATTGAGAACCTCTGAACCTTGTCTACTGGTAGTTAGATATATTCCTGCATTGTGTCAAGTCATCCTTGTTAACGTAATTTTCACTCAACTTTGTGCAGGTGTCGACATGAAACAGAAAGATCTAATAACCTCTGGGCTAGTATGCATTTTCTGTAGCTGACGAGTGCAAAATTCACTTCTTGGATTTGCGTTTTCAGTACCTATCTACATGTTTTGTTTTTTTTCTTTTCGTGAATTTCTGATGTCATTCTATTTAACAGTGGCTGCTAGTTTAACTTTATGCTACAGATTATCTTTCTGTGAGTTATGACGGATTTTTACAGTATCAAAATATGCAATCTTATCTCTGATGTTCCTATTGCTAGGAAAGAAATGTTTTTTGTGTACTATGTGCATGTTGCTGTGGCATAAACCCTCATTGTTAAAACAGACACTGCCCTCTTCAACACCAGAAGCATGTCACTTACATGAATCATCTGAACATGTAGAGTAATCGCCTTATGGTTGGATCTCTTGGGTTTTACTTATTTTTGTGGTTCATTCGTTTCTAGTTGTTTGAGAATAATTTCAGATTATAATGGCTTTAGAGAGCAAAAGTCTTAAAACTATAATCCAGGTAAGAACTTGACCTGATAGTGGTCTCAAACATCAGACTCTTTTCCTGAGGAAATCAGACTAGATATCCTATTCGGACTACTATCAAGTGTTTGATTAGATGCACCTCTCACCTCTGTTGCGGATGATTTGATATCTAAAACGTTTCAACTTCATAGTGATGCTTCCCTGGCTGGTGTCACCTCACTCATGGTCATTTTGAAGATTCTATTGTGTTGATTATCTTTTTTCTTTTGGGTCTAACTATTGTACTGATTATCTGAGAGTGAGGTAACGAGTTGTATTAGCATTTGAGGTATGGTTAAGGAGCAATCTGATCATGTAGAGCAACCACCTAATCCAAATTTTGATATATAGTTATATACAAGCTTCTGTTACCTTCCTTCCCGTTGAGAACCCCGAGTGCATCAATGAATTTCATTTACCGAATCGTGGACATAGACTCCTAGGATGCATTGTTCACGATTTAAAATAAAATTAATAATTTTTATGCTCCAAGGACCCTCTTTTGTTCAAAATTTAAAATAAAATTAATAATTTTTTGATGTACAGACATTAATTTGCTTGCAAATCTTCGAGGTAGTCATTATTAGAGAAAGCCCTAATTGGTTCAGACCCGGCCCGCCTCATTAAGCATTGAGATGTTGGGAGTCGGTGGACTACTTGTTTCTTAGTTCAGCTACTGAAACCTCTCATACCATTAGGGTTGGCTTATTACAGAAGACGGAAGTATTACAGGAGACTTCTCATCGAGGTAAATCCTGCTCGTTCTTTACGCCTCTCTCTTAGTTTAGTATTGTTTTTTTCTTTTTCTTTTTTTAAGTGTGTATTTGCAGTAAAACGCTAACAATGGAATGTATCTGTAAAACGATGCATATGATTTGAATAGTAGCTAGCTGATTTTATAACGTACACTCTTTTTTTTTTTAACATATGTATATGTTATTTACCTTAGGGATTTTTGAATATGCATTGGTTTGAATTCGGTTTGTATGTGCGTAAATTCTCAGCAAGGGATTTGAAACTCGAAGCCATGTTAGAGAATTTTCCTGAAGAAATCGGACATGATATCCTATTCAGACTACCTATCGTGTGTCTGGTCAGATGCACATCGGTGAGCAAGGCATGGATGTCCATTATCAGAAGTTCAAGCTTTATTCACTCCCATCTCAACCGCAAAAACTACCCTAGTAACCACAATGAGACTCCTCAACTTCTACTGCACGGTGCCCGCTTTCCAGCTTCTACTGCATTGTGGTCGCCACCAACTACAGAAGAGTCTAAAGATGTGTGCTGTTTGCATTATGATAATGACCATGATTTTGATGACTGCTGGCAGATAGATTTTCTATTTAGCGGATTGGTAAGGCAGGCAAATAGGCGCTTCCGTGTGGCTGGCATTTGTGACGGGATAGTGTTTATTGAGGATGATTTAGTATGGAAAAGGTACACCTTATGGAACCCAGCAATAGGAAAGGCAGTGATGCTTCCTTGGCCTGGTTTGATTCATGGTCCTTTTGAAGAGTCTGTTGGGTTTGGTTTTGATGCTATGGCCAACGACTACAAGGTTGTTCGGCTTGTCACTCCTCAGATTCCTTTTGATTATGCGAAAAGTCCTACTGTGGCTGAGGTTTATTCCCTAGCCACGGGATCATGGAGAAGTCTTGGTTTTGTTGTTCCTCCATGCCGAATAGATAGAACAAGACCATACACTTATTGTAATGGCGCTATTCATTGGACTGTAAGACATTGGAAAGATCATTATTTCATTTTGGCATTGGATCTTGGCAGTGAGTTGTTTCGCGAGATAAGGATGCCAAAGGGTACTGAATTGCACTTGGAATCTGAAGTTTCTGTTTCAGGAGATGGGAAATCTCTTGCTCTGTTCACAGAGTATGGTGATTATCATGTTGACATATGGTTAATGAAAGAGTATTGCAAACAGGAGTCATGGACCAAATGGATAAGTCTCTGTCGACAAGGTCCAGAAGGATGTTTGCCTCGTCCATTATGTTTCAGAAAGAGCGGTGAAGTAATTTTGGCACTGAGAAACAATGAAAGGGAAAGTGAAAGCTTAGTTTCGCTTGACACTGTGAGCCAACAATTCAACAATCTCGGGAGTTCAGAGTATCGATATTGCTCTATTCATTCTTATGAAGAGAGCCTTGTTTTACTTGACATGGACAGTGCAGTATCCTGTTAACAAAAGATAAGGTAAAGTATATATTGGATTCATGTATCAACTGGTTCTTTAGCCAAGTATTTGTTAAAACTTTTGATGATGAACTATATGCACATTGGACCTGAGGTTGAGGGTAAGTGATACTTCAAAAACTAGCAATATCTTCAAAACCTAGGACTATTTGCTCATCGACATTTGTCTGCACAATTTTTTCCCAAGGACCCTTCACTTGTCCACTGTTCGATGCTCTGTCATTCTTGCATCTTTCTAGAGCATAGTTATTAACATCATTCACTTAACCTTGTGCAGGTCGGAAACGGGGACAGATAAATCTAAAAACCTGTTAGATCAGTAGTATGCGTATTCATATGTAGCTGTGGAGTGCTAAGGTTGCTGCTTAGAACTTTGCTGTTGTGGCTCCTGTTTTAACTTTGTCCTACTGATGATCTTTCCTTATGAGAATGATGTATCTACACGCTCAAACTTTGCATTGGTATTTTGTTATGTTCCTATTGCTACGAAGAACTTTTTTGTGTGTACTTTATGCTTGTAGTTGTGGCTCTTATAGATCACTTATTGTTGAGACAGACATTGCCCGTCATTCAAAATGTAGAGTTCTCTGAGCACATACAGCAACCAAATGTTGCTATCCCAAATGTTGATACAAGTTTTGCTGCGTTCCCTTGGTGAACTCTCACATAAACAGTTCACTTGAGGTCTAAATAATTTAACCGTCACTAGTGAAGATGCCATTGACAAGCCCCTGCAAAACTGAGCTTCAATTGCATGAAAGTTATTGGCTTGTATGTCAACGAGCATATACCAATTGTAGGTCTAAAATGGCGCAATAGATCATCTCAGGCCTTGATTGGTTCTCAAGGCAAGAGAAAAGTTACTGAACAAATGGCCAACAACATTACCAAGTTATAGGGAGCAATGGTTCATTTTCGTTATTATAAAGTTTCTTTCCCAACCAAAATGAAATTGCACGAGAAATAAAATCATGTAGAAAGCTCCAAAGCGTTTATCATCATTCATTTCAATCTGTATAGCATGAATTTCACTTCAAATTATTAGCACTTCGTGTGCAAACATTGGCCTCTTGAAGTTGTGACTGCCACTGCCCAACGAAAATTCCCATTCTGCCCCTGTCACAATTTAACAACATAGGAACATGCAAAGCCACAATCGTAAATTCTCAACCTTTACAATGGCATTTCCTTCCATACTTGTCCTATAAACTTGTGGACCTTAGACATTGATGCTCTCAATCAACAAACCTTTCACATCTTTCTGAAGAGATACAAATAACGCACAACTCTTCACCCCAGTTAATCGAAAATGGCTGCCTCTGTGTTTAAGCTCTCAGTTTTGTTGAGCCTGCTCTCCAATCTGAACTTGGGTCTCTGGCCAGAAGCTCCGAAAAGCGTGGCAACGTTTCCACCATCATGTAACAGCATAGAGTGCCCAAGCTATGACTCCATTGAAGTTGGCAATGGCTATGAAATTCGTCGGTACAATTCGAGTGAATGGATATCAACTTCTCCTATTCAGGACATTTCTCTGGTTGCTGCCACCAGAACTGGCTTCTTACAGTGAGTTTAGTTTCTCTGGTTCTTTTGTTCATCATTAGCTGATATAATCTTGAGTAGAACTGTTCTAGGTGCATGTATGTGCCAGTTATATATATAATCTTGGTATCTATCATGAATACGTGTGAATTGCGATAGATAATTTTCACATGGGTGTTGGTGAAAATAAAAATAACCTTGTGTAATCAGTCAAGGTGATTTCCTTCTGTTCGATTCTAATGTTTTATGTGTTCTTGATGGTTATCCCCAAAGCTAAAACTTATTACTAGGTTATTTTCAGAATTGGTTATTCCCATTTTGAGGAGTTTGAAGGGTAGCTATAAGAACCGTTTGGTTTTCACCCATTTCTGAAACTAATTTTTGGGATGTATGAAAGTAGTACTTATATGGTTGTTCTTGGTTCTTTTGTCATAGGCTGTTTGATTACATTCAAGGGAAGAATGAGTATGGTGAGAAAATAGAGATGACCGCCCCAGTGCTCAGCGAAGTTCAACCAAGCGATGGACCCTTCTGTGAGTCTTCATTTGTGGTGAGCTTCTATGTGCCAAAGAAGAACCAAGCAAAGCCACCACCAGCAGAAGGCCTCCATGTTCAAAAATGGACATCTACATATGTGGCAGTGAGACAATTCAGTGGGTTTGTTTCCGACTATGATATCGGTGTAGAAGCTGCTGCCTTGCAGTCCAGCCTTGCCGGCACTGTTTGGTCTAAAGCCATTGAGAAAAGCCATGGAGCTGATCACACTACAATTTATACTGTTGCACAGTACAACTCTCCATTTGAATTCGATCACAGGGTGAATGAGATCTGGATGTCGTTTGATATGGAGTAAAATGAGAGCCAAATCACCGTCTTTAAGATTTCGCAGACCTCTTGGTAGAGACAGAGATGGTGAAGGTAGCGAATCTTAGAGAAGTTCGAATCTGCTAAGTTTCTGTAGTGAGATGTTGTGTAACCTAACTGCTGTCAAACTTATAGTTCATAAAGAATAAAGAGGCTGTATGTTTTTTAAGTAACTAATTCTGTGGAATTATAGTTCAGTCCTGTTGCCTGCATTTGTAATACAATACTAAATGAAGTTCAGAAGCAGCACATCATGCTTCCTTGAAAGCATTTCGGCTGCAACTAGTGAAGCCAGTAAAAATCCTGGAACTTTACAATTTTCATAGATAAACTGATGGCTAACAAGATCTGTTCTTTTTTTTTTTCTTTTTTTTGGACAAATAACAAGATCTGTTCATTCTACTTGTTTTGATAAGAACCACGTGCCCCAACCGACAATCAGTGAAAACAAAAACCTTGAGGCACCAGCTCCTAACAGAGACTAAATTCATCTACTTGATAGTATCCCTCATCTACTAGAGTTGACAATGATCAGAAGTTCGGTCAAGACTCGAGACTAATGGGTTACTCCCATATCTTACAGGCATGCTGCATTAACTAAAACTCTAAAAGCAACGGCAGTTGAAGAATCGCTGACCTGTTTTGAATAGTTCCATTTCTGTACTCAGTCAATTGGATGGTGACAAGTACAGATTGAACTAATTAAGACCCTACTCTGGAGAAACAAAGCTACTGTAGCCTACTATTTGAAAACTTTCTACAGGCAACAGAACCACGAGAGTATTCTGGCGCATACAAGATGTTGAAAATTGATGAGATTGGATCCATGTTGCCAGCATCAGCATGATCAACAGTACTGAAAGAGTCTCTGGTGCTCTCAGTTGTGAAAGAAGCCTCATCAGAACTTGTGAAAAGGGACCAATCGCTAGATGTAGCATCAGAGAATTCCATGCTTGTGGGGTCAACATATGTTTCCTGACTTTCCTCAGTTGGAAAAACATTCCCATTATAACTCCTAAGGATGTCACTGCAAGTGCTGTTTGCAATGCCATTTGCAGTTTCTGACCTGATAAAACCAGGTAAATGCGCTGGGCTAACATATTGGCTGCTGGGACTGCTTTGGCTTGGCTTTGGCCTCTGAGCTTTTGGCAAAGAACCATTTTCAAAATTTGGAACTTGCTGCCTGAAAGTTTTTCCTCCAAATCCTCTTTGAGGGCGAGGGCAAGACCTGAGGAGGAAAGAAATTCCAAACTATGAAGAGCTCAAAAGCATGAAATTAATTTATTTTCTTAAAATAGCAAAAAGTAGAATGAAAACTGAGAAGGAATGATATCCACAGTATGTTAATTAAGAATCAAGGAGGAAAAGAAACTGACAAGCTCCACCAAGAAAAAGTTAAGGAAAGAGATCAAAAACACTTCCTTTTTCCTTTTATCCCAATAACTCTTACCTCATATAGAATAAAATATATGCCCCTTCCATCATAACCTGGCTCATTGACACGGGCTGAACCTGTGAACAAAGCATGATCACCGTCAGGATCTGATCACTAAAAATGAAAGGCATCCGACTTCTAATTATGTCATCCGATTACTGAAAGCAAATCATGGTCTTTCAACTTTTTAAAAACCAGAACCAAGTTATGGACTGGCGGAACAAAGCACATGCACAGAATGAACCTTTAAAGTGGAGCTTTCACCTCTTTCTCTTTTGTCCTTTTTCATAACAAATTGAAATTTGATACACTATCACAAACCCTTGAACGAAAAATACGGGAAGCATTTACCTCAGTGTCATCTATCCTGAACCAGTTGCCTCGCATGTCTTTCACATATGCTACATAATGTCCAGAGAAAGAGGCATTTTGTGTATCCAAATGCACCACAACAGCATATAGCAAGTAAAGTGGAGGAATGTCGCCCGTTCCGGTCATGAATGGAATCATATCCAGCATCTCTGGAAATGTGATGCACTTGTTTATCTTCCCATATCTTCCTTCCTGATGAAGCGACAGCCATGTTTTAATATTCCAAGTAATACCAAGATAACCACTATCTCACAGGAAGGTGTCAAAACTAAAATTATTTTTAAACACATTGGAAGCACTAGATGATTAGGTATTTGAGTTCTGATAATTGGGTTTGGATTTTCTTAAAGTGAGTCACGAGACATCAAGGGACTAACATAAGCTGGTTTTCTCTATTAAAACCAAATTGCTTTCAAGTTGCTATACCTGAATAAGGTACAATAGCATTTCTTGTAGTTACAAAAAGAAAATTGCAAATCAAATGTTTCACTTGCTATGCAAGTAGCAAACAATTGAAACTCAAGCAAAGCTGTGAGTGTTGTTTAATATACTTGAGAATGGGAAGAAAAAAGATCCACTATCTATCTCGAAAATATAATGATACCTGAAACCTCTTCAAGACAATTGTCAGGATATTTGGCGCCTCATGTATGCTCAATTGCTTCCTGGCTCGAACATATGCCGCACACCTTTTTCCCCCAAAGATATGATTTGTAAGTTATTTAAGTTTTACTGAATAAACCAAGTATATGGGTCTAAGCACACTAAATTAAGGTCATCATACCTTCCACATCTATACATATTTTCACCATCTAAATCTTCAGGTGTCGTAAACTGAGTCAGCGCATCTTCAAGTGACTCAACCCAACCATAAATTTCTAATGTAAGATCCATGATGTTTTCATATCGTTCAGACTCATGATGACATCTCATACACTTGACCTGGGGGCAATCAAGATTGATTTAGCAATCATTCGTGGGGTAAATGAGGATAAATGGCAACAATAAAATTAATTATAAACATCAACTTGATGAATGACATCTGTAAGTCCACATTAAGTACCTTGGATCTGAGATTCCCACCAAAGGTGTGTTGTATAAAAGTTGTTTCTTGCAATCTTGGATCAACCCTATTTTCACCACCCATTCCCTCCAAGCATATAGATTGCATTGATGCAACTAGTAGCCTGGAAACAGCAGCATTTATGAGATACAATACAAGTAAACAGATGGAAATGGCAGTGCATTCAGTACCAAAAAAAAGAAGATATAATGGCAACTTTTGACATGCCTTAAAAATTCATGAGCATCTTCCTGACTTCCATCACCAATTTGGCAATTAATACTCCTCATGTGAAAAAGAATCTGGCGAGGAGAAAGAGCACCCCCACTTTCTCGTAACATCGTCACATGTTGCTCTAGTTCACACATGAGACACCAATCTTTACCACAACCTAATAAATATCATAAAAAACAATTGAGTCACATGCATATTAAAACAAAAGAGCCAAAACTATTGTTTAACTTAATGAAAGGGATATGAGAAAATGAAAGTACAGGCTCTCGAATGTGATCCACGAAGCAAATAGATAATGAGTGGCTTCGTGCAAGTTAAGCACTGCAAGACAGCATTTGCATAGCAACTGCAAGGAAAAAGAATTATAATCAACCAAACGAAATAAACGACTCATAGGAAACAAAGAAGCTTCTGATCATTCTTCCTGTGCAGAAAAAACTGCTTGGTCATTGTATTACAAACACGTTATCACAATGATACAGCACATCTTTATTTAAAACAATTAATGATTGGACTGTGTGAGTTTATTCATATGAATCCCATGATCAATTGCCAGTATGTATCACTACGAAGTCCATCAAGAGCTTTATTGATTTAAACTTCATCAATCTGGCATTAAAGCATGCACTAAATTTTCATTACTAAATGAGATCAATTTCTCTTTTTCCTAACTTCTGATCTAGGTATTTTTCATTTTCCGAGTTTATCTGATTAGTGAATGGAGTTCTGATTTCTATCACGTGGAACCATTTCTATGCTCATGGCCTAGTAACACATTACATATGAGATATGATACAGTACCTGTTACCACAATTTAAAAGCCCCCGAGGTGTTAAGTCAAAGATTTCACACTGAAAGTACTTCACAAACTCGTCATAGGGAAACAGGACCTGAAAATCATATGCCATATATCAATTAGACCTTGCATTCAGCTCAGAACTCATACTACTAATATATTTCCTGGAGGCGCATTGACCAGAGAGTGACCTTCTTAGTTTTGTGTCGATAACCACTGACTTCAGGGACATCCTGTCTGGTAATGTTTTTGGCTTCTTTAGACCCATCATCTTCATAATCTTTATGTTTGTCATTCCGTTGCTTCCCTGTGAAGTTGTCTCTTTCATTCTAGCTACTTCTACATCACCGACAAAGAATTAAAGGGTCTACAATTTTCAAGATATATTTAAACATTATTATTTTAGTAGACTTACTTGAATCATCAGTAATCTTTCCCTGCCTCTCTATCTCAGAGCAATACTGCTTCAAAGAATCTTTGACTGTTGATTTTGACAATTTAGGCACCTTTGTCCCAAGAGAATATGGAGCTCGTTTAGCCTTCACACTTCCCTTTACTGCAGCAATTTCAGAACTTTTGTACTCCGCCTTTTCATCCTTGGAACATTTTTCTCCTTGAAGAGAATGTTCTCCCTCGGAAACGAAGTCCGACCCCACTTCATGCAAATCTTCTCCACTTTTTGAAGAATAATATGATGAGCTAGTTAATCCAGAGTTGCTTCTTGATTCAAATATGTTACCATCTTGTCCTTGAAACTTATCATTCTCAAGTACTGTATGTCCTGAAGTATCTTGTCCATTAATATAAGTATCAGAAATATTGGCATGGTATTTCTTCAGAGTTTCAGCCTCTGACAAGACAGAATCCATATTTGATGGCTGCAAAGAACAATTTATCATAGTTATCACACATAATTTACCCAAAGGAGATAATTACTAGCAAATGACAAAGTGATAACAACCTTATGCTCCATAGAAACCTCTTTTGATGCAACGTTAGAAAAGGTTGAGTGGGTAGTCCAATCACCAAATGTTTCTTCAGAAGGATCAAATGCTAATCCATCCTTTTTCCTCAAGAGTTCGGTTTTGGATTTTCGGGAAACCTTCTTGTCCACAGTTCTTTTCTCCAGCATGGAAATGTGAGAGGGGTCAACTGAAGCGCACTGAACCATATTCGGGATACCAGTGTAAATTGGAGAATAAATTATATTTTCAGTTGGTGCTTCCTCTACATAAATCTGCTCCATACCACAACCAAAGTACTGTGAATTAATGATGTCATTATGAAAAGAATCTCCATATGAGACAGCCATAGGAGATGAGGTTGCACTACTAGGTTCCAACTGCATGCATGTTTGCCTGTGAACTTCCCTCCAATGCATTATTTGACACTTCCCAGAACTGCATTAATGAGTACAAATGTTTAGAGACTAACCTCATGGAGCAGCTTTAGTTCGTAAGAGTAATATGACTTGCATGCATTTGATTTTTTCCTTATATTTTATGCCAATTTGGATACAAACAATGTGTAAATCACCAATTAGCGTAACCTGATTTTTCAGGGACGTGCAAAATTTGGAATATAATTACTATAAGATGCTGCAATCGTTGTCCTCTTTCTGATAGTTAGTTGTGAGTGGCGTGTTTAAGTTCCCTTCCACAGATAATTGTCTTTATAGAAAATGCATACTTCTAACAATGCTTAATAATCTAACTACCCTTTTGCAGACATGTAAATAAAGTACAATACTAAAGAAACATATAAGTTTGCCCTTAAGTGAAGAGATTTGAGCAAAAGTGGCTGAATCAGGTTTTCAAGTAATCTTAAAAGTACTGTCTGGGAAGACTACACAAGCATCAAATGCGAATTAAGTAACCTCAACAGCTATTAAGTCAATAAGTCACTATGCTTGGAGTCCTCCAATTTATCATTTAAGTTTGATCTTTCTTTAGAAGACAAGCATATAATGAAAACAATAGAACAAGGAAGTATATAGACTGATAATATCTAAAAAATTAAAGCATACCAATATCTGACAGATTTGCATCTAGAGCAGCGGGTAGTGGCTGGCCTAGAGCATCTAGCACAGGCATGAACATTATTCTTTGCAGACGAAACCGGAGGAATAACGTCAGCCACAGCCATTGCTTCTGCTCTAAGAGCTTCTTCTGATGCGAGTTGAGCAAGCAAACTCACCCGCTCTCTCTTGTTAGATGCATCACTCCATTTTCCAAGTAAAACATAAGCAAGCAAAGGAAGCACAACAAAAACCAAGAACAGTGCAGGTATATCAGCTTCCCTTGGCTCAAGCATGTCCCCACCAGCATACTCATGTCCAATATCCCTCAACACCAACTAACCCGGAGATGACCTCTTAAGGTCAAACAAGTTCAAGTAGGTTGACATTTAAGTTCAAAACAAGATAAATCATACTCCACCAGGCCCACCACTCAGACCTGTAATATTTTCACCAAAATTTTCAATCGAAAACACAATTATCAGTACTGCATTTTCCAATTTAGAGCACCAAAAGCATTCAGATATACATATCAAACCGTTGAAAGGAAAATTGATCGAATCCTGAGCATTGAACATAAAACAGTTAAATCACAGTTATTTCCAAGTTTTAACTACAAATGAAGCAGTATTACCAGCCCAATAAAGCCATATAACAACTGATACCCACTTGATACCCATATAACAACTGAAGCCATGAACCCACATTACCCAACACTCAAGCACACCCATTACTGCAGAATGGAAATCTAATACAACCCCATTTACGAAACCCACCTACTAACCCCAATCTCCATAAAACAGCTTTCTAGCCAAAACCCTAACCAGTTCCTCATAAATGCCACCAAGAACACACATTTAACACTCCCAGAATTGCAAAAAAACACATCAACACTCCTCCCATTTTACCTAAATACCAAAAACAAAAAGATACCAGAAGCAAACAAGCAATGCAAATCTGAGATTCAAGTACACAACAGTGAAATAGTAAATTTACATTTTTCTTTTTTCAAAATAAAGTAGACAAAAAGATTGAAACTTGAATGAGCTGAGAGCATACCCTCATGCACAAGCAAAGCTCCGAGACCAAAAAACCCAGAAAGGTACAAACTTGGTAAGCTTCTTCTTCAACCTGAAAAAGAAGAAAAATGATTCCTTGATTCCTCAGACAGTAAGCTCAAAACACACCAGTCTTCTCTCTGCTCCTCTCCCCTTCACACTTCCCACCCCCAAAATAGCCTCTGCTTTTTTTAACACTGGGTGTGGGTTTCTCTCCCCTGCTTCACACCACACCTCCCATACCTGTGTACCCTCCCACACGTGTCGAGCTCCCATTTGATCTGAAGCCTTGGAGCGGGACCCGCCTGAGTAAAGCTGACAAGGTTGGGATGAGTTGATTGATGCTGGGCCGTCGGATATGTTGAAAGTCTAAAGGCTAGGAACGTCAGAGGGTTTGGTCAAAAAATATTAACCTTAATAGTGTGGATGTGGGCCCAGGAGATGATATTCCCAATAAGTTTTAAACAGAGAACCACGTTTACTGGTCGATTCCCTTCGACCCATGAGTATAGAGAGAGAAGAGGATAATATTTGTTTTTACGGAGGAAGACACGGTAGTACTGTGAATTTCGTAAACACATTGAAGAAGAATAAAGGAATAAATATCGAAATGAAGTTTTATGATACATTAATATACTGATACATTACGTAAATTTAGTCTGATATAAATGTAGTAAGATTTAGTTTGATATAGACGTAATTTGATATCTCTATAGAGATAAAATAGTTAATTTGATGTAGTTAACTCAATGGTGTAAGAAAGGGATGAGCACCTTCTGACTACACTTGGGTGATTTAGAGACATTTTTAATTCAATGTCAAAGAATGTAATGGAGGGTCCTTTTTAGAATAGAAATTTTGTCTCGTTCTTGGTGTCTCTTCTGCTCCTCTCTCTCTCTCTCTCTCTGGACTTGGAGGAATTTGAGCACGGGTTTGGTTACGTCGATTGATGGGGAGCTATTACATATAGGGACAATGCCAGAGGCCAGGTCTTGGCAATTCCCATGTTAAATAAGAGGCTTGATTGTCTAGGTAGTTTGAGCTTGGTTTCAGTTGCCAGTGTATAGTTCGAATCTAAGGGAGTGAGTCCTTACGGTTGGTTGGGTTTCCAATGCGGTTCAAAGGGTAAATCCATCGTATTGGTTGACCAGAATGATTGTATATTGGTTATAGGAGTGATTTGATTTGGGTAAGCATGTCAAAGATGGGTATGAGAGAGCATCTAATGTGGGAAGATGCTAGGAGACAGAAGGCTAGAACCACATTTTGTAGAGGAAGAAAGAGTGAGTTCCCCGTTGTGGTAGGTTTGGGAACTGGGTAGTTCTCATTTGTGGTTTTTGACTAAACTGATCCGGACTTGAGGTGAGCTGAAAGAACCATTTCGGGCACGAAATATTTTGAATCAAAATATGTCTAATTTTTAGTTAAGAGTATGATATAAATAGTATCATCTAATGTAGTAAAATATTAAAATTGCATATGCATCCTAATGGCTAAAGTTATAGTTTGAATTTCTTTCTAAAAACAAGTTAATCACCGAATGTTAGTTCTTTCATATCACATTTAATAAGTACATTTTGATGCTCGTCTATTCAATAATTATAGCTTGAGTTTAGTCTCCGAGCACATTTAAGGGCAAGAAATAGGACGATGTGCTTAGGTCGTTCGGCCTTGGTTCAAATGCAGTCGGCTACCCAATTGCTAACTCCCACAAAGGGACTATTGATTTTGACTTGTGCTTGGCTTAGTTGTTACATTTGTGGCAAAATCTCTACTAGTTATTAGTAGGGGGAAATTTCGAGTTTTGTATCATCTACTACTACTAGGTTACTATTTAAGAGAAGTGAGGTATTTTATATGAGCTTATGCGTTAACAGTGAGGATTACATGTCATATCATGTTTGATAGCTTATGTTGTAACAAATTAAGTATGAAGACAAACATGTAATATAAGTGTTTACCGACTTTTGACTTATTACTTAAAAAGTGATAAGTATCTTTCTTTAAAGAAAAAAATGACATCTCTAATGGCCCTATGGAAATTATTATTTGCCTATTAGCGAAGGTGTTAGTTCAGTTGGTGAACTGTACTTGATAGCTCGATCATTTTATCTTGTTGTCTTTTTTTTTTTTTTCCACTTCCCTTGTGTGTACTGTTCTCGGAGAAAACATTGTGTTACAGTTCCCAATATAAATCACCAACAGGCAACAGCTAGCAATTTGAAACATTGTGTTACCTTTGAATTATACTCCCTCTTGCAATCCGAACCCAAGAGTGCGATTGAGCAAATGCATGCGGGTGTGTACTATACATACATTGTTACATTACAAGATGAGATCAGAAGCTAGATCCACTATTTCTTTTAGCATCATCAGTCAAAAGCACCATCATCAATTTCACCATCACCAGTCGAAAGCAAGTACTTCGCTAGAAAGAATCTGACCCCCCTTCTTAAATTTTGTAAATCTTATCAAAGTTTTATGAAATTGAGAATGTATTTTGTCAAAATTTTAGACGGAATAAGTGTTTACCAAATTTGAAGGTAATTAATCATTCCTCCAAATAAAGGAATTATTGTAATGAAATGAAAAGAAAACAACAAAATAAAAAAATCATCACTTAAAATCTAGTAAGAAACGTTTAGTCTAACAGTATTAGTCTTCCTTTATAAGTAAAAATTCGTGAAATCGACTCACAGTCTCGTTGTTTGCTTGATTAAAAAAAAAGTGAGAACGTATGTAGCTCGAATAGTAGCATTAATACAATTGCATGCTACGTACTTGGCCTCAAATCCAATTAAAAAACATATAACAAAAACCCTACAACCCACTGAAATACCGGAGGGTATAGCATGGAGATGTCTTTCACTAAGGAGAGGGAGGTGCAGCAGGGAGGGTCCAGCAGGAGATGGTTTTGCCTGTGTTTTCTGCAGCATGCCATGTCCTCCGGCACAGCAGAATTTTCCGGCTTTTCTTCACATTTTAACTCCCCTCACATCTCCATCTTCCAACCAAACTCACTCTGTCTCTCTCTGTGACTCTATCGCTCATTCACTCCCACACAAACCAACTTCCATACACACCCTAGCCCCACCCTTTTTCTGTGATCTCCAAGTTCCTAAACCACACACTCCATGGATCAAGAAACAGAGCAGAGAAGCTATTGGAGAAGTTGGAGCAAGCAAACTTCTTCTTCTCTTCCCGGAACCCACGTTTTAAAACTTCACTTCCTACAAACAAGGCACTCTCCAATCTCCCCGCCCGCCTCAAGGACCGCCTCCCTCACCGCTCCACCGACTCCTACGAGCTCCTCCAACCCCCAAGCAAAGCGAAAACACATTAATGAGCGCTGCCTCAAGGTGGGACTTGGTCTGGCTCAGCTTTGGCTCCGTCGTTGGCTCCGGCATTTTGTCATCACAGGCGAGGCCACTCTCCAAGCTGGACCCGCCATTGTCTTGTCATATGCTTTCTCCGCCCTCTCTGCATTGCTATCTGTGATGTGCTACACTGAGTTTGCTGTTGAGATCCGGTGGCAGGCGGGTCTTTTTCCTATCTCCGGATCGAACTAGGAGACTTCGTGGCGTATATTGCGGCGGGAACATTCTATGGAGGCTGTTGTGGTGAAGCTGGACTAGGCCGGTCGTTGTCGTCTTACTTCGCAGCATTATTAGTTCTAACACCAATTGCTGCGATTTTTGGTACAGTCTTTACCTGATGGTTTAAATCTTTTGGACCCTGTTGCTGTTGTGGTGATTCTAGTTGCTAATGAGTGGGACAAGTAGGAATTTCTATTCTGAATTGGATTACCTCTATTGCTAGTGTCGTGGTCATTGTGTTTATCATAGCAGTTGGATTTTCTCATGGAAAAACTTCAAATTTAAAGCCTTTTTTCCCATATGGGGCAGAAGGTTTTCAAGGCTTCAGCTCTGGTTTATTGGTCTTACACTGGCTTTGATCTGGTTGCAACAATGGCCGAGGAGGTAAAGCGCCATCGAAGGATATTCCGGTAGGTTTGATCGGTTCTATGAGCCTGATCACTATGATTTATTGCTTGATGTCTTTGGCTTTGGTTATGATGCAGAGATACACTCAAATTAGTGCAGATGTTGCATATTCGGCAGCTTTTCAAGCTATTGGGATGAACTGGGCCAAATACTTGGTGAGTATATGTGCTCTAATTATGTGCTCTAAAGCTTGCTTGTTTGCTCTCTTGGGCAAGCTAGGTATACAACACAGATAGCAAGGGCTCATATGATTCCACCCTGGTTCGCGCTGGTTCATCCGAAAACTGGAACCCCCATTTATGCTACTATTTTGATGACCATAACTAGTGCAGTTGTAGCACTGTTTTCTAGTCTTGATATCCTGTCGAGTGTCTTCTCTTTCACCACACTCGCTATCTTTATATTTGGGTTGGTTCTTCAATTGGAATTGCAGTGCTTTGGAATTCAAATGTGCGAGGGTGGATTTGTATGATAGCACTTCAATTTGGTTTCTTGGGACTTTGCGGATGGCATTAATTCCAAAGGAAAGAGTTGCCAAGGTTTGGGGTGTTCCACTAGTCCCATGGTGCCTGCAGTGTCAATTGGAATTAATGTTTTTTCTCATAGTTCGCCATTTGCACCGCAGTAATGGTTGTCTACTATTGTTGGTGGGTGTACATGCAACATATGATGTAGCTCACCAGATCGATCAACAAGAGTCGAGAACCGAAGATGGAAATGCCAGTTGAGAACTATTGTAGCAGAGTGAACAAGATGAAGACCAAAGATGTGAATACAACCAAGACGTGCTGTTGGAGACGTAAATCACTAAGATGAAGAAACTACCTGCTAGTTACTATTGAGAAAGATCATACACAATTTAGTTGCAAAGAAAAAAGCAAAACACTCATTTCTTCTAGCATCTATTTGAACAAAATTTAGTTCTCAGTAGATATGTCTCTCATTCTCTGTTCATGCCTAGTGATCTGAACTTCTGATTCTGATCCTTTCTAATGCTCTAAATGACCAAATCTGCCTGAAACTTCTTACGTACTGTCTCTCGTAAGTTCTGTATCATGCCATCATACACAAGATCTGCAATTGCTCCATGTGATTTTTCTGAAACATTTATATCTGATAGAGGTGAAAGGCTTCTGCAAAATTTAGATGGGCCTGCTGTGCTGAACTTTATGTTACTCATACAGAGAGAGATGAAAGAAATCGACCGACATGACACAGCCAATCCCATTTATGAAAGTCTGAAGAAGGGTTTGCTGTAATGAAAATAATTGACAAACTGGGAGCACCCCTGGATTCAACACTATCACCAAGAACTGTTAAAATGTTGCCACTTTCCCTTGGTACACATCCAACAATTGAGGAACTTGTTTGAGATATTGTTCACAAACCTAAGAGAAAGTACCCTCCGACACCGAAAATCACAGAACCCAAATTCAACTTGTGCTCTTTATCAATCCTTTTAACACCAAAACTCACAACCTGAAAACCTCGGGATGATTTTTCTCCAAGTGTAACTCAAAACATGGGGATATTTGGCAACCGTATGTGACTGCCACCCCATCTTGTCACAAAGAAATCCATTGTTGCCATTATTTCTTCTCGATAAAATCATACACAGTGGATCCATCCTGAAGGCAGCCAACCATATCATTGTACGAACAACCCCACCTCATAAGCCTGATGGCATCGTTTCCATGTCGTCTCTTTTCGACATAATGCATTCATGGCTAGCACAAAGCTCGACTTTCGAGGGTCAAATCCCCATTGTTACTTTCAGCAACAGTTGATGAACAATTCAGGCTCCTCAACACAATAGGATATCGGTTAGCAACAAAAACAATACATGACTGGGGCATGCCCAATTTCCTCAAAGCCAACATTGGGTATCACATTCTTGGATAGATTTCCACTGAAAACACACGAACTTGTGCTTCAAAAATATACACCAGTTTGTCATCAGAGAGCACCACACTCTCTTTGAGAAAGCTACAAATGGGTACGATACGGTTTTCCAAGCTTCGACTCATGAACCATGGGTCATGGCTGAGTTTATTTGCAAGGTCAGCCTTGACATTCCTATGGAGCTTAAAAACTCAAGCTTTGGCAAAAGGGTTTTCTGGGCATCGGCTACCAGAATCCGTGGCTGTCTCCGCACAAGAGTTGAGATGTGGGTATCTGAGAATTCATAGTCTCTTAAAAGGGCTAAAACAGAGTGGGTTTCTCTAGAGTTTGAAGCTTTACTTGTGAGATACCAGAGTGGCGGCTTCTAGGGACAATCCACACGAGTTCACCAGATAGGAGACTGTACAATCGTCTTGCCCCAGCTGGGAAAATCCTTTGACGAACAACTGCTTTTCAAGACCAAAATATGAAGCCAATCCCTCCATTGGTTGCCCATCTTGCACAACACACGAGCGAAATCTGAAACACTTTTTGAAGATGGAGTTGGGTGCCATACTGTTCTCACATTCTCTCTGCTGATTTCCCAATTTGCAATTTCCAAACCCTTCTTTTAAATCTTTAAGGCCATAAAGGGACCCGACCACGTGGCGGCTTTCATGGCGGAGGAGAGAAGAGGGAAATCGATGAGATTTCTCAGATGACTCTCATTTCCGTCGTCGTCATTGACGCCGGTGAGGTGAGAAGAAGGGGGGGAGTGGGGGGTAAATATGACGCTAGCGGGAGATCTGTCACGTCTCTGCCATCGAGAGGGATAATTAGCGGCGATGTTCCAAAACGTTTGAAATCGATTACTGAAGAACGGGTTGAAGGTGGACTTGAATCGATGAATGGGCTGAAGTGGAAACTGCATGCAACCAGATCCGGAGGTAAGCGTTTTAATCCATGAGTTGCAGCATTGTGTCCCTTGTTTTGAGATTTGATTAACAGCCGTCTTCGAATTCATGAGTCAAGAACACATGTTTGCTGAAATGTTTCGATTTAATAGCCTTCTGTGTATGTGTCGGCGCGTTAGTTTATCATATGTGAAATTTTAGTTTAGCGAGAATCGAACCCGGAGTATTTGATATCAGTTGTGATCTAAACCCTTCATCTAGACCCCTCTCCCTCCCTTTCTGTCTCTCTCTCTTGCGCACTAAAATTTCCCTTTTCTCCAGGTTTCGTTGTGCTCCTAGTAATGTGGCTGTGGACCAACTAGCGGAAACAATAAGTGCAAACTGGGCTGAAGATAATGAAGTAGTGATTTGCCTACATTTATATCAACCCTATTGTTTTCTTTGTTTGGTTATATAAACCCAGCAACTGAGGATTGGATTCGTTTGTGCTCCTAGTAATGTGGCTGTGGACCAACTAGCGGAAACAATAAGTGCAAACTGGGCTGAAGATAATGAAGTAGTGATTTGCCTACATTTATATCAACCCTATTGTTTTCTTTGTTTGGTTATATAAACCCAGCAACTGAGGATTGGATAGTATTCTCTTCTGCTAATTTTAGGTAAAGTAGTAATCTTTTCTTAGCCTTTTTGCTTAATTTGGTTTCAGCTGAAATGTGGACTTTTTGGTGTGATTTTACTATGATCTGGTTTACTATCAACACGGTTTATTGGCAATTTGGTTTCATTCTTTATCAGTTCATTGCATGAATTCGCATTCATAACAGTTCCCCCTTGCTACAAAAAGATATACTGGGCTTAGGATAAGTGTAGGTGGTCAGTGTGTGGGGGGGAGGAGAGAAGTGTGACTGGATGAACTTAGGTGGTAGTCATTAGTCAAAGATGGTTTCAGGAATCAAAGTTGGATTTTGCTTCTCTAAAGTTGGTAGGATTGTTCTTGGGTAGAAACTTTGAATACTAATATTTACTTGCGAGGCAATTTCTTGTTAGGATCAAGACATTTCTCGTGTATTTCCGAGCATCTTCATGGTGGTTTTTCTGGGTTGAAACTCGAAGCAAAGATTGATTTGTGTTTCCGATTGAAGTTAGAAACATTCACAAAGCCAAACATGGCAGTGACTCAGGTGTCTACGACAGTGAAAAGGTACATTTTAATCTTGCTCTAGAGTGTAGACATATTAAATAGTCTGGACTCTATACCGTAACATGTATACGTACTTAGTACATTATTTGATAGTTCACATTATTCATATAGGTTCCATTTTTAGTTTAGAGAGAATCGAACCCAAGAGTATTTGGTAATAGTTGTGATGTAAACTCCTTGATCTAGACTCGTAGATGTAAGTCCACTAAGATGGGTGAAATAACAAGCTGCTATCCAGATGTTAATTCCACGAAGTTTGCTGAGATAACGAGATCTCAGTTGATCCATTTATATTGGTAGCTACATTTCAATAGTTCTAGTTTTATTCATGGGCAACAGTCAGAAAAGATTTAGCTGGTGAGGGCTTTATATTGTTTAGGTGTTGGACCGTAGCTTGTACGTATGATTATCATTTTCACCACCCCATGATCATAGTAACTAGAATTTTGCACATCTTCAATTAGAGCAAAACTGATGCAATTGTCTTATTCCAGTATCAATCGAAGATTATTGTGATGCTTGCTGTCATTTGGGTTTTCAACACTTCAGTTGAATTTATTACACATAAAATTCATTTGTGCTCGGTGTCATTTTATTATCTGCCTTGATGCCGCAATTGTCCCTTCCCCTTGGAACTGAATTGTTGTTTACACTGTTCTGATTAAGTCATTAGCATTAATCCAGAGCAATCTCTGTTTTACATTGTTCTTTATCTCTATCTGATATCAATCTAGGTCTTTCACATCAAATGCCTTCCTCTGTTTCTCTTTTGTTTTCTTGTTTACAATAATGAAAAAGGATTTGATTTCTTCTTCCCACAAGAGTGATAGGTTCAATGGCAAGCCATTATAGTACTTTTCTCTAGCTTTGTTCTGTATGATCTTTATCTAATAGCTACCCATACGTCTTAACTCTTATAAGTTCTTTCTATCGTTGTATTCTTTGCGGTGCTG
This sequence comes from Fragaria nilgerrensis, assembly GCA_010134655.1. Classification (NCBI taxonomy): domain Eukaryota; kingdom Viridiplantae; phylum Streptophyta; class Magnoliopsida; order Rosales; family Rosaceae; genus Fragaria; species Fragaria nilgerrensis. The sequence goes on along the minus strand of CM020979.1, from coordinate 12,031,141 downwards.
TATCCAAATTTGATTCAATGAATTTGTAGTTGCCACAGCTAGATCAAACAGATGTCAATACCTAGTCATTTGGTCTTAAAATTTAGATCATTTTATTCAGCTTGTAAGCTGTAGCTTAAAAAAAAAATATGGAAGACACTGATAGTTGGGTTTGTGTTTGTCAATTTTTTCCTTCTACCTTTTACAAAGATATAGATGGTCAACTCTGCTAACAGAGTTGTGTATATGGTGTCATTTAGTTTAGCATAGGCATAGCGAAGGTAGCCAGATAAGGATTAGAGCAATTGGAATTTGAAGAGTTGTGTAACGTGGGTGTGTACTTGGAGGAGTATCAGATGAGGAATTTATACACATGAAATTAGCTGCTTGATTTCAAGTTTTAGATTTTCTGCTTGCAATTCTTTTGCATTTATGATTATGGTCTACAATATGCTATTGGAATTTACATAAATTTGCTATGCGATAAAATTAACCGATCTGATTCAGGCCGAAGCAATATCCTTCTCATTTGTGTGACTGATAATTTTGTGATTTTTCTGATTACTTGCATCATCCTTTATATGAAAGTCTGAGATTATGCATGTTTCATGAGTAGAATAGCCCCATATATCTTGTTATTCTTGACATAAATGAACGTTTTCCAGATACTGTAGGAGGCATTGCAGATGCAGAGGACTGAAGAGCAAGGCGTTTCTATGACACAAGAAGCAACAAAATACTGTTATTCTTGGCATTCTTTTGTCATATACAAGCACTAATTTGTGTTTTCAAGTCTTCATCGTCTTCTTAGGCACCAAAAATCTCATGGACTTGTGATACTCTGTCATAAATAGTGATTGAATAGACTAGCTTCACCATTTTAATACCTCTGCTGATGAACTATAGTAGAAATGCATAAAACCAAAAACTAGATGTGAAGCTACTTTACATTTGTGGGAGACAGTTGTTCAAGGAGAATTGGAAGGTCCTGCTCTATGCTCACGGTATCTTGGTTCTGGCAAAGGAAAGAAGGCCAAATTAAGTTCTCTTGGCTTGCGGTTTTCGCTGTCATTCATTTTGATAGAAAGAAGTATACGGATTGTTGAAGAATATAAGGTGTACTATGGTGGTGGACAGAATAGAGTGAATTAAATTTCTTTAGCTTTTGGGATTCTTTGTGTTTCTTGAATTCATCTTGATTGGAAGGTATGCTGTTGTCTAAGGTTACAGCCACAATCAGGGTGGTTTTTGTTTTTGAAGGCTTGGTGAGGACATAGCACAGACGCCTTTGGGGACTGGGGAGTTTAGATGACCTAGCACAGTACTTTGATGAATTATTGATAACTTCTTGCTTATGTCTTGACATAATGCAAATCATTTAACAATCATTCTGTAAAACTCTAGTGGTATTACACTAAGAGCCTGATATTTGGCATGTCACTATAAGATTGATATGAGAGATTATGTGCATATTTTGGTTTTATTTACTATTCAGAAGGATACACACAGTCATTAAAATCATTCTTATTGTTACAAAATAATTTCCAAACTGACAAGTCGTAATTATGGTTTTGGTTGCTGCATTGTCATGCCAAATAAGAGTGCGGATATTGGGACCTTCAAATTTGCTCAGTATACCTCTCATTCTTTCTACACCTCCATTTTACTTTTAAATACACGTATTTTCTCATTAGACCTCATTTCAAATTTCTAAAATAGTATTGTTTTGTAATTTATATATATATATATATATTAGTATATTAGTCATTACACCTCTTATTCGCTCACTATACCTCTAATTCTTTTTTTTTCTTTTTTTCTTTTTAACACAAACCTTCATTCCCTACCTTGATTTCTTCATTTTCTTTAGTTTTTGTATTTTTTTTTATTTGGCATAAAATGTCACTAGACATTCATTTTTTGATTAAATTGTAAGAAATAATTTTCACAAGACATCAATTTTCGAAAAAGTTCATTCGAATCATAAATAATACTATTTTTTCTTAAAATTAAAAAAAAAAGATATGTCTCAAATTTTATTTTCGTCATCAAAATAAATGTTTTACATGAACTATTCTATATTTTGTTACTTTTGTGAAGCACCATCCCATATGTCAACATACCTTCATCTTGACACTGTGAGAACCGGATCATGAACTCCATTGCCGCCACTGAATCGCCAACCATCAACTCTCATCGCCGACACCATGTCTTGTGCCAGCCTAGAGCACCGGAGAAACCACTCGGTAGAGTATAAAAACCTCCCCTCCACCACCGCAAGGAGAATAAGAAGGAAGATAGATGGAGTTAAGTCGCAGCTCTCCCAATACCTGAAGCCAACTAGGGCTAACAACACAAAACCCACCGTCGTCGTCATTCCAAAATCCCACCGCTGCCATCAGGAGAGGAGACGAGGGCTAGGGTAGAAGGAGAGCAACCAAACGAGAGAAAGTCATTTTTTTCACTTCAAATACTTGAAACATTAAAAAGCAAACATTTCTATTGGAATTAATTATAATGGTTCCACCTTATTTAATTTTCTAAATATCGGAGATATTTAACGGTATCGTAGAGAAATCGAAGATACGGTGAAAAATAAGATATTTATTTACCCCTTTAAGATATAGGAATGTGAAATCTACACCGACAAAAGTTAAGTCACTAAGCACAAAATTTATGTTACCAAAAATAAAAATGGGAGTGTGGATTACATTTAAAAAATGTGGATTTCATTTCCCTAGACATATAAATTTATGAGTCTTTTCAAAACAGAAATATCAAATATATCGTAAAATTAAATTATATTGCAAAGATTTTAATCTTTCAGACGACGAGAATCCGGTAATTTTACACTGCACACACTGAATCCGACGGAATCTCTCAATCTGCCGATTGTAGTGACCGCCGACTTTACCTGGCTTAAATAAACAACAAACTACCAAAAGTAAAACTCTCTGATCAGAAAACGTATGTAGCTCGAATGATCACATCATTCAATTTCCAATCCATCGTAAATTGGATTCTAAAACCATCAGAATTCCACGTATACTACCACAACACAATCACCTCTCAAACCCCCCATCACCATCACCCACCAAACTCTCTCAAACACTGAACTCTACCGGCCATGGATTCCCAACCGGAGCAGCAAGAATCCAGAAGCTACTGGAAAAGATGGACCAAGCAAGACTTCTTCCCGGAACCCACTTTCCAAAACTTGACTTCCTACAAAGACCCCTCTCCCACACTCCCTCCCGCCCGCAAAGACCGCCTCCTCAACCGCTCCTCTCCGACTCCTTCGAGCTCCTCCACCTCCCCAAACAAGCGAGCACCACATGAAACGCTGCCTCACCTGGTGGGACCTCATCTGGCTCGGCTTCGGCTCCGTCGTCGGCTCCGGCATTTTCGTCATCACCGGCGAAGCAGCTCTCATGGTCGGCCCCGCCATTGTCCTCTCACGCCATTTCCGGCCTCTCCGCTCTCCTCTCCGTCCTCTGCTACACCCGAGTTCGCCGTCGACGTCCCCGTCGCCGGAGGCTCCTTCTCTTATCTCAGGATCGAGCTCGGTGACTTCGTCGCCTTCATCGCCGCCGGGAACATTCTCCCGAGGCCATTGTCGGCGCCGCCGGGCTAGGCCGGTCGTGGACTTCTTACCTGGCCAGCATGATCAACACAAACAACACTGACTTTTTAAGGTTTCGGGTGAGTTCACTTCCTGATGGATTCAACTTGTTGGACCCAGTTGCTGTTGTGGTTCTTCTAGTTGCTAACGGTATAGCGATGAGTGGAACAGCTCGGACTTCCATGCTTAACTGGATCGCTTCTATTGCAAGTGCATTGGTCATTCTGTTTATTATAGTTGTCGTTTTATATATGGCAAGGTTGAGAATCTGCGCCCTTTTTTTCCCTTACGGGGCTGACGGTGTCTTCAAGGCTTCGGCTTTGGTGTATTGGTCTTATACTGGTTTCGACATGGTTGCCAATCTTGCGGAGGAGTTAAGCAGCCCTCGAAGGATATACCGGTTGGAATGATTGGTTCCATGAGCCTGATCACTGTCATTTATTGCTTGATGTCTTTGGCTTTGGTTATGATGCAGAAGTATACTGAGATTAGTGCAGATGCTGCGTATTCGGTTGCGTTTACGGCTATTGGGATGAATTGGGCTAAGTATTTGGTGAGTATATGTGCTCTCAAGGGAATGACTACGAGCTTGTTGGTTGGATCTCTTGGGCAGGCTAGGTATACCACGCAGATTGCGAGGTCTCATATGATTTCACCCTGGTTTGCTCTGGTTCATCCGAAAACTGGAACCCCCATTTATGCTACTATATTGGTGACCATAGCGAGTGCAATTGTGCCCTTCTTTACTAGTCTGGATGTGTTGTCGAGTGTGTTTTTCTTTCACGCTCTCTATATTCATGTGTGTGGCTATTGCATTGCTTGTGAGGAGGTATTATGTTAAGGATGTGACTGCTAAAAAGGACCTGGTCAAGTTTCTTGTGAGTTTATTGTTATAATTGGTTCTTCAATCGCAATTGCTGCGCTGTGGAACACAAATGTGAGAGGTTGGGTTTGGTATGTTGTGGCCGGTGTGATTTGGCTTTCTGGACTTTGTGGATGGCATTGCTTCCCAAAGAGTTGCCAAGGTTTGGAGTGTTCCACTAGTTCCATGGTTGCCTGCATTGTCCATGGAATTAACCTCTTCCTCATTGGGTCTCTGGGTTATGTTGCATTCTTGAGGTTTGCCATTTGCACTGCAGTAATGATTGTCTACTATTTGTTTGTTGGTGTACATGCCACATATGATGTTGCTCACCAGATTGACCAACAACAATCAAGGACTGAGGAGGGAAGTGCCAGTTCACAGGTACTGCTGTAGCAGATTGAACAAGAATGGATGCTCATGTGAACCAAGTTAACATATTCTCGTATATTTCATTAGGTATGTTTCTTTTAGCTTCTTTTAATATCATTTTCCATATGCTGTAGTTTCAACAGAAATTCAATTGGAACAGAGAGTAATTGAATATATGAAATTGGGTTTATCTTCCAATCTAATTGAGGTCATGTTGCAAAAGGATCTTCCTTGGACATTACATTGGTCCTATCTGTTCTACATAACATTTGTCGTTTTGAATAGTAGATCATTTCCAGTAAATTGTTTGGAATCAGTAGATTTCAGTGTATGGCATAGGCACCTACATAAGCATATATACTCTGTAAGTGTGCATTGATGAAGTCTTATCTGTGTTACTCATCAATATTTTAATAGCTCCATTATTCCAAAGTCCAAACCAGAAGAGAGTCTCTACTCCCTGGGGGTTCTGATGAATTTTCTAGTAGCATTAACTAAAGGGAAAACTTGAATCTCTGGATGAGCACATCAAATTTGTTAATTTGTTTTGGTTTTTCTTTCTTGTTGTGTGTCAGTGTTAAGTTATAATGATTGAAAAGTTTTATAATTTACTCTTTTTTTTCATCAGTTTTCATGATGTAGCTAGTCTGTACAGAAATATTTTTTCTCATTGTTAGTAGTAATGGCGGTACTCAACTTTGAAGTTTTAAAACCTTACAACAGATTAGAGCCAATTGGACGACAATCACATCTTTATCCAAATCAGATTAATAACTTTTAGATAGTTGCGGTGATATCATCCTTTGCAGTCTGTAGATCGTTTTGATTGATAACTGCACCGATGACATGGTCATTTGTTTAGTAGTAATTCCCTTGATTCTTCTTAGAATTGGGGTTCTATACTTTTAGACTTCTGTAGAAGCACACTCACTAGTCATTAGTGACCTTCTTCCAGACACTAGTGCAGACAGATAATGAGACAATGGTTTTAGTTTCTCAGAAGTTACAACGCATAAACCATGGTTTCACAGACAGTCAGACCTGCAAAGTATCACCTGGTGATGCTCTTGCTTTAGTTGGTTTAGTCATTTGTGTTAGAATCATTTCATACTTAAACTTGTAACTTAAGTAAACTATGACAATTTGGATCAAATGTAAATGAGTTTGTAAACTAACTTTTGGTTTGTGATCAAATCCCTTATGATCTTCTCCTAGATCCACAGTCTTAAGTTCTCAGTTTGCTTGATGGGACAACCATATGAGATAATATCATAATAATTGTTCTAGCAGGGATCGAGAATGGCAAAGGGCTGCAGTTTATACAACTGCTATTGACAGTTGCATGACAGGAAGGATCTGTCAACTAATTACCGTCTGTCTAAATCCAATCTTTGTCTTAAAGATCTACTCTATTTTTCCCTTTTTGAGAATTAAAGATCTACCCTCTAAATTTTGTATTTTTACAGACTCAACTACACAAACTTAATCCGATTATTCAGTTATTGTGTGCAGCTTAACTGCAATATACATTTGCTTAAGTTAACAGCTTGTATACAAACATACATCATCACATATAATCCTAGTCCTATATTTGCCAAATGGTTTAGGCATAGAATTCAAAGCTTTCCACAACAAGTCTCGCTGCAGCCAGCCAATCTCTAGGGACTCAACTCTGTGTCACAATATAAATTTCTCTTAGCTGCAGTGTTATGGTGTTCGATGAGAATACCCTTCCATTTCTCATGTGTTCCTATATTTGCCAAAATGGTTTAGGCGTAGAATTCAAAGCTTTCCACAACAAGTCCGCGCGCTGCACCAGCCAATCTCTAGGGACTCAACTCTGTGTCACAATATAAATTTCCGTCATCCCATCCAAGTTGTGAGACATTCTTCGTTACTTCACTGTGGCATTTTCTCTTATCCAATGACTCTAGAACTTTTCACTCTGCCAAACAAAGAAACACACTGGAATGTCAGACTAGAAAATATCCTATTCTATGAATATAACAAATTAGTTTTGGAGTACCAAATATCCTTTATGAATACAAGATCTATCGTCAAACTCAAAGTAACGGAGTGTGCTCTGTTATTAATCAGAGAATACAAAGGAAGATGGGGCACATAGGCTATTACTGATCAAATAGTGTTGAAAAAGAGAAAAACAAATCATTAGTGACACTCAATATACATAAAAAAGCAAAAGAGACGAGACGACCATCATAATAATTTATTTCTCGTATTGATAAATTGGAAGACATGTTAAATAATAACCGTAACTGGAAACAACTACTTTGATGAATCGGATCATTGAATTATTATTTTTTGAACATCTAATGGAATTATGCAAGTTCAATGCATTTTTATGAAGAATTTTAACTAGTTATGCAGAGTTTTTAGTAACACTATTGCATGAGTATAGCCCCTATTAAAGAGATAGCTTGTGTCCGCCACTGAAGCCATTCGCCAACCATCAACTAGCGCGGAATTCACAATTTGATTTTCCCCTTTGTGAAATTTGGAATTTCAAAAACTAACGACGAATATGACTTTCTACGTGAGAAAAAATAGTACTATGTTGAACGACTGTACACATAACAAGTTTACTTATCAATAATAGGAACCCGGATCCTCTCCTCATAAATTTTTCCTAATATTTCCTCACAAGCGGATCCTGGTCGTCCGTTCTAATTTAAGGGCTTTAGATCTCTTCAAACCAAAGTTAAAACTTATTTTCTCATCTATTTCATCTCGTTCTCTCTCGATAATTTCTCATGTCCTTCGTTCTTTCTCAAACACCCGAAATGTAAAAAAGTCTGGCGGGTCTCCGGCGTCCTCCACTCCTCCTAGGCCTGCATCCAGCATCCGGTGGAAAACCTTTCCACTTGAGAGCCCACAATTAGAAATAAATAAAAGCCTTCACTTTTGTATAAAAAAAAAAAAAAAAAAGCCTTTCACTTCAAAAATCATGAACTTGATGCAAACCCATGTTATATAATCTGACAATTTCAAGAAAACATAAACTTGATAGCTGAAAGTGAGACTAACTCAGTACCTTCCCAAACCAATATGAAATTAAAGCTGAATATGTGGAAAAAAATGAAAAGGGTGATCGACAATAGAATATAGTGGGATCTTGTGATGAGGAAGTGAGGAATCTAGGACTTGGAGTAATGTAATACCTGGGCACCGAGTAGACGCCTTTCATAGTTAGTATCTATATGAGCTCAAACTCAGAGCTTTTCATCAAAACCAAAGACCCATTATTCGATTTGATCGATTAGACTCTACACTTACAAATTTGGTTTGTTTGTTTGATTGCTCGTCCTTGTTGTTGTTTCGAATTTGTTTGAATCAAATTTGGGGATTCGACCTGTAAGAGGGTGAAAGGAAAGACACGTCGGAACTCGGATGCGGGAGGACGCCGGAGACCGTACTGTTTTCAACATTTCTGGGTTCTTATAATCGTGAGAGAATGAGATGGAGAGATGAGAGATAGTAAGAGGGTGAATGAAAGAAAAGACACGTCGGAACTCGATGCGGGAGAGACGCCGGAGACGCCGTACTGTTTTCAACATTTCTGGGTTCTTATAATCGTGAGAGAATGAGATGGAGAGATGAGAAGATAAGTTTAGATTTTGTTTAAGAGATCTGAACCGTTGCATAAAAATAGACAGCAGGATACTCTTGTGAGGAAATATTAAGAGAAGTTTATGAGGTGAGGATCCCGGTTCCAATAATAGTTTGTAAAATACTTGTCCGCCCCCACTTTCTTGTGATACGATGGGTGTGACTTGGACGTCCAACACAACTGCCCGACCAAAGATTCATTCTTAAAGATTGAGTATCATCATACTAGCCGATACAGAGTTGCATTCTTTTGTGTTTGATAAGACTCTCCGGTCGTTTAACAGACTTTTTCATCAAAGATAAGTGATCGCCCGCCAGATTGGATATGAAAGAAGTGGACGGAGCAAGCTTGATCGGGTCGAAATCTGAAGAGACTGATATGTCACGCATGATGATCTTGCATTATCACGCGGCAATCTGCTCTACCCTTTTTGACCACCCATATATGCATTGTTTCGAGCTCTTTGTGTCATTTTCACTAAGAATTCGAATATATCTCTGCATCATTCTTGACTAAAATTGCATGAGTAGATTTTTGCTTTCGCAATCACATCGTTATAACGTATAGATGTAATAATATCCTCATATCTTATATGTTAATCATCCCATTTATGTCTACAAGAATATACTTAATTAGTTGTTCAACAATGAGAAATAGGAGACTTTTTTGGTGAAAGATCCTCTCGCGCTTGTAGTGAGAAAGATAGGTGACACGAGAGTATATCCTACATACAATGTGCTTGTTGCAGTATGATAGATACATTTCCCGACTCTTGAAAGTCTTGGACATTAGACATGATTAATCCCAATCCTACTTTTCTCTCGACCTTGACACCACTAAATCGTTAACATCTACATCCGAATATCAATTTCATTTTATATATGTTCTAATTTGATTTATTCGATATATGATTTTGTTAATGACGAACGTAGGAATTGATCTCATTGGAACGGAAATAACCGTTTGTCTCCATATTACAAAATAGAATGAACCATAGATTGAAGTTTAAGCCTTAAGGAATCAATGATGATCATGAAGCGAAAGTTTAAAGTTGATTATCGAAGAATGAATGTACGGAAATATATTTCAACCCGACTCTACTACTAAATTGAAAAAAAAAAAAAAAAAAAACCTCCAAACCCTATGAGCGCAAAGCAAAGAGCGCAGTGTTCTCCGCCGCAGTCTCAAAAATCCTAGGGTTCGATTCTTAACATTTCCATTTTCACATGTTACTCATGTTTAGACTTTAGAGAGCTAGAGCAAGAGAAAGGAGCACATTAATTTTCTGAAGTGAACTTAATTAGGTTACTTTAAGGATTTTTTACACTAACAGTGTCTGAAGACTTGAGTGACTGACAATATGATACCCGAACTTACAAAACGATCAAAGTAGTACCCAAACTTTATTTTTCATATCAGTGTGGCACCTCCGGTCTATTTCTGTCACGTCGTAGTTAGAGGCGACCATGTGAGACACACATGCTTCGTAAAATGAGGCAAAAATGACTTATTTACTCCATGAACCCCTAAAATGAATAAATCTTAGGGTGATTGAGAGTGATTGTATGAATCTGTGCATGCACTGCAGACTCATGGTGAGGACTTTTCTATTGTAGGAAAAATCATAGAGGATTGTCAAGGTATGTGCGTGCTTTTAATTCTTTTGATTTCAACATATTGTCGTGAAGCGAAAAATATGGCTAATAGACTAGCCCACTTCGCTAGATGCAATAATTTTCCAGACCCCTTTTCAAAAAAAAAAATTGAATAAATCGTAGAATTTAGATTTGGTTTGTATCAGAACCAAAACCAAAATATAAGAAAAATCTTAATATACCCATTTACTTATCTGATATTCAAAGAAACCCAGATCTTCAAATCATTAGAATTTGGATTTGGGTTTAAATTTGTTGGGATTCTTGAGAGGTGAAGTTCATATTATATTTGGATTTATCTATCAAACTTTGCTAATTGGCAATCTCTCTATCCGCCGAAATCCATCTCCAAATCCATCAAATTTTCTTAAACCCAACAGAAACTTGAGAAAAAAAAATCTAAAAGGATTACCAGCAATCTTTCATGTCTTCACCTCATTCGTGTTTATCTTCTTAAACCAACAAACCATTATAAAGCTTTGGATCCTGATCGGAAGTTTCTTCTCACCTTATCTCGTCTCACTGGACAACAACGAGCTCCCCACAACTTCTCCCCACAACGCCGCGATAGGATATTGCTGGTTCTCTTCACTATTTTGGTGGACTATGTGCATCGTACCCTCTCATCACAGCCTGAGATGAGATGTAGTGAAAACTGATGGAGTCATGGAGGTGCAGTGCGACATATCAGATTGTGCCATGGATTGATTTGGCGGTGATGAAATATGGTAGATAGGTGTGTGAGAAAGAGGTATATGAATGAATTGTGGGGCAAATAAGTGTTTTTCAACTCATTTTTCGACCCACATACGATGCACTTGGTCAAATTGACGGAAACATCGATTGACATTAACCGTAGTTACCACATAGCTAGATATGAAAAATAGAGTTTGGATACTACTTTGATCATTTGTAAGTTCGGGTACCATATTGTCAGTTACCTAAGTCTTCAGACACTGTTGGGTAAAAAATCCTTACTTTAATAGTACTAACTCTATTAAACTAATGATCATCACCAGCTGGTGAACCTTTCTACCTAAAAAGTAAAAACACAAGTGATCGACCATGCATCTTAATAAGAAAAGCTACTCTTAATAGACTAACTCTATTAAACTAATGATCATCACCAGCTGGTGAACCTTTCTACCTAAAAAGTAAAAACACAAGTGATCGACCATGCATCTTAATAAGAAAAGTTGGCAACATCATACATAGATTTGACTCCCAGTATGGTCCATTCCAAGCCTTCCATGACTCTTGAATTGATAGAAACTGTGACCTCCGAACGGGTTCGGATCGTTTTTCTTTTAAAAATTTACATGTCATTTCTAGCTAACAAGTTCATCAGTGCCACAGATCGACATGAGTGGAGCACTAGGGCCTATGTCTTTTGGTTCAAGACCTTTTAAGACTTTCTCAGTACTCATGTCTCCATTTTCATATGATTTTCTATCAATTTATGTTTGCCCAACTTCCACATGCAACTTCCGATCCTATCAAGTCGTTCTAAATTATGAAGCTAGCTAATATAAAGTGCATGACACCAAAGTGATTTATATCTAACAATATTATATCGTAAAAGTTACATAATTTCATCCAAATTAGAAACGGGTAGAAAGTGAACAAAATGCATACTTTCAACATTTTAATAATTAAAATTTGTTGTAAAACAAAAAAAATAGATTGAGAGAGGAGAGAAAAACCAGAGAATGAGAGAATATGTGTGTATTATTGAGTAGGGAACCATCTCTTATATAGAGATGAGACCATGATGTAAATACAATAACAATCTAGTCGCTAATTACAGAATGTCCACTAAGTAATAACTATTTACAACACTCCCCCTTGGGTATTCTCTGTTATTAGCTTCCCCTAATATGTGCTTCGGTGTTGCCTCGTCAAAACCTTGTCAGGTAATAAAAACCCTATGGGGAAAAAACAGTCATGGTCGAAGGAGAAAAGAGTACAATACACAAGTAACAGTGTAGTGATAGTCAGAACCTTGATTTCAGAGCGGTTTAGTCTGGATCATAAGATGTGAGTTGGGGAGATAGATAGATCATAATGTGTTACTACACCAAAACTTGCCCGGTAACCCAGTGGGACAAACCCGTGGTCGAAGGGAAAGATGAGCAAATGCATATATTTCAAATAAAGGCATCTTCAAGATGCAGCATAAGCAAGGTGACCAATTGCATGTGTGCCTCATTAAAACCTTACCAAGTAACAAAACCCCTGGGACAAAATAACCCTAGACGAAGGACAAAAAGAGTACACAATGGTTAAGAGATGCTTCAAGATACTCCCCCTAATATTGACTCCCCCTGAAAACTACACACTAGGTAAAACTACTACATTGATCATGCTTCTTGAATAACTTAATAGTGAACATGATTTAAAGAGGTTTTTGTTTTATATACCTCTAAGATTATTGTATTCCCTATAGTAAAGACATAACCAGTTGGGAATAAGCCTTGTGTGTGTTTACATAACTCGTGTGTCGTTTCAGCAATTAACAAGGCAAATATCATTCCAAGGATCATAGGCGGTTGATCCATTCCATGATGTCTAGGATAGAACGAGCCATTTTCCGTCATACATTTAAGTAACGGAAAATTGTCTTTTATGCCATTTACGGAGGGCAGCGTGTTGGCGCAAAGCTATATCTAGCTAACAAATTCACAATAGATGAGATGTCCGGTCAAGGGAATTTAACCAAGTACAATAATGCGCTATTATACTTAGATATGAGTCTTCTGGCCTCAATATCTCTTCGTTATTATCTGCACGATAATACGGGTATCTTTAGACCTCGGACGACTAAGGTGTGCTTAAATTACTTTGTTTTATCCTCATCAAAGTATCTTAACATCTTCTAGATTTAATTTGATTGATGGACCAAAATTCCATTTGCACTTTGCACGGTTGCACGACTTCAGGTCGACAAAATAATATTTGTCTCCCAAAGTCATTAATCTCAAACTCCGATTTCAAGTGTATTGCAGTTTCCATGATCTCTTCAAGAGTATCAGTTAAATTCATGTCATTGACATAAATTACCACAAATTACAAACCCGGAATTTGTTCCTTAAAACACGCATGGGCATAGTCAATTTGTTCATATATCCCACCCCAAACAAATATTCACTTAGACGGTTATCCCAACTCTGTCTGGATTGTTTGAACCCCTAAAGTGAACTACTCTAACAAATGGAGAACATGTTCTGTGGTTTAGAACTATTTGCATTGGGTAACATAAGTCCTTCAGGAAACTTCCTGTTATATCTCTATATTCAGATCCCCATAAAGATAAGTGTTATCACATTCATAGGCTGCTTATTCAGTTATTTGAAAACTACCAAACTGATAAGGTAGTGGAACGTTATGACATCCATTACGGGAAAGTACGTCTCCTCGTAATCAATCGCAGGGTGTTGAGAAAATCCTTGCGCCACTAAACGAGACTTATATTCAAATCTCGTTTTTCTCATTACGCTTCCTTACAAATACACATCTAAACAATATAGGTTTAACATGAGTAGGTGTGGGAACAACATGCCATATATAACACATTTCTCTTAGTTAAGGAATCTGATTTGACCTGCATTGTTTCTTTCTTTTTTAGCCAGTCGTCTCTTCATTGAGATCTATCACACAAGCAAGGTTCGACATCATCGCGTTTATAATTCAGTGGCCACCGCAAATATAAATAATCATCGATGAAAAACTCTCATTCCGATCAAATTATCTCAAAATTTACCGAGATTTTCTATTCTCGGGAGTGGGTTTAAATAGCGTCCCCAACTTCGTCTCTTCTAGGACGAACCCATAATCCGGATTTATCTCGTGAATTGAATTTTTGTGAGATTGCGATGGCAAGAAGATTCATTTGTGCCAAGTTTACCCTCTTGTAGGGATAAGAATCGTTCGAACCTAATGGTCTACCTCGCTTCTGGGCAGGGACTGGACTGGTTAGCCGCCATGGCCGTACCTCATCCAACTAGGACGATACGTCCTACGAGGACATTTATCCTTGCAGGTTTGCAGCAGGTATATATGATCTCGTCACTTTAACTATATCTAGTAAAGTGTCTAGCATATTATGGGCTACACACTACGTAGATCTAGGATTCTTTGCACTTCAACTAGAAGTAGAATTCTTTGCACTTTAACTAGATCTAGTGAAGTGTCTAGCATATTATGGGCTACACTACGTAGATCTAGGATTCTTTGCACTTCAACTAGAAGTAGAATTCTTCGCACTTTTTCACATGTGCGGTTTGGAGATCAAGATGAGACATTCTACACGTCGTTCATCAGGAACGCTCACATTCTTATCTCCCCCTAACGGCGGGAAGACTGTCTCATCAAGTGACAACCGCAAATCTAGCGGTATAGAGATCTCCTGTCAAGGGCTCTAAGGAGCACATAATGGATAGGGTTCATAATCGACGTATATGCCATCCTTTGTTGAGGGCCTGATTTGTACGTTGTGGCGACACAATTGGCACGGAGACTGCAAACCAAATGCGTGTAAATGCAAAAGATCAGGTTCACACCCAGTCACCAACTGTAACCGAACAAAGTAAGACGGGTAGCAGTGGGCCTCAACTGGACCGACATAGCTGCATGCAAGATTGCATAGCCGACGCAAACAGTAGAAGTTTGGTGGCGCATTACCAAGGTTCTATATGCGAGAACATCTTAGATTTAACATAGGAAACTATATTTTTACAAAACCCAAGGGATATGCAATAATCATCGAAAAACCTTCGATGGAAACTCTCCGGCATTATAAGTCTTATAGACTTTATGGGATAATCCGAGTGGTGTACCCTCTATTTCATGGGTGAGAATTTAGCAAACGCATCATTTTCATGTGGACAATAGTGTGACATCTGATCACTTTTGTCGATGCATCAACCAAAACCATTAATATTTAACTGGTCCGTATGGTGGTTGGATAGGTCCACGTATTTTCCCTTGTATTTTGTGCATAAGAGATAGTATAATTCTATTCTAGTCTGTGCATGTGATGGTCTAGTATTCAACATTCTTAACGAGCAGAATGACATAATGTGTCATTAAAGACAATGCCCTTATTCTGAGGGGAATGCCCGTGTGATAATTGAGTTGAGGATACGGTGCATCATATGTTTCTTGGGTGCATCAAACACCAATATTATAGCTATTATTTGCTCGAATCATTTAGCTTCTAGCTAATAAATTTGAATGTATTCAATGTACGCTTCTGGCAGCACATTCAAAGGTTATATATGCAAAGATATTACACCATTTTTCTGGTGGTTTCAATGTTTAAAGCATTGATGTCAATGAACTTACCTTTTCGATAACGTTCTTCTGAAACGTAAGTAGAGGTATATTGCCTCGTAGCCAGACGAGAACGCTCAGTTCCTTAATAGTGATAACACATATCAATTTTGATTTAGATTCTAAGGCATCAAGCTTTTCATTTCAATATTCTATAATTATATTTTACTTCAGGCAAGGAAGATGTCTACTTCAAATAGTCTTCTGGAGACTACCAATTAACATGTAAAAGCTACCGATGTTATCATGTCTGGTGAATTGGAATGAAACTTCACATTTCTTAAAGGGGGTTATTATCGAAACTACATGTTTCGATTTATACATGAACTACATGTTCACTTCTGAACTACCGGTTCATTAGGTACATTATTTTCAAATTATAATCATGTAATAATTGATAATATTAATTCCACGCTACTAATTTAGCATAGTGAATATGTCACGTAATTATGGTAAATGCTTCTGGCAATTAACCACACATTACCATATGGTGAATATATTAACAACGCTATTATGAGAAAATATTTGAAGTGTCCACGCTACTAATTTAGCATAGTGAATATGTCACGTAATTATGTGTAAATGCTTCTGGCAATTAACCACACATTACATATGGTGAATATATTAACAACAGCTATTATGAGAAAATATTTGAAGTGTTATAGACATGCATAATGACTAGGTACGAAAAACCAGTGTCATTAGATTATTTTCCTTTTGTTTGATTCTGCTGGACCAAAAGAATTGACTTTAATTAAAGTGAAAGAAATAAACCTCTTCATACTTTACAGGCATACGGGGCACAATCTGAGAGGTATGCTGGGATTTTAGGTCCCGTATAGGAGAGTGGCCTACTGGGCTCAGAATGGTCTGCCAAGAAATACAATGTTATTAGTCAACCCTTTCGGTAACTCCAATTGTATACGACCAGGTAAGACATTATGAGGTGGTGGAGCGAGGCTCACTTAAGTACACATCCTCAAAAGAACTTGCCTAGACATCGCATCCAACTGGGTGAGCCTAGTTTGAAAAGAGTTATAATCATTGTCATGGACTCAAGGCGACATGTGGTGAGTTTTCGTGCTAGCCTTGCAGCTTAGGTTGAGCTCCTGGCTCGGACTTACTGTTGTTACATAGGCTTGATTTGAGCTTCTGACTCAGCCTTATTTAATATTCATCATTAATAAGACAAATCAACATATGCTATTAATTCATTACTTACAACTTAAAGTGAAAGTAATTTTCAATTAAATAGAAATAAACTAAACATAACGGAAACAATTTAATTGCCATAAAGTATATGCATTAACTTTGGTAATTACTGAACCAATAAATGTAAACACCGTAGCGGTTACGTGCAAAATAAATTCATTTGCATCATTAATTGCTTCCGGCAAAATGCGTCATTACATCCCCATAACAAATCATATAAATGATAACATAATTGAGAATTGATTAAATAAACTGACGCAATTTGAATTTGGTAATTAACCGACATTTAATATATGGTATAAATTACTAAATAAATATCATTTATGCAGTGGTTAAGTATGTACCAAAGACAATGAGTACAAATCTCATTAATGCTTCTATCATTACACATAGGTATTAAATTAGATAAATGCTTCTGGCATAATAGATTATAATAAAATTCATGCTTCTAGCATAATGAATTATAATAAAATTCATGCTTCTAGCATAATGGATTATAATAACATAATTTAAATTAGTATAACCGAAGATTAAACTCATAACGTCTTTATCGTAATTTGCACAATAATTTGACCCATAATGCTTGTGCCATAATATATGGGTTATAACTTGGTAAATGCTTCCGGCATTACATGCCCTTAAATGCTTCCAGTTATAACGTCTTTATACATGCCCTTAAATACTTCCGGCATTATATGCCCTTAAATGACATTGAATTTGACACAATTCAAATCTGTAACTGACAAATGTATATATTAAGTCACAATTAAGTAATATAATCAGTGTTACGCGTCATTATACAAATGACGTTACATTTCTAAATGGATTTTATTCAAATATGATTATGAGCAATGTTAATTTGTATCACTAAATGCTTCAGGCATAAATATTCCATATATATAACCGTTGATATAAATGACAAAATTAATGGTCCTACATTACCGGTTACATGTATTACTTCCAGAATGCATTCACGCTCTTGTGTTCGAATGTCAGAGAATGATAGTGGATCTGAAGTTCGTTCATCCATGCGCCTTTTGGTATGCACTACTAGGCATGCGATTGGGCTTATTTCGGTGGCTACTGGCCTCCCTGAAGATTTTTATGTCTTCTATTTCAATCACAAAACATGAACAAATTTATATACCACATACGTATTTATCATCTGAATAAATTAAGAATATAAATTTAGGTCTTCATGCATCATATATAGATTTCAAAATACCCAAAGACAATGGGTCATGCTTCATGGTGATTTATTCATCATATAATCAAGGCTAGCAAATATGAATTGGAATTAAGATAAGAAAACGTTACTCATTGCAGAACGGATAATCTCCATCTTTTATGTGTAGAATGAAGAATGCCATTTGTGGAGCTACTCAGCCAATCCAATAACTTGGTTAGATAATGATCCTCATATGGTTGATCATCGATTTCAGAGCTTTCCATGTCAATGTAGAGTGAATTCGATGAATCAAATTGAAAAATCATCCTTTCCTTTTAGAGCTTCACATGCAATAAAATAAGATAATATTAGAACTATTCGTGCTGATAACGTGTTGTAAAACAAAAAGAATAGATTAAGAGAGGAGAGAAACAACCAAGAGAATATGTGTGTATTATTGAGTAGGGAACCATCTCTTATATAGAGATGAGACCATGATGTAAATTACAATAACAACTCTAGTCGGCTAATTACAAGAATGCCCACTAAGTAATAACTATTTATAACAAAATTAGAATTATACGTAGTTTTAATGTCAACTTTTGATCTAGCCACTTAATCATAATTTTCTTTTTTTGACAAATCAAGGAAAATTGATCCAGCAGTTTTATATGTAAAATTGATAACGACCTATTGATTCTCTCTTCTTCTTTTCCTTTTTTTGAAATTCTCATATTATATGTGAAATTTTCATATCATATATGTGTCGTACGTCAACATGCATCGAAAAAAAAAATGCATGAAAAAGACATCTATCTACCACACTTTGATCCGACACGCCACTTCGAAGTGTGTAAAAGCTTTTTCTGCAT